>OX493335.1:4132500-4783478 GCA_950371115.1 Anania fuscalis
TATTATTGGCAGTCGGACTCGCGCACGAAGGGTTCCGTACCATTATCTATAAAACGCTAAAAAAATCACGTTTGTTGTATAGAAGCACCCTTAAATATTTATTGTATTATGCTTTTTAGTATTTTTTTTATAGCGGCAACAGAAATACATCATCTGTGAAAATTTTAACAGTCTAACTATCACGGTTCATGAGATACAGCTTGGTGACAGACGGACAGACAGACAGACAGACAGACGGACAGCGGAGCCTTAGTAATAGGGTCCCGTTTTACCCTTTGGGTACGGATCCCTAATAAACGATTGTATTATAAGGACAGTACTATATCATTAAATACATTTTTTTAATAAAAGTAATGCTTTTGGCAATGTTTTTACCAGAGTTTATTTGATTGTTATGTAATGCATTAGTAGCATTTCTAATAAAGTCGATCATAGATAAAATTTGTGATTACAACTAGCACAGTAGTCTGTCACATGTAGTCTGTCTGTACTAGCTACTGCGCAGTGGGAGTCCCACGAGGCATTATCCTGAGGCTTCTTCTGTTATTACATTCGGTTTTTGGCTGACATTTATTAATTTAAATTGTGAAATCTGATTACAATTATATAATTATCATTTTTGAGAAGAAACCCGACGGGGTTAAGTAGACCAATACAGTTTTATAATAAGATATATAATATTTAATATGATGTTCTTGTTTAACAAAACCTTATAATATTATTGTGATATGTTACAAACGGATAAGTAATATTAATTGTTTGGAAACATTTCCATACTTTATATTTTTTTTTTATATTCAGTAAAAATATTGGTAAAGTGTCTTAAAAATGACGCTAAAATTCGATCTATTGCTTACCATATTAACTGCTAGGTCTTACAATTTTGGCAGTTTTATAATATGGAACCAGTAGCACAGGCAGAACCACATAATTATTTTCCATGACAAAAAAACTATTAATATTTTTCATGACAAAGACTTAATTAATTCAAAAGGGAATATATATTGTTTCGAATTATTTGAGATGCGAGGCGAGATACTCTAGCCACTTTCTCAATAAAATGAGTTTATTTTAAAGTTAGATTGCGATTGAAAGATTATTTTTTATTGTATGATATTATTGGCAGTCGGACTCGCGCACGAAGGGTTCCGTACCATTATCTATAAAACGCTAAAAAAATCACGTTTGTTGTATAGAAGCACCCTTAAATATTTATTGTATTATGCTTTTTAGTATTTTTTTTATAGCGGCAACAGAAATACATCATCTGTGAAAATTTTAACAGTCTAACTATCACGGTTCATGAGATACAGCTTGGTGACAGACGGACAGACAGACAGACAGACAGACGGACAGCGGAGCCTTAGTAATAGGGTCCCGTTTTACCCTTTGGGTACGGATCCCTAATAAACGATTGTATTATAAGGACAGTACTATATCATTAAATACATTTTTTTAATAAAAGTAATGCTTTTGGCAATGTTTTTACCAGAGTTTATTTGATTGTTATGTAATGCATTAGTAGCATTTCTAATTAAGTCGATCATAGATAAAATTTGTGATGACAACTAGCACAGTAGTCTGTCACATGTAGTCTGTCTGTACTAGCTACTGCGCAGTGGGAGTCCCACGAGGCATTATCCTGAGGCTTCTTCTGTTATTACATTCGGTTTTTGGCTGACATTTATTAATTTAAATTGTGAAATCTGATTACAATTATATAATTATCATTTTTGAGAAGAAACCCGACGGGGTTAAGTAGACCAATACAGTTTTATAATCAGATATATAATATTTAATATGATGTTCTTGTTTAACAAAACCTTATAATATTATTGTGATATGTTACAAACGGATAAGTAATATTAATTGTTTGGAAACATTTCCATACTTTATATTTTTTTTATTATATTCAGTAAAAATATTGGTAAAGTGTCTTAAAAATGACGCTAAAATTCGATCTATTGCTTACCATATTAACTGCTAGGTCTTACAATTTTGGCAGTTTTATAATATGGAACCAGTAGCACAGGCAGAACCACATAATTATTTTCCATGACAAAAAAACTATTAATATTTTTCATGACAAAGACTTAATTAATTCAAAAGGGAATATATATTTCTGTTGAAAAAATTGCATCCAACAAAATTCACGGGAAACAGCTTTATAATTCAGTTTTACCCGTTAACGTTTCTCGGTAGAGGACCGTAAAGTAAATAAAATATTCTAAAAATAGGCGTGGCAGTACAAGTATCACGCCCACCCGAGGCTAGCCTCCACCTTTCCCGGGCTAAACCACGCCCCCCGAGCTATATCTTTTGACCTTCCAGGCTGGTAATGTGCAGGTCCAGGGCACCCGTTACAAATGTAGGCTGAGCTAAGACTCAGTTGGACATAGGTCGCCTAAGAGAGCAGTCTATTTGGCACTAGCTCCGCCAGCGGTTATTTATCTATTTATACTTTAATAAATGCCAGTAGGTACTTATTTTATACATAATTACTTTTATAATAAAAACAATTAAAATGTAGGTATATAATTGAGTAGTGACTTCTTCGACTGAACTGTTATCGTCAGTGGCGTAATTTTGTAAGTATTTTAGTTATTTTAATTTAGTTTTTTTATGTTTTAGATTTTTTCTTTTTAATTAAATAGTATTACGTAACAAAATATTTTGAGAATATTGATTTTATTGTATAAAGAACGGCCCGCACTATGGAATAAAGAGATGCGCGCGCATGTGACCTTAGCGTAGGTGTCGCGAGCCAAGCGAGCTAGTCTTAACCCGGGCGAGCCTGGCGGAACGAGCTGGCAGTTCTGACTCGGATTCCAGTCTTAGTGGACTTCTTAACTTGCAATGAAATAATTCTTAATTTATTTTTTTGATACAGTTTTATTTAGTATTTTTAAAATATATTCGCGAGATATCTTAACTGTGAGTACCGTAGTTTAAATTCTTCCGTAAATCAAACAACTCATTTTATTGCCTTTTAAGTGTAGCAAACATCCAAAACATCTTCGTTTACTGTCGTTAACCACTTAATTTAGAATTTACGAGTACTTATCTACTATTTAACGGATCCTGCCTGACATCCTGACATTTTGTAATTTTAATGTGATGCTGCCGTGCTGCGTTTTACTTTAGCTTTTCGTTTTGTGTTTAGTTCAAATTTGATTTCAATAAAACAAGTGAACACTTCTAACATTGTAATCATTAATAAAAGAAAAATCTTGTTTCATCAAGCTCTTGTTTTGTTCTTGTTTTAAAGAAACAAGACTCGGTACATAATAAAGTCTGGTTTTTCCTTAGCTTTTATTTAATGTCAATCTACAAAAAAAAAAATGTACGAAATTGTTAAAATTGCTGCCCATTTTGTACGGCTACTGTGCACTTTAGCAGTTATTGTTAAGTTTGCACGAACTCTTGAGAAGACCAAAAGTTTTGAAATCCAGATAAATTACGAGTCGCGGATCACGAGTTTCGTACTTTCGTAGCTTATTAATATAAAACTAGTTGTCACGTCCTGACCACAGAACAGGTAAGACATGCGGACAGACGTTGTCTTGTCCGAATTTGAAAATTTCAAACAACATAAATCCCATAAAGGTCGTTCAGTTTTCCCGAATTCGGAAACTTTCCAGTAATACTTTACCAGTATTTTTTCCATACACACCTTGTCCTGACATTAACGAACTCAAAAAAGAAAGATTTTTAGCGTGATCCCGACACCCAAGAGTCAGTAAAAGAAATTTTGTCCATAGCACAAGATGGAACAAAAACTTATAGCACATTGCTATATTTGCTATATTACATTTTTATTTTTTTATAAATGTTATTGACATTACTAATTAATTAAAATTGGTTGACATAATTACGTCAACAGACAATAACTTAAACGATCAAACGACAAAAAAATGAGCTCGCAGTAACATTAGAATTTAAAAATAATACGGGGAACTTAAACTTGAAAGAAATCTTGACCTTTTGCATCACTAACGCAAACTTTTTTTTAAGTTATATATAGATTTAAAAGCACCAGAATAATTATTTTTAACTGTGCCATCTTTTTAAGATAATTTTAAAAGTGAGCAAAGAGTACGTAGGTTTGCAGTGGTAGAGCGAGTTAGCAGATTCCGTCTCTGTAGCACGAACTAATTTAATAACATTTACACTGCCGTAACTTTTCCGTAAACTTAGTTGGTTCGATAGATTTTACGAGGTACCTCAAATCCTAGGTACCTACTGTTCCAATTTATTTTTCTAAAGAAACATGTTTTGTACTTTTCTATATTTCCAAAAATGCATTAAACATCCATCTTTTAAATTATTATAATTTAGCCTTTTGCCTGCCAGCAAGCACGCGTTTAGGACAGAAAAACGTTTCGCTTGCCTCGGGGACTACGAATTTTAAGGATAAAAAATTGCCTATTAAAGTATTAGTTTCTTATCTATCTTTAAATAAAAGTCAATTATTAGTAGATAAATAAGTAATTTACTAAAGTAAAAATTGTCTAACTGAGATCTTAAACCCATGTATGAAAGCTAATGGTATTTTTAAATATGTAATAAAATTGAGCAGTAAAACAAGAATATTAACATTGAACTAGACATCTATAAAGTGGTATTTTATTTGTTTCAGATTTTAAACTTATTTTTCAGATTGAAAATTAAGACTACTTAAAAATATTCTTAAATCATGGGCAGTCGAAAGAATAAAAATAAAAAAAATATTAATAGGGAGGTGGTGGACAAAATGGTCCAAACTGACGAAGTATTTTTTATGACTGAAATAGAACAGACAATGTTAAAATTCATAAGAATGTTTAATATTAATATTGCTACTTTGTCAACTCTCTGTTACGGTGTAGTATATAATTACAGCCAGAAGCGTTACATAGTGGACACAGAACCAATCGAGATAGACAGTGATGACGATGAACCGAGAATTATTGAAACTGTCGATGAATTAACCGTACAAAAACTAATTGAAGAAAGTCAGAAAAATAAAAACTTAATTTATAATGTAATGCAGTACAAGGCAGATAAGAAAGCTTTTCAGTCGATCAAAGACCCACAGAAAATGATGTCTAGCACCTACTCAATTGGAGCTCCAGAAAAAACTCAATTGAAGGGCACCAAGAGAGACATATCTGCCACTGGTTTGAATGTCGTCGAGGTAAAAAAAAAAGTGCCTAAACTCGTGACTTACCTTACCCACGATAATCACGTGATAAGCGATTTAAATTTACAACCCACTCAGCCAGTAAATCTCAGGAACATAATTTTGAATAAATGGTCCAAAGACAACCAAGCCTGCAGAAGCAAGCACCGGTCACCAGTGCAACTGCTGGATGTTCAGATACTAAAACCACAGGACAACCAACACGAAAAAATACTTCAACATCAACGTAGAGAATTGCAGAATCCTTCTCGGCCCATCGCGTCACCTGCTAAATTAATCTTACCCTTACAACCCCAACCTCGGCAACAAAACCATCAACGCGAGCGTCAGTCATGTGACTATAATATTCCATCACAGACATTTGACCAGTCGCAAGGTATGCAGAATATGAGGCCATCAAATGAAGAACCACACAGCAGCAGTGTACAGTTGTACCAGTACTTAGGGGCAGAGCACTATGAACCAACTAAGCATACCTCAAACTACCAATCGGTAAATGATGAAACACAAATGCAACAGCAGTTGAATTACGTAATGCCTATTTGTCAGCCAACTGCACCACCAGATCAATTACAAAAGACACGTTTAGAGTATCCTATATCTTTAGTGAAAAAGGTGGCACATACTTCGGAAATTTTCAACCAGCGGCCGAAGCCAATTTGCAACCCAAGGCCCGGCCATGAATATGTGTCCCCGCATACACGTGCATACTACCCGCCAACGCCACTTGACCGTGTCTCATTTCTGCTAGAGAACAGTATTGATTTATCTTGTCAGAGAAAGCAACAGTTACAGTTGCACCGACAACAAACTCAGCAGCATCAGCAACTCCAACACCAGCAAATGTTGCAGTATAATAATCAACAACAGTTTGACAACATGTTGTTCCAACATGTTAATGTTCTACCAAATCGAAATCAAAGACTGCAGTTAAGTCAGCAGACACCACTACCGCTACATCCACCACCTCATCTACCACAAGTATGTCTGCTTCAGCCACATCCAATCTCACCAGTTGTCTCAGTGTCCATGCAGGCGGAGACTTTGGAGAAACCCACCTGTAGTGGGAATCCTGATAGTCACACTAAGAACGTGTTTTCGTATTACAACAACAATGCTGCAAACGTACAGGTAATAATGATCGTAGCTTTTAGACAAATAATACCTCAACTACTATTTACTGTAAAACAGAACATTTAAAAAAAAATTGTCGATATAAACACTTAAAAATAAATTCCTTAATTTTATATAAGTCGATAGAAACGGTTTATTAACAAAATACTATATTTGTTTTAGCCTGTTCAGATACGACCTTCACACCCACCACCTCCTATCTTCGCCAACAACACCCAAAACCAGGCAGGAACAATAGTCAGTAAAGAGTACTCAGGCCAACCGACGGAATTCGCACAGAGAAGCAACATGCGATACGCTCGTATCGACCACATGCCGCCTGGGTCCATTATGAGAATACCTGAAAGCTACACACGAACTAGTTCGAGTGACCAGATGTGGCCCCACGCAAGGCATCAGTATCACACAGCCGTGACTCCTAATAGGTCTCACGGAACACAACACTATGCATCTTCGCAAGTACAGAATTGGCCAGAGAAGCCGTTTACATACGGGCAAACCAGCGGTTGGCCCCAGAGTACTCCCTATAATACTTACGATACTTCTAGACCTTAATACTAAATAGTAAGATTTTTCCATATTTTAAAGGTAATCTTTTTTTCTTTGTCAATTCGTGGCTATATATGAATATTTTATATGAATTTGATTAATTATCTTATATTTTTATTACAGAAACCACTGGTGATATTAATATAATATTATAATATATATATATAATATAAAGTAAAAATCTAATAATGAGCGAGCTCATCTAATTATTACATTGTAAAGGATTTTAAAAATGCCAATTAATTTGTTAAATCTTTACAAAAGAAGAATCATAATATTTTTGATCAGTATTAAAATAGAACATAACATTAATCAGTACAATAAAAAGAGTATAATATCAAATATTTAAAGATGAAGATGGTATCAAGAAGATGGAATATTTTATTGGTGTTTCAAAGAATTTATTATCACTGAAAACAAAGAACAAATATTTTTTCTGGAACTGTTTTATTTCGCGCTATAATATCACTGACGTTTTTTAGACTTCGAGATAATGAAGTGGACTCTACATAAGGTAATTTTGGAATGATCCTTTTGAAAATACTCAATACACTAGAAACCCTTACATACTATTTTAGTTAATGTTATTTTACTTTTTAGTTACTTTAATAGCACCTGGACACCATTGTTGAGACTTAAATCTTTAAGTGTGAAAGGTTTAACTGTGCGGTGATAGCAAATGAGAAGACCATACTCATGAATTTATTTACTAAGTGGGGAAGCGTCCCACTACCACTACCCAGTAAATAAATGTGGGGTGACAAAGATTACAATATTCGTCCCGAAACTGCAGACAATGCAAAAATGCGAACGTCCAGCCGCTACACCATGAAAAAGATTTTCTGGCGTCGTCCTACAGGAATCTAAAATGAAGAGCGGCATGGTAAGTTTTTTTCTTTGAAGCGATTATGGCACTGTCGCTATTATGTCTCACAAAACAAACGGTTTTACGATATGATTACTAATGTACAACTATGTATATCATGAAGTAGTCGTGCATTTACTGTTCTGGATGAATACCACCATCTCATGAAATGGTCTGATACAATAATTATGAAATGGTCAATTCTACAATCGGCCTTGCCCCGATATAATACAGTTAAGCAATTATTTGTTAACTCTTTGGCTGGTTGTTATACAAATTAAACCTAGTATGAGGGTCCTTTGATTACACTTTCTTTGTACTTGTATGTTATTATTATTAATTACCTTAAAAGCTACGTCACATAGAAATTTTAAATTATTATAATCTGGCTTTTGCCTGCAGCTCTACCTGCGTTTGTCACACAAAGATATAATACTAGTCCCGGGAGCAAGTAGTTAAAACGAGAATACTTAGATGTGACAACTTTTCAAGTGCTTTTTATAACTTTTTACTTACTTTTAACAAAATTTCATGAAACAAGATACCTAAACAAGAGTATTTTTTTTCAGGTCCCTTAACTTTTTGTGAAATGAAGACAAACGGAGGAGGACAAACGAGAAGAGACATATACTGAAGAATATGTTAACTGGTACACCAATATTTATGTAAATACGAAATGAATTTAGATGGTATGGTAGGAAGCGTGGCGGGAGACGATTGTCATATTTACATCGTGCGTCCCGAAATTGCACACGATGCAAAAATGTGATCGTCAAGTCCATCAAGCTCCACCATGAAAAGGATTTCCTGCCGTCGTCCTACAGGCATCGAAAATGAAGAGCGGTTAGGTAAGTAATATTTTTAGTGAAGCGATTAAGACATTAAATCGATTTTAATTGTAAAAGAGATTCGAATATTACATTTATTGTTATTTTAAGTATGTGTTATTTAAAAAAGGAAATTGGCATGGTTGTTAATTTAAGACTAGTAGCTTGTGCTATTTGACTATAGGATTCTTAGGTCCCAAAGATATTTTTTTGAATTGTGTTAAAAGTTTGATAGAGAGTCATTGATAAGTCATTGGTAAGAGAGACAATAAATAACTAGCTATACCTATTTAGTCTCATTATCATTTCAGGTAATCGTTTTTTGGAAAGTATCATAGGTACTTACTGTAAATATTGAAAGTTTAGGCAGTTGCACAGGTAGAATAAAGAATAAATTAATGTAAATAAAACTGATAGGTTCTGATTTAAACCGAAGTTTTTGCGGTAAGAATCTAAATTTCATAAATTTCACGGCTTTTTTAACTTACTGACATTACATACTTTAGTAAGAAAATAAAGGTCATGGATGTGGCTGCCCCATTTCAAAGCCTAGTAAGTGTGTTTGACACAACTTTACAGGAGAGCGCATAACGTGTTTCATGCTAGCCTTTCAAAAGTGTAATGAATTTGATAACAAATTTGTATTTAAAAAATAGAGAAAAAAATTAGCTTTCTTTCGATGTGTATATTACAAATTAACTTTGAATAGTGCAAGTTTTATTAGCCTTACTGACTTTGAAATAAAATATCTTTAAAAAAGCAGAGCAAAAATCCCATATCAAAACCTAGTAACTCTGCTTGAAATGACGACTTACTGGGTTTCGACGTGGTAAAATTGATCATTGAAGGATTAGGTTACCAATTCAACCGGATCAAAACCTAGTGAAAGCTCTAGAGATGAATTTTTTTTAATGAAAAGTACCCGTAAATTATTTAATTTTGGTATTAGAAAAATAAGTTTAATTAAAATATAATAATTTGATCCACTAAGTAATAAGATTTACTGCTTGACGTGTTAAGACAAGCAAGAATGAATTGTTTTGTAGAAAGAGTCAGATATCAATTAAAATTATTTTCGCACTTTTATCTTTTCAACCGACTTTTAAATAAGGAGCAGGTTCTTAATTCGACTGAATGTTTTTTTTTCAATATATTTTACGATAAAATAGGTGATCGATATTTTTTGCAGGCATATTCCCTAATCCCTATTGTATCGATTTGATAATGGAAGCAGATTTCGCACTAAAACTGTTAAATATAGTTTAAATTCTAAAAAGCAATATTTCAATAAAATTTAATGTGTATTATCATTTAGCTTTTCATTTGTCGGCGTCTTTTAACGGTTAAATGTTTTCTTGTAACGCATTTTTTGTTCCTCGACCTTGAAACTTTATTACTACGAAATACTCATTAAAAAAACTTAGTAACTATCAATATATTTTTAGTTACTATACTAAAAAATTATTAGAAACCTGTAGTAACCACTCTAAAACCTAGTATGTCAATTGACCATTTCAAAACATAGCAAGTGAGTCGATCACTTGCTAGACTTTTGAAATGGTTTTGTGACTTGCTATGTTTTGAAATGGTCAAGTCGGCTCAAACCGAAAAGGTACATTCACTTACTAGAGCATAACTTTTTATTTATTAGAGTAATCGATCTGGCTGTTTTTGCAATAATTAAGGGCTTACTAGAAAATGATATTTAGCCAAAAATATCAAAATCGCATCCTGGAGACTTACTAGGTTTTGAAATGGGGCAGCATTCATACTAGCTTAAAATACAATATAAATATTTAAAAAAAAGTCAGATGGAACTGTTAGATAATTTTAACATTATTATGAGTTAGTTTAGAAACTAAAATAAAACGGTTAAGATAATGGAATTAATGACATCAGTTGAACGATGGTTATAATTATTTCATTTAGTACGTTTCACTTTGTTTATTTAGGTCTGGCTAGGTAGCTATATAGCTACTTTACTCGTATGTAGCCGGGAATATGTGCAATATAATACCTACTAATTTTAAAGAACTATAAAGATGTGTTTAACATCCAACCAAATTAAGCCAATGCATATTATAAAATTATAAATTCTATATAGGCATTAAAAATGGCGGCTACACAAATATGTAGTACAAGAAAAAACAATATAAACTGTTCTATGTTGCTAAACGAAATAATATAGAATAATCCTGCTAAACTGCATTTGGCATTTAACATAGAAAACGTAGCGTCTTGTAGTTTGCTGCTGTCGTTTGGTGCACTCTTTTTTTTTAACTCTAGATACAACTAACAGTAAACTGTAGATTTTCTTAATTTTTATTATCCTGCCAACCTGTTTTTCGAAAATAATTATAATAACTTGGACATAGCTTCGTAAATATATCAGATATCTATTTGTCGTGGCCAGATCGTAAATTTGATCAATTCACGGTGTGCACGACCATTTTATAAAAAAGGTATTTCATGAATGGAACATTTATTTTAAAAGTGAATAATACTCTGTAAATTGAAATTAAAGTGCAGTAAAATATCGTTACGATATCAAGTTAGACGATTTTTATCTAAAGACGATTTAATCTGAACATAACGTTACTCCAACTTTCATTCAAAACAAACGCAATGTCAATTTTAATTTGTATATTAATTCCACCGTTTGTAGTAGATATTAAAGCCTGCGCAATAAAATTCAAGAAAAAATGGATGAGGGCAGGGTTAGCTTATGGAGTAGGTATTTATTCAAACCTCCAGGCTTTGAAATGTCAGTTCTTGTATACTGTTGTAACCCAGTGTTTATGAAAGTCACAAGGGAAAAATCCGGTGTGACCATAGACTTAGAATTCGCTTCGCTTAATGGGTGTGAGACGGGATAAACATGGCAGTTAGATTTTTTGACAATGAACACAGATAAGCTACGTGTTTTAAAACTTAACTATTTTGTTGTTCGCGATTTCGTTAACGTAGTGCTTAAGTTAATTCAGAAACCCTCTGTGAAGTACGCCCAACATTTCACTGTGAGTTGGCGGCAATCATCTTTCATAAAGCATGCCATCTACATTATATGAAACTCCATAGAGAAGCGAGTTCAAACTGTAAGTATCGGAAGTCGTACTAAACCCATCAATCACTACGCATATTTTACTGTACCTAACTACCTACCCCAGATTCAACTTTCAAGCTGTAAATATCTTATCAAAACCGGCCCAGTAGGCTTCGCGTCATAGGTAACATTATACTAACATACAGAAAATAATTGTAAAAACTACATTCTTCAACACAATATGATTATATTACAGGCCACATCCAAAAAAAAGAACGCCAGAAGAAAGCTATGCTTTTTGAAGTCGGTACCGGGTTTGGTAGCATCGTGAAATTTGTACTAGCAGTAGTACCTACCTATAGTCATTTTATTACTATGCTCAAATTAATGTAAATAGCAGATCTGAATTCATCACTGGCTGTGATTTCAATAACAAACTTGTATTTATCACAACTTTTTAGAAAAAGTAACTATTTATTAGACTATTTTTAAAAAGAATGAAAACGGATAGAGGGTAAAGTAAAGGTAATTTAGTTGTAAGTGTCTCATCAAAGCTATTGTGGTGATATTTAATTAGTTCGTTTTTAAATAGTAGCGTAAGTATTTGAAAACGCTCTAGCGTCGGATACCTACTCGTAGTGTATTTTTATTAAGGTAAGAGTCTATCACATGTTGCCGAATTACATTTTGCCTTTTAACATAAGGTCGACAAAACTTTTGACTATTTTATTATTGATCGGCTAATGAAATAAATACACTGAATAGGGCCGATTTTTCAATAGCCAGATATCTTCTAACTGACGATTAACTTTGACATGTTGACTGTTTTCGTATAGAATATGTGTCGCTCATATACGCTCATACTTATCTACTAAAGAACCTTATACCTCTAAAATAACACCTTTGGCAACCTTCAAATTTCTTTATGTAGGTTTAGAAAGATTAGATGACAGATAAAAAATATTGGAGAACATCACATACATTGCTCTGATCATAAGATAAGTAGCTAGCTAAAGCACTTGTGTTAAAGAAATCAGAAACAACGACGGTACCACAACACCCAGACCCGAGACAATATAGAAAAGTTCGTTTCCTACATTGACCTGACCGGGTATCGAACTCGGAACCTCAGAGATGGCAACGCCATATAGTCCGGCGTACTCGCCTCTCGGCTTCGAAAGTCGTCAAAGATAGACATTATAAATTAAAATATATTTTTTAATTCTATCAGCGGGTCTAAGACGGCCGCATTGGATGTTTCATATTCCGTTCATAATATGTTTCATTTAGCAAATCTTAAAATGAAATGTTATTTGATGAATCATAAAATGAGCCTCGAACATTTCATATTTGCAGTTCATCTAATTTGACAGTTTTGTATAGAAATTCGTAATATGGTCCACTTATTATGAAAAGAGTAATTCAAAATGGTGAACCACCATTTTAATGTTATTTTTATTATTTTTAGTATTCATATTTGTAGAATACACAAAACTTGAGTATTTTGAAACATTTTGTTCCTTTGTGTTGTTAAAAACATTCATTTTCACAAAATCCGTAAAGTAAGATTGGACGCGTCACTATATTTTTTTAACGTCATCAAATATGATTCATTTGATGAAATGAATTGCATAAGGTTAATTTATTAATGTGGCCGTTTTAGGGTTTGCAAATCATTTCCGCTACAGTTCACTAAATGAATCAGATTAAAAATGAAACATCCAATGCGGCCGTTTTAGACCCGCAGATATGTTTCCGATTCTGTCAATTCGACGAGCGGTATAGTACATTATAGTAGTAGTACATTCGATCAGTGACAAAAAATACGTCAATTGTTGTTTAGACAAAATCTATTTTGGTCAGACGTTTGTTCGATCAATATTGAATTAGTCAAATTTTTGTCGACCTAATACCTATTAAACGGCAAAATGCATTTCGGCAACCTGTGTAGACTCGGGTTTAAAATACCCGTCTTGTACAGCAGATAGTGTAATATTGTTAAATAGGTATAGATTCTTCCAAGTATTAAACCAATAATGTATGTCAAACCTTAGCAAAACTTTTACTAGGACGACTAAACACGAAAATACTTTAATTATTAAAACATTTATTCCATAAAAAAACCATTTGACTCTTCATTACGGGATTTGAACCCACAACAACCTGGATTTGTGTCCCGGAACGCGAACCACTAGATCAGACGCCATACCATAAAAAAACGCGTGGTATATAAAAATCATTTTTACTTTAGCAATAGTAACTCAAATAAACACAATGATGGCATAAAGCGTTTAGATATAGTGATATATCTAGAATTTATTTTTAATAAAATGCGTTAAAATATACAAGCAGAAGCCGAGAGATAGAGCACTATTCATTATCAATTGTCTTGGAAGTCCACTGCTAGGCCTAAAGAGACGTATTTTTGAATCATTACAAATGAATTTTGAATTCGGACACGAATACGATTCGTGTGCGAACTATATTTCTATTGAAACTCGATTTCACGCATTTTTTTATCACTCGAATTAAGGGGTGCTACTAAATTGAAATTCTTGTAATGTCTGTAATCAGATCTGGCCGGCCAATGTGGCCTGTTCAATAAAATTACCCCTGTCAATCCACCCTTTGGCCACGCCAAGATACCACTCCACCGGGTCCTCCCATCCAGTCGCCAACTGGCACAGTGGAGCATAACGGGATTTTTCACAAGTTGGCGGGGCAGCCTTTACGCGTGGCTAGCGCGTAAGTCGGGCCCCCTACTGACTGCGGTCGGCTAACGGCTGGGACCGTGCCTCGGATCCCGCTACCCTCCAGAACGAGTTACCCGATACAGCATCGCCTAAAGACAGAGACCGGTTCCAACAGCGCAACTGACTTAATTTCAAACCCCCAATGGCAATGGCACTCCCGCACACCGACGGAACACAGCAGGGCTGCTTGGCGCCGGACTCCGGCGGGATGGTGGTCGCGAGCCAGGCGGCCCCTTCCAGGGCCTACCACCGCCTTTGGGATCTTCTGCCGCTATCACAAATTATGATGACGTTGCCCGGGGTGGACCGCTAGGAGGTAGATCCCAACCACCCCCAAATTGGAGTGGTATCGGGGGGACTCGGGCGTCCCCGCAGTCTCCAAGCGAGTTCCTCTCTGATCGGCTGAGCCGAAAAGTACGAGTAGGGTTTGCTAAGCAGCCCCTCGACAATATTTATCTTTCCCCTACTAAAACTCTTAAAAAAATGACAAAGCAAATCAAGAAGAAAAAGTTTAATCAACGGCGACACTTCCTCCCACTCAAAGTGCACCTCACCAACATCCGAGGTCTGCACTCAAATCTCGACCCGGTCCACCACCACCTGGAGACAGAGAAGCCGCACTTATTCTTCTTAAAGGAGACGCAGATAGCAACACCGTCGGACGTGGCATACCTCAACTACCCTGGATACACTCTCGAACATAAGTTCAAGAAATGTGCAGGGGTCTGTGTGTATGTTCGCGATGACATCTGCTGTAAGCGTCTCCGTTGCTTTGAGAAGTCAGAATTTCCTGTGCTGTGGCTTTTGGTGGACACTGGGGTAGAGAAATCTCTCTGCGCTAGTGTTTACCGTTCGCACAGTGGAGACCGGGAGACGACAGGGCTCATGTAATACCTTGAGAACAGAGAAAGCAAATTTATTTGTCGATCTGTTTGCAAGCAATTCACGTCTAGACGCTGGCTCGAAACATCCACCCACCTTGCCTCACTGTGATTACTTGATGCCAGAGATCACAGTGCACAACAAAGAGGTCCGTAGATCCCTTCTTGTTCTAGACGTGAACAAGGCCTGTGGTCCAGACGGCATACCAGAAAGAGTGCTGAGATATGGTGCACCTCAGTTGTCTCCCGTACTGACGCGACTGTACCGCCTCTCTCTCACGACAAAAATCGTACCAAAATCTTGGAAGCTTGCCAATGTGCAACCATTACCCAAGAAGGGTAGCCGTGCCGACCCTAGTTACTACAGACCGATCGCCATCACTTCCGTACTCTGTAAGGTTATGGAAAAAGTTCTAAATTGCAAACTGCTTTCATACCTAGAAGGCAATGATCTTCTCAGTGATCGTCAATATGGCTTCCGCCGGGGACGTTCAACTGGGGATCTTCTAGTGTATGTAACGCATTGCTGGGGCGAAGCCATCGAAAACCACGGCGAAGCAATCGCAGTGTCGCTAGATATTTCGAAGGCTTTCGACAGGGTTTGGCATGCGAGTCTGCTGAGCAAGCTTCCAGCGTACGGTATCCCCACTGGCTTCTGTAGCTGGGTGGCTGACTTCCTGAGTCAACGGTCGATCCGAGTAGTCATTGACGGCTGCTCCTCTGACTTTAAGGCCATTGACGCCGGAGTTCCTCAGGGGTCTGTGCTCTCTGCGACTCTTTTCCTGCTGCACATCAATGACCTGCTATCTTCAGGTATTGTTGGGTTCGCAGATGACAGTACTGTCACGGAAAAGTATCTGTCTAGTGCAGGAGCCGGTGGAGTTGAGGTCCAAAGACAGAGAGGCCATGGTTGAGCGTACGAGCCTGACGTTAAGTAACGTCTCCCAGTGGGGCGATGACAATCTCGTCAGCTTCAATGCCTTTAAGACGCAGGCGTGTCTTTTCTACACAAAAAGGAGTCCTTTCATCCTTTCTCCTACTTTCCGGGGTACATCTGTTCCAGTGACCGACACTCTACAACTTCTTGGCATGGAGTTGTCCTCTGACCTCAACTTTGGCACCACCATCGAATCTAAGGCTCAAATTGCAGCTAGAAAGTTGGGCGTCTTGAATAAAGTCAAGCGGTACTTCACGCCTGGACAGCTTTTAACACTTTACAAAGCTCAAGTCCGATCTTGCATGGAGTACTGCTGCCACCTTTGGGACTCGGCGAAATACCAGCTTGCTGCACTTGACTCTGTGGAACGCAGAGCCAAGAGAATAATAGGCGATAATAAACTGGTGGCGTCCAAGCTGCACAGCCTGGCTCACCGCCGCAAGGTTGCTTGCCTATCGGTCTTCTATAGATTGTATTTCGGAGAGTGTGCTCATGGGCTGCATGAGCTCATACCACCGTCACCTTTCTTCCATCGGACATCCAAGAGCGCGGCCGGCTACCATCCGTTCTTAGTTGATATACCCATAACCCGCACTAAGCGCTTCTCATCATCTTTTATAATGCGCACAGCTAAAGAGTGGAATTCCCTGCCTGCGTCTGTATTTCCGAGTGCATATAACCTGACTCTCTTTAAGTCCAGAGTGAATAGGCATCTTCTGGGCAAGCTCGCTCCATCGTAGATCCCATCTATGCTCTAGAGCAAGATTGGGGTCAGGAGCAAGCCCATCTCAAATAAAAAAAAATTAAAAAAAAAACCTAATTACAGACAGGTTATTAATCTGAACCACCTTTGGGATTTTACCTTTTGTTTTGGCGCAATTGTATCAAGTCGACAATTTTTTAAAGGCACAAGTACTTGATCTTTTTCGAAAAAAAAAACGACGGATATGCATCTTAATTATTCTTGTATATAATGTCTCTTTAAAGGCATACATAACTTGACAAAAATACCCAAAAAAAATAGATTGAATGTTAAAAAAGTTTCGGAACATGCTTGGGAGTCATTCATACCCCTTGAGGTGCTTTATTACTGGACTTCTACTTGATACTGTATATTAAGACAACCTGTATACTGGTAATTGTTTACAACTGCTTGTGAAATATTTACATCAAGGGTATCTCGTAAAGACCACGTCACTTTGTCACCAAGCATTCTATAAGTTCACAAAAAAAAACGGCCAAGTGAGAGTCAGACTCGCGCACGGACGGTTCCGCACCATTATCTATAAAAACGAGCAAAAAAATCACGTTTGTTGTATGGGAGCCCCCTTAAATATTTATTTTATTCTGGTTTTTAGTATTTGTTGTTATAGTGGCAACAGAAATACATCATCAGTGACAATTTCAACTGTCTAGCTACCACGGTTCATGAGATACAGCCTGGTGACAGACGGACAGACGGACAGACGGACAGACGGACAGACGGACAGACGGACAGACGGACAGACGGACCGACGGACAGACGGACAGACAAGCAGACAGACAGACGGACAGCGGAGCCTCAATAATAGGGTCCCATTTTACCATTTGGGTACGGAACCCTAAAAATAGTTCAAAGACTTGCTTGAATATTTGCATAAAGTTAAGGCAACAAATCTTTACGGGACACTCTGATCTTGATACTTTTGATATTTTATCATAAACTTTACTGTCCATAATTTGTGATTTAAACAGGGTTAGTTTTTGGAAACTGAACAGTAATGTACCTATACACCTCTCGTCTCGTCAAATTTTTTCATTGGATTAATTGACCATCTGCTCAGATCTCGAAAACTGAACCTGTATTCCTACATTTTGCCATTAGTTTGTGTACATAATTGTGTCTTTTTGTGGCCTGTAAGTGGAGCAAAAAATTATATATATATAAAAAAAAGAGTTTTTATGGTTGACTAATTTAAATTAAATTTTGTTTTCGTTTCTTTTACGTACTTAATTCAACCACACACAAAACACTTCAATTACAGTAAAATACATCTGATGACCAAAGAGCGACGATATCGTGATGGCAAAATCCGTTCATTAGGGATTGTAACTTGTAATTACTATTTCTCTGAGCTTAGAAAAAATTTTATAACATAAAAGTAACTGAATAATACTCTAATCTATGGAATCATGATTAAAATTTATTGCTCCTCTTACACCCTGTATGCCAAACATGTACTTAATTTGTGGTAATGTCGGGGCTGCTTCTGAAAACGACTTTAACAAAAGTAATCTATTTGCAAGTTTATCACAACGTGTTTTTTATGATTATCCGTTATTTTGCGCAGACGCCTAGCGTGAAAGAATGTGTTTGTCGAACAAAAATTTACTCTTTGTCGTTTGATGAGAGATATAGATTATATTGAAATATTTTTGGAGTTAAATAATCTTGTTTTATATTGCGGGCACTATTGACAGCGCCCTTAGTCATAGCTTATTGTACTGTTGGTCAAGAAGTTGCTACTTGTTATCAAGTGCATATAATTAGTTTTATGTAGTTGAAAAGTCATCGTATAAAGCAGTCTAACTCGTATCCTTAATTAACGGGACATCAAAAATAACACATAGTACGTACAGTCAACGGCAGGTCAACTTCACTAAAAAGTTTAAGGTCATTTAAATTATTTTCAACTCTAAGTCCGACACATAGAGATCAATATCAATTGAGCATGTTTGACGTTTTGTGGTAGGTTGATAAGCTGTTTTCTGTACACCATGAGTAACTTACGAGAAACAATTTTCTCACATTGACAGAATCAGCCCTAAAATCTTAGATTCTAATTTCGGTACTTATAAGGTTAGTGTGATGAAGAAGAATGCAGCAGACGTCCGCGGCGCCCGGAGCCCTGGTGGCGTGATTACGGACAATTTATCCGGCATTGTCCCTAAGTTACGCGCCAGGTCTCTGGGTGCCTGCCATCAAAGGAGCCACCATGCTCAAGGACCTGCAAATGGGAGGGAGGGGAGGGGGAGTGGGAGTTAAACGGGAAATGTATGCCATTTATCGTCAAGATCATCTGTCTTTAGAAGTCCACTGCAGGATATATCCCTCCTCAATAAGCGCACAGCGAGCGACTTTGGCGAGTGGCTTTACTTTTATTTTATTTTATTAGGAAGACCAAGGTTTACAATTTTTCAATAATTATACACAAATAACTTAAAAAAAACCACTTACAGGTTTACGCTTAATTTATGCCATTGCCTAATAGTGTCAGTGACAGTCTAACTCCGATGAGTTTAGGTCCCACCAAATGTAAACATCAATATCGTGAAATTACAAGCGATCGTAGTCAAAAATATGTTTATGATTCCGAAAAAACAAGTAGTCAGTAGTAATAAAGACTTATCTTGTTCTGGGTTACAATTTCATAATCTAACACTTGACCCGAAACCAGAAATCAATATTTGAATACATCTACAACTTTATGTTTAAGCATGCAAGGTTTAAAGTGGCGCCGAAATAAAACCGGACTGCCCGGGCTGTCGGCTAAGCCTATAGGGAAATATAATGCCAGTGTGACTTCTGAAATGTGTTAAAGCTATAATTGATCAACATCAACCTAAAGGATGAAACTTGCCAGGACATCGGCTAGCTTCGAGTTTGTAGAGCGTTGTCTCTATCTCTCGAGATGGCGTTATTTCTATGTCTGACGTCATAAGTTTGGCAGAGACCTCGTTCTGCTTAACCTAATCTTTCTTGAAATGAGCGGCTACTGTGGGTGCTAAGTGGTTTGTATAGTGCCGAAACGCGTTACGAGTAGGTATTTGTAAAATTATATCTGTTTCACGCCTCTCTGCCTCCTTCGTGCGATAGAGAGAGTTGCAAGTCCAAGAGGCGATTGCTTGCTTTTCCTTCTGAAATATTGTTTCGGGTGATAATTTTTCCACCCCCCTAAACCTTTATAAAATTAGGCAATTTTGGTGTCATTCGATTCAAAAAACGCTCGAGGTAGTTTTTTAGTTAAAAAATATGGATATTGAGATGCTAATAACTTTTGTTAAAAGCAATAATTTATTTTCAATAAAAACGTATTGGTTTACTTATTTAAGAACGTTATCGCTTTTTGTATGAACATTTTCGGCTACACGATCCTCTTAAGTTGAAACTTCCTTTTGTGTTATTGTAAGTACATTTGCATTGATGCTAAGTAAGAAGATTCATTGACTCTGATTAGAGCTTAGCGAATATAATAATATATTGTGGCGTTCGTTACCCGATTAAAATCTTTTTTCGTGCAAGTTAGAGTACAAAGGACGAACGAGATGACGAGACATCTGTGGTTAGGTATACACCACAGTCACACATGTTTTATCTTAAACCTCCTTTTTCTGTATTTGGTAGCTACGATGTAACTTGTACGATGTAAACGATGTATTGCCTTGAAAGGTGGAATGTGAATTTCTACTTGCTTATTGCCATTGTTACTTGTTTCTTTAGAGTGAATCTTGTTTTTGCCTTTTTGAACAGTTATATACTGTTTTTAACAGTTAATGAATACTGTTCTACACAATTTATAGAATAACCGGCAGACATAATAGTGTATTGTGTCTATTCGACGACAGGTAAATAATTAATGAACTAAAAGGATGGCTATGATTTTACTGACCACGATTCATTCCTAAGTTTCTGCTATCATTGTGTTTTCGAGTTACATGTGTTCTTTAAATGTATTATAAGTATAACTTATCACAAAATATGTAGTTATTTTCTAACTTATTAATAGCTGTTGCCCGCGATTTCGTTCATCGCAATTGGATAAATTGTTTTAGAAACGCATCAAGAAATCAATTAGTTGTATCTTCATCGGTTTTCACTTTTTACCTTAATTTAATATAAAATAAAAGTTAGATAGAGTATTAAAATTATTAACTTTGTTTAATATAATAAACGATCAAATCATACACTCAACATCTGCATTATACAAAACACATACCTAATTGAATATGTTTTACATGATCATACCACAAGTATTGTGATCATACAAAGCATAATATGCCTTGTGTATGATGTGTGCTATTTACTTTTATTTCCCTATTTCCGATCCAGTGTATTTTAAACCTATAAAAAAAGGTTTGCTCCTCACAAGGTCAATTAATGATGTTCATGTAAATAGCGAACTATTTTACTATACAATTGCCAAGGTATTTTATTAGTTGTAGGTAAAAGCATAGACCAAGGTAAATAGAACGATAAATAGTTATTACACTTTGTCTATGGTAAAATTTGTAGTGATGTCTACATAGCTAGGTTTAGAACCAATAAAAACCTATCGGTCATAGGCAATGGTCATAGGATTAAATTAGAATATCTTTAATTTAGGTTATGGTTACTAAATTTGGTAAATAGCTTTAAAGTTGATATAGTTGTTGAACACATTTTATGAATAGTTGTTGTTTGAATGAAGAAGAGTAAAAAATAAAAATATAGTAAAAATCAACAACATAGACTTCATATTGCATAAACTCGTCCTATCTTTGCTACGTTTAACCATCTGATTATCCGTCTTATTCCTTCCCCTTGTACAGAGCGAGAAAGAGTTGAAGATAGGACGAGTTTATGCAATATGAAGTCGATGTTGTTATTTTGTAATTTATTTTTAACTTTTTTAGTTTTTATGATAGACATTTGAAAGTTGGTTTTTACGATTGCTTTTCACCTATATAGTCACAGGTTAACAGGATAAACACTAATAAAATCGGACCTTATATAATTAGTTTTAAATACTTTCATAAAAAAATATTTTAAAATTCTGTGAATTGTTACTTATAAATTTGTATAAATTATTAAAATAATAATATTAGGTATAATAATAGGTTGGTAAATAGTGTGTATAGTAGGTTCAAATATTACAAAGAATAAAGCATATCGATTGAGTAAGAATTTGAATAAAATAATCACACCACTAATTAAACTATTTACCTTCAAACTATGTAAGCCAAACTTTTAGTGTGGCGACTAGAAAACGAATAAACGTATATAAATACATTTAATGTCTTTCCTCAGGTGTAATACAGGTTGTTAAAAAAAGCACAAGTAAAATTTTAGGGGCTGATTCAGAATCAAGTTTAGAATGCAGTAAAAATGATTTTTTTCAAGTGTTATTTATCTTCAATAAAACCTTGCATGGAATTGCTAAAAACAAAAATTTACAATGTTTAAGCATTTCTGATCTTAACCAATAGTCAAATATTTGTAAAAATATTTCTATAGGGTGTTGTTGACGGTAGTATACTCGTACTACTCAGCTATACATATAGCTACAACATTGATCAGAATACGATGGCTTTGACAGCGAGAAAAAAAAAACACTTGAGGAATTTCATCTTGTCACGTGACGTCCTCGGTAGCTTAGTGGTCAAAGCACTCGCCCGGTATGCGATGGGACGTGGGTTCGAGTCCCACCTGAGGTCGATGATTTTTTTCAAGTGTTATTTATCTTCAGTAAAAATGATTTAAAAATTCATCGGTTCAGTAATTTTCTATTAATAGATACGTACTAGATTCTAGGTTAAACGTACATAATGACCAGACGAACATTTCGAAAACATAAAATGCCACTTTCTACCATTTCATTATATATAATTATAAACATTTTGTATCTTAGATTAGCATGTTTATTAAATGGCTATAACGATTGATGCTGAAAGCGGTGGTGCTTTATAAATACCCTCTAGATCGATATGTATGTATCTTATCGTCCCTTTAATTGTACTGTTTTTCGTATGTCAGTGTAAAGCAATGATCACTCAAAATTATTCGTCACTTGTAACTCTCGATCACGATACCTATCCAAACTGAATTTTACGACACTTAATACTCAATATATACATATATTTTATTATCTAAACTATATATAAACTGTTATATTTATTATTAATAATAAGGTCCATTGCTGGAAAGAGGGACCTAGCTGAAATAGTGTAGGTAGTTTGTACATAAGTTTTCTTATTATTTTGCCTGTAAGACATTTAAACTTCGTGCGCTCGATACCTACAAAGTAAACATATATAAATATCCGTTTATTTAAATACATAAACTTAATACATAAAAATAAAGTATATAAATATCCCTTTCTTTAAATTCATAAATTTAATGTATATGTCGCAGCCAACTGGTTGAAATAGCCGTTCAATTGCTTGGCTAGCCCGTTCATTGAACAACGAACGGCATTTTACCACATGCCTAGTTCTAGAATTGAATCATTAGTGCATTTGAAACATTAAACATCACGGCTGACTTAAAAGCCGCCGTAACATAGAATTAGTATATTTCTCCACCACCATGGTGCTGCGTATTGTTTACAATATGGCGGTAAACAACAGGTGTTTTTTTTTAATTAATTGCGAGTTGTTTTTGCAGAAAATAATAATCAAAATAATTTCCATCGTTATTTAGAAGTATAAATAATTGAGTTAACTAGCGACTCTAGTGGAACAACATTTTTACAAAAAAAATAAGTAATATTGCGCATTCATTAAATTTTATTGTAATTTTACGGATATTTTGCTACTGAATGTAAGCTAAATTACAGAATTAGTAAAATTACCTACACTTGATATCTGCCGTGATCAAGGTGCTCGTAACAGCGTCGAAATATCTCATAATTCACCATAAATTGTCATTTAACCAATAAGCTGAGCGTCGTCCATTGCAGCTGTTCAACAGTACAGCTTCAACCACTTGGTTAATCGAGGTCTAGGCGTGCGATTGAATAGCGTTGTTCAATGAAAGGCCTAGTCATTCAATTTAACGGCTATTTCAACGAGTTGGCTGCGTCTTATACGTTATTTAATTTATGTATTTTTGTATATTTTATAACATTAACTAAACCCGCTTGTAGAGTCTAATTAAAACTCATCGGGTGGGTTTCTCTCTTAATATTTCTGCCGCAAGACATGTCATTACGACATAACATCTCATTTCTCTGGTGTGACAGGTTAAAACTATTAACAGATTATTATTACGTAGTATTATTTGATCAGTGTTAACAGACGTTCCGATTTAGTTGAAGCCGACCACGACCTAATCATAAGGTGTATAAGATGGTCGGTCCGACATAATTATTATGAACTAGGTGACTCAACAGACGGTGTTCTGTCTTATGAATAAGTCAAATAAAAAAAAACTCAAACGCCAAAATATTACAATAGAAAAGTTTATATTGTCAAAAGCACTGTGAAGATTACATTAAACAAGTTAAAATGGTCGTAAAGTTTTCTTAAACTTTCTAATGTTCCGCGCAACTTTCTTAAGTTTTATTTTCAAGAGCCTTCTCCTGATAGAAAAAATCAAAAGAAGAATTATCGAAATTAGTCCAGCCGTTCACGCATGCTACCATGACCAAGGGCAATATGGATTTATTTTTATAAATTATTATTAGAATAGATGATATAAGATACTGGCTGACGTTTACGGTTTCGACAGTTCGGCCGTCCTGCCAAATTGTACCTACCGTCTGAAAACTTTGTTTCTTTGGAGGCACTAATGTAACTGTCATTAATAATTACGATGTCCGCGTGTTTTAAAAAAAATGGCGGTAAAACGTGCAACTGACGTTTGACGCCGACTGTCGTCTTTAGCAATATCTATGGTTTCGGCCTCAATATGGTCGGCTTCCACCAAATCGGAACGTCTGTTAATAGTTTTATAATTCATTCATGTCACACTTGGGATGTAAGGGATTTTGAACATCATCTAAGAAATCCAAGCCAACCTCACCTGCTCGCGGTGCATCCTGCCGAACAACAAACGAGGCTCTGGCGCAGCTTTTCTTAAGCTCTTCTGTTTGGTTACAATAGGCTGGTTTGCACCACTAATTAATTGACATACTTTTTATGTGCTGTCAAAACGCACCTCTGCCTTATAATTTGTATGGCTATAGCAATCTATGACGTCATTTTTAACCGGACCCAACTGCCTAACTTTTTATTGATATTGAAGCAAACGAAATTAAGATTCTTTTATTAATGATAATATCCCGGTTTATCTTATAAATCTTATATTATTATTTATGATTGGTGTCCACATACCAATTATTTATTTATCATCTTTGCACTATTCTCTGTATATTTTAATTACGGTAGGAAAGGCAAAATAAGCAGTGTATTTTTATTAATAAAGATTAGCCCTTTTTGCAGTCTCTTGCTTTGTAATTAATAACATTATTATCAAGTGAAAAAAATGTTATTTCACCTAATCAGACAACTTTAATATTAACATGTTACAAACATTATGTATTATAATATTAAACATATCAAAATCTAATTAAAGCTTACCATAATTATAGTTTTTTAATTGTAGGAATACTTAAGTAATATGGTAAATCAGTTCTATTATATTCTGTAAAATATGTAAATAATGTGAATTATATCTGAAAGATAGATAAGTTTTAGATGTCGCTGGCAGAGTTCGATTGAACATCTCCGTAGATCTGAAAGTCTATAGAACCAGCTCGTAAGCCATAGCGACAAAAATCATCAACTACCTATACTTAACCAAACTAAAAACAAAATAAAATGGTCAAAATAGAACGCTTACATTGCAAAAAAAATAAAAAAATGCTTTATTTTAATTGTAGCGACAATATGTATTTAAAAAAACTAAGTTATTTTAATAAGATATGTATACTCAATAAAAAATTTTTAAATTAAAATATGCAGATTGAAAACATTTAAATAAATCTAAATAATTAAAACTGTACATTTGCTGTTGTTTCTTAGTTACCTAAATAAATGTAAATATAATAAAATCATGAGTTTGTCCTTAAGTTTATTTTAAATAATACTAGCTGAACCGGCAAACGTACCGCCTAACAGTTATGTTTTTTTCGTCAGCCGTTCCAATGTTTTTATTATTTATTCTGCTATTCGGGACGGAGACAAATCCAACAATTTAAAAGTGAGAGTGCCAGTATAAGCACGAAAGAGATGCAATTACATCTTACTAGCACCAGATGATTCGGCAATTGTAAAATGTGCATTCTATTGCAGTACTACCAGCGTACCTACTATAAGATAGGATAGGACAAGATAAACATAGAATAAATCTATATCATTAAATAAAAAGGTAGGCTAAGCTAAGGGTAAATAAAATCTAAAAAAAAAACTTTAAGGAAATTAGATTCTAGTAACGAAATGTTAATAGGTATATACATATATTAGGAATAAAGATAACGCTTTTAAGAGTGAGTTTGTATGATATATCCATAAAAATACGTCACAGGGTTTCCATAGAAAGTGTGACAATTGTAGCCATCCAGATTTGGCTACACTTTCAAATCTGGG
The DNA here is from genome assembly GCA_950371115.1 of Anania fuscalis. Classification (NCBI taxonomy): domain Eukaryota; kingdom Metazoa; phylum Arthropoda; class Insecta; order Lepidoptera; family Crambidae; genus Anania; species Anania fuscalis. The sequence continues at coordinate 4,158,998 of OX493335.1, forward strand.
TGTATTTGCTGCATTTGTTCACGTACTTAAATAAATAGATTTTAAGTGTTGTTTTTATGTATAAATAAATATAAGCATATCTATAATTTATGCGTTCATAAACCAATTATTCGATTGCAATGAATCTTTGGTGTCTAGTTGTGTACGCAAGACAAAGGAAGACCATTGCTAATTCTAAATAGTGTAGGATTAATAATATTTAAATTGTATAAAAAATAATGATTAGAAGTAATAAACAAATATACCCGGTGGTTGAGTTCGTTTCGAACTCACCTGGGTGGGTACCACCCTCTTACCTAGTTTCACCGTGGAACACCTAAATACCTAATAGAGCCAGGAAAACTACTGGAAAGAGGTTATAATATCTCAGTCCTCCTTGAAGATGCGGCAAGTTCATAAATTAGTAATGATGAGCCGACCCATATTCATAAAATTAGGATAGGCATTTTAGAATTATAAAAAAAATAAAAATAAAAAAAAGTTACAAAATTTTTAGAAATCTCTTAAAAATATGTAAAATAGAAATAGGCATTTAATTGTAGTAAAATGTAAATATAAGTTAAAAAAAACTGTAAAATAGTAATTATTAACGATGCTAAACTTTTAGCATGTAAAGGCTTTGCAGTGAAAAATATTAAAAAAATACAAAACACTTTGCTAGCTTCTTCTAAAACTATTGCATATTAAATTATATTTGAATAATACGAACTAATAGATATGCAGTAGAAAAAGTGATTTTCAACTAAGGTAACTGAGGTCTAGGTTTTGCTGTAAAATATTTAGAAAAATGAATAAAATGCTTTGTTGTCATATTAGAAGATAATACACCCTAGTTTAAATAGCATATATAAGGGGGGTGGGTATCATATTATTCAGAGAAGGTTTTTATTTATACTAAGGCTTTAGTTAGTTTTAAAATAATGATAAATAATATTCAAGTAATATTAAAATCCGCCCGCATTATTCCACTGCTGGAATTCTCTTAAAATGCTCAATACTAAGTTTGATCCTCGGCTATCTTTTCCATCCACCGATAGCAGCAGTGCCCAACCTTGTTGAATGGCGCCTTACGAAGTCGTGGTCTAAACTCAAGAACTTGACGTCTATCTTTAGGAGCGGTCCTGAGGCAAATATGACCAACTCGCTGTCACTTTACCTTCATTATCATTATTTGAGCCATAGGACGTCTACTGCTGAACCAGCCCCTCCCCTTCACTTAAGCTTTCTTCGAGCCATATCGATTACTTTTGAAATTTATTTTATTAGTTACATATATGGTAAATAAACTCTCAAAAATGTCAAAAATATTTTACCTACATTGCAAGAGCTTTAAGTGTAGATAGTTTATATATATATATATATATATATATATATATATATATATATAATATATACATAATATATATATTCATAGTCATGTATTCTTATAATATAATACATATTACTATGAATATGAAACGTGGTGCATATTGTAGTTATTATTACTCTGTAAATATAGAGGTATAGTTAGCTGCCGTTGCTCACGTAATGTCTAAGTTATGGTATAACATTTATTTTGACTAAAAGCATACGCTTAGTTAATTAAATATATGCAATAAAACATTATTAAGGATAAAATTTGATATACCCGGTGGTAGAGTTCATTTTGAACTCGTCTGGGTGGGTACCACCCTCTTACCTAGTTCCACCGTAGAACACCTAAATACGGCTGGAAGGGTAAGAGAGCCAGGAAAATTACTGGAAAGAGGCATTTCATCTCAGCCCTCCTCGTAGGTAGATGCCGACCTATATTAATACAATAAGAATACATTTAAGAATTAAAAAAAAATAAAAAAACAAATAAACATAATTATGTTTAAATCTAATTGTACTGAAATGTAAATAAAGGCATACTTTAAGCCATACCGGATTAAACATGTAAAAACAGTTAAAGAGCTAAGCACTTATTGCATTATTTAATAATGCTGTTACAGCGTTGACTACTTAACGAAGTGTAAAATATAAGTTATTACTAACGATTCCATAATTTTAGTATGAAATTAGGATAGGCATATTAGACTAAAAAAAAACCCAAAAACAAAAATAAAAAAGGTAACAAAAATTAAAAAAAAAATCGAATAAAAATATGTAAAATAAAAATAGGCGTCTAATTGTAGTGAAATGTAAATAAAAGCATACTTTAAGCCATCCCGGATTAAACATGTAAAAAACAGTTAAAGAGCTAAGCACTTATTGCATTATTTAATAATGCTGTTACAGCGTTGACTACTTAACGAAGTGTAAAATATAAGTTATTACTAACGATTCCATAATTTTAGCATGAAATTAGGATAGGCATATTAGACTAAAAAAACCCAAAAACAAAAATAAAAAAGGTTACAAAAATTAAAAAAAAAATCGAATAAAAATATGTAAAATAAAAATAGGCGTCTAATTGTAGTGAAATGTAAATAAAAGCATACTTTAAGCCATCCCGGATTAAACATGTAAAAAACAGTTAAAGAGCTAAGCACTTATTGCATTATTTAATAATGCTGTTACAGCGTTGACTACTTAACGAAGTGTAAAATAGTTATTACTAACGATTCTATACTTTTAGCATGAAATTAGGATAGGCATATTAGACTAAAAAAAAAAACCAAAAACAAAAATAAAAAAAAGCGAATAAAAATATGTAAAATAAAAATAGGCGTCTAATTGTAGTCAAATGTAAATAAAATTATACATAAGACATCCCAGACAAAACATGTAAATAAACTTTTAACGAACTTAGCACATATTGCATTCTGTAATAATGCTGACACAGCGTTGACTACATAACGAAGTGTAAAATAGCTATTACTAACGATGCTAAGCTTTTAGCATGTAAAGGCCTTGCATTTACAATATAAAAATAGATACTAAATGCTTTGCTAGCTTGTTACTTCCAAAATTATTGCATATTTTACTTTATTTGCATAATACAACCAAATATAAAATATAGTAAAAATAATGATTTTGAACTAAAATTAGGTGTAGGATTTGCAGTAAAATCATTACAAAAATTAAATAGCCTAGGTATTAATTATTTTGTGTAGGTTTTTATATATATTCCTCACTTATAATATTAATGTAAGTATAATATTAAAATAATATTAACATTAAAGTCCCTCTTTATTCCACTGCTGAAATCTTCTTCAAATGCAAAACACTAAACAGTTTTCTCCTGTCTTTTCTTCATAATTCTTTCATGTTAATATGGGTTTGTGTATATATATATATATATCTAAGTATATTATGTATTATATAGGATATTATATATAAGTATGTTTATTGTTGTGTAAAACCTTTAGTCAGATAGCCAATAAATCTAAAAAAAGAAAGATTTGACTATTAGAAATAACCAGTCGTCTTCTAACACTTTAGTCCCTAGCTTGCTGCACAGGTACTTTGACAGAATTGTGACTAGGATCCTTTTTAACGGCAAGGTCTATAATGTTGAGAAGACACTGAGGTTCTAAGATTATTATTGGTAATTTTTAGTTATATAATATGTCTATTCGGCAGTCCCAATCACTCACAAGCTTTAAAAGTAGACTAAAAGCCTATCTCCTTTCACTTAAGTTTTCTCCTGTTTTTATTCATGATTCTTTCATGTTAATTTGGGTTTGTATATATATATATATATCTAAGTATATTATGTATTATATAGGATATTATATATAAGTATGTTTATTATTTATACTGATAATTTATATATATTATGTATTATTAATATTATAATAATAATTAAATTATTACTTTGTAAAACTCTTCACCGCTTCCCCCTCTCAACTTTTACCTCACTGTCCTCTACCTGAAGGTTGTCTGGAAGAGATCGCTTCAAGTGATAAGACTGCCTAAGTTGTACCATTCAAAATGTACTTTTCTCTGTGTAGGTACTGTTTGTTTTATGTGGCGTGCAATAAAGAGTATCTATCTATCTAAGTATGATACTCGGCTATCTTTTCCATTCACTGATAGCAGCATAGCCCAACCTTGTTGAAAGGCGCCTGACTAAGTCGTGGTCTAAATTTAAGAACCCGTCTATCTTTGGGAGTGGTCCTGAGGCAAATATCACCAACTCGCTGTCACTTGGCTTCATTATCTTTATTTCAGCCATAGGACGTCTACTGCTGAACTACTGTCCCCTCCCCTCCACTTTAGCTTTCTTCGAGTCATATTGTTTACTTAAAATTTCTGTTAAATAACTTGTTAGTAGAAGCTATTAACACTACCAATCTTGACTTATTTGGTCTGTCAAAACGTCTGGAAAACAAGTTCTAGAAGTTTTTCACTACTTTTTTGCTAGGTTTATGGTACTTTTGTTTGAAAATTTTAAAATATTATTTATTTTGAAACTTTTTTCGCTTAGGATATTTTATTTTCGTGGTAGATCTTCAAATATTACTTACAACCTGTTTGATCTTCAGATCAGAGTAACGAAAATATTTTATTTTCAAATTATGAAGGATCTATTTTCCATTTAAAATATCTCACGTTATATCCGGTGGTCTAGGAATATCTCTGCCTTATAACAATGTATTTGTTTTAATTAACTGAGTATTTTTTCAGAGCGCTCATTCTTTAGATTTTGCGAACCTTTAAGGTTATAAAACATTTAAGTCCAATCAAAATGATTTTTTTATTTCTCGTTGTGATTTAAATCCAAAAGCTTTGTATTAAAATAGAAATAAAAGGTTGTGAGACTAAAACATACATTTTTACTGATATAAATGACTTATCAGCTAAAAATATAAGTTCTTCTGACTTATACACATTTTTAAGGCTAGCTTTAGCAATTATTCCTGCGAAGGTCTAATCCACGTCGTATCTAATCTTACATACTACTTTATTACGAACAGTGACAATGAGTAAATATAACGCATTATTTATTAAAAATGTTTTTTTCTTGCATTTATTATGCTAGTTATGATATTGTAGATAATAAGTAAACCACCTGAACGTGTTGAAATTTTTCATATTGATTAGATTAGTTACACAAATGGTAAATAAACTCAAACAAAACAAAATATCTAAAATACCATGCAAGAGCTTTTAGTATAGAAGTAGATAGGTTTTTTCTTAAACATATAATGTCATAATATATATGAATATGAAATGTGGTGCATATTATAGTTATCATTACTCTGTAAATATATAGTTAGCTGCCGTTGCTCACATAGTGTCTAAGTCGGGGTATAAAATTTATTTTAAATAAAAGCATACGCGTAGTTAATTAAATGTATGTAATAAAACATTATTAAGGATAAAATTTAATATACCCGGTGGTAGAGTTCGTTTTGAACTCGTCTGGGTGGGTACCACCCTCTTACCTATTTCCACCGTGAAACACCTAAATACGGCTGGAAGGGTAAGAGAGCCAGGAAAATTACTGGAAAGAGGCATTTCATCTCAGCCCTCCTCGTAGGTGCGGCATGTTCATAATGTTAGTACTGATGCCGACCTATATTTATACAATTAGCATACATTTTAGAATTTCAAAAAGCAAAAATACAAAAAAAACATAATTAAGTTTAATCTAATTGTAGTGAAATGTAAATAAAATCATAGTTTAAGGCATCCCTGATTAAGCATGTAAAAAACAGTCAAAGAGCTTAGCACTCATTGCATTATTTAATAATGCTGTCACAGCGTTGACTACTCAACGAAGTGTAAAATAGTTATTACTAACGATGCCATAATTTTAGCATGAAATGGCTTTGCAGTGAAAAAAAATACATAACGCTTTGCTAGCTTCATAGTTCTTAAATTATTGTATACTTATAAAACTATATTTTAATAATATTCTCACGTAGTGATAGGTCAGGTTATAAGTTTCATTTTAATTATAAGCATGCGCTTAGTTAATTCAATGTTTGTACAAAACATTATTTAGGATACGATACAATTAATATACCAGGTGGTAGAGTTCATTTTGAACTCGTCTGGGTGGGTACCACCCTCTTACCTAGTTCCACCGTGGATCATCTATAAACGGTTGGAAGGGTAAGAGAGCCAGTAAAACTACTGGAAAGAGGTTTGAACATCTCAGTCCTCCTTAAAGATGCGGCAAGTTCTTAATAAAATTACTAGTAAGCCGATCTTTATTAATAAACTTAGGACAGGCACTAATGAACTTAAAAAAAACAAAACTAAACAAAAATAAAAAAGGTTACAAAAATTAAAAAAAAAGAGCTTAGCACATATTGCATTCTATAATAACGACGTCACAGCGTTGACTACTTAACGAAGTGTTATATAGTTATTACTAACGATGCTATACTTTAAGCAACGCATGGCTTTGCAGTGAAAACATTAAAATCAATGCAAACTGCTTTGCTAGCTTCTTACTTCTAATATTATTGCATATTTAACTAGATTTGAATAATACGACCAAATATAGATATGCAGTAGAAATAGTGATTTTAAACTAAAATTGAGTCTAGGCTAGGTTAGGTTAGGTTTTGCAGTAAATCATTACAAAAAATAAATCAAATATTTAGAGTAGGCTTTATTTATAATTAGGTATAAGTATGCTATAACAATAATGTAATTATAATATTAACATTAATTTAAACCACTGCTGGAATCCTCTTTATATGCACAACGCTGGCTAAGTTTGATCCCCGGCTATCTTTTCCATCCGCTGATAGCAGCAAAGCCCAACCTTGTTGAAAGGCGCCTTACTAAGTCGTGGTCTAAACTCAAGTACCCGTCTATCATCGGAAGAGGCTCTAAAACAAGTTTGACGGACTCACTTTCAATTTAGGTTTATTATCTTTATTTCAGCCATAGGACGTCAACTGCTGAAACCATTCCCCCTCCCCACACTTTAGCTTGCTTCGAGCCATATTGATTACTTTAAATTGTTGTTAAATGACCCCAATTATACTAGAAGCTATTAACATTAGCAAGTCTGGACATAGTTGGTCTATCAAAAATGTCTAAAAAGTAAGTGCTAGAAGTCTTCCACTACTTTTTCTTTGGCTTTATGGTACTATTGTTTAAATATATATAAAAAAAACTGGTTTTCAAAACTTGCTTTGCTTAGAATTTCATTTCGTGGAAGACCTTCAAATATTACTGACTACCTGTTTGATCATTCTAGTGTAACAAAAAGTTTGTATTTTCAACTTTATGAAGGATCAATTTTGATTGAATTATCTTACGTCATATAAAGTGTTCCAGAAACATATCCACCTTATAACCATGTACTTATTTGATTTCGTATTTTTTCCGGGCGCTGCTGTCTTTGGCATTTGTGAATGGTGAAACTTTAAGAATTTGAAACATTCAAGTCCTATCAAAACGTTATTTAAATTTCTGTTTGTAATTTTAATCTAAAAGCATTGTTTTAAAATAAGTTGTGAACATAAAAAAAAAGTATTTATTGATAAATGACCTAACAGCTAAAAATATAAGCTCTTCTGACTTATACAAAAATTTTAATTCTAGCCTAAGCAAATGTTACTTGGGGTAGTTCCACTCCACGTCGTGTCTAATTTAACATACTTACTACTTTATTAAGAACAGTGACAATGAGTAAAAATAGCGCGTTATTTATTAAAAAGTTGTTTTTTTGGATTCACTATGCTACTTATGACATCGAAGATAATAAACCACCTGAACATGTAAAAAATTTTGATCCTTATTTGATTATTTGCATAGATAATAATAATAAGCAAACTCTCAAAAAATGTCTAAAAGATTTATTTTACAAGAGCTTTCAGTGTGGATAGTTTTTTTTTTTTAAATATATAAGGTTAATCATAATACATATGACTATGAATATGAAATGTGGTGCATAATTTAGAGTTATTATTTCTCTGTAAATATAGAGGTATAGTTAGCTGCCGATGCTCACGTAGTGTCTAAGTCAGGGTATAAAATATATTTTAAATAAAAGCATACGCTTAGTTAATTAAAAGTATGTAATAAAATATTATTTAGGATACAATTTAATATACCCGGTGGTAGAGTTCGTTTCGAACTCGTCTGGGTGGGTACCACCCTCTTACCTAGTTCCACCGTGGAACACCTAAATACGGCTGGAAGGGTAAGAGAGCCAGGAAAATTACTGGAAAGAGGCATGGTATCTTAGTCCTCCTAGAAGGTGCGGCAATATCACTATGCGAGTAAAAATGCCGACCCATCTAAAAGTAGGATTTAATTAAACTAAGAAAAAAAACTTTGTAAATAGGCACTTGTGAAATATAGGAATACGCAATTCCTCAATAATAAAAAAAAATCTTGTTGCGTAAATTACAGGTATATATTATATAGTTAGTACCTATTAATACTCTCATTTACAGTAATTGTAAAAATATACACATAAGCCAGCACATATGCCAGCTAAGATAGAATAAAAAAAAAATCAACGCACCGTCCCTAGAAAGTTTAATAACTAGCTTGTCACGTAATTTAGGATATTATCATTAAGTTCCGAATGTTGTTCTAGAAAGTAAGTCGAGTTGCCGCTTCCTCTTGCTACCTGTACTATCGGTAGCAACTTATTAAAAGTAGATTAGTTCAAGATAAGATTTGAGTACGATAAAGCTTCGCAGTGAAAAATATTACAAAAAAAAAGAAAAAATGCTTTGCTTGCTTCTTAGTTTTAAAACGATCTAGGTACCTATTGTATAACAATAATACACCTTGTATATTATTATGAAAAAATGGAGAAATACATTCTAAATTAATTAAGGAGCTTTGTAGTAAAATAATAAGGAAAATGAAAAAAAAAAGGTTTGCCATGTTATTAGGGTGATATTTAGCGTTAATACACACAGTGTACATATTACAGGGGTAGGTCAAGGGATTATATTATTTAGATTAGGCTTTTACGGTAAGTTAATTAGGTGCCTACTTACATCATATTCTATTTTTTCGAAACATATCTATCATTATTTTAAAATAGTAAAATACAGGATTTATGTTATCTATGCATTAAAGATCCGAATGTATGTGCTAAAATATGCATATAAATATCTACTAATCGTGAAATCTCAAATTTGAAATCATCATTTAGACAAATAAAAACGTAGTTAGGTATTAGTAACTGTTATAATCTAGGTTTTTTTTCCTGAAGTTATCATCTTCGAAGTCGATTTATTGATCATCTAATCGACGAATCGACTCGTCGACTGTATGTCTGCCTGCATCGATAGTGTCGCGTTTTGACGACTTTATTTGTGTTTTCTAAAAGTCTTAGTAAGTGTTAGAATAGTTTGTTACGGGATTGCTACCATGTACCTTATTTTTGAGTTCCCGATAACAAACTATTCTAATGTTAGTGACCATGAAAGTTTAAAAGAATATATTCTTAGTAAGTGCTCTATGAGGAAAAGTTGTATTTTGAATTAATTTAAAACTCAAAATCAAATCGGCATTCTGTTCTGTAAACGACATATTTTGAAAAACTTTATTAACTTTTCTTTTCATACAAGCTGTGTTCTGATAATTCCGAACACAACAAAAGAGAAATCATGGGAGTAGGTCAAGTCATTCTTGAGTTTGAACAATTTTGGCAGAGTTCGGCAACTCATTTTTATTTTAAACCATTAGTTTTTATGTAGACTTAATTATTAACTGAAGTAGCCGAGTGCCAAACAAAGTGAAACGTTATGTCAGGCAACCAGTGAGTAATTAAAAAAGAAGGACTGGACTATTAGAAACAACCTTCTAGTAGGTAATTTAGTCCTTTCTTTGGCTTACTGCACTGAGGGGTTACCATGAGCAAAATATCCACTCAAATTCCAGGCAGTTCAGTGTCTAAATCGCTCAAATTCGTATTATCTGAGCGATTTAGTTAGCTGCACAGACACTGAACTGCCCGGAATTTGAGAGGATATAGTTAGCTCATGGTTACCCCCCTGGTACTCAGACTGAATTGTGATTAAGATCCTTTAACGCCAAGGTCCATAATGTTTAGAAGACACTAAGATTTCTGGATATTTATTAACACAATTTATGACATTCATCTTTAGATCCTATGGACAGGTTCAGTCTAGGTACATCATCATAACCTGATAATTATCATTCCATCACAAACTATTCATCAGGACCATTGATGAGCCCAAACATCAAAGGTTTACGGCAACTGGAACTTTCCAATGGCCAAGTTCGGTCTTCATCATCATACCTTGATCATCATCATCCCGTCACAAACTATTCGCCATGACCATTTTAATGAGCCATAACATTAGAGGTTTACGGCAACTGGAATCCTTTGGCCAGTTCAGTCTCCATCATCATACACTGATCCTCATCATTCCATCACAAATTATTCACCAGGACAAATTTAAACAGCTAAAACACGATAGGTTCACGGCAACTGGAACTTTAGATCCTATGATCAGGTTCAGTTTCCATCATAATACCCTGATCATCATCATCCCGTCACAAATTATTTGTTAAGACCAGTTTAATAAGCCCAAACACGATAGGTTTACGACAACTGAAACCTCAGATTCAATGGACCATTGTCTCCATCATCAGATCAGCTCCATGTCACCATTGTATTGCATTGTCATCCACATGTCACGATTAGAAATTTTTAACCGTACAGACAGAGATATGTCAAAATATCATGGTCGTGAAATTAAGAAAATGATTTTATTAAAAACAAAGTGAAACGTTAAGAAAGACAGCTTAAATTCTGTAGTGTGACAGTACCTAAAATATTTAAAGAACTTAACTATTAAAATTATCCGGTTGTCTTCTAGCAGTTTAGTCCTTGGCTTACTGCACCGGTCATTGACAGAATTGTGGTTAAGATTATTTTTTGATGTATAGGTCCGTAATGGTTAGAAAACACTATAATTCTTGGATATTTTACTAATTTATAACACCGTTGTAACATAAAACAAGTGTACATAGGTAGAAAATCGTTAACAGTAAAATTATAATATTCAATACATTTAACATGTTCTGTGGACTATGCCGAATAAAGTGAAACTTTAGGTCGAAAAGCCAATAAAGAAATTAAAAAAAGTATTTACTTGACTATTGGAATTAACCGGTCGTCTTCTAACACCTTAGTCCTTATCTTACTGCACAGGTACTTTGACAGAAATGTGATTAAGATCTTTTTTAACGGTAAGGTCCATTATGTTGAGAAGACACTGAGGTTCTAAGATATTAATCACACCTTCTAATATTCATTAATCTACAATATACATATATATATATATTTATCTAATAAATACATATATATAATATTATATTATTGGTAATTTTTAGGTATATATGTATGTCTATTCGGCAGTCCCAATCACTCACAAGCTTTAAAAGTAGACTAAAAGCCTATCTCCTTTCACTTTAGTTTTTTCCTGTTTTTCTTCATGATTCTTTCATGTTAATTTGGGTTTGTATATATATATAAGTATATTATGTATTATATAGGATATTATATATAAGTATGTTTATTATTTATACTGATAATTTATATATTAATAATATTATAATAATAATCAAATTATTACTTTGTAAAACTCATCACCGCTTCCCCCTCTCAACTTTTACCTCACTGTCCTCTACCTGAAGGTTGTCTAGAAGAGATAGCTTCAAGCAATAAGACCGCCTAAATTGTACCAATTAAAAATGTACTTTTCTCTGTGTACTGTTTGTTTTATGTGGTGTGCAATAAAAAATATCTATATATCTATCTATATTAAATATAATATATATTAAAGATTCAAAATTTTAAACATTAAAAGTTTCTACGGATAATTTGGCTCTTACCAAATTATTAACGGAAAATGCTGAGTTTGTCAAACAAAGTGAAACGTTGAGTCGGACAGTCAATGAGTTATTACAAAAAAAGCAGTTCGCCTCTAGAACTTTAATCCTTGGCTTGGTCTTCTAGCACTTTAGTCCTTGGCTTAATGCACTGCTACATAGACAAAATTGTGTCTAAGATCCTTTTTGACGCCAAGATACATAATTTTATTTTATTTATTTCAAAAATAATAGATAGAGATATTTATTAACACTTTATAACATAAGAAGTGCGCTTACCCAAAAAAATTATAACAATATAAAAGTATTGAAAACATAATATATCAATTCATAATTGAAGTTTTCAAGTTTGCCAAACAAAGTAAAACCTTTAGTCAGATAGCCAATAAGTCTAAAAAAAGAAAGATTTGACTATTAGAAATAACCGGTCGTCTTCTAACACTTTAGTCCATAGCTTGCTGCACAGGTACTTTGACAGAATTGTGATTAAGATACTTTTTAACGGCAAGGTCTATAATGTTGAGAAGACACTGAGGTTCTGAGATATTAATCACACCTTCTAATATTCATTAATCAAGTGTACCTAAAAAATACCAATAATATTAAAGATTCAAAATTCAAAACATTTAAAAGTTTCTACAAACTAGGAGCCCAATTATTAAAGTAAGATGCCGAGTTTGTCAAAGTGAAACGTTGAGTCGCACAGCCAATGAGTTATTACAAAAAAAGCACTTCTTAGTCCTATTAGCTTAATGGTCTTCTAGCACTTTATTCCTTGGCTTACTGCATCGCTACATAGACATATTGTAACTAAGATCCTATTTGCCGCCAAGATCTATAATGTTTAGAATACAGTGAGATATTTATTAACACTTTCTAACATATAACAAGTTTGCTTACCCAAATATTTTATAACAATTTAAAAAGCATGGAAACATAATATAACAATTTATAATTGACGTTGCCAAGTTTGCCAAACAAAGTAAAACCTTTAGTCAGATAGCCAATAAGTATATAACAAATAAAGAATTGACTATTAGAAACAACCGGTCGCCTACTACCAAACCGTAACAAAAAAATAATTGTGACTAAGATCCTTTTTGACGCCACGGTCCAGAAGACAATGAGATATTAATATACACTTTCTAACGTCTAACAAGTGTGCTTACCCAACAATTTTATAAAAATTTAAAAAATAATTGTTAACATAATATAACAATTCATAATTGAAATTGCCAAGTTTTCCAAACAAAGCGAAACCTTTAGTCAAATAGCCAATGAGTTTTGAGAAAGAAAGACTTGACTATTAGACACAACCAGTCGCCTTCTAGCACTGTAATTCTTGGCTTGCAGCACCGGTACTAAAAATAATTATGATTAAGATCCTTGTTAACGCCAAGTTTTATAATGTTTAGAAGACACTGAGGTTCCTGAATATTTGTTAACACCTTTCTAAAAAGTAGGAAGTTTACCTAAAAAGAACTTATGATACAATAAATTATTTAAAATCCAAAATATACTCCGCAGAGAGACCAATTATTAAGTACAGAAGCCGAGTTTGCCAAAAAAAGTGTAAAGTTAAGTCAAACAGCCAAATATAAATCATAATATTGTATCAATATCAATCTGCAAACATATGGACATTTGATATCTTTCTTTAATATAACAAATTTAAATATGCATACAATAGGAAAACAGTGAGTGTGTGAGTGTGTGTATGTGAGTGTGTGTGTGTGAGTGTGTGTGTGTGTGTGTGTGTGTGTGTGTGTGTGTGTGTGAGTGTGTGTGTGAGTGTGTGTGTGTGTGTGAGTGTGTGTGTGAGTGTGTGTGTGTGTGTGTGTGTGTGTGTGTGTGTGAGAGTGTGAGTGTGAGTGTGAGTGTGAGTGTGAGTGTGGGTGTGTGAGTGTGTGTGTGTGTGTGTGAGTGTGAGTGTGAGTGTGAGTGTGAGTGTGAGTGTGAGCGTGAGCGTGAGCGTGAGCGTGAGCGTGAGCGTGAGCGTGAGTGTGTGTGTGTGTGTAAGTGTGAGTGTGAGTGTGAGTGTGAGTTTGTGTGTGTGTGTGTGTGTGTGTGTTCGTGTGTGTATGTATGTGTGTGTGTGTGTGTGTGTGTGTGTGTGTGTGTGTGTGTGTGTGTGTGAGTGTATGCGTGTGTTGCCTTCTCCAGGCAAAATTATATTTTGTTGATTGATAAACATCCCTTCATGACATCATAAGAATTTAAACGACGTAAAGTAATTATATAAAAAGGTGCGACCAGGGTTTTTTAATGTAGGTAGTGTTTGTATTATCTTGTTACAGTCCTTTTTCAAACAGGTTCACAAAGTTTCTCTTACCTGCCGAATATCATGATAAATTACTATTATTTGACGACTTTAAATATCTATTGACCATTTACAAGATATTAAGTTTTTGAGACAGTTCAGAAAATTTATGTACAAATTTATTTTTCTCCTGTATCTTTTTTAGATTAGTTTGTGTTCATTGTATTATTGTGTATATACATTAAATTAATGTATACAGGGTTATATGAAAAAAATCAACAACCTCGCATGACTAGTGTATGATGTTAGCTATCTAGCCGTGCGAGGTTGTTGATTTTTTTCAAATAACCCTGTATACTTATTTACTCTAGTCATGTTTATTCATAACATGTATCCATATTTTTAATTAGGTACCGTAATTTATGAACTAGACTAGGTAAAATTTGTGTAAATATAGTAAAAAAAATAGAATAATAAGCTAGCTAGTAGATAGTTAAATAATTTTATTAACTTATACGATTAATAGCGAAGATTGTATATACTCGCAAGATCGTGAATAGACGGACCAAAAAACCTCGATTAAAAAATTGCAGCACTGCTGTTAAATTAAGTTTTTAAACACGTAATTTTTGTCTCAAATTCTCAAAAACACAAGAAACCATTATTATCCAGCAGACACCATTTAGTTATTATGTGCTAGAACTGACATTTCAAAGCAAAGTTTTTTAATTTAACTGTGGTTTTAACATTTACACCAAAACAGGTAATTACCCCATGACCCGAACAGAAAACATACCCAGGTTCACTTCATAATTGTTTAATAATTTTGTGTAGCTGCCCACATGTTGGGTTCCCAACCATACTGTTAAAAACAGTATTATACTTTTTCGTCATAAAAAAATAAGTAAAAATACGTTTTTTTTTCCGGAGCCATATCACCTGCGTAAAAAAAGTAAACGTAGGTACAAAGTAAAGATGAATTTGAAACATAAAAATTAAAAAATATAAAATTGTTTTTCTTTTCGAAAACCCTGTTTACTTTTTTTTTCTCAGACCTCATAACTTTATTTCTTGAACAAAAAGTTGGGAACCCTACCCACATGTGCCCTGTGTTCTAAGACGCTATCCTATTTATTTATTTGACCCCCGCCCCATGTATGTGCAACGAAAACGAATTATGCCTGAGTTAAGAAAGCTGGTAGTCTGGTTGCTGTATATTTATTATATTTATATAAAAAGTTAGTTTTTAAGACACCTGAAAAAATACACACAACATATTAAGTTACAATTTTATTTTTGAAATTCAAATGTATTAAAATGTTATTTTTGCCCCAGCTATTTAAATCTGGCATTTAAATTATATTTTGCTAAACAATGAAAATTTACAAAAAATATGGAAATTCTCATTAACCGTTTCTAAATTACAAGTGGATCAATTCGCAATCAAGCCAAATTAATTCAAAATGTCGAGAAAAAATATTCAATTTCGCTGAACATACATATAAACTAAATAAATAAATGGGGTAAATATATAGGAGTCAAATCGATAGGTAATAGTGTCCTCTAACACCCATCTTGAGATACCCTGTATATATTTACAAGTGGTGTAAATATCTACTAGAGATTGTATAAGTTGTGTAAATATCGATACCAAAGCTAGAACTCGTCTTTCTTGATATATTTAGAGATCCGAGTGTACAAATAAATAACTATTTCGATGAGTACGAATTTCTGTAAAGTAAAAAGCAGGTACCTGATACAACAGCGTAAATAAACTTTTTTTTTTACTTCAAATGCAGTAACACGAATTAAAAATATGAAGTTTGTTAAAATAGAAGAAGCTTCTCAATGTTGGGATTTATTATTTCAAAAAACATATTTCATTGGCAACACCATCCATTATTTCAATTCATCACCCAAAAAATTTGTCAGAAATACACATTCACGTTGCAACTTTGAAGATGACTAAAGCTGCAGTTTGTCTTTTGCTATAATATAAAAGCTGCTTTGATCACCATGCTTCGCGACAAGGGTCAACAAATACTGTCGGTCTTTTTCGATTTACTCAGTTACAAAAAACCTTGTATGTAAGACTATTTCATTAACAAAATTTTATCGTTCTGTAAACATCAGCTGCAATTTCCTTTTTTGTCATGAAAGAAAGAGTATAATTATATATTTAACATCATAAATAATATAGACCATAGCTATTTATATAACTTATTTATATATGTAGTTATAATGTGACATCATAGATGAATAAAAGTAAGTAACATTAAGTATAGGTAACATTGTAAAACAGAGCATAGCGTAAATATCCTAAATTATTTTAGAAATACACCTATGTTTAGCCAATAAAAATACTTAGTATTTTTAAGAAGCAGATGTGATCATTAGATAGGAATATATTGTATTAGAAAAAGTTTTGTAGAGAATAATGTAAAATGCTTGCGACCTATTGCAGTAATACCATAATATGGTGCTTCAGTTAGTACCTAATTTAAAGTATCACATTGTCAAACAATGAATAGCATAAAATCCATAGATTAAATTACAAATTGTTACGAAGATCCAATGTATATACAAGTAGCGTGACATAGCATATCCATTGCATAGTTGTAAACATAGTGTTAGGATATAGTAGTGAGATATGATATGATACTTAGTATATCTTGTATAAATATAATGTAAGTGTATTGAATAAAAGTTTAATTAAAGGGTACACGGTAGCAAAGGCTAAAAAACATCAACACTCAAATAAATATAGCTTGATAATAAGACAGATAACCGCAGAGAAATTACAATTATATAATAATTATGTTAATACGGGCATTCCATAAATCATTTTTTAAACCTTTTGTCAATTATTTTAACACTTTTCGGCGGCTTATTGATACTGCGATAATGTTAATTAAAACGCGTTTGCTATTCAAATCACAAATATTGGTCAATCAAAATAATTTACGTTTAGGTAATATGAGTTGATATTATGTTGATTTTAAGATACTTAAATGATAATAGCCATACAATTTCAGTAATTTAATTTTTTTAAACTAAGAATAAATTTATTTCTAAACATTTTACAGTGTTTATTAGCTAGGTACTCTTATTTTAGTAACTTAAAATATTGACACTGCAAGATGCTGTTCATCTTTTAAGTACTTACATGCAACAATGGTAGTAATAAAGGAACAAAAAGTCACGATTCTGTTCAAATAAGGTCCGTACCACATTGCACAGCAATAGAAAAATCATGAAAGATCGTTAGTCAATATTGTTTTAATTGTTAATAAAGTTGACATATTCCTCCTGTCATTATTATTAAACTATTTTATAGGAGACAAGAGAGTAAGAGACTAAAATAATATAAATGAAAGAATATCTCTTTAGCTTCTGGGGTGGCAACATTTCATTGTAATATATACCTTTGTAATATTGTATACATGCCGGTGTTTATAACCATTTACTAAATGGAATATAATTCTAGAATAGTCAACCTATTACTTTTATGTGTAAATATATTCCTTAGTATACACTTTTTTGTTTGTACATAATAAATAAAACTATATGGGGCATAATTATAAGAATATATTAATAGTTCTTAAATATCTTGGCTATAAGTAAACCTATTTACTGTATGTTAAGCATTAGGTAGGTATATAGTTATAAGCATTACTAGATATATCTTTTGTAAATATTCTTCTCTTAGTAAATAATTGATGTTGTGGATTCTAGTGTTTTATTCTACATCCCTACACCCTACATTTGAGAAAATTAACTAAAATGTCAGTCAAAATGTTTGCTGGGCGGTAACCATGAACTCGTAAAACAATCTCAAATCTATCAAACATTATCATATCTTTCAAATTTTGTATGGAATGACGTACCAAAAGGAGGGAGGAAGGAAGGAGTTCATGGTTACCCCGCTGGTAAAAAGGTAAGGCTGGCTATATTATAGCCCAAGAAGAATATGGAATACTGACATATTGAGGAACTAGAACAAAGTTTTTTTTTTGAATTGGAACAAAACCGGTATATTCTCCTTTTGATAGTATAGCCTAGAAACTGTTGTGATTAAAATAAAAGTTCGGCTCTACACAACGGCTGTAAGTGTAGACACTAGGTAGGTACTTATACAGCTAAAAAAAACAAACGAATCCTATAAAAAAACCGCAAGTAAACTGGCTTTAAATATCACCTAAGCGATACAAACAAACATAGTCTATTTCGCTAAAAAGCGTGTTGAAATTACTATTGTCGATAAGTGACTTTAGTGTACAAGTGACAGCGGCTAGCGCGTAAAAACAAACATAGACTATTTTGATACAGAGTTGGATCACGCGATTAATCGTCGATTAGTGAAGTGATGTCGAAGTGATCACGGTTTTCTTTAAATAATCGACAGGCTGCATAAAAAATCAAGTTAACATTTTATTCTCTCGTCTGCATTAAGTCAGGTTACACCGTGAGAGCTGACTGAGTTAAGCTCAGTTCATGTAGCTGCAATAATATTAATAAATTGTTTCAACATTGTATGTTAGTTAGTTAGCTAGCTCCAAACTAACTATAGCTTGTTCTATGGTGACTAGATAACGGATAAACATACTTAAATACGTTTATAAAAGTCTATGACTTAGGTACAAATGCTCGTGCTTATCACACAAACATCTGTCCCTCGCGGGATTCGAACCCGCAACCGCCAGGCTTTGTAGTACGGAGCGCGAACCACTACACCAGGCGGTCGTCGTCGGAGCAATGTATCTTTATATAAGGTGTTTCAAAAATATCTGCCGCGGCTGTTTGAAGAATTTTCAAGCCCCGGACGTCATCTATTGTTTCATATAAAAAAAAAACTAAAGATTAAGCTTCATTTTGTTTAAAACCATCCACACCTGTTCAACTAACTCCCTCTTACAACGTCGCACGTTAGTTGGACTGTGTGGATGGTTTTAAACAAAGTTTATATTCAATAGGACAAATGTCGCAACACATAACGCTAGAAAATGTATGTGATTTCGGGCGACGGTGTCCAAACCAGGCACCTTGTTGTGACGTTAGGCGTCTCTAATCTTCTTACTTAGAAGGAAATAACGAACCCAAGTCAACATTTAAAAATATATATATGCAGGATCTAACGAAATTAGTTACATTCCTTTATAGGGCGGCATCTATAAATCATACTAAATACGATGCTAAAAAATAAGGTACTGTTATTTTTAAAAGTTATGTTTTCTAACAAAATAAATCAATAAAATCACAGTCAAACCTGAAGCACTCTGTATCTTTTTCAACACATGTGCAAGCTGTAGTTTACAGATTGTGTGTACGAACGTAGTGTACGTACACAGCGCACACTAGCAATTATATAATATCATAATCATCACCAGCCTATATCAGTCCACTGCTGGACACAGGCCTCTCCAAAAGGAGGATTTTGCCATAATCGCCACGCTTAGCAGGCGGGTTGGCGATCGCAGTTTGGCCAATGGTGGAGAGGAGACGCTGCTGCCCGTCTTCTTATGGCGGATCTCCTGTATTCGCCTTTTACGACACCCATAGGAAGAGAAGGGGTGGTGCAATTCTTCCACACGACATTATATAATATTATTAGATTAAATAAGTACAGTATAGGGTCGTGGGTGGTCCATGCCCTCTGGATTTGCCGTCGTGGTCCGGTACTGCCCTGACTGGTCGACGCGATGGTCCAAGTCCAGCGTGATGAGGGTTAAGAGTGACGGTGTTGTCTCTCTGTCTTTCTCGACTAAAAAGTCGAAAGACAAAAACATCTTGCAACTACGCCCGTCAACTTGGACGGAATATTTATCCCCTAATGAATAAGATTCGAGGCTTTATTAGATGTAAACTAAGCCATTTTATATTTTATACACATGCAAAATGACATAAGTGGGTATAAAAGGTTTGCATCTGTGCTAATGCTTTTCGCAGCTTGTCTAGTAAACGGGTTACTGATATATCTAGTCTATGAAAAACGACAGCGTTTTTTGAATAAATACACGATTTGTTATAGATACACATCTTCCAGCACACCTAGATACTAGTAGCCAATTTAAAAAGTCAAACTGTTTATAAACTGTCATATATACTACAACAGCACATAGGTACGCAAAAAAAAACGAATAATAACAACAACTGATTGAACCTGGGCGATCCTATAACTAATGTTATAAATGCAAAAGTTTGTGAGTGTATGGATGTTTGTTACCACAAAAATATATCAGGATTTGATACTGTTTTACGCAAAAACTATTATTAGCATATAGGATAGGTACTTTTTCTAAATGTTCCTGTGGGATATATTGAATTAACTAAATACCACGCAAGCGAAGTCGAGATAAACATACATACACACACACTTAATTTATAGCATTTTAAAACCATAACCTTTCTTTTAGCTTTGTCTTAGTCGGGTAAGAATTGTATTTTTTTTTGCATAGGATAAACAATAACTGTATTAAAGGACCTATGTGTTACGAGTACGTCTGTGATTTGTAATCTATGAACAACGCCAAAAAATGGCGCGGCCCGCTTCTGGATAATGACATTATGAAATAATATAAATGAGCATAAAATGAGTGGTTTTTTGTTTACACATCAGTGTCAGTCATCACAGTTTTCCTAGTGATTGGAAAAATGTTAGATGACACACGAAGGCATTTTGACAAGTTCAATATTTTATACACACCCGTCCCGTGCCCGTCGCGTCGGACGACGCAGACCGACCGACTTAAGCATTGTGATCTACTGGGCAACAATGCCTAGCGGAACAATTTGGTTTGACGTGTGTTCTCTAGTACATTATACCTCAAGATCTTACCCGGGACGACGTATACCCACCCGAGCTTCATACGAGGGTGGATAGTCAAGTCGAGGGTAAAATGGGTTTTATGTACGAGTTATACAACTATGTTTTTCACTTCGATTGTGAGGAAAATAAACAGCAATATTGCTGCAAATTAAACATAAAACAACATTTCAAATTGCAACACAAAGAAAATACAAGGACTTCCCGCCAATATATTTTATTATACGATTTACGATAGTAAGGAAATTTCATGAAATAATAATAAACTAGAGATTAAGTTTCATTTTGTTAGACACAATTTGTATCTCACATTTCGAAAGTAAGAACGCGTTCCTATTTATGCAATTGTCACTGTCAGAACGAACTCGACCAAATGGCTGAAAAAAAAAATGAAAATAACTGTATTATTAAGTCAGAAATCATATCATATAGCATCAAAATTAGTAATACACTTTTCACCAACCTTATTACCTTGTGTTAAGTGTCATCGCTTAACATAAGAGAAACATATTTTTGACACCGACTGTACAGTCTCGAGCCTAAATATACATGCATTATTGGACTTTCAACCTTATTCCATGCGAATAAGTTACAAAGTGTTTACATACACAACGGGCAGCCCCGGGCTCGCTGCAACGGCCCGGCCGTTGCCATGGCGACCGCCTGCATTCAGCCCAGCCAATATTAAAAGCGTTCTCGGAAAAGTTAGATATACAATTACAAACAACCTACCTGTTGTTTATGTAACCGATGCGTGAGTTTATTAAGTTTTGAGCTCCGGTCCCACTCTTTGAGCTTTGACACGGACAAAGGAAGCGCTATATTGGAGTAATAGGCACTATATCCGCTGCGGAAAAATTGTTATGTCTTTTTAAAGACTCTTTACTCTTCGTAATTGCTTGTGCAATATTGACGTTGTAATTTGATTTGTTCTTTGCTGTTCCTATTTTATCCCTAACGGTTTATTTTTCAGCTCTACTTGGTGTGGGACAAAGGCGATTGCCCTTTGCCTGGGTGTCTTCAGATGTCGTGTGTCCACAGATTACCTCTGGCGATTTTTCGGATTTATAGATTTATACCTTAACCTGATTGAGAGGGTAAATCATCACCTCGTTATATCTTTTGAATGAATGTAATTCTTCCTCTTCTTTATTCTTCTAGTCCAAAGTATAAGCAAACTGAAGCTGGTAGTTGGTATAGAAGTTGGTAGACATTATCATTATCATCATTTCAGCCACAGGAGGTCCACTACTGGACAAAGGCCTCCCCCAGTGACTTCCAGATTGGCCAGTTGAAAGCGGCCTGCATCCAGCGGCTTCCTGCAACCTTTACTAGGTCGTCTGTCTACCTGGTAGGTGGACATCCTACGCTAAGCTTGCCGGTACGTGGCCTCGATTCCATAACCTTTCTGCCCCATTGGCCATCAGTTTTACGTGCTATGTGCTAATTTTGTATATAGTGGGTGGAAAATATTAGCTAAGAATTGACTCATTAGCAAGCATTAAGAGAGGCCTATTTCCAGCAGTGGGCTAAAGATCTTATGCAAGAAACTAATATCTATCGATCAATTACGAATAGACATACTTATTGTGAAACTATTTGATTTCTAGCCATTTTACAATAGGTGCATATTATAAGGATTATGGAAACAGATGGCAATCGTCGATGTAATTTATAATCAGACTTGGTGATTTAATGATGATGCCTAAGTATGTCTCTACCATAATCGAGACAAAGCGCTTCGAGAAAGAAAGAAAAGAAAAACAGCCGTAAGAAAACCCTTTGTTAATTAAAAATGTAAGTAGTAAAAAAAAAACTCTTAATAATGCCACAAGTGAAAAAGCGAAAAAAAATAAAACACACTGTGTACACAATCAAAGTACAGTCGGTTGCGTATTGTTAAAAATCTATTATCAATAGTATTTCACGGAGGATTTAAAGGGTGGCGGGGAGGCCACCCCGACACTCCCGGCAGCTACATCATAATAACATTAAAAACGGTGAAGGGTGAGTTTGGGATGCAGAAAATAAGTGAAGGTTAATTAATTTGTACTTTATTGCACCTATTTATACCTTATTCATGACGGACTTGTTATACAGGGCTATTTGAAAAAAAATCAACAACCGCGCACATACATGCACAACTTGTTTACTGTAAAAACTACTGGTGGAAACTTTGAATGCTCTATTACTAAACATTATCCATAAGCTAAATGTAATATTGAAAGCTGTTTTTTTTCCTTAATAAAGAAAAAAAAAACATTTGTTCTACGACTTTAGATAATTTGACATAGATAAATAACACTTGAAAATAATCATCGACCTCAGGTGGGACTCGAACCCACGTCCCATCGCATATCGGGCGAGTGCTTTGACCACTAAGCTACCGAGGACGTCACGTGACAAGATGAAATTCCTCAAGTGTTTTTTCTCGCTGTCAAAGCCAGCGTATTCTAATCAATGTCGTAGCTATATGTATAGCTGAGTAGTATACTACCGCCAACATGTTGACACATTTCATCTTGTCACGTGGCGTCCTCGGTAGCTTAGTGGTCAAAGCACTCGCCCGGTATGCGATGGGACGTGGGTTCGAGTCCCACCTGAGGGAGATGATTTTTTTTCAAGTGTTATTTATCTTCAATTAAACCTTGCATGGAATTGCTAAAAACAAAAAATTATAATTTGACATATTTTACTTTCTTTCAAAAATACATATCAATATAATTTTACGTCTAAAAGCTCTTATCTCTGTGCGCTTCACATCGGGCGGAGCGGGGCGCGAGCGTCGCGCGCGCGCGTCTCCTAACATAGACTTACACATGGTACGACAGTACAATAAAAGCTTGGAAAATCATTTTTAATTAATGTATTGAGTTATGATATTATAAAACTCATACGGGCAGACGACCTGGTAAAGGTTGCAGGACGACGCTGGATGCAGGCCGCTTCCAATCGGCCGATCTGGAAGTCACTGGGGGAGGCCTATGTTTAGCAGTGGACGTCCTGTGGCTGAGATGATGATGATGATGATGATTATAAAACTCGTAGAAAAAATGTTGTTGTTAATGATGTTAGCTATCTAGTCGTGCGAGGTTGTTGATTTATTTCAAATAAGCCTGTATAATAAAGTATAGACTACATTCTGTAACCATATCTACATTGTTTGAACATGCATTTATCTCACAGGAGCTACATTAGACTTTATTTAGTTAATCATCATCATCATCATTTTAGCCACAAGACGTCTACTGCTCAACATAGGCCTACCCCAGTGATACACAGATCGGCCGGTTGCGCGCGGCCTGCATCCAGCGGCTTCCTTCAACCTTTACCAGGTCGTCTGTCCAATTCGTGGGTGGATGTCCCACGCTGCACTTGATGGCCTACGTGGTCTCCATTCTAGAACCTATGAACTGACGGCCGATGGGGCAGAAAAGTTCTGGATTGGAGAATTTAGTTAATCCTGTCTTGTAAATATTATATGCATCATCAGGTACACTAGTAGTTTGCTCAATAAAAGCGTTAAAAGCGTATGTTGCGAGCACAATGGATGTCTGTTCAAAGAAAGCTTTCTACCCATGCTGCTAAGACGTTTATAATACAAGTTTTCTCGGATTACGAAGAATACAATTTATTATTACTGGTAACTATTACATTTATAAACATATGCGGCCGTACTACAAAAAGATAGCACGTGTTGAACACCTGTTTACAGATAAGTCAACAATTTTAAAATGTTAGTTTGTAATATGTCTCGAATGTCAGATGTGTCAACATTTCAAATTGGTTAATTAATTTAAGACAAGTGTTCAACGCTTGTCTATCTTTTTTGTAGTAAGGCCAATGCTTTTTATTGTAAACCATACACAAAAGATAAAAGCGATTTTTTTCAGGAAGTATCCAATTTAAAGTACAGTTTAGTAGGTTATTTACAAATCCTTTCCATTTGACAAGTTATTTTATTTTCCATTTGACATTTATTTAAAATGTAAAAGATTAGTAGATGTTTTTTAAACAGCTGATATTACGAACCCTACCCCCGCTATCATTTCGGACATATCAATTTCCTGTATCGAGAACCATCTTTTATAAAAGACACTCAATCTCGTCAGACTAATTGGATACAGAAGCGCATCAAGATATTACGCCAATAAAATTACAATTGTATTTCCAAGTCTAATAAATCAAAACAGAGAAAGTATTGACTGAATATTTTAAAATAATACTTTAAATAACTTTTAAGACTCGCTATAAGCAATTTATTTTCTTTCTTTCTCTTTTGTTTGAATAAAATTTAGAAGCAATAATCAGCTGTTAGATGGATTTTGTTGATTAACTATCAAAAGAGGTTGTGGTTTATAATTTGATATAAACAAAATAATCGGACAACATCATACGTTCCTCTGACCCTAAGGTAAGTAGCAAAGCACTTGTTTTATAGACAGAGAGATAACAGAAACACCATTTATTTATGAAACAGCATAATCTGTTTGATATGTTGGAATCGTATGGCCGAAATTACGACGATGATAATAATCTGTTGAATAACTCTATGAATACAAAATTTTGTTAAGCATCTTTTCGAGGCTTTTTAAAAGTTATTTATCGTCTATGAATGTGGCTGCTATACTATATTTTATAGTAAGTAGGTTTATTTTTGGTGTTTTTTTATTTAGGTTAATTTATTTTCTTAGTAGTATATAAGTTTAGGTTAACTGTATATATTATTTAGTTTATGTTATTGAAATTCAAATAAACTATAAATTTATGTTTCTAAATACGATACTTAAGATATCCAATTATGGACTGTGCTATGTTTTTGTTACAATTACTCTCATGGGCAGTTGAGTGGTGCAGCTCGCGCCCATTCCGAATGTATCAATTACGTGCCGCAGACAAAGCCCCGGGCTAGCTGTCCTGCGCGCGTTAGCAAATCCGCGAATTCATTTAGCCTGTTGTCGGATTACGGGTAATCCAATGTTTCATATGCTACGCCTCATCTAGGATGCAGGGTCGTTGGAAGTAGGGATACTGCGACATTTCTAAATTCAACTTTGCCTGTGAATTACTGTGAAAAATTTTGTTTACATCCAATTATGTGATACTTAATTATTTACTTTTTATAGGGTATGATTCAAGGCTACATTAAAAAAATGTAAAGGACTAAAAAAGAGCTTAACAATTTTTAATATACTCATAACTTCGGTTATATGGTTTAAAAATGGCGTCGACCAAATCCTTTTTCAACGTAGTCTTTACTCCCCGGTTACCATGTATAATAAAGACATCTGCAAATTGATATTTTGGCAGATGTACTATTTAAAAAAAATACCAGTAAAATTAGTGTATTGTGTGGTGCAAATGTATTATTATGTCGTATCTGTTATTCTCGTGAGTTGATGATGCCGTTGACGCCATAAAGCTATGCTTTATAAGTCCGCTTCCACACCAAGAGGGCCAGCCAGGCCCTGTGTAGACTTGATGGATTTTTTGTCCGCACTATGCGTTCGTTGTAATGTAATCAGCGTCAACGGCGCGTATTGGCGTAATACAATAATCGGCCGCCGAGAGTTAGCGACGACGCATAGCCAAAATTGAATATTCAGTTCAGTATAAAGTAATGAATATGTAATACATAGAAAAGCGGTTAACTGCGTGACGCCCGCTAATAGTCAGCGACTGACAATACGTTTAATAAAAATTTGCAAATCAGGAAGGTATTCCTTCACTCACTGACTTCGAATCAGTGAAATGCAAGTCAGTCAGCGCAAAGTGCAGCCGAGCTAAGCAGTGTACGGTCTCAAGTTAATAATAACTTTAAAACTTTCACGTTGAATAATTAAAACTCACTGAAACAAGAATTAACGCGATCAAAATACTTTAGGTACAAATGTTACCTTTTTTTTACCTGACATTTCGACCGAGTTACACCGGCCGTGGTCACAGGCTGACAGGAACAGCGATGTTTTGTTTGATGTATTATGATCGCGTTAATTCCGGTCTTAAGTTAGCAAAACGCTAAGTAAAATGTAATGTAGTGAAGCAGCACGGCAGGCAGTAAGCAAAGCTGAGCTAACAAAGCTGTGGAGATGAGTGGAATGATAGACCTGAGCATGGCCATTCCTTTAACATTTATGAAAAAAAAACTTCAAAGGCTCAACAAGCGCCTTTTTCACAATTGAACTGTGAACAATGACTCGAGAATAAATTGATATAAAATTTTATATTTTTTGTTACTTTTAGTGCATGAGCAGCCTATATAGGTAGTAAGTAAGTAGAAGCACAAAATGTGTATTTCAGGATATAAATATACTCGTGCAGATTAAATAAATCAGTATCTGCAGCCGACAAAGCCTCGGGCAGCGCGCCCTGGCGACGTTACGTGTTGGTAAATTCATTTCCTAGCCTGCTGTTTGATAACTAACTTACCCAGATGTAGATGTATAACCGACCGACAGTAAAATTTGTGAACTTACTTGTATTAAATTGTATTCTATAGATTTACCTTAAATAAATTAAATTAATATACGCTGAAATCTTTGTAGTGTAAGATACTTAAGGATTTCTATTTGTTGTGGCCTGATCCTAAAATTAAACTTTTCACGATGTGGCCATCCATTTCATAAATAGGCCAGCTAAAACTGGTTTTACCGGTAAAACGACAACGTTAAATGATATTATGTATCCCACGTTTGGTTGGCCATATCATTAAAATAAAAAAATCCGTTTAAAAGTTTCTCGAAATTGTTTAATTATCCATGTTTAGAACAGAATAATTGACCACCGCCAAGATTCACAGTTCACACATATTCAAGATCACAAAAACAAAGCAACTTATGCGCCTTTCACGGTGGATAATTTAAAAACCGGCCAAGTGCGAGTCGGACGCGTGCACGAAGGGTTCCGTACCATTATCTAATTGCGGTTTACGTTTTATGACGTATTATAAATATCTACTTACTAGATCTCGTTCAAACCAATTTTCGGTGGAAGTTTGCATGGTAACGTACCTTTTTTTTGTTTTATCATTATCTTATTTTAGAAGTTACAGAAGGGCACACATTTTACCACTTTGGAAATTTGTCACTCGCGCAAACTATTCAGTTTAGAAAAAATATATATTTGAAACCTCAATATCATTTTTGACGATATATATGGATAGATATTATGGGTATCTATGGAGATACCCCACTCGTATGGGTTTGAGTTTCAGTTCTAAGTATATAACGCCCAAAATTTATTGTTTTTTTTATTTATTTTTGTGTGAAAATTTTAATGCGGGTTACAGAATAAATCTCTACTTACCAAGTATAGTATAGTTCTTATAGTTTCGGATAAAAATGGCTGTGACATACGGACGGACAGACAGACATGACGAATCCATAAGGGTTTCGATTTTGCTATTTGGCTACGGAACCCTAAAAAACGATTTGGCCTCCAATATTTGTCTATTTCATGAAGTAGTCGTGTCATGCGTTTAGCTGTCATATCGTCAAACGCTGAGTACCTATTCATTGATCTGGATTTACCGTCTCTTCTTAAATAATTAATTACCAACCCGTGGCACAAAGTATCTTTACTATCGTAATCTATATGAGGAATACATTTAGTTATTGAAGTCGTGGCAGATATTTTTGGAACACCTTATTTATACTCATGATAATATATAAACAATTTGCCCAAGCAACTTGTTACCTTTCTTAATTTTGTTACGGCAGCGTGGCCGAATCAAAATTAGGTTAACACTTACTATTATTAGTATTTTTGGGCATATTAGCATTTTACGCTAATACAATTTAACCCTGTACAATAAATATGTAGTGCTCGTCAAGCAAAATTATATTATATTATGTATGATACAAATGTCTACAAGTTTACGAAATGCACAAGCATTTAAAAGGCGTGCTCAATTTGCTGATATTCCGTAACGTAAGCTCGTAGCATTTCGTAGTCCGATGACTACGAAGTGCTAATGAGTCTACGCTACGAATGTCGTAGTAGCAATAAACTGGGCAGAACTTTAGCTTACTGCTTAGAATGTCAATTTACAATAAAAATATTTATACACATTTTCAATTGAATTATATAAATATAACGATTTAATTCTTTTTTTTTTGAGTTTAATTAGTTGAACAGTACATAATTATTGTATACCCGTATATTGTTATACAATAACAATTAGTAAGAATAGAAAAAAGAAGAATTTAATCAAGGAAAACCACGGTGTTCAATTTTAAAATGTACAAACTACAGACGTGCCGTTGCTTAAGATATAACCGGCTGTCCTATTAATATTTTCAGAAGATTACGAGAGAAATTTCATTCCATTTTCAGAAAGTGTAAATTTAAATGATATTATCATTCAGAGTAAACAGGCACTTAGGCAAGTATGTACCCCTCCGTCGCTGAATATCATATTCTCAAAAGACCACATTCGTTAAACAAAACGCAGAACAAATTTTATAATATGTCTTTAATGTCTTAAAAAAAGGTAAAAAAGCACACAAAGCTCCAAAATTATCGTGTGTAAACGCCTAAATGCCGCGGCTTTATGCATCAGTACATATTATTGTAAAATCTAATACAAAACCTCTTAGACTCATACTGGCTAGCGAATTATCTTCTCTTATGAGTAACTTGCATTTGCCCGCGGCTTAATCAAATCACATAAAACTTGTACCCATAACAAAAACTATAATCTACCTACATTGATACTGACATGACGTTCCCTCCCGAACATTTTAATAAATCCGCACCCCAGTTTCGCACACACACGTGATAAAGTAAGTCAACATCATATTTTATAGTGATCGCATGTACCTAGGTCCCCGGCCTTTGATCTGTTGGAAACCTCGAAATCAATTTCGAATTGACGACCGCTCGTATACAGGGCGATTATAATTTGTAATCCGAAAGTATAGTGGGAGTACCACAAAACTTCGAAAAGTTATAGATATTAACGTTTACTATTCGATCGGTTTATACGAAGCGATTACTTGACAAAACTCAGACAGGCCATTTGACGTATTCTTTGACGACTGACGATTTGCGTAGCGGCGTTGTCATTTTCTTAGAACACAATGGGTCCCGGAATCGATTTCCGGTTTGAATCAATGTAATTATTAGTACAAGGTTCTTTCTACAGTCAGTTGGTTTTGGTTATGCTGGCATCGTTATATTTACCTTCAAAGTCTTACTTATAGACCATTATAATTGGCGAGTTTTCTGATGCATTTTATGTTATTAATAATAAGTAATGAAGGCTGAACATTGCAGCCATGTTTGCTATACTTGTAAGATCAAAATCGAAAATAACACATTTCTCTAGGCTAATATCTACTGATCATCACTTACGAAGTCTCCTTAGTATAAGGAAGTGTTCTTTGAAGAGACGATTACTTCTTTTATAAAATAAAAAGTTGAGCATTTTCGTTTCTCTAAGGGCTGATTTTTCCTAACGATAGGTAACTGATATTCGGACAACTGATAAGATACATTATTCTTCATATAAAAGTTTAGCTGGCTATTGAAAAATCAGCCCAAAAATCAACAAGGAATACTTGGAATTAAAAACCACCCTATATAATTCAGTGTATTGAAAGCGTATTGAGCAGCGTGTAAAGCTGCATACCTATCATACCTATGTATGATACTGGCAGACCGCAAGGTGTATTGTTTGGCCACGGCCACGCCTTAGTCTATTTGGAAGCCAGTCTATTTGTTGAATTAATTGTAGTTATAGGACCGTTTCTATATTTAGTTGTATAAGTTTTCCTACGATTTACAAAATTAACAAAGCTTAAGAGACTTCATCGATCACAGAACTGACATCTGTTGGGAAAGAAAGCGGTCGTCCATAAATGACGTGATGGTTTTAGCAACTTTTTAAAACTCCGTCTCCCCATGGTGATATGTGGCACAAATGACGTATAGCGCCGGCGTTTTGTATGTGGTGAGGTTGTTAACTACACTCCCGGTTACCTACCCAAAATCACGTGTATTTTTTGGTAAATAAATACACGTGATAGCTCACTATAACAATCGTGTCTCAATTAAATTTAACGGGTCTTATTTAACGGATATTTTTGCCATTGATATTGAGCGTACAAACAAATAAACCTAGGCAATAAGAAAATATTTAACAGTCAATTACTTGTGCTAACATAATGAATGCTTTCCTTCTTTGAAAGTGTAATCAGATACTTATGTAGTATTTATTACAGTATTTACAGTTCGCAAGAAGCAGTGCTCATGTAAACATACTACGTAAACTAAAGTTTCTCTATCACTATAAACCTTTGAGTTGCTTGTGCTCATCATATTACGGTAACTGCACGGTTAAATATTGTTTGAGGAATGTATTGGAAGTGTAAATAATAACTTGCCTGTGTTACAAGCTAGATATTTTATTTGATATTAGCTGCTTATCTGTCACATCAGTATGTCTATTGTCTCGTTTTTCTAGACTCTGGTATTAAATAATAAAGTTGGTTGAATAAAATCAACAACAAAAATGCGTTAAGAAGTTTGATATAAATAAATAGAGTTGTTCCGTGTTATCACGTAAAAAAAAAACCTTAGAAATTTTCAAATCCGCGAGCGGCCTTGAAATATCAGACAGAATATGTTATAAATAGTGGTAAAATTCTTCGTCCCATATTTTAATAATTGTATCAAAAATATTTTCCCAATTTCCCCGTGCTACTAGCCCAATATCTTTGTTTGAATTTCTTTCATCAAAGGTACATTGGACACATTAGTTGATCGGTGGATACCTACCTACCTTAAAAATAAATAAGGAAGATGTGTCGATTACAGCCTAGATTTTTTCCTATTTTAACGTCCCAAGAGAAAGGAGAAGAGTGGTTCGAAAGGATCGAGACTAGCGTCCATATTTGGTTTACCTAGTCTTTCAATCATAGGCGCAATCAGCATCTACAAACCTACTATAAGTTAATTTGTATAGGTTAGTATTTGCGGAACATGGAAACTGCGCGTGTACGCGACACACGCAAGTGCCCTGTTATTTACACAGTAAAACTGGCAAAGTGCGTATCAGCAGTGCTGGGTTCCGTAGGTTCCCGTCACAATGTGAGCTATTTGGTACTTGGTACGGTAGTAGTTTACTTATTTTCTTCTTCTTTGAGTACATATTACAATTTAACTCGGTAAATTACGTAGCCTAACAACCTACTTTGTTGTTAGTTTTTAAATTTTCCTAGAGCAACCATTTCGCTGGAACCCTGATTCTAACAAAAAATAATTTTAAATAAACCTTAATATTGATTTTACACACCAAATATAGTTACTAACTAGAATAAATGTTAAAAACCTTGTTTTGTGAATTCGTTCCGCGTGAAAACCACTGTTCCAATTCTTTGTAACTTGTGTTTCTGAAGTAAGTGAATTTGTATTCAGCTTTGAGAAATAAAAGTCTTAATTAATATTACTCGATTGGAGCCCTAAATCACAAAATGGTGTTTGCACACTCGCAATACTTTTAAACAATCTATCCAAAAACACCGAATATACGTGTATGTTCGGTACATAACATGAAATAAGTTTTTTCAAGATTTTACTCTACCGATTTCGGCGTAAATAGTAGTAGTATATACCCTTGCGAAATCCCAGTTTTCGACTACTACGAGTCTCTGGCTAAGCCGGGACAGACGCAGATACATGGAAAAAACTATTCCATTAACTACGGTACTGTAGAGGCATATATCGAGTTATAACTCGATGAATAAAACCTCTACGTCTACCAATGTATGTTCGAATTATGATTAATACAATGATTTCGTCTTTGAGTGAGATTCGAAAAAAGCAAAGTCTAGAAGAAAATGATCTTTTATCTAAAGAATAGAAGATATTGATATTAATATAAAAACATAAAAAAATATTTAAGACAGAATAAGAAGTTAAGTTTAAATATAAAGTGTATTGTATTAGAGCTAATTTTCATAGAATATACTTAATTTAGAAGTTGAAATGATTCGTATAAATAATTTTCTCCCCTGCATATTCTTGCACCACAGTACCCTAAAACGCCGCATTGCATCCGTAAAGTGTACCAATGTGCATGCAGTGAGCCAGTGGATTGGCTTCTAAACTGCTTTGAGAACCAGTGTGCACTACGCACGTCGCAACTATTTGGGTTTTAAGCCATGTGGAGTTGATAATTGACTGATTGCATCTGTGTGGAGGTAGAAAGAAACGATGGATGACGTATCGGTTTTGTGATCACGATTTCCTTTTATGCAGGAATAGTAAGCAAGTATGTTCGGTGCTTTCAGTCTGTCGGATTTTGCTACAAATACAATATCTGTCTGGCAATAGTATACTTTTGGCATTAAGTCCGCGATTCATTTATTTTAATTTTTTTAAGTTTGCTTATGTTACGGTAATCATACATAAAAAAAAAACAAAAAAATACGCGTCGACTTGAGAACGTCCTCCGTTTGTTACAACACTCATAACTCGAGAACTGCTGGACCGATTTTCGTGGTTTATAATTTGTTGGATTTATAATAGCAGAATAAATAATAAAAACGCTGGAAAAACTAAAGTAAAAAAAAACTGTTGGTTGAGTTTAGCTTGTCTTCTAGGTCTGACTTCATTATTTCCAAAATACATCAAAGCTTTCTTTAACAAAAATAAGCAGAGACTAAAAAATATGTTCTATCATCAATATCACGAAATACCTAAACCATCATATTCCTAAAGCTAACCAGACCGCAACAACGCTGTGTCAGTCAAAGCTCGTTCCGCGTGAGCTTTGAGGTTCCGCTTTCGATTACAAGTTCGGGAGGGTTCGATTACACACATTTGATTTGTTGGATTTTATCCCACATAACCCGGGGTTTTGGATCACTACTACGTATTTTACAAGTGGTACCAGCCTAGACTGGATTTTTGTTTTGGTGTTCTGTACTTTTATTTATATTGCAAATTCTTTCTACTATCTAAATAATATCAAAAGCGCATCCTCATTATACAATATTGCTTATTTCTCAAGAACACTTGCATAACTACATATAAAAAACTCAACCCAGCTGCAATAGCTAATACTTGCTAGCACAGTAACAAGTTATATCAAAATAATTATATTAGTTTTATTTTATTTTTTGGTTTTTTACTCTATTTTCCATATTTTATTAGTGCAATGAATAATACAATCGTTGAAATAGCGCTTCTCCACAATTCATAGATATTACTAGTATTATTCTTTCACTATGATATTACTCTATAATACTATTGTTAAGTATACAGGGTGGTAGGAAAATGGTATATCAAGCCGACACTAGCCAATTTTAACATAATTATGCATATAAATACTATAGCGAAGTCAGAAATTTAAAAACATAAATTAAAAAAAAAACAAAAAAAACATAATTTTAAATTTCTGACTTCATTAGATTTCTTATTTATACACCGGGAAATTTTAGTGGTTGTTTTGCCGCAGTAAAATGATTCTATCTTAGTAGAACAATAGATTAATGAAGTATTTTTTTTAATTCCTATCTCCTGAGCCTCGTTGAGCGTGCGATGAGTGTGCGATGTGCGATGAGTTTATGCTGTATTACTTTGTGCGGGAGCTTCTATTGTACATCCCGTAAAAAAAACTATCGTTCCTCACGCTTTCGAGTTGATGATGATTTTTTTAATTAGTTGAGCAGAAAAATAGTTTTATACAAAAACAAAAATAACACACATGGGTCGTTAGTACTACTAAAGGTAAATCGTTCTTCCGTTAGAAAACAACCAATAAAATTTCTCGGTGTATAATGTGAACATAGGCATTTAGTTTCGGCTTGATATTAACATTACCAAACAACCTGTATTACATCAACATTCAACACACACAAACACTCCTCCAACCTGTGCAACCAGACATAAATCGCCTCGTTATTTTATCATTAAAATGTACACACATTTTGAAATTATTTTAAAACAGTTAATTGGGCACATTCCATTGCTTTACACTCGTTTGATTGGCCACCTGTGCGGTTTCGGTTAGTACATTTGACTCGGCATATATTAATATGCAAACAGGCCACCAAACGATGATACAAGTATCAAATAATTAAATTAAGCATGGCTGAACTGGCTGGTGATGATAACCATGAAAATAATTATAAAAGTTGGCTTTCGTCGGGATGACGGCAAAAGGCCCGACGGAATGACGATCACGTTCCTGCCTCTTCAAAGGCTGCAGGTGCTGCAGCAGCCTCTGTGGAGTAGAGACGGGGCCCGGGGCCTGAGGTCAAAAAACTATTTTCCGAATTATCTACCCCTTTGATAAATGTTTCTAGTGACCTGAGGGCTGGTTGCTAGCCAGCGAATAAGCATAGTTTTTGTTTCATAAAGGTATTTATTTAAGTATTTTTCATAAATATTATTTATGTGTATTTAACATTAGTTTTAATTATAAAATGTATATAAAGATTTATTTTTACCGTTGTTATATAAAAGTTAGTTAAAAAGTTATTACTAAACATTTTAAGCGCAGGACCCCTGAGTGAGAGAGAGCGCTCCAAGAGCGGGCTTTTTGTAATGTTACACAGAAACCGCCCGCAGTGACAGCCCCAAAATATAACATAGGTACATAGCCGCCATCTAGAACTTTTTATCGAAACAGCGAGCATGTCCGTGCCGGTGACGTCACGGTCATGCTTGCTGTTTCGATATAAGTTTATATTTTGACTGTTGGGTAAGCAAACAGGCCAACAAATCGCTATTCACATCGTGTTTTGTTAGGGGGGAGGCATACAATCGCTTCCCGCTGGTCCGCTACCGAGCCACCTCTTAGCTCACCGCCTCAGTGGGTTCGGCGCTACAATAATAAGACGAAATAGTTGTTTCATACTTTTTACTTTTTTTTCTCGAATAAAATAGGTTTAAATTCATAAAAAGACAATATGTAGAAATATGTACCATGTTCAGCCCTTTACAGAAAGAAGGCAATACCTACTTCAATTATTTATGTAAACAGCGCTCTTTAATTGGGGTTTAGTGATTTTAGTAGGTTTTTATCCTCATAATACTGCTAATGATATTACAGGAAATATTATCAAACCTGCAAATATTGGTTTCTGTAGTATTTTTGTCGTTCTAAGGTCACGTTTTTGTCCGAATAGAGGAGTACTGCAAGCGGGAACATACTCGTACGAGTAATGCGAGTACTCAGGTTAAAATCAAGTAATTTCTGTAATTTACAACTTACGCAACCATATTCTAAAATAAAAATAAAACCGGCCAAGTGCGTGTCGGACTTGCGCACGACGGGTTCCCTTCTATAAAAACAGCAAAAAAATACCATTGTTGTATGGGAGCCCCCTAAATATTTATTTTATTCTGAATTAGTATTTCTTGTTATAGCGGCAACAGAAATACATCATCTGTGAAAATTTCAACTGTCTAACTATCACAGTTCATGAGATACAGCCTGGTAACAGACGGACAGATAGACAGACAGACGAACAGTGAAGCCTTAGATTAGGGT
Organism: Anania fuscalis; assembly: GCA_950371115.1. Classification (NCBI taxonomy): domain Eukaryota; kingdom Metazoa; phylum Arthropoda; class Insecta; order Lepidoptera; family Crambidae; genus Anania; species Anania fuscalis. The sequence continues at coordinate 4,195,343 of OX493335.1, forward strand.
CCCGTTTTACTATTGACTTGTCAGCCTAGAATATAAAAGCGCCTAAAATCCTATTTATGTAATCGTAATGACATTGTTTTCTTTTACTATGCGAAATCATTTTCTTTAACTGAAGTTGTTTGTTTACTTCTTCGGAGGAAAGAGGCGTACTTAATTAAAAGGATAATTAGACAAAGTAAGTACTACCTACGTTATTTCCAAGTGAATCTTGAAAAAATATCGAATGTTTTTCGTAATCTTGTTGTTTATACAGCCTTAATGGATAAATCAGAAAAACAACGTGGTATTTGAGAGAGATTTTCTTTTGCAAAATACTTTTTAAACAGATTGGTACTTTTCCATTTCTTTCTTTAGTAAGTAGGTACTTAATTGTGGACCTTTAATGAAATAAGATGAAGATCTGATAGTGATAGTTGTTTTTTAGTCTGGTGGCAATCTATGGTAGTAAAAATGGCTCTATGGTTTGAGATATCACACATCCTTACCTACATGTAAATTTTCCAAGAGGTTATCATACTCCATTTACTTTGTAATCGTAGCCATAAGCAGCGTTTTTCCTCAGTTAGTCTCATATGAGGCCTATTTATATAGACTTATTTTCCTTTTAAGATGTGGGCACTACAAGTTTATCATCCAGGATGCTCTCAATTTAAGAGTGATGTGGTAAGTGTGTGCTATGCAGAATCAGTCTGTCGACATCACTGCACTAATCGACGATTAATAGCAGCGTTTTACCTGAAATAAAACGCATATTAAAATACTTACCTCACTGGAAGCTTTATATTGAGATAGCATATCCGTTTCCGTCGTTTTTTACCAGTTTTCGTACTTTAATTCGTCTAGTTTCCGGCCCAGTGGCGACACCTGGCGGCCGCGCGCCTTTTTTAGTTTTCTTTAAAAAGTGCGACGCCATTTTTGTTCATTGGCTCACATACACCAGGCAGAAATTAAGTAGAAGCTTCCAGTGAGGTAAGTATTTTAATATGCGTTTTATTTCAGGTAAAACGCTGCTATTAAACTACTTGACCGTCACTGGAAGCTTTATATTGAGACCTGTTTGTTATCGCCTGGTGCCGCCACTTAGTAGTACCTAATAGGAAACCTTATTTACGCCAATGTGATTAAAGAGCTTTATAAAGTAAAATACAGTGTTTTTTATAGGAAATTATTATATGATAAGAATATTAACTAATAGTCAATTTAATGGTTCGAACAACTGTAAGACAGTTTCTAAATTATTATTTTCAATTACTACTTGTAGTAGTTTTGAAACGTATAAGCTGACAGCCAATTTCCGCGGGCTAGAATTTCGTCCAGGGAATGATATTTAAGCCAACTTTTAGAAGCTGATCTAACACTTCCAGGTGTTGCTGTAATGCCAGCTTCCTTGAAAAAAGTTTTCAGGAGATCCAACCAGCTATAATAGTACGTGAGGCGGGATTAGCTATGCCCCTTATCGTAACAAACAAATTAGGTAGGGAAAAAAATATTGGGACGTGTAAAAGCGCTTAGTTTAAGCCTATTTACAGAAATAAATTGGTTTTATTGGTTTTTATTAAATGATTTAGTGGCTTCACATCTTTCTTTTAGCAAATCAATTGTTTTGTCAACCCAAAACACAGAATTTAAGTTAGAGTCATTATAGTTTGATAGTAGTTTCCAACCGGACTGTCTGTATGTACTGCTGTCCGTTTTCGAGCCAAACGGAGGCCAAAATATTACATGATTATCAGATCTAACGCAGTGACTGAAATCTATTAATTGTCAGTAACGTCAAGTCATGTTATGTATACGTCTACCCAAGCAAAGAAGCAAGAAATTTGCAGTATGACGTAATATTTGAAAATTATTTGTGACGTCAAATGAGTAATTAATAAGAAACGCAGTAAGTTTACCGACGTCCCAAATATGCGCTTTGGATGTCTCAGCATTTTTAGTTGAATGGACTTTAGAATATATTTTACCAGGTAGGTGATGCTTCAGTGTTACAGAGTGTAGACAAGACAGATTTGTGCAAAAGTATTGTATTATATGACAAGTGATTAACTAAATGAAAATACAACAAAAAATATTGTGCTAGTTACGCACCGGTATTTTTTTTTTTTACCAAGACGTCCAACGATTCAAAGCTACGTCGTAGGTTTACAGTAGACTTTCGCCAGGAATTTTGCAGTAAGGACACCTGCTCAGGGTTCCATGTTTCTATCGCTGCTGACCATCCCCACATTTCCAGACTTCGAGTGTTATGTCTTCGACTATCGGTGGAGGAAGACCGGTCGAAGTATTGATTAGGTGTTTTTGTAGTTTTTTCAGTGTAAGGTCCGAGCGCCAAAACACTTTTTCCCACCGAGGTACCACTAGTTGAAATATTCCCGTTGACTGATTTGGGTGTGTTAGAACTTTGGGGATCAGAAACGGTGGTGAAAACACACCCATGCGAGCTGGATGTTTAATGGGACGCTGAGCGCGTCGTGAAACAGAGCTGGACAGTCTTTCAGATCTCGACTCAAATAATTGTAAACAACATGCGCGGTATCTGAGGTAAAATAATCTATTGTAGGGATTCCCAACTTGGCAAACACTATTTCCACACAAGCTGGTAGTAGGTGCCATTCTGGAGGTTGGCGATGATGCGACAAGTAATCGGCATCGTTGTTGTACTTTCCCGAGATGTGGTGTATGCTAAAGTGTATTTGATGTTGATCTAGTATTCTCAAGATTTGATAGGTTTAATTTGTCGGAGGAGGGTAATGAAGTGGTGTTGACAGTTGACAGTTCTGAGTCCACCAGTTGATTTCGTTGTATACATTGTTTTAAATATTAAGGTGATACTAAACCAGCACTATTACAAAGTCCTTGTTGAATAATATTTACTTTGAAGTTAATTTATTTTGCAATGAAGGTATACCGAGATTTCATTTGAACTGTTATAATAGGTCTTCGGACCTCATAAACCTAAAGAAAGAAGATTGTGTAAATTGTAAACATTTATTCAATAAGGACCTGAACCTTTTCAAAATATAAAAATTAAAAATAATTTGTGAGAATCGAGAAGGTTCTCGGAGCCGTGTATTGCCATTTGGAATAACCAAATGGAATGCACATCATTTCTAACAACTCTTGTTTGTATACCAGGCGTAGAAGCGCTGGTGTATCTGCTATTTTTAAATGAAAATAGGCCTGTAAAAGATCGACCTTGCAGAGTCAGTCTTGGGGCTGATTAAGTCTGGGATGCGATACATATTTATTAAATTGAAGCGGTTCTGCTATTACATAGTCGTTTAGCGCTTTAAGATTGAATAAAGGACGGACTGACCCTTGGTTCCCTCTAGAGTCCCTCGGAGCATTTGAGCGTCCTCTGGTACCACAGCGGGCGGGCCGTGAACCTCGGTTGTGAAATAAACTCCTTCCACTAAAGTTCTGACTCTCGTATTGAGGTTGAGGATTCATGTGTTGAACCCTGTGTGGATAGTTACTTTGGTTGTATTCTCCCCGCCAGGGTGGGTTGTAATGTGCGTAAAACTGCATGTGCATAGGAAGGTTTGGCTCATTTACCATGTTATGTATGAGCTCCACTCGATGAAGCTACTGATTTTCACAAGCCATGCCCCCTCGAGGGGCGGCTATTAGTTAGAATCGATTTAGATCGCGAACCATCAATTTTGGAGGGCCAAAATGCTTTACGAACACTAGTTACCTTGGTTGTATTCACCCCGCGAGGGTGGGTTGTTATATGCGTAAAACTGCATGTGCATAGGAAGGTTTGGCTCATGAACCATGTTATGTATAAGCTCCACTCGATGAAGCTACTGATTTTCACAAGCCATGCCCCTTCGAGGGGCGGCTATTAGTTAGAATCGATTTAGATCGTGAACCATCAATTTTGGAGGGCCAAAATGCTTTACGAACACTAGTTACCTTGGTTGTATTCACCCCGCGAGGGTGGGTTGTTATATGCGTAAAACTGCATGTGCATAGGAAGTTTTGGCTCATGAACCATGTTATGTATGAGCTCCACTCGATGAAGTTACTGATTTTCACAAGCCATGCCCCTTCGAGGGGCGGCTATTAGTTAGAATCGATTTAGATCGTGAACCATCAATTTTGGAGGGCCAAAATGCTTTACGAACACTAGTTACTTTGGTTGTATTCACCCCGCGAGGGTGGGTTGTTATATGCGTAAAACTGCATGTGCATAGGAAGTTTTGGCTCATGAACCATGTTATGTATGAGCTCCACTCGATGAAGTTACTGATTTTCACAAGCCATGCCCCTTCGAGGGGCGGCTATTAGTTAGAATCGATTTAGATCGCGAACCATCAATTTTGGAGGGCCAAAATGCTTTACGAACACTAGTTACCTTGGTTGTATTCACCCCGCGAGGGTAGGTTGTTATATGCGTAAAAATTCATGTGCATAGGAAGGTTTGGCTCATGAACCATGTTATGTATGAGCTCCACGCGATGAAGCTACTGATTTTCAAAAGCCATGCCCCTTCGAGGGGCGGCTATTAGTTAGAATCGATTTAGATCGTGAACCATCAATTTTGTAGGGCCAAAATGCTTTACGAACACTAGTTACTATGGTTGTATTCACCCCGCGAGGGTAGGTTGTTCTATGCGTAAAACTGCATGTGCGTAGGAAGGTTTGGCTCATGAACCATTTTTGTATGAGCTCCACGCGATGAAGCTACTGATTTTCACAAGCTATGCTCCCACGAGGGACGGCTATTAATTAGAATCGATTTACACCCCCCAGCCTTTTCCAAAACAGCCGTAAATGGTTCAGACTCAAATATATTTGTAGCAGACTAGTCGGGGGATTCGGTTCAGTGTAGTTTTAATAAAAGGATCACGATCTTGGCTTGTAATAGTCTATCGTCGCATTTCTATAGCTTCTGCTCTGTGGCCACAAGCTAATTATAAGAGGTGAGAAGATCACCTCTTTGAAATAGTTAGTCAACTTTTTTAAATTTCAAAAGTAATGTCGGTATTTTGAGCCCACGAGAGAAGATTACGAATGTGTAATGCTTCCATTTGTTTGAATTTGCAATAGGTATTGGCTGTATAAGACCTATCGGGATATGCCTGGTGACGGAAGGTGTCATACATTTTTACCTATTCGTTTGTTTCCAGTTCTATGAAACCGCGAGTCTCAGCATATCTAACATCTGAACAAGTGAGCCTATCTAAACGTTGGGCATCAAGTAACATTTTTTTTTTTAAAAGTTATGGGGGTTTTTGGAACAGTTGGTTCCTTGAATTTCGTTTCAATATCAAATGTAAAGTATTGATTGAGTATTGAACCCGGCTGTGCATTGTCATGATTGTTGTCAGTGACGAAATTCTGTTAAAAAAAAAAAAAAAAAAAAAAAAAAAAAAAAAAAAAAAAAAAAAGGTCCCTACTAACCTCTGAACAAATTGAGGCCCCGTCTTGATAACCTACATCAACAATATTTTAATTATCGGTAGCAACAATATGATTCGAAACAATGTTGCGGAGCTCACCCATTTCCTGGAGTAGTTTTTGTTCGGTGAGGACGAGCTCGATGATGAACTGCTACTACTGGAGCTACTTCGAGTACGCTTGCTCGGTAGCCGACACAGTATCATTATCATTAATTCTGAAAATAATCTCACTTTAGTAAATAGAAGTTTAAGAAAAAAAATATCTAGACACAAATTATCATGTAAAAAGTGGCAAACACATAAAACTGTAACTGAGATCCGAACGGTAAAACCGTTAAATGTAAAGATCTCGTTATAATTACATCTTATTTAAACATCGCAATTGCGGTAGTTGATTTTTCTACTTACGTGGTTTTATATTCACTCACTTTTATCACTAGTTTTGAATAACTTATAAAATAAACGGTTATGGCTTGACGCAGAGACAGAGCTTGCTGCGTACAAGTTGCTTCGACGGAATACGAAACGCCAATGAACAAAAATGGCGTCGCACTTTTTAAAGAAAACTAAAAAAGGCGCGCGGCCGCCAGGTGTCGCCACTGGGCCGGAAACTAGACGAATTAAAGTACGAAAACTGGTAAAAAACGACGGAAACGGATATGCTATCTCAATATAAAGCTTCCAGTGACGGTCAAGTAGTTTAATAATGTGCACCAACTTTGTACTTCTAAGGTGATACCTTTGATTATATACATGTCTAGATTCCCTGTTCGAGTGTCATAAACGTCCAAAAATATATACGCCAACTGTTGGCGCCAAAGTTTTTTTCGCCCGCTCAGTGGCACGCTGTTACCACAGTAACCCATAATTTTTACCATAGTAACCATAGTTGTTACTCACTGAAATCTGGCCTGTTCTTTTGGTGATAATTGCAGCACCACACTCTATCTAGACATGTTTATAATCAAAGGGTGATACGCGCTGTCACTTTAACACTAAAGTCACTCATCTATAATAGTAATTTGAACCCTTGCTTAGCGAAACAGAGGCTATGTTTGTTTGTATCGCTTAGGTGATATTTAGAGCGAGTTTACTTGCGTTTTTTTATGTAGTCGACCTCCACCCCTATAAAGATATTGACTATCTGTATCGGTAGGTATAAAACTTTTGCACATTTTTACAGCGCGAACGTAATTGACAGGCCAGCCGGAGGCAGTGTTGGAATCAGATTTTCAGCGGAAAATCGAAACATGATTAAACTTGTATATTGACTTATCGCGAAACCGCGACGGAGTGTTAGTAATATTAGGTTGGGGAAAAAGTCTTTTCGCATTAAAGTATGTATGAACTTGTAATAAAATCTCTTTGGCTGTACTATTTGTATCTGGCTGGTTTTAGTATCATTAAAAGTTTAAATTTTAAAGAAGATAATTCAAATAAGGAAAATGTGTGTTTTTCATTTGTTAGTAGTAATCTAATGAAGAATGAAGAAATTCCATACATTTTAAAATTTTACTACAAAAAAGATAAAAATGCAACGCAAGCCGCGAAAAAAATTTGCGATGTTTATGGACCCAGTGCAGTGTCTGTGAGAGTAGCACAAATTTGGTTTAAGCGTTTTCAATCCGGAAATTTTGATGTCAAAGATGCACGTCGCTCTGGTCGCCCTATTACGGATAAAATTAATGCAATTTTGGAAAAAGTGGATCAAGATCGGCATATTAGTAGTTACTACTGAAGAACTGGGAACTGACCACAAAACAGTTTTGGCGCATTTGAAAAAAAATGGGTACACATAAAAGCTCGATATTTGGGTACCCCACGAGCTCACTGAAAGAAACCTAATGAACCATGTACTTCCATACCGTGTACTACCGTCAACTTCTAATAATCCGCTTCCGCATCCGCATCTGCATCCGCATCTGCATCCGCGGATGTCTAAATTTTTGCATCGGTAACAACCCTAGTTGATACTTACTAACGAAACAAAATTTTTCATATTAAAAGTCCCCCAGGCGGCTGAAAAAACATAACATGCAGATGGCCGCAAAAAAAGTTTTCCTGCACTCGATCGAATGTTAATAATGTTCACTTCGCCGCCTTGACGACCCCGGCGCCCAGAGGGGCGAGCACGCTGGACCGGCTGGCTGGCTGGCTGGATAATGGCACCGTCCATCTCTGGGGTTTCGGGTTCGATTTCCGGTCGGGTCAATATAGAAAACGAACTTTTCTATATTGTGTCAGGTCTGGGTGTTGTGGTACCGTCGTTGTTTTGGATGTATAAAACACAAGTGCTTTAGCTACTTTAGGATCAGAACAATGTATGTGATGTTGTCCAATATTTGTAATTTTATAATAATTTGTTTATAGATTTATTTTTATTCTTCGTAAAAGACGCATCGCAGACAATAAAAAGTCGTCAACTTAAAATCAAATTCGGAACTTGCCATGTGAAGCTGACGAAAATAAGCCTTATCCACTAGACAAATTGGGCAACGAATAGAGCAAATTGCGGCGGACTCGAAGTTGGCGAAGAAATGAAATTGAAACGTGGCTAATTAGTTGCAGCTACAATAAAGATGGACACAGTTTCAGTGGGCGCTGTAAGTGGTTTCGGAGAGGTATGGATTCAACATCCATTTAATTTATTCTAAACGTACAATGGACCAATTATAAGTGTCTAAATAAAAAATAACGATTTAAAAAAGTATCATAACACTATCCCGTACACGTACCCTAGCTGTCACAGTGATAATTACATGTACTGACGGTCAAAACGCTCGGCGAAGGCGCGCAGGATACTCTCAATCACTCCCTTAGGGGAGTGATTCTACAACTTACATTAACACTGGAAGATCAAAAGAATTCGCCAATAAATTACTTTTCCATTCTACATAACCAATCAGTTGTTTAGAAAAATACTTTTTACTACTCATGCTCGTAAAGTTCATCTATAATTGGGTATAGGCTGCATAAAATAGCTTCTCATGCTCTAGCTTTATTTATTTATTCATTTAATTCAGGCAGCACATTATAAATAATACAGGCCCATATTATAAATTCCTTATTATCTAACATACCTACATAAAATAATAAATTTAAAATACACATAAATGACACACTATTTCGACGGCGTAGTGTTGCGCAACTTGGTGTCAGGTAGCCGGCCACGAAACCTTGACTTCCATAACATGATTGAAAATAGAAGTTCACAATTCGTAAGGAAGTCCACGAAAATTTAACTGGTTTCGATAGTGAAAAATGTTGGCTTGACATCACCTAGTGATGTACAAGCCACAGATCATAAACTTAAACTTGAATAAGATTTAAGGCTCGCGTTGTATATTTTATAGCATTCTCCTTTCTGTAATATGTCTACATTTTGCCAAAAACTAATCATGTTACAATAGAAAATCAATTTCTATTCATCCTTTATGCCGATGCACATGAGGTGCATCTCTCATCGGTGTTCGAGTGGTTTATGAATACTTTGATATCTGCAATATCTAGCTGTAGCATTACGAGTAGCTGTAATTTATGTATTTTGTTACTAGATTCAGTAAATTAATTATTTATACTTACATTTCTTTGCCAAAACAACACTCCGCCAATCTTTAAGTACCGTAGTTGAGAGTCTCAAATACATTTTATAAAATAGTGGGATTTGTTTTTTTTTAATTATTGGCAGTAATATTATAGCAATTTTGTCAAATACCTAATTGTATTTTATAATGCGTGTGTATATTACAGGTGTTTTTGTATACGCTTTTTAGCGCATTCTGCTGAATTCTGGCTGCCGATTTTTATACTGCGTCAAAACGCGCCGCGGACGCATAGTACGAATTGTATTGCATTATACCTACTGTCAGTCTGCCCCATCGGCCGTCAGTTCTACGTGTATGTGATTAGAGACAGGTTAATTTTCTATTTTATATAGAGGCTCCATCTAGCTAGCCTAATGATTGGATTTGATTATGTGGTAGGTAAGAAAGAATAAGGCCTTAGCCAAAGTCACAATTAAAACTATAACGAAGTTCGAAACTAAAAAATATATAGGACGACAAAATAAATGCCGTCGTGAAATCATACAATGTGGTAAAATGTTATCGTTATCTGACAGGCGATGACAAATTTAGATATCGTATCGCTTCGGAGCATAGACTTAGTATTCTTTATCCATGCTTCGGAGCGATTCCCACTTGTTTAAGTATCCTAAATTAGTATTATTATTTCTCCATAGGCCGAAAACCTCTCGCCTCTTGGGCGGTAATGACCGGCAGATGCACATTTGGCCGGGTTCAGGGCAAAAGAGAGAGAAATCGGCGGACGATGCGTGCGGTATCAAGCACCACCGCTTTCTGCATCTTTGCTGGAAGCGAGCCGCCGATGAATCCCAGCCTTTTCAGGTGTGAACCTAATGTGGCTGGGATTAACCCGTTTGCCGATATAACAATTGGTATGATTTCAGTGGACGCCACTTCCCACATTTCGGTAACCTCGTGTACTAGGTCCAAGTACTTGCGTTGCTTTTCGGTCTCGGCCTTCACAAGGTTCTCGTCATGAGGGATAGTGACGTCCACTAAAAACACCTTCGATTGCGCCCGGTCAATCAGCACTATATCAGGCTTATTCGCAAGAATAGTCCTGTCAGTGATGATGGGCCGGTCCCAGTAGAGCCGGATACTGTCACTTTCGAGTACTGGCTCCGGCGAGTACTTATAATAGGGTAGTCTCTGGCTCACGAGACCGTACTTCAGGGCGAGCTCTTGGTGGAGAATTTTGGCTGCTTGGTTATGCCTGTGCAGATACTCAGTGTTAGCAAGAGCCGAACAACCCGAAACCACATGACGGAGTGATTCTCCAGGATGGCGACAGGCCCGACAAATGTCCACTGTGCCATCCTTTATGATGTACTTTCGGTAATTGTTCGTCCTGATAACCTGGTCTTGTATCGCACAAGCAAACCCCTCGGTTTCCCCAAAGAGGTCTCCAAAGCGCAGCCAATGCACGGAAGCTTTTCGGTCCACGTGGGGCTCGTGTAAAGCCTTGAAAAACCGTCCGTGCAGCTCTTTCCCTTTCCATACGGTCTCGCGATCAGAGACACTTAGTATCGCCGGCGGCTGCCATGACTCGTTGGCCAGATCAAGAGGGGTGAGTCCTTTATCACATTTTATGACATCACAATGCATCGTTGTGTCGGTCTTTGCTAGGAAATACGCTCTGAGGCTAGATACCTCGCGGTCGTGCATGGTTTTAGCACTTAACAGGCCTCGACCACCACATTTCCTCGGGATATACAGCCTCATGACCGACGATCTGGGGTGATGCATTCTATGTAGTGTCATAGTTGTGCGGACTTTCCGATCCAGAGCGTTTAGTTCGGTCTGAGTCCATCTGAGAATGCCAAAGGTGTATAAGAGAATAGGCATAACCCATCCGTTATAGGCTTTGACCTTGTTGACCCCCGACAAAGAACTATTAAGCACCTTTGTAAGGCGGTCGAAGAAGGCTTCACCAACAGACTGTTTTACGTCCGATTCCCTGAACCTATACTCTGTGACATACCCAGATACCGGTACGTATCAGTTTCGGAAAGTGTTTGCAGTTGGACGACACCAAGGTTAACCTCCTGCGACCGAGTAATCTTTCCCCTCGTCACATGGATAACCGCACACTTATCAACCCCGAACTCCATTCTGATGGAGCCACTAAAATCAACAACAATGTTTAGTAGCTCCCTTAGCTTCGGAGCTGTTGGGGCTAACAGCTTCAGGTCATCCATGTAAAAAAGGTGCGACACCCGATCTCTCCCTCTCCGAAACTGAAATCCCGTCCCCGAATTCTCCAGCAATCTGCTTAGAGGGTTCAGGGCAAGGCAGAACCAAAGTGGACTCAGACAATCGCCCTGGTATATACCCCTCCTAATGCTTATTCGGTCTTCAGCATCCGCCATTCTCTCGCCCTGGAGACTAAGCATTGTACTCCATTGCTCCATACATTTCTCGAGGAAGTGTCGAACCGTATAATCAATTTTATACAGTTCGAGGACCCTCTTTAGCCATGTATGGGGGACTGAGTCAAATGCTTTTTTGTAGTCAATCCAGGCAGCAGAGAAGTTCCGGCGATTGCGTTTGACGAGTTGGCCAGCGACAGCATCTATGAGGAGAAGCTCCTTTGAACCGCGACTACCAGCCCGACATCCGTTCTGAGCGTCAGACATAAGACGATTCGCGTCTATATGATCACGAATTTTGGCGCTTAGAACGGATGTTAGTGTCTTATAGATGGTAGGCAGACACGTTATCGGGCGGTATTTTTAGTATTATTATTCCATAGGCCGAAAACCTCTCGCCTCTTGGGCGGCAATGACCGGCAGATGCACATTTGGCCGGGTTCAGGGCAAAAGAGAGAGAAATCGGCGGACGATGCGTGCGGTATCAAGCACCACCGCTTTCTGCATCTTTGCTGGAAGCGAGCCGCCGATGAATCCCAGCCTTTTCAGGTGTGAACCTAATGTGGCTGGGATTAACCCGTTTGCCGATATAACAATTGGTATGATTTCAGTGGACGCCACTTCCCACATTTCGGTAACCTCGTGTACTAGGTCCAAGTACTTGCGTTGCTTTTCGGTCTCGGCCTTCACAAGGTTCTCGTCATGAGGGATAGTAACGTCCACTAAAAACACCTTCGATTGCGCCCGGTCCATCAGCACTATATCAGGCTTATTCGCAAGAATAGTCCTGTCAGTGATGATGGGCCGGTCCCAGTAGAGCCGGATACTGTCACTTTCGAGTACTGGCTCCGGCGAGTACTTATAATAGGGTAGTCTCTGGCTCACGAGACCGTACTTAAGGGCGAGCTCTTGGTGGAGAATTTTGGCTGCTTGGTTATGCCTGTGCAGATACTCAGTGTTAGCAAGAGCCGAACAACCCGAAACCACATGACGGAGTGATTCTCCAGGATGGCGACAGGCCCGACAAATGTCCACTGTGCCATCCTTTATGATGTACTTTCGGTAATTGTTCGTCCTGATAACCTGGTCTTGTATCGCACAAGCAAACCCCTCGGTTTCCCCAAAGAGGTCTCCAAAGCGCAGCCAATGCACGGAAGCTTTTCGGTCCACGTGGGGCTCGTGTAAAGCCTTGAAAAACCGTCCGTGCAGCTCTTTCCCTTTCCATACGGTCTCGCGATCAGAGACACTTAGTATCGCCGGCGGCTGCCATGACTCGTTGGCCAGATCAAGAGGGGTGAGTCCTTTATCACATTCTATGACATCACAATGCATCGTTGTGTCGGTCTTTGCTAGGAAATACGCTCTGAGGCTAGATACCTCGCGGTCGTGCATGGTTTTAGCACTTAACAGGCCTCGACCACCACATTTCCTCGGGATATACAGCCTCATGACCGACGATCTGGGGTGATGCATTCTATGTAGTGTCATAGTTGTGCGGACTTTCCGATCCAGAGCGTTTAGTTCGGTCTGAGTCCATCTGAGAATACCAAAGGTGTATAAGAGAATAGGCATAACCCATCCATTATAGGCTTTGACCTTGTTGACCCCCGACAAAGAACTATTAAGCACCTTTGTAAGGCGGTCGAAGAAGGCTTCACCAACAGACTGTTTTACGTCCGATTCCCTCAAACCTATACTCTGTGACATACCCAGATACCGGTACGTATCAGTTTCGGAAAGTGTTTGCAGTTGGACGACACCAAGGTTAACCTCCTGCGACCGAGTAATCTTTCCCCTCGTCACATGGATAACCGCACACTTATCAACCCCGAACTCCATTCTGATGGAGCCACTAAAATCAAAAACAATGTTTAGTAGCTCCCTCAGCTTCGGAGCTGTTGGGGCTAACAGCTTCAGGTCATCCATGTAAAAAAGGTGCGACACCCGATCTCTCCCTCTCCGAAACTGAAATCCCGTCCCCGAATTCTCCAGCAATCTGCTTAGAGGGTTCAGGGCAAGGCAGAACCAAAGTGGACTCAGACAATCGCCCTGGTATATACCCCTCCTAATGCTTATTCGGTCTTCAGCATCCGCCATTCTCTCGCCCTGGAGACTAAGCATTGTTTAGTATTATTATTATTAGTTTATATATTGTACCGAGACTCTTGAACTTGAACAAAGGTTAAAGTATAACGACATTCAAATAACTTTCATACTTAATTCCATCACACAGACATTTTGCGTAGGTGGGGTAGGATTCATATTCAATGATCACTACCCGACCTGATGTATGTTACTGTAGGCTTATTGTCGGTGTTGTAAACCGCTCCCGTCGAAAACCCATTAAGGGCAGGTTATCCCTCAAAAGAAGGCATCTAACGCTATCCTAGTGATTCTGGTCCATGTGGAAAATACATCGCACCAAGGGACCTAACACAAAAGTGTATCTTTCGTTCGGTAGTATAAACCTAACAAATTAAAATTGATAGTCTCATGTGTCAATCCGGTGATAAAATATGACCAACTCAATCTAGCCGTGTAAAAACACGATCGTTTTTAATTGTTCATAAATTCACAAACCTTGATTCGGGGAATGGATGTTTTAATTTGATCGGATAATACGACCGACCGAACGATGCGCTTTCGTATTAGGCCTTTAGCACTCCCGTAGTCATAGACTTAGGATTCGCTACGCTTACCGTAGTGAACTCAATTGACAGATTGACACTCGCTAGCGTCACACTATAGGCCTACATAATTGTACAGCTGGTTAATTTTAGCTTTAAAAGTATGTATCGAAGGTACGTATGGTTTTATAATATTTTTATGAATATGTTTATTATTATATTGTCAATAAAATTATGAATTAATAACTTACTCAATAAACAGACTAAAGCCCGGTTCCTATATCCGAGAAACAGTTGGTTTTGCTAACGGATGGTAGGAATTGTCAACTTGACATACACAAAAGCGTTCATATAATATAGTAGTTCCTATAAATGAATGACTTCGTAAAATTTTATAGGAACGACTATAATATGTTTATTATTATATTGTCAATAAAATTATGAATTAATAACTTATGTATGAACCACTTTTGCAGAAAATAAAAAACGGCATTACTTAAAATTTCTATTTCCTAATGGCACAAATTACGTATAGCGGCGGCGCGTTTTTTTTTTTAATAATGACATCTTTGCTGCCCCTAAAGAATTAGATAGATACAAAATAATATAAAAAAAAAACAAAATATCATTCGAAGTTATTTAGGTACAAAAATATCTAAGGTACAAAATCTCCCATCATGGCATCTACCATTTGTAACACCATTCGTCTATGCAGTAGGTGGAAACAATACGCTGTGATTACAACTTTTAAACTCATGTCACACATCTACTTTTGCATCTCAATGAAGGGTTGAAACTGAGCTCGGATACCGCAATTAATAGAGCTATAATAAAAAGATATACAGTAGCATTATTTTCCTGGCACCTCCCATTCCTTGTACGGGAGCTAAGTTAATTATTCTGTATTTAGATAGATCCCTTTTCGAGCACTTAAACACATCCTAAAAACTTTGCTTTAACAATCGCTTCGGGACTACATACATATGGGCGATAATGAGAAGAAACAGCGCAACAAACTAAGTCACCTATGTCAGCCTTTTTTAGAAAATCACGACATGTAAGTCAGTGTAAAACATACCATACCAAATAGAACCCAAGTGATAAACCGACGGGACCGAGACTGCTAAAACAAAAGGGACCGCAAACGGACTCCATTCTAGCGGACCCGATCTGGGAGTGGGTTTTGTATTGTCTGACCGATGATAGATCGATTAACGACATCCGTAGCCAAGAGGCGAGTATGCCGGACTATAAATGGCGTCAGCATCTCTTGAGGTTCCGGGTTCGATCCCCGGTCGGGTTAATGTAGGAATCGAACTTTCTGTCTCGGATCTTGGTGTTGTGGTACCGTCGTTGTTTCTAATTTCTATAACACAAGTGCTATCACTACTTACTTTAGGATCAGAGCAATGTACGTGATGTTGTCCAATATTGATTATATTATTATATTAAAGATACTCTCTTTATTGCATTCTACTCAAAACAAACAGTACTCAAAGAAAACCGATATTGCCGATTGCCAAGTTGCAATGAGAACTGAGCCCACGGTCTAACCTAACTCCGTTATGTTACTGTGTTGTTTTGTCTCTTTGAGACTTAAACAGACTAAATGGGCAAATGGTGACCACTGTTTCTTCTTACAGTTGGTATATTATTTTCTTGGACGGGTCCAAAACATTACATGCAGGTAACAAACCGATACACTGATTCCGTATCTTGCAAAATCAATACAATAGCGAAAATTAAGCATTTTTTTAAAATATGTTTTTGTCTTGCGTTTAGCCATAACGATGAGAATAACCTTCGTTTGGCAGTCGGGTAATAAAAGGCAAGAAAACGTTTTAAGTCAACAAATTACCGGGAAATTATGAAAGGAAAGAAAGGATCACGGCAGTATAGGAGAATGGGGAATTGAGCAATTATGGCTTTAAAAATCATCAATATGAATATGAATCGCAAATTGACAGCAAAAAACAAAAACAAAGCAATCTACTGTCAGTGCTGTCCATACATTTTGACACTAAGCATCAATCGGGCGATTCCTGCGCGATTATTGCTGATTGTTTTGGGAATATGGGTGCGGCTTTGGACTTTTTGTATCTAGCGGCTGCCCGCAACCTTGACTAGATCGTCAGTCCGCCGTGAAGGTGGCTTGGCTACGCTACATCTTCCAGTTCGTGGTCGACGCGAACCTTTTTTTCTCAACGGTTAACTGTTCTGTCAGCGATTATACAGGGTGTACAATAGAATAGGACACTCCTTAAAACCTCGTGATCAGCTGGTGATATACAACTTTTCTTATGCGAGAGATTTTTTCAGATGCTCCATACATTATCATCGCAGACATCGCGGTTTACGAGTAAGTTTGTATGAACAGCTAAAAAAAATTCTTGCTTCCGATGATCCTTCCATAGAAAAAGTTGTTGTATACAGGGTTAAATTGCAAAGGGGTGCCAAATTTAAAAAAAAGGATCTATAGGTGCATTGCTTATGTTATTTGTTGTCAATTTGAACCTCTGGTATGCGAGGACGTTCCTGCTGTTAGAAATGTACCTTACATCGAAAAGACTAAGGTTTGTTTTCACGCGCCAATGTGACTAATATTGCATTGAACTTTGCAGTTCTAGGTTGCACAGAGATAGTGCGTGCGTATTTTTTATGAATGAGGCAAGATTATCTTCGCGTACCATCCTTGTGCAGCGTCGTTTTAAGAAGTGTCCTATTCTCTTGTCCACCCTGTAGATTATTGATTTCGTATTACTTATTTTAAAAGCAAATTCATATACTATTGTAAATTTTTGTTTTTATCAATTCCATGCAAGGTTTAATTGAAGATAAATAACACTTGAAAAAAATCATCGACATCATGTCCCACCTGAGGTCGATGATTTTTTTCAAGTGTTATTTATCTTCATATACTATTCGTAATTTTTTGTATGCGAATTATAGTAGTGATGCTTCAAAAACACGTCTCTTCAAGACTATTAAAATTTCTAGTTTAAATTTAACACAGACTCGTAAAAACACTTAAAACGTTCTCAAAATCGTACGGCCTCTTCATAATAATTAGATTGTTTACGTCTTTTTAAGGGATTACGCCAATTACGTTCAAAAACGTTGATGTCTGAAGCACGGATTACATGGTGGGCGTTGCTGAGAGCCCGAGTACTGTTGATGCTCGTCGTCTAATTTCTAGGCGATTATGGGTTTACGTATACTAATTGGCGAAGACATCGTTATTTCTGTTTTTAGAATATTATTTCGTTAGTTTGTTTTTATGAGTGGAGAAATAATAAGATGTTTTATAAAGAGGCTTTTGAACGCCTACTTTTCTACTTGTTAACATTAAGTACCTAATTTTGAGCTTAGTCACGCTTCTAGCTGTGGCATACTTAACCATGATCCTAGACACAGACAGATATTACCTAAGGTCCAATAGTTAACTCCCATTAAGGGTGTGATTCTTCATCATTATAAATCAAAATTTCAAACATATTTTTCTTTTTTTAAGCAAACTTTTGTCCGCTATTCAGTGGTTCAGTATTGGAAAGTGTTTTTAAGTGAGTTCGATTTTGGTCCCATAGAAAAGTTTCTGTACTTAAGCAGTAGAATCACCTAGAATAAATAAATAGTGGACAACACCACATACATGGCTCTGATCCTAAGGTAGGTAGGTAGGTAGCTACTTCTAAAGCACTTGTTTTATAGGAATCAGAAACAACGACGGTACCACAACACCCAGACCCGAGACAATTATATATTGTTCGTTCGTTAGTTCATTTCCTAAATTGACCCGACCGGGGATCGAACCCGGAACCTCAGAGATGCCGACGCCATTTATAGTACGGCGTACTCAGCTCTCGGCTATGGAGGACGTCAGTTAGAAGACGTAGAAGAAAGTTAACTAATAAATAAGAATCTTATATTAAAACCAGCCAAGTGCGAGTCGGACTCGCGCACGAAGGGTTCCGTACCATTATATCTATAAAAACGGCAAAAATACAAACAGACGGGCAGACAGACAGACAGACAGACGGACAGCGAAGCCTTAATAATAGGGTCCCGTTTTACCCTCTGGGTACGGAACCCAAAAACCTACATTAAATTACCTTTGGACAAGGAAACTCGATTTTTGGATCATGGTTATAATAAAATTAATTTATTTTAGGCAAATTAACCCAAAAGGTGTCATTAGTTGAGTTGTTTAACGGTAAATAGAGGTTTAAGTTTAATAAAGTCCCTCAGCATCTCAACATGAAACAATATAAATCTACTCCACATATTCTGAAACGCACGAACAACTGCAATATACTTAAGGCTTGGCTGTGTATTTCCCAGATATAAAGTCAAATCTGAAACTTGAAAACCAATAAAATATAAATATTCTGTTGCGAAGGACCCTCAGCTCATCACCATAATCCAATATCAGTGTATTTCAATCTTATAATCTAACTATGGTTGTGAGCACTAGACATTCAAACCAGAAATGAATTTAAGTCTTTATTCGCCTCATTGATTCCCAATACAATATGCTAGTTCATATCCCTTGCATTACTTATTTGACAAACACACATACGCTAGTTTTTATTATGATGTTGGTCCAATAAAAAAATTAAATTAAACAGGAGAGTGACCATTGTGGTTTAAAACCAACACCAATTTGCCGTGTATCCTATAAACCCATAAAACCATTTTAACATCATCTTGTTGGTTACTTGAAACCTTGATAAAAAACCAGGGCTTGTTTACCGGTTAATTTTCAAACCTAATCAGCATCAAGTACATTGGGAGCGTTTTATTTAGGTTTGGCTCTACCTTAACCGTTAAAAAACCGGTATTCTTAAGGAGCGAAACCAAATAGGATTTGAACTAATATTAAACGGTTTTCATTTCACTCTTACCAGTATCTTTCACTTGATATTGATTAAATGTGCTATGAACAAACACAAAACTCCTTAATAAATTTTGACTCACTCGAAGCTTGCAAACGTATAAATAAATGCAGTGCATCAATCTATGCGAAATAAACAGACAACAAGTTGTGAGTTGTTGTTGTTTAAACATTTATTTACCGGTATTTACAAGACCTGATAGAAACACGAACTTAGGTGTCAGTATTTATTCACCTTTTCAGATTCACAAACCGCGAGATTCCTTGTGTATGGATAATAGAACAATGCATAATGTACTACTATTTCTAGACTACTTAACACATTTCAGCCTGTTTACTGCTGGAGTAAGCCTCCCGGACCAGAGCTTCAAATAGCACAATCTCCCGCTTTTGTCATCCAGCCACAGCCAGCCATGCTCCTAAAGTCGTTGGCCCATCTAGCTGGGGAGCGTCGTACAATACATTTGCCGAGACGTGGTCTCCATTTGATAGGCCTGAATTAAGCACTTCGCCGTGTGGTGCCGGCACGTTAAAAGAATTGCACCACCCCTTTTCTTCCCATGGGTGCCGTAAGAGGTGACTGCAGGAGAAACGCTATAAGAAGACGGGCAGCAGCGTCTCCTCTCCATCATTGGCCAAACTGCGGTCGCCAACCCGCCTGCCAAGCGTGGCGATTATGGCAAAATCCTCCTTTTGGAGACACCTGTGTCCAGCAGTGGACTGATATAGGCTGGTGATGATGATGATGAAGCACTTCTACACATCCCAGTCCCTTACCCCGTATGCTTGAAAAAAAGGATAACAATTGAATATAAATGGCCTCGCCACAAATTTGTGCCCGAAGGAGCGAGAGGACTAAGTGATACACTCTGCTAATTAGCTCGTTAGACGTCATAAATGTAGATACATTTTCATTGCACTTTATACCTTATTACAACTTGCTAAGTTACTAATTGTTTACATTTCATTGCTCGTGACTGTACTGTATACCTACAGTACAGTCGCACAATACAGTACGGTTCGCAGATTAGACAGTTGGCTGCCTATACGTACCATTCCCCTTGATACGTGTGCATGCGATTGAATGGAATATGCTAGGCTAATATTGAAGCCGCTTTATAGTACAACTGATTTCTGCCATAGCAGGGAAATATTCAGCAGATCCACTCGTACACAGGGACAATAAATGTCTGACACGGGGATGTCTGTTACACGCCCGTGTCTGTGAATGGGAGATCGATGAAGCACCATAATTCTGCGGGCAACCACTAGCGCAATATGAAAGAAAAGAAAACACTTTTGCTAAAAATAAGTATTTTAAAGTCAGTCCATTGTGTATAGGTACAATGGTAAACTACCTATGTTTTTTTATCGAAATGTGTGCCGTAAGTTAAAAAACTTATGGCCTACTCCAAAAATTTTATTCGATCAGACGTTTTAAGCTAAATAAATACTGTGTTAAACCTATGCGCGCTATGGAAAAAACTATGCTCGGTGTTTCTTTGCGAGATCAAATCAGAAATGAGGAGATCCGTGAACAAACAAAAGTTGCAGACATAGCGCAACGGATTAGCCGGCTAAAGTGGCAATGGGCGGGGCACATAGCAGGTAGAACTGACGGCTGATGGGGCAGAAAGGTTCTGGAATGGGGGCCAGGTACCGGCAAGCGCAGCGTGGGACTTCCACCCACAAGGTGGACAGACGATCTGGTAAAGGTTGTAGAACGACGCTGGATGCAGGCCGCTTCCAACCAGCCGATCTGGAAGTCACTGGGGGCGCGGAGGCCTATGTTCAGCAGTGGACGTCCTGTGGCTGAAATAATAATGATGATGATGATGTGTTAAACCTTACTTTACGAAATAAATGCTTTCTTAGCAATGCAGCCCAGAGTGCCTAGTGTGAATGACCCAAAACAATCGCTTCGCTTACTTCGATTGAAAAACTTTGCAAAACGTTAATTTGTATTACTTTTAGCTCGAATTATGCTAGGCGTGATTTTGTGGCACTTGCACTAGGTACCCAGGTATTAAGCCTACTGTTTAGTTTCCACCTGGGTCGCAAGCAGTCCCAAATCAACGATCAAGCAAAGGACTAATTAAACGCACTTAATTATGCGTATAATTAATCAATACCCAATTACATTATTGTCAACCTGAAACTTATTAGCTAAATATTGTGTACCTTTTGAGAATATAAGTTATTACTTATATTCTCAAAAGGTACACAATATAAGTTATTACTTATATTCTCAAAAGGTACACAATATTTACCTAATAAGTTAGGGACCTAAAACCTGGGGACATAAAAACGCTATTTATTTCATTACTAAATAATATTGGAAAATATGGAAGATCATAGAAAACCCGAATAACATTATAAATACTATAATACTAGGAAAACAGCGCTTCACGATTAAAAAATAATACAATGTAAATATTACAGTTACAAATCCAAAAAAAAAAAAGATTTTCATAGAGAATTGATGATACATGTTTATAGTGCAAGGAAAGTACATGTATCGTACAAATAACTACGTCTTAACGTGACGTAGTTATTAGACGAAGTCGCAACACTCGCAACATCAAAGCTCATGTGATCAAAGTAAGCAAATAGGTATCGAGCACAGACATAGTAAATAAATGAGGTAGGAAGACTAGAACACACTGACCCTGAACTGTAACTGAATCGGAGCAGCCTGTTGATTCTGTAAGAAAACGCAAGTAAACTCCCTCTAAAAGGCTAACAACTGGAGCGGTTTTCAGCCGCGCTCGCCGCGGTTGCGGGCCCGCAGCATCTGTAGAATATAGATCTATATGTAAAAAAATAAAACACATTTTACAACGCGTTTTACACCCGCGCGTGGCGCGCGTGATTGTTTGCGGGCCCGCGACCACGGCGAGCGCGGCTCTAAACCGCTCCGTGAGTTCTTTAGGCTCGGACTTTATGCAGCCGGAATCCGTTAGAGTCCGCAAGAATCCGTTCAAAAAACGACCTTATTGCTAAAACGATGGATTGAAACCGTACTTACGACTTCCGTTTCCGGCTGGGTAAAGTCCGAGCCTTAGCCTCGGGCGATAATCACAATCGCGGCGACTGCGTTACCGCACTGAACTCCAGTCTCGCGAGTTTTGAAATAAAACCGCTGTTCCTCCACCGCGGCGGGCGCGGGTGAACAGCTCTATGAGTTCTTAGCCTTAGTATCAAATAAGCGGTACAAACAAACATAGCCTCTATTTAGTTACACAGTGAGTTCACATTACTTCATCGATGAGTGAGTTGAGCGTAGAAGTGATCACGTTTTTTGTTACAGAATCGACAAGCTGGACGCAATTTTCGTTTAGTAATAACGTAGGTACTAGGAACTCGTAATAAGGCTGTAAAGTGCTAATTTCGATTAGAGTGTGCCCCTCTGCAGTGCAAGTGTGTACCCCTCTGTTTATGAAATTTGATTAAAGTAAAAACAAGAAAATAACGAAAACCGTCTGGAACTGTTTTTGGTACGCAACAACTTTTTGTATGGGACCAAAATCAAAATTGCAGAAAAATACTTTTCTATACTAAACCGCTGACTACCTAACATAAGTTTGAATAGAGTTAGTAGTTGAAAAAAAAAATGTATGTTGAATGCACCAAAATTAGACACAACAAGGGACACCCATTCGTTATTTCAATAATAATTATACCTTGCTAAACGATTTTAAAAAGAAAACTATCATAGCTACCTAAACTTATTAAATCAACTTGGAGAAGAGAATTACTAAGATATACCTAGTTATTATGTTAAACGGATAGAAAATACCGCTAATAGAATAATTTTGAAGAAAAACTATGGAACCCTACCATTGCACTTGCACGATTTTTAAAGATAGCTACCTTCTTTAAAATGAAATGAAATGAAATGAAATGAAATGAAATGAAATGAAATGAAATGAAATGAAATTCTTTATTCTGTATATAGGCCCTCTTCCGGGCACTTATACACGTCCCAACATATAACTTAGCCCTACCACCGCTTCGGGACAACATATCGGCTGGTGATGAGAAGAAACGGCGCAA
This sequence comes from Anania fuscalis, assembly GCA_950371115.1. Lineage (NCBI taxonomy): Eukaryota > Metazoa > Arthropoda > Insecta > Lepidoptera > Crambidae > Anania > Anania fuscalis. Next base: position 4,218,278 of record OX493335.1, read on the forward strand.
GAAACTCAGTCACCTTTGTCAGCCTGATTTTATTACAGGAAATACAATTACAAGATAGTGTAAGTGCGAGCTAGGCAGGCTATTAAGTCCATGCACTCTTGTCGTTCAAGTAATCTTCAACTTTGTAGTATCCTTTTTCCATAAGATTTTTTTTAATGTGGTTTTTGAACTCATAAACAGGTAAGTCAACAAGAGTTTGTGGTACTTTATTGAAGATTTTTATACATTTCCCCAAAAATGAATTACCCACTTTCTTTAATCTGAAGCTCGGAACGGCAAGTTTATGTTTATTTCTAGTATTATAATGATGTGAATCACATTTAAGGCTAAACGAACTTAGGTTTTTTCTAACATACATAATATTGTCAAAAATGTATTGTGACGCTACTGTTAATATTTTAATATCTTTAAAGACCTCCCTCAGAGAGTCGCGAGGCCCAAGACAGTATATTGCACGTACAGCTCTTTTTTGCAACACAAAGATTGACTCAATATCAGCAGCTGAGCCCCATAGCAATAGACCATACGACAACAAGCTATGAAAATAACTAAAGTATACTAGTCTTGCCGTTTCGACATCAGTTATAAGCCTTATTTTCCTCACAGCATAAGCCGCCGAACTGAGCCTTCCTGACAAGGCAATTATATGGAGACCCCATTGCAGTCGGGAGTCTATTGTAATTCCCAAAAAGGTTGTTGCATCGACTGCATCTATATGATCGTCTGACATATTAATATGCGTACTGACCTGCCTCACATTGGGCATAGTAAATTTGATAAGCTTGGTTTTTTTTGCATTAAGTAACAGATTGTTAGCAGTAAACCATCGTACTACTTGAGAGAGAGCATCATTCACATCGTCAAAGGCAGCTTTACCTCTGTCAATTTTAAAAATCAATGATGTATCATCTGCAAACAATACTATCTCACAAAGGTCTTTAGTAAAGTAAGGAAGGTCATTTATATATATCAGGAATAATAAAGGTCCCAATATAGAGCCCTGGGGCACACCCATGCATAATGGGGCCCCGGAAGAGTCAGTTCCATTGACATTAACTGTTTGCGTTCTATCCGTGAGGTATGACTCTAACAATTTTTCTGATTCATTTGAGACACCATAATGCCGTAATTTCATTAATAACGTTTTGTGATCTACACAATCGAAAGCCTTAGACAAATCACAAAAAACCCCTAGAGCATCTTGCTTATTTTCAAACGCATCGAAGATATGCTTAATGAGTGCAACTCCCGCATCAGTTGTGCTTCTACCCTTGGTAAAACCAAACTGATTCTCATGCAATAAATTGTTCATTCTAAAGTGTGATAAGAGTTGATTAAACACTATTTTTTCAAATATTTTACTAAGAGCTGGTAGTATTGATATCGGTCTATAGTTAGAGGGATCACTTTTATCTCCGGATTTAAATATGGGTATGATTTTGCTGTATTTCATTAAATTAGGAAATGAGCCTTCATCAATACACTGATTAAATATACAAGCAAGATGCGTTGCTATACTATCAATTATATGGTTGATTATATTAATTGAAATGCCCCATAAATCTTCTGTTTTTTTTAAATTTAGCTCTCTAAAAGTTTTAACAATAATTTCGGGATTTATATGCCTGAAATTTAGAATAGAACTGCATTCCTCGACATTTGATTTCAAAAAAGTTTCTGCAAGACCTTGTGAAGAGTTTAATTTACTAGTTGTGGCAATAGGTATAGTAGAAAAAAAATCCTTAAACGCGTTTGCTACTTCGTTGTCGGATTTAATAATTTTATTATCAACATTAAGGCTAAATGTGCGATCTAATTGTTTAGTTTTGCACGTTTCTCTATTAATAATGTTCCAAGTGGCTTTTATTTTATTTTTGGAGCTAGCAATAGTATCACGAATGTAATTTGATTTGGCCACTGAACATACTTTTTTAAAGATTTTAGAGTATTTTTTGACATGTTCAATAATTTTAGGGTCTTGAGTTTGCGCTTTTAGGTCATACAATTCATATAAGTTTCTCCTACTTTTATGAATTCCAGTCGTAGCCCAGTCACTGAATTTACATTTATTTGTATTTATTTTAAGGTGTTTTTGCTTAAATATATTGTTAAACTCATCTTTAATCAATCCAAATAAATTTTCATACGACACATCCGTAGTGTCACTGTTGAATGGTAATACATTTATTCTATAATCAATATTTTTCTTAAATCTATCTAATTGATTGGCAGCGACTGGCCTACAAATAATATCTACCATAGGTGAAACATGATGGTGCTCAAATGTGGCTATTTGTCCACTATGATCTGATCTTAGGCAGTTTATAATTGATTTTTGCCTAACTTCACAATTACAGAAAATATTATCTAAGCAAGTAGCTGTTGTAGGAGTGATACGAGTAGGTTCATTAAAAAGGTTAATTAAACTATAGGATTTAAAAAGATTTAAGAACCTTACAGAGTTTTGAGTTACTTCTAATAAATCAATGTTAAAGTCTCCACATACAACTATTTTCTTATTAGATTTTGATAATATATTTAATACCTGTTCCATGGTGGACTCAAAAGGAAGGTAATCTGCCGATGGGGGTTTATATACACTAACAATGATATACCGCTCTAGCTCAGCACATGCTAGTTCAATAGTTTGCTCTATAGAGAGTGCCACGATGTCTGTGCGTTCTTTGGACTTAATATTGTTTTTAATAAGAATTAGTGATCCCCCTCGCTGAGCTGACTCTCTACTGAACAAACTAATGACTTTCCAATTTTCGATCCCTATGAGCACTTCACATTTCTTAAGCCAGTGCTCAGTAAGACAAAGGACATGTATATTCATATCTTGTAAATATAATGTTAATTCCAGATCTTTGCCAAAAAAGCCTTGTATATTCTGATGAACAATATTGAGGCAGTTAGACTTTTCATTTGTCATTATAGGATGACAGCAAGAGATTTCCTCTATTGTCTTATTAATTAATTTAAATGTATATTATTATTACTTGGAACTGATTCCAAGGTGTGGCTTAATATGTCATTACTCTGTTCAATAGAAGCAGATTTGGTAGCCAAGTTCTTGGCTGAATAATTAATATAATATGATAGCGACATTGCTATCTGTCTTTTGATTTTTCCACTGAGATAATATTTATCCCTGGTCAAATGATACTGATTTTTTTTAATGAAATTATTTATGTCAATAATATGAAATTTATCAGAATTAAATGTCATGGTATTTAAACAAAGATTCATTTTGTAGCGAGTATTATTTTCTTCCTGTGGCAAACTGACGCTATAGGGGAGTGTAAACATCACAATTTTATTTACATTTAACAATTGCAATGAGTCTAAATATTTTGTCAAGTCCTTTTTGTTTACATTGCCCCTATCACCTATTAATATCATTAAAGTTGTATTTTTATCAAATTTATAATTCACAACATAATTTATTATATCAAAAAATGTTGAATCTGGCATGCAGTGATTAATAATACTTTGTCCCAAGTATGTGTTCAGTAAAGGGCCCATATTTTTTCCTATTTTATCGCTGAACATAACCAAACTTGATTTTACAGGGCCATTTTTATGATTTTTCTTTGCTTGGGAACCAACGGAGATATGGCTTGAGTTAATACTTTTTTTGTTTTTTAATTTTAGAGTAACTGGTGACTCACATCCTAACTGAGAGCCAAGTGAGCAACTTTCATTTATAGTTATATTATTACAACTACACGACGACACGAGGCTCGTCAAAGCCAAGATATGTTCACCACACTCTTTTTTTGTGATAACATAGCGCTGAGTCATTACATCTAGTGATTTCTTAAGATTACATAATTCTAATTCTAAGTTTTGAACATTTTTTTCATAGTCAGACACACTTTTTTCTAATAAAATAGAGTACAGATCTAGTTTATCGCCTAATTTTCTTCTTTCATCTATTTGTTTGGTGTAAGAATGTAAATATTTCTGCTTTTTGATTAATTTCTGAGTTCTTTTAATAAACTTATTAACTTTGACATATTTCCTAATTTTATTTTTACTTAATTTAGCAAGGCAACCAGGATAAGGGGATTTTAAAGTTATGTCACCTGTTAAATCAATGGTTGTAACTGATTTATTGCTAGATGAAGTTTGAAGGGGGCTGGGCGCACTTCCAACTAATTTATTGAATAAACAATTAGTTTGGTAGTCAACATGATCTTGCTTCTCTGTCTCCAGGTGTAGGATGTGGTCCTGGGCGTCATTGAGGTCTTGATGAAGCAAAGACATGCGTTTTAAATTGACCTCATATTCTTCGCTGCACTGGTCGAACCTATCAATCACGGATTGAAGTTTATTCCGCTCGTCAACAACTAACAAATAGTTGGAGTGCAGCTCAGCCATCTCTTTTTTTAAATTAGTATTTTTATTCCATACTTCCATTAGTTCCCTTTCATTGTCCTCTCTTTCACTACTCAATTGCTCAACCAACTCCTTGGATGCCTTCAGTTCTATCAAAGCCAGTAAGAGTTTTGACTCCTCCTGGCGAGCATAGGCTTTGCGAGTAAGCATAATAATGTAAATAATGTATCACGATATGAAAAATTACTCCAAAGAATTGATAGATCAATTATTATCTATGAGGTTAAGTATTTCAGTTTGAAAATATAACCTCAACGCGGGTGATGTCTATATCACAATAGAAAATAAGTCGACTTACTGTTTATTTATATACATAAAAGCAAAAAACACAATGTTATTAACTTGCTATATAAATAATTGGAACAGAGAACAATGAATAACAATGGTACGAAACTTTTGTAATTGCAAATTTGCAATGTCATTCACTCTCGTCCACCGGCGATAAGTAAGTACGCAATAAACATAAAATACACACACTCAATCTCACAAATTATTTCTTAACACTAATTACACATTTAGGTACGTTCTGCAATAAATATTAGGCCTCAAAATTAAAATTTAACAATTAAATAAATAAAATTCTCAGGACGAGATCTTATTGCCAGTGTTGCCACAGAAAAAAAGAAAAAAAAAAAAAAAAAAAAAAAAAAGAATATATATCATTGTTACCTTATTTTGAAAAGTCTGGGAGCAGTGGCGGACATTGGTTTTATTTCGAGGTAGGCAGCAGATACTTATAATGTGTTTTATTGATGAAAATCTGTGGTTTTTATCAATAATCCACAATTGTAAGTACCTACCGAGGTAGGCCCCATTCCAATTATCAGGTAGCCACTGCCTTATTGCCTATATGCACCGCACGCCCCTGTCTGGGAGTTAGGATCTAAAATGTGAGACATGAATATAAACCTTTTATAAATGCAGACAACAAGAAAAACAAATGCAACTAATCGATAAAATAAATAAACGCTTAATTAACTTAACTGTTAGTGTAATTTCTGCATTTCTTGAGTCAAGAGTATTCCTGCGTGATCAGTACTTAAGAAACAAGTATATTTAAGTATGAAAGAAAAGCAAAACAATAACTTCATAAATTGTCCAAAGTTGTCTACAAGTTGAATGCTCTAAGCTACAAGTCGTCTTAAAGTTATTTATGCGTGATCTCTTTTATTTTCATTTGAGCGGTCCCGGTACTTACGAAAATAAAATTTGCGTCTCGAAAATGTTGGAAACACTACGAGTATATTCTAATGAAAATCTTTTTTATGTTTTCTTTTGTTCATGTACTTTACTTTCACGAAAGTGGTAAGTAAGTAAAGTCAAAACGTGTACAATTGAATACACCTGTAATTCTATAGTAAACTTTTTTTTTGTAGTGGGGACAAAGCACTCATCTTAATATATTGGTATCTAAATCATCAAACTTCTAAATTAAATTGTGTACAATATTCGAAAATATTTATACCTAGTATACTTACGAACATGTAATGCTTCAATTATTTTAAGTCGCAATGACGAGCTCCATCAAAGAGGTACGTGTAATGCTTTAATGAACAAAGGTGAATATGTTCGCACACAGACGCGACAGCAGGTCCCAACCGCCCGGGCAGAGCTCGTCGGGCACGCACACAGACGCACGGTATTACCGATGCATAATATGTAAGCTACATCGATTGCAGACACAAGATGCACACATCAAAACGGTGCCCGGCAACCGCCCGCCCTAGCCCAGCGAGCTGAGACCTAAAATAAAACATTCAATTTTACCCGCAATTTTTCGATGCAACGACCCACAGACAATGCTATAGTTAGGTTTATTAATTAGAACGAAAGTTTAGCTCACCCCTTTGTTTTAAAACTTATTGCTTGTTTGGTATAACACCGGATTCCGGTGCGGGTGGATGCCTGCAGCATACGTGAGCAATTTATGTCTATTTGAAAGGCTTTATTGAAAGTTGTCCTTTGACGAATACTTTCGCGACTCCTACGACCTTTTGCAAGGCGTTTTGAACTTTAACGGATTGATGTAAGAATGAATTTATAATTGGCACAAAATTATGTGGGTGGGCGGGAAAAAGGGCAAATGTCCACTGCTGAGACGAAAATGATGGTAAAGTAAGCGAAATGTATATTTCCATCGCGTCAATTATAATATGATGATACCTGAAACTTGTAAAAAAATGGGCAAAAACAAAACTGAAGGAGCAATTCTGTTTTTCAAATATGGTAACAATATCGAATGCTTCAAGCTTATTTTCGCTTTTCGTGACCGATCAAATGTTTTTTTTAATACTATGACCATTCTTACGGATTGTAAAGAATAATAAACGTTTTTTTAGAATATGATATTTTTGCCACTCGGTTAGTTAATGTATTTAAAGGTACAATCGGTAAAGGTTGAGGGATAACCTTACGTTATCCCTCAACCTTTACCGATTGTATTACTCCTAATTAGTGTTACCAAATTGATATGTCAATCAAATTGCTCTGAGGCCATTAGTTTACTTATAATAATATCGAGACGTCAATACACGTGTCGTCAATTTCTAAGAAAAACATCTCACATTTTCATGTAACATTACACTCGCTAAGCATTACAAAGGATGTCGCTAATTAGCAATATAATAACGTCACCAAATCACTTCAGACACGTTTGAAAACAAAGAAATACCCGTAATAAAACGGACGTATCGATTATCTGCGAACTGTACAAGGATATGAAACGCAATACAGGTATTACGAGTTTCAAAACAACCGGCATCATAAAACCCTGCAGTCTGATAATTGAAATTAATATCGGCGGAGCGTGATTGGATTTTAGTTTTATACAAAGCCCGTCTGTTTGTTTCTGCAAATCTCTCTTTGATAGAGACGTTCTCGGAATCGGGACATGGAATACTCCCTAGCAGCGGGGTGGCTGTCTCCCCTAATTCTAGGAATGCGTGTGAAACCTGGAATTCTGTCGACAATCCCACCTACCCTTTCAAAACGAATGTCATTCCAATTTGATGGAATCAGTGATAGTCAAAGTGTACTTTGCGGATCACTGGGCCAGATGTTAAGACCTCTGTGAAGGCCGATCTACGCGTGTCCCTGGATACAGCTAAATCCAAAAAGGGGATGATGGTGATGACAAAAAATTACGAAATCGTAATTCATGAAAATAAAACGGATATTCTTTCATCTACTCTATCCCGTTTTAGGGGATAACTTTAGACTAAGCCCATAATTGTTAGTATACAAAAACCCTTAGTGTTAGTTAGTATAAACTTAAGACTAAAGATAAATTGGCATTTATTTAAATATTAATATGCTGGTGATCGCCTGAAGCGTCGCACGAGGCGCGTGTACTCGCTATTAGTGAGTGTGTGCAGGCGCACCCAGCGCAGCAGCATCAGCCAATGCGTTGTTTTTAAGGTGAAAGCAATTTACAAAATTTAAAATTTATACAGTGTTATGTTAAGTTTTTTCTCTGTTTTTTGTTGTAATATAACTTTTTTTTATTCAATAAATAGGTTTTGTTTGTTTTATAAATTTTGGGATTACAAAAGGGTCGTCACAAAGTTTGAGAACCACTTCTAGACTACTCACTGCCTCACTTTCTGCCAGTGGTTGTTTCCGGCGAAATTTAATAAACTAAATAACTTACCAAATGTTCACTTCTCTATAGTTCGGTAGGAACTAAAATACTAAATTCCAATGTTGCATCCCTGTTATTCAGTGTCGGAGCTTTATTATAAGCTGGGTGGTTTGAAAGCGTTCCATTTACTGTTTGTTTTAAGAGATAATGGTTTTACAACTGCTTAAGGGCTTTCATTCACTATACTTTTGTATTTTTTTCAAAAGATCATTACTATTATATAAAATTGTCGCAGTCTTGAAAGAATTAACATCCTTGTGTTACTTACCACAGGTTTTTTTGCCCATAGGAGCTATCAAATTTCTGACTTCACCATACTACATACGCATATGTTAACATACGCTAGTTTTGGCTTGATATACCATTTATTAAACACCCTGTATACAAATATAAAATCGGTACGGACATAATATCAGTTTTTCATTTTACAACTGGGCAGATTAGCGTCCTCGATAGTTTTTATTTAGAAAAAGACCCTTATAAATAAGCTTGTAGAGTAGAGTATGCAATGTCCTAAATAAGTCAATGCCTAAACCATATCATATTTGAGTTAACCTCGTGCCCTGCAGTGGGACGTATAAAATATAGACATAGGTATCTATAGCCCACAATTTCTCTTAATTAGTGAGCAGATAGACATGCCCATGCAGCTATCAGTATCAACTGACTCGTGTGTGATAGTGATGTAATATGTAAAGCGTTATAATCTTGGACAAAAAATAATTACCTACAATTGACTTCTGAATTAAATTTATAAAAGGCGTAACGCTAAATGAAAATGCTGAGTTGCTGAATACTGATAATGGGAGTCTTTTAATTAAAAATTGGTTTCCTATTCACTAGGTTCGTAAAAAAATATGATGGTGAACTTGCAAAGAATGCCTCAAGGCATTTAGTATTTTTCTGACAGCGGACTTTTGTAGAGGTGTCTTTTAGCATACATAATTTAGATTGCAGTCAATTTACACAAATAAAATTTCTTAACTGTCCGGGAGTCGACTTTGAAACCTTTGCGCACTTCAAGTTTTAGTTACAAGTCATCAAAGGTTCTTTACTTCAGAAATTAGAACGGAAAGCGGAAATCACCATTATATGCGCCAGATAATACTCATGGTCTTGACAGTTGACCCTCTCGAATGATTTTTATCAAGGTCTCCCACCAGACCTGATCCAATTTAGGAAAGTTCGTTTTATGAATTAAACGAGACCTGAACCAGGAAATAAACCCCCTTTACGCTAGGTTTAAATAAATAACAATTAATAAGTTATCGATCTTTAAATACTTATCGATATCTAATCTGACTTTTTAAAATAAATAACAATTCATAAGTTATCGATCTTTAAATACTATATACTTTTATCGATATCTAACCTGACTTTTTCCGGAAATTATGTACAAGCTCGTCCCTATAATAGCCCCTCCGGTCCCTGCACGTTCATGCCTCGCTTCGGTGGCTATTGACGGGATTTCGACACCACCGTTTTTGTTGTTTGCTGCCTGAGTATGATGTTTCCAGTTTATGTGCAGCGTTTACTGAGCAATGAGTGTAGATTATACAGGTTTTGATTCTAGTCAGAGTCCATTTAACCCCTCGGACTAGCAAACGAGACAGTAGAAGTGGCCGCTCGATGCACAGTAAATTAGAGAACGCAAACGTTTTCATTTTAGCAATACAGGTTACTGTTACAATAAATAATACATCGTCACATACACATGCTCTGATCCTAAGTAGCTAAAGCACTTGTGTTATAGTAAATCAGAAACAACGAGGGTACCACAACACCCAGACCCTAAACAATATAGAAAAGTTAGTTTATCTACATTGACCCGAGGGGATCGAACCCCGAACCTTAGAGATAGCGGACGCCTTTAGTCCGGCATGCTCAACTCTCGGCTAAGGAGGTCGTCAAATCAATCAATATCGATAGGTTTAATAGGTTTCAATGCATTATGCACCGTAAATTATCATTTATAGCGAGTTAGTTATACTTCGTAATACAATGTAATGTATTAATAAACACATTCCCCTCTTTGAGTGCCGTGCCAGTCGGCATGTTGCGTGCGTGATTAATAAATAAGTAGTTCATGAATGATGCGTCAATCTACTCCAATTTGCAAGATGTTTTTCTTTTGAAATAAGATCTGTTAAGAAATATAAGTCACCTAAAGGTAATAGAATATTCTTTTTTATAACAAAAACACTTTTGTGCAACTGTCAAACGAGCACTCAGAATATGTCAGTCTTATATAAGGTTTTAATAGGCATCTGCCTTTGCTTCTGTGGCAAAAGATAGACGCTCATCTGCGCTCCATATTCCATTAGCATTGACGTATGAAGCGAGCCTTTTTGTCCGTCCATTGTTCTCCCTTCGCTATGGAAGGGAGTTGTCAATATTGTTTTACAAGTTTTTCTATACTCGAATACAATAGAAAGGAGTTTGGTTACAGGCTAGCCTAGATATTAGTTTGCTAAGATTAAGGTACTAAGATTATGAAAAGGTCAAAAAGTAGGTACAGAAAGTGTTGATAATAAGTTTTATCGAGTCGAGTAGACGCAAACGGTCACGGGTTTGATAATATAATTTTGTTCGGGTCATTTAAAAAAATAAATGTGGCTCATGTCTCGTTGTGCTGGCAGGCTATCCATACGAAATTCACTGTTATTTTATATTTATTTCATTTATTTAATTAATTATATGTTACATGTATACTTTTTTTAATCTGGATTTATCTTTAATAGACAGGAATAAACTAACAATATCATTGGATTTGTCTTTGATGATAAATTGGGGTAAAGCGATTGTGGAAGGCAGATCCAAGTAAACAGGAAAAACAAATTACATAATTACTAAAAGACATTATTTTCTAATTATTGAGTACTGGCTTACAAGTATCAATTTCCTCATCAAAATTCGAGCTTCTTTATTTTAAAGAAATACAAGCTTTATTTATCAAATTAGTTGAAATCCATCATTTGCAAGTGAAAAGGGATTTTTTAAAGGAATTTAACTTGGACGGCTGTGTAGGTAATAAGGATCTAATCTTATTTTGTGCAGTATCCCTTTAAAGTGCGCTTAGTTTAATTGACTCATCAAAACATAGATTTAGAAGGCTCAGTCACTTGACAAACATTGTTTCTTACGGATATATTTATTTCAGAGAGGCATTGAAGAGATTTCCTTCGTTCATTTGCGGGGGACATCTTAGTTATACAAAAAGACACCCCGGCAAAATTCACTGTGTAGTGGTCTTGGCTTGCCAATTAGGAAAAGTTTGTTTTCTGAATTATCCCGAATCGGAAAATAGGTCGTCTTTATTTTGTAAATCATAATCATCATCATTATTTCATTTACAGGACGTTCACTGCTGGACATAGGCCTTCCGTCTTATTTTTTAATGTTTATGACCATAATGAAAATACGTAGGTAGCAAATATATGTATTATCGCATTTCTCTAGTTTTAAATCCCTTATTTCAACGCATTTAAAAACAAATGACAGTTGGCACATGAATTCATTACACAAATACAAATATAATGATTCGATACTTGTAGTAATGAGTAAATTTAGGCAATTAGGTAGGTATTATGACGGTAACAGGGGAATTTATTTACCAAAGCATTTTATAAATAAAAGCGAATGCGGATAAAATGACTAAAAAAGGGGACTATCATAAATATCAACACAACACAAAGATCAGATAGCACTTCCAAAACATCGGTTGGCTAAATATATAAAAAGTTTTCTGTTTATGGGCATTAAATTTTATAACAAAATATCGTCGGAGATAAGAGATTTACAAGGAAATGAATTATGTAATAAAATAAAACAAATACTTATTGTAAATAGCTACTACAATATAGACGTAGCTCTTACTGACATTGACATATTTAGAACTTAATATTTTATCCATTGACTTATATTTATCGTAAGTATCTTATTGTATTTTCATTTTTATTTTTGGACATTTAACGAAGCTCTAGATTGCTAATATTTTATTTTATGGACTCTAAATTGTAAAATGACGTATCTATGTGTAATTTTATTACCAAAAGATGAAATAAATGAATATGAATAAATACACATCCACAGATTCATAGAGCTCCTAATTCGAAATTTAAAATCAAAGTTTCATTGGTAACTAGTCTTACTGGCCTATTATAAAAACTGTTAATGATACCTACGTAATTCAAAGCCATTTCATAGTATAAAAGTATATTTTGAACAAGATTCTAATGCGGCTCTATCCTATAAGGATGGTGCTCATCTCGTCGCCCAGGCAGAACATGAACGACGATGACATGTACCACGCCGAATCGACGACATACGGCTTAGTTTCTATGAGTTGAGTTTGCTTTGACCACCATCTCATAAAACCAATTGGAAACAGTAGCATGGGATAGGGCTACATAATGCAATGCTAATCGAAATCTATCGTACCATGACAGCAACGAAAAACGTAGGTAATAATTAAATCATTTAGCAAAAATGTTTTCTACTTAAATCCATTTCGACGGACGACGGTTATTTTTTTATTATCCATTGTTAATGGCGGCTATTGCAGTCAATTTGTAAAAACAAAAGACATGAATTTATTTATTACACATTTACAGATTCGCAATAAATTCGAAATTAAAAATTAAATATTAGTTTCATCGTAGGCTGATTTTCTCACTGGTCATTTAATAAAATAAAAAAGTATATTTAAAAAAATATATTATGATGCCTGTCTATCCCATGAGGTTGGGCGAGCGGCCCATCATGTTGTTGTGGAAGCGCAGGTTGCGCACGCGGTACTTGAAGGCGGCCTTCCTCTTGAGCCGGCCCATGTGCTGCAGCGTGCGCACGAGCGGCAGGAAGCGGAACATGGCGCTCATCTCATCGCCCAGGCAGAACATGAACGACGACTCGATGTACGCTGCAGAGGTAACAATATATTATTTAAGTTTACAATGTCACTTTTAAAACCTAGGAGGTGAATTGAGTGGGATAGGAAACAAACTGTTTTTGGGTCAATATAAGTAGCGTTCTTTCGTTTCTCAATATCTCAACAAACATAGAGTGAATGTAGATGCCTCATTTAAAAAAAAGTTAAGTACCAGGGAAGGTACTTAGTGCTTTAAAATGTTGTTTGTATTGATAAACATTTAACTTTGACTTTTTTTAAACCTTTTTGGCAACTGCTTTATAGGCCAGTGTCATAATCATTTCGTCTGAACATAGGCCTCCCCCAATGACTTCCACATTAGTACACTTCCGTAAGTTATGTAGTTAATCATAATAGAACTAAATCAAAGTATACTCGTAAAACCGACCAAGACAATCGGCATCACATTTTCCGTTGCCGGTGGATTAGAGGGTAGTAGTCTGTTCTTGAGTAACCGATCACGTAACGTAGGGCGCCCTCTAGCGAGGTTAGTGCGATGATATACGAAGATACAAAGTTGCTGGCAGTGAATGGAAAATAATTGCCCAGGATCGGCCTCAGTAGCGTGCATTGGGAGAGGGATTGATAATATCAACATCACATCACATACATTGCTCTGATCCTAGGGTAAGTAGCTAAAGCACATGATGTTTTATAGAAATCAGAAACAACGACGGTACTATAACAACCAGACCGGAAACAATTCAGAAAAGTTTGTACCTATTCAACATTGACCTGACCGAGGTTTGAGCCCGGAACCTTAGAGTTGGCGACGCCATATTAGTCCGGCGTGCTCGCCTCTCGGCTACGGAGGTCGTCCCGTCGCTAGCAGTAGGCTGATGATGGGCTAATAAAATACGTCGTAGTTTATATTGTATACTAATGCATTTCACAAAAGAAAGAAAACGGATACCAGTGAATCATAGCCGACCGGTAATAACTACTTCTACTCCAGTACTTATTATTCATATCAGCTAACTTTCACATACATCTCCCGAATTAAACCCTTCCCGCTCCCGGAGAAAACTTCAGCCACCCGTTTCCCGCCTCTCTGCGGTCGCCTCGACCGACATTGTCGTAGGTCGGCAACCCGGGACCTTGAGCCGTTTGTTTAGGCCCGTCCCAGATTCCCGTCTGCGGTCGCCGAGTCTGGGAATGTTATTTTTGATAGCTTTGATGTTTTAAGCTATAAATAGACTCATAGTTTATTGGATAAGTTTCCGGGGATGATAATTCTATTGTTTAAACACAACTTTAAATAATAATATGGATCATGATCGAAATCACAACAAGTATGTTAATTAACTAGCTGTGCCCGCAATTTCGTTTGCGTGGACTACAGAAGTTGGTATGATATTATGTAACAAAAAACGTTCAAATAAAAAACAATATTATATAGAAAAATATCCCACAGGAACATTTAATCGGGATAAAAGTATCCTCTATGTTAATCCAGATCATAATTAAATAAATAATTATCCAAATCCGTTACCAAAGGTTAACTGTTAACGAGCAAATTAAAAAAAAACCTCTTTATTGACAATTACCGGGGACCGGGAAACTTTTGAGCTCCCAGCTGCTAGCTCAAATTAGCTCAAAACTTGTACAAAATGGAGAGTGGCAAAGTTGCCACTTTCCATTTGTGTCGTTTAATAATGCATTGCCCGCCATTACGGCATTTGAGTCGTTTCTTTTCTTTCTATATAATTTCCAGACGTTTATTTAAAACCAATGATTTATTTTAAAGACTAATTGTTTAATAAAAGGCCGAAAACTGATAATTTTTTCCTTTTTTATAAAGTCACATTTTTAGTGGTATCAAAACCAGCCAGATACAAAACGTACCCACAGCCAAAGAGATTTTCCTCGATGTATAATAATGTTCTTGCCTGCCTTGTTCTGAAACCAGTCCCATAATAAACTTTAAATTATAGCGATAGTTGAGTTTGCAATGAAATTCTCTTTGGTTCGGTTCATTCCCAGGATTTATCTCGAAACTTCTTAACTGCAATCAATTCGCCATCGTTATCTCTGTTTGATTTCGCAAAATGCTAATTGAACTATTATTCAATGTCAGTTAGTCTCAACATTAGTCGCACACAGAGTTCCGAGTACCTGCCGACAGGAGGGGGAGATTCTCCCCAAAATCCGTCTGGCCCCCGGGAACGCCACCCACCAGTTGCATTACACCCCCACACAGGCTTATTTTGTATAGCTATAACCCGGCGTTGTCACAATATTACGAGGTATAGTAGGTTTACAATAAATCTCAACAATCATATTATAGATTTCAAAACTGATTTAGTTATTTACGCAGTTCAGCATTGTAGACTGCGGGGCAATGAATTTTACGAAACTATTTTTTATTTTAATCTAACCGGCTCGGTAAGTTTAACTACACCTTTTAATTTGCTCTGTGTCATAGCGGTAGATTAAGCAAGACCGTAATAGTAGATAAACAAGCTCACGCTAAATGTTTTAAGTGATCCTACTGAGTCCACATTGACTGTAGCATTACATTACAATATTTTCCGCCAAAACAATATTCGGTTGCGTTTAATTAATTGTATGGAATCAAAGCGACTAGCAGACCGGGCGGGTTCATACATATGACAGAATCAAAAGAGGTATTAATGTATTGTACCTATGAAATAATGTCATGTAATGATTTGCAGGCATGCCGTTA
Organism: Anania fuscalis; assembly: GCA_950371115.1. NCBI lineage: Eukaryota > Metazoa > Arthropoda > Insecta > Lepidoptera > Crambidae > Anania > Anania fuscalis. The sequence goes on from OX493335.1 coordinate 4,233,935, forward strand.
TTAAATTTTGATTGAAAGTCCAGGCGATACTAATATCGTGTGATTTCGGCTGTGTATATTATTATCGATGTGTGCATATTGTACGCACCGACAACGAATGGAATAATATACGTGAGGTGAGCAGCGAGGTAAGGATTTTGGCGGTTCTTCCACAAAGGAAAGGAGACGGGTCGTTCTGGGCCTAGTACTAAGTTAAGATATGGTCGATATGGTTAAGGTATGGTTTTCGATTCTGTGCATTTTTACGACCCTTGCTAGATATTATACTTAACATTAATAATCCTGCGTAAACGACTGACATGGACCTGTGATCTTGGATTCTAACTGCCGGATTAGCGATTGGATTCTGATCACATAGTTCTGGTCTCAGAATACCAAAACCCTCATTTTTTCAGTGAAGGTTTGATATAAGCTTTCAATTTATACCATTTTCTTCTCTTTAAACTCTGAGCCCAATACTGTATAAAGTCTTTTTTTTTACCTTTAGGTTGAAATACGAGTAAATCCTTTTTATTTGTAGAGCATTATTATTGTTTATTACACCAATGATCTTAAAAGATCTATGGAACAACTCAAGATTACATAAACCAAAACGTGGAGACAGAAAGAGGAGATCCGACCCCAAATAATGAAAAGAGGCTTGCCTCTTCTTACTCTCTCGAAAAGCATTCCTTTGTTAATTATCTGTAATTACCTCAATGTTTTTGCAAAAATTATATGATTGGCTAGATCCTAATAAAAAATACTTAGTACTTACCTAATTAAATTTAGGCAACTTGGTCATTAAAGGTGCGTACAATCTAGCTAGATGCTTTGAAAGGAACTGCTAACATGCGTTTGCCCCACCGCACACGGAAAATTGTATGACAACTGCCTCAGAAAAAAATATGACCAATATGAACAGTTAGGCTGTTTTCTGATTTGTCGGTACAGCAGCGGCGCGACATCAGCATGCTCGGTATACGCGGTACAGAAAGCTTAGCGAGCGCCTATATTTCAATGGAGCGTTCCTATTGGCTCGGTATGCGCGGTAGTGACGCGGCACAGATTCCATACTTTCTGTACCGCGTATACCGAGCATGGTGATGTCACATCGCGCCGCTGCTGTGCCGACAAATCAGAAAACTGCGTTTGCAGGACCGCATCGCATGGCTTACGTCCGGCTCAATACGTCTTATTTGAAAGAGCTCTAATAGTTTCAAAAACTAGAATTTAAATAATCTAGATGAACCGAAACACGAAAATTTTACTTGTAATAGACTTTGATCATTTACCTTCTGGATCCATGATCTGATTAGGATGGTGTCAACAAAGTTTATACGACAGTAGAAGTAGAATAAAATTTCGTAAATTATTTATAAATAAAATTTACGTGCTATTTTCCATTATTATTTGGTAAAGTTGTTGCTGTGTGGTTAATTACTATCAAAAATGTCTACTTTAAATAGTAAAGACGAGTAAAATGTTATTCAACCCCGTCGGAAATACTTATCGAGGCACGAAACGCGAGTGATAGCCTGTTGCCGCCAAAATGCATAGAAAAACAGCAAAAACGCCAAGTCATATTCGGAGAAGGTATTTTAGATTTTAGTTTGTTTTTTCCTCGCAATTGTGTTGAAAAACGTCGTATGCAACTCGTGTGCATTGATCATTATCACACTCGGCTTCCTTACCGCGCTCGCCTGCGGCTCGCGCTTATAATAATGCCTCGTGTATAATGACCAACGTAGCACACTTGTATCATAATGTACTATTAAGTCTTATTTTCTATTTATATTTGTCTGTAACAGCTTGTCTGTCGACCCACAAAGGCTTTCTATTAATTTCTACGTATTCATACTTGTCTCTTGTTGAGCGGGTTTAATAAGGCTTAACAATGCTATAAATAAAACTGAAATAAATAAAATAAACATTTAGCAGACTGTATTTCGATAGGGATGGTAATAATTGGAAAGGTAAGCCCTAGCTGAATACCAGCCTACACCAATTAGTGCTTCAGCCGGGCTAGGGCGTTATTGGAGATAATCCGCACACAACAATTTTATGTTTTGTTTACTACCTACCAGATCAAAGAGTGGAAATTAGCTTTACAACTTTCATGTCTGACACTGTTATACGAGTAGGAATATTTAGTACTTCGGGGGATTACTATTTTTCTGTTTAAACACCAGGAAAAATCCAAGACAACATTTCTTTAGGTAATACGTGTTTTGACAGCACATATAAGTACTTTAGCCACTTAAATAGTGATGTCATCATCCCTATTAAGTAACTAATTACAAATAATTAATTGGTAAGAGCGGCCTACGTTAAGCATTATAGGTATTAATATCTGGCGCATAAGAGGTATCTTGCAGATTCTGGCGCGTAGAACAGTGTATTTACGCCGAAGCCGAAGCTCTCCTCGTACGGTGTTAGAACCAAGATAGGGATATGCATGTATCCAGTAAAAATAGTACTACAAAGACAGACTGGATTGCGGCGATGTTCCAGGTTTTAGTTTATCTTAGTTTTTACCTCCCTTACTAAGTACTTAGTATTTTATATTTAGTATTTTATTATTATTTTAAGTCTGTACTAAAAGTCTGAATGCCAGTTTAAAAAAAGGTGTACATTTCAGATTTCAGCCTATTTGGACCTGATACTGGGTGTAGTTTTTAATAATAGCCAAATTTGAGGAGACGAATGTGTTCATCAATTTGATATAAACACTTTTAATATTATCATCGAAGTAGAGCGTTAGTATTTTATGGAGAAACAAAAAGTAAATTCGCGATATTGGTATTAAAATAATATATATCAGCATATTGATATTTAGCCAAAGTTCAACATAGGAAAAGTATACGTTACATGAACTCTCAGCAGTGTCGCTCTTGTCCTCCCAGTGCATCTTGCACTGCGCCACGTCCATAAAGCAGTGGTTCTGGAACATCAAAGATGGCTCCCGCGCGACTATGCCCGGTACCCCGCACACTGGCGCGTACGTCTCGGGACATTTCTGGTGACATGGAAAATACAGATTAAAACACAGATTCTACAAAATAACAGGACACTCCTTAAAACCACGTGGTCAGTTGCTAAAACACAACATGTTTTCCTATGGGAGCAACATCGAAATCGTGACTTATTTTTCAGATGACTCATACATTATTATCATCGAGGTACTTATACGAGTAAGTTTGTACGGAGCTAAAAAAAATCGATTTTGCTCCCAATAGAAAAAACATTTGTATATGACCAGCTGATTACGTGGTTTTAAGGAGTGTCCTATTCTTTTGTACACTCTGTATATCAAATAGCTGACATGTAGAGTGTATTATATGACACCAAAAAGGAGAAGAGGAGATAGTAGGTATACAAGTAACTCTATAGTTACTTGTATACCTACTATCTCCTCTTAGGGACTAAGGGACTATTCCCTTCTATTAAAAACGGCATTCTCTCTCTTCTGTGTTAAGTACTTTAGATTAGACGCAAAAGTATCAAAACGTTATGCGACTGAAAATGGGTCAAAAATACTTTTATTGGTTTCTTTCTATTTCAATCGCATTACAAACTTGAATTGCATTTTTTGGGTTAACGAGAATGCCGTTTCTGATCTTATTGATACTGAGACCCGATCGGAACTAGATTGGGACTACAGAAAATTATGGGAATTTGGGCTCTTGGTCTAGTGGTTTGCGCTCAGGACTTCAAATTGAGAGTTCAAATCCCGTATAAAGGGGTAATCAAGTATTTCTACCTAATTCATTGATGTACTTATCAATGTACTCGAGTGTGTATCCGTTATCAAGTCGTAATACAAGCTTTGCTTAGTTTGATACAATTATGGTGATTGTGTCTGATTGTTGGAAGAAAGTATTTACTGACTGTATGTACGTTGTATACAGGTTGTACAAAAGAATGGGACACTCCTTCAAACCACGTTATCAGCTGATCATATACAACAACTTTTTCTATGGGACCAACATCTAAATTGACAATATTTTTTTAGATGCTCCATACAAACTACTCGCATACCTCGATGATAATGTATGAAGCATATGAAAAAAGTTGTTATAAATGAGCTGCTGATAACGTGGTTTAAAATAGTGTCCCATTCTTTTGTACACCCTGTATACATATAGCAGCTAATTACGATTTCAAATTTACCGAATAGGTATAACTATCGATAACTATAAATATCGATGCATCGAACCTAAAGTTACATTGAAACACATATCGAGTGCTCTATCGATTATTTCTATTTTTACTGGGACTAGATGTATGAACGTTGAATTGACCGATGCATGTGTAATGGTATATTATTATGTACTTATTTTGTCAATAAATGTCGTGTAATTTGTGCGGTTTGCTGTGGTATATTAATACTTACTTGTTATTTTGGTTTAAAAATAATATCATACATTTACTATCTATCTAATAAGGAAATGCTATTTTAATTGTATTATATTCAATTGATCGTAGTAAAATTACGACTTAAATAGTATTCGTGTATGCAAATTTGAATTGTTTTTGACAATCATACGGCAAAAAACAGCTTGTTATTTATGTCATAATTGTACATACCCATGCACTCTGTTTTATTCAAATAAAATGATTATTGTGATTGTGACGACCTCTGTAGCCGAGAGGCGAGCATACCGGACTGTATATGGCGCCGCCATCTCTGAGGTTCCGGCTTCGATCCCCGGTCAGGTCAATGTAGAAAACGAAATTTTCTATATTAGCTCGGGTCTGGGTGTTGTGGTACCGTCGTTGTTTCTGATTTCTATAACACAAGTGCTTTAGCTACTTACCTTAGGATCAGAGCAATGTAGGTATGTGATGTTGTCCAATATTTATTGTCAAAATATCACTGCCTACAATTTCACTGTATCGGTCTAGTGAAATTATAATGGCACTGAAATTAGCCCGTCAAATTGTAAGTAATGCAAACGATTGACAATAATCAGTGTTATTATAATGTCACTAGTGAAATTATAATATCACGGCTTTAATAATATCCCTGCAACATATATATTATATTGTTCTTTGTTTAGAGCCAAACGACCAATTCCTACTTACATTATCGTGTTTACAAAATATTCAAATAGTTGCATTAACTCGAATATTTTACTCTAGGCCAATTTAGATTTAACCGTAATCTGTGAGCTCTAATATTCTTTGATTAGTTTTTTAAGTTTCAAAACTTTTGAGCACATAGAACGAAGCCAACGACTCCCGCTTTGTCAACACAAACATGAAAAACATTTCGTGATTGTGCTAAGGGTAAGAAATTAAAACACTGGTACAAAACTGATCATTATGTAGGTATTACTTTCTCTAAGAAGATACTTTGACGGGTTCTTAAAACATTAGTGGCTTCTTCATTCTCAGGCCACGACTTATTCATAATTTTCTAGGTAATTTTATTTAGAAAAAGTAAAACACAAGTAATCATTGATTTTACGTCAACACCCATTTTAAAAATAAATAATAAGTAATCGTTTGTTTACTGCCGTGTAACCATACAGCCGATTGCGGTAACAGTGCCAATTGTCGGTTGTTGTGTGCGCACCGAGCCGGGAAAGCTTTTAATAAATTAAAGACGACGCGAACAAAATAAAAATATCCTGCTCCCGTCCTAAAGTTGCTAAAGTTTAAAGTGAATGTCCATATGGAAATATGGAAATTCGCCGGTAACGGCTAGTTCTGCACGCGTCTCTCAGGTTCTTAGCTCATTAAGTTTACCGAAACCCTCATACGGACCGACGGACTGAGAGAAGAGTGGCAATAAAACGGATCCTGTTTTTGTTGTTGTATATGGAACCCAAAAAAAAGTTTAAAACAAAAATACTAAAACACACGCGTTTTATCAAAAACAATAAAATAAGCCCCTAACTTGAAGGTTTTGTACTAGTAGCAATGGTGAAGTGACCATTAGAGCTCCATTATTAGATTGGATCGATCTGGATAGTATCAATAATAAGGTACTTATTGTCATCTTTGAGTCACATATGTGAGTAATCACAAAGTTTCAAATCGATACGACAAATTGAAAGTAGGTTTAAAACGACTTCTAAGCTTTTACTGTAGGTACCCTAATATTATTGAAGAAGACGACCTAAGAAGAGATGGATGGATTGTGTGAGGGCCGATAAGTCTGAGAAAGGCGTGAATGACTCGATGACGAGTGAACGAATTTCATGGAAGAAGAAAACATACTGCGCCGACCCCGGATAACCTGGGAACAGGGCAGGCGAATGATGAAATGAGTTATTAGTTACAACTGAAGTAAAGTTTAATAGTAATGTGCATGAGATCTTACCGTCGGGCACTTGTGAAAACAGGAGGACAGCGTCGGCTTGTGATGATAATCCTCGCTAATATTCTTCGGAATTGTGATCCAAGGCTTGAAAACTACTTGTGGTCCAAAAATATTTACCAGCATTCTTCTGGCACTATCATTCATACTCTTCTGGACTTCCTCTAACGGCATGTTCAAAATATGAGTAGCAGCAAAAAAGTTATCTATGGTCTCATTTATGTTGTTAAAATTAAAAATCGACGCATCCACCACAAACATCGGTTTGAGAACTTTATTCCTACCCGTAAATCTTCTTGAAATTGTATTTGTATCTACAGAAACATCCATCCCGTTACAAATAAAGAGATCAGTAATAGTGAAATTGGTGTCGCTCTTGCAATTAAACATTATCAGTTGGCATTTGTTCTCAAAAAGCCTTATTCTGAAACCTTTACCGTCTTGCTTGATGCCACAAACTACTCCGGCGTCATCAGGGTAAGAACAGTCGTATACTACACAAGGCTTTTCAGGGTTCTGTCCAATTGGATTCGGAAATAAGTCGTTGGATAGTTTAGTGTCGTTGGATGTTTTGGTGTCGTTGGATAGTTTTGTGTCGTTGAAAAATGTCTGATCGCAGTATTCGAAGTTTACGATGCCGTACGCTGAAAGATTAACCGTGATTAGATCAACCCTATTCATATATAAAACAACATTCTAGCGTGGACAAAACTTAATTTCAAAGAAGGTAAGTATGTACCTAAGACCTAATAAAATACATTAATGGGTTATCATACCGAGGTGTACTTATTTTACCTACACACACTACATGGTACCCAAGGGCTCAGGGTGTACGTACATAAGATCGACAACGATAATAATATAATCACCTATCCAGCTATTAAGAATAGCATACAAATATACGAGTAAACATGCATCTGGTAATTTCTGAAGTTACAAAAAAAGACAACAGATAAGATAAATTAAATTATACCTATACATTTACATTCATGAAATTACTATTTGCTGATTCTTTTTATTTATGAATTCTTAAAGAGAGTAAAATGGACGCAAAACAAGCCACTTAAGCAACGTCTTTTTAAATTGAATAAAGGAAAAGTATTACGTATATTCAGGAATCTTATAATGAATTTATTACTACACACATGCAAACATTTATTAAAGAGCAAAAATCATTTTCGAATTTGCCCCGAACCGGGGTTAGAATCCTGCGTTGCGGTTGAGCACTAATATAGTGATTAATTCATGGTCATGGAGTTTTACATCATGTTAACCAATTGTTTGAATTTTGAGTAAATTTAAATTTATTGTTTTTTATAACTTTAAGTATTCCTCCCAGCATAAAGTACTCCTGTATGTGTAATACTACCGACTGATCAGGCAATAATACGCAAGTATTTTAAACTTTAATACTAGCCTAGCTATAGCAGCACATAGTGACTTGAAATTATGCTTTCAAGTCAACTTTTGTGTTAGTAAGTAAATTAAGACATTACTTGTGTAGACTATTTTATGGAATTAGTACCTTCAAGACTCATTGACTCATACATACTGTAAAAATAGGTACTCACGAGTAGGTAGGTATAGTTAACATAAATTTTACCTTCATTTTCATTAGCACTGCATCCATTCTTTAAAAGTACGCATTCGTTTTCAAATACCTTTAGTCTGTAGCCTTCTCCATCTTCTCGTATCCCACACACAACTTTTTTGCTTTTGTCATCACAATACAGATTATTACAAAATTCTTCCTTAGTAGAAACTGCGTAGCCACGTATAATAAAGTCAACAAGAAAACAAACGTAGAATTTTATCATGATTTTTATACCAACCTAGGTACTAAGATTTAATTAATTATTCAGAAGGTAACGAGCATCGTAAATGAAGTTCATGATTTGATTTCAGTCTAGGCTAGAAAAGTTAGGTAGGCATACCTGCCTACCTAACTTTTACTAACGTTTTTAGGTATACCTATAGTTTTACGTAGTATAATACCCACTATCTCTGGACCTATAGTAACATTAATAATAAGATAACTTCCTACCAACAAGCAATCTTAATTTATTTTTTTATGCCACGCAAAGCCTAAGGGTGAATTTAAACTTTATTGCACAGATTAAAGCATTCTCTACCAGTCGACCATTAGGCTAATCAGAATGTAGATACTCCATGAACTGACAGTACCTACAATAGTGACCGAGTTTCTTGCGCTGCTTCTTCTCGGTATTAGCCCACAAATTGTCCCGAAGCAGTGGTAGAGAAAAAAAATCCTGGGACGTGTATAAGTGCCTTTAATGGCCAATTTGCAGAAATAAATGATTTTGATTTTTGGTTTTGATCATAATCAGCAAAAGTAGCTAGCCTAGGATGAGCATCATGTATTTATCTATGCTTTCCTAAATTAAGTATTCTAATCTAAGTCATGTAGTGCGCAATGCGCATGCAAATTATATTTTACTTTACTTATTATTTAAAATACCATTGGCCCATGAATAGAATAGAATAAAACTTTATTGCAATAAATGTGGTACATTAGGATGGAACAAACATTTGGCATCTCACATCTAGCATAACAATTTGGCATGCAATATAGGCTTTAACAAAAACAATAATTAAATAAGAAAAAAAAAGAAAAGAACATCATACATACATTAAATTTGTAATTACTATTTTATAAATTCATTAATTAATTAAAGTTTGATTTTACATTAAATAAATTTATTTATACTGTAGAAACAATACTTATCACATAAAATAATATATAAATAATATTTTTTAAATTCTTTAATAGGTAGATCCTTTATTGCATCTGGCAGTTAATTGAACATAATGTAGCAATTTCTCTGACGACTCTTCGTAAAGGACCGCGGCATTATTCAATTTGGTTAAGTCGAGAATTTACAGAGTTCACTCTTCCTTTTGAAAAAATTGAAAATGTTTTTCAGTGAAAGAAAACACATATTATATCAAAACTATACATTAGCAACTTTAGCTTTTTAAAATGCGGCCGAAAGGAGTCCATAGGCCCAGCACTACACAGCACTAGAGACACTATTTTGTGTAATAATTAATATTAATGCACGCTTCACGTCAACCGAGTTTCCCCACAGAACAAGACCGTACCTCAAGGCAGAGCATACGAGTACATAACCATGATACGCAGTTAGTGTTGTCTTCTGAGTCACGTCAACCGAGTTTCCCCACAGAACAAGACCGTACCTCAAGGCAGAGCATACGAGCACAAAATATAGGCCGCCGCTATACGTAATTTGTGACACGAGTACATAACCATGATACGCAGTTAGTGTTGTCTTCTGATTACTGAGCTTTGTAAGACGGTATAAAGCGAAAGTAAATCTATGAATTTTTTGACAGACACTGGAAGCATGCTGTTCCTTCCATGTTTGCTTTGCGTTAAGTTCGATACCAAAAGATGTATTTTTGAAGCACTCGAATTCCAATTCGCATACGAATGCACAAGAATCGCATAAGAACTCCTAGGAAATTGTATACGATTTTAGGATTTCGTATGCGAATTGGAATTCAAACGTTTCAAAAATACGCCTGCAAGAAACTTAGCATTAGTGCACTCTGCGATTGTGACACCATCGTGCTTTACGGTTACTTTCTGGGGATTTCCATTTTTGTAATAAAATTGTAATATATTTAGTTTTAGACAAATTAAATAATAAATTATTATAACTAAGCCAATTTATTACATTATTAATTGTATTGTTAATTTCGTATTCATAATTAGTATTTATTTTTTTATTTATAATTATTTAAATGTCATCTGCAAATAGTACATCGATATTTTGTGATACAGGGAAGGTCATTTACATATAAGATAAATAATAACGGTCCAAGAATGCTGCCCTGTGGGACGCCGTAGTTGTTTTTTGAATACCTATACCAATATGTCGTAAGATGTAGGAGGTCATGGATTTGGTAAGCTAAAGTGGCAGTGGACCTAGCACGTTAAACTGACGGCCAATGGGACAGAAAGGGTCTAGATTGGTGGCCACGTGCCACGTACCGACAAGCTCAACGGAGAACGTCCACCCACAAACAATCCACATGGTGGACGTAGACGACCAGGTAAAGGTTGCAGGAAACCATTGGATGTAAGTAGGCCGCTCTTCCAATCGGCTAATCTAGAAGTGATTGGGGAAGGCCTAGCCTAGGTGGACGTCCTTTGGCAAAAATTATGATGCTGATGGGTTTGAGTTTCATACAGTTTTAATTGTTTGGTTTAAAATAGTTTGGTTACCTACCATAATTTTAGACTTATTATGGAGTCAAGATGTATTTATTCGGAATTCAAAACAACTGCTCAACTGATTCGGACCTCGAACTATAATAATTACAATTAATAAATTGACGTGATTCGGATCGCAAAAAGTTAAATGTCATTACTGCTGTTGACTTTGACTGTTGACTGACATTCTGCTGTCATCTTAAATAAGGATGTCAAACATAACATTCAATTATCAAATTGAAATATTTGAATTATTGAACGATTGTTTTAAAGTATTTTTTTCCTTTTTAGTCAATTGTGACAATCATTGAAATATAATTGCTTTGCTTGCTCACCGTACAACAATTTCTACTAGCCAACTTGCATATTGTAATAATTGATTAATGATACCTACCTACTACATTCCTCATGAGGTTTTAATTAGTAATTTAAAAATTGTGGTTCGAATGTCACTTAACAGTATATAAAAAAAAGATAATTAGTATTGTTGCGCCACTTCAGCATTTATTTAGTGAATTTTAAAAAACATTACTTCTCATAAATCGTGTGAAAAGTAGTACAAACGTAGACATTAAGACACACTAGATCCTAGGCCCTAGGGAGCCCATGAATTATTTTATTAAAATCCATGACTAAGCTCTCATTAAATGCTATCGAGGAAGACATGAATTAGACCTCTCAGGCACAATTTAAGTCGGCTTATCAGCTGCCAGTTATTGCCACCAGCAGGTCAGTCATACTCACTGTCTCACTCACTCAACGCATTCATAAGGATGTAATTACATAGCCACTCATGATATGATTGGCTATGTTCATCCAGATACGAAGACACCTTATTGACGATTAATAAATATCCAACAAAATTGTTTTTTGAATTTTTACATATTTGCAACTAGTTTAAAACCATTTTGGTTAAGCTTATAACGAAATAATGACATTGACGTAACCACCCCTGCTCACCAATGCTGCTGTTAAAGCAAAATTAACTTGCATTGTACAAAATAAAACATGTAAGTATTCAATTTTACTTTTTCACCAATTGAATGAATCGCCATGTTGTGTCACATCACTAGTTTTTTTTAGACTGCTTTCATGGGGTTCGGGCTTCGGGGAAATTATATTATTACTCTACTCAATGTAAAATCTAATTATTGCACCATATTAATTCATCATACATTACCACGTTGAAAAAAATAAAAAATAGCCTAGATACCATGGGTTCAAAAACAGAAATTGTAAAGCCAAGAGCAGTGCACGTTTATGAGTTAGACGATTTTGAAAAGTTGCTCAAAGGGATCAAGGTAGCAGCATGTATGATCACAGAGTCTCACCAAGTTGGTATGTTATTTTTTTTTATTCTAATCAATAAGGCAATAAAATATAGGACTGCATCAAGAACAAACACTTTAATTATTTAAGGACCTACCTTGAAGTTGTGTATAAGTTTTGCAATAACCTGAAACAGTGTCAAATTATTTTCAAGACCTATTCTTTTTAATTTAAGTAAAAAAAAAACATTTACTTTTCCTAATTTAATAAATACATATTTATCAGACAAATCATTCCTTTTTAGTGGACGAAGCAAGTGTGATGCGCAGACTAAGCGCTCTAACTTTAAATGGACCATCAGATGGTAACTGTTGCTCTTGCTGTGGTGTTGGTCCCTTCGAGACACGAGCTCAGCAGACTGCACATTACAAAAATCACTGGCACACACACAATTTGAAGAGAAAACTGTTTGGGAAGTCACCACTTACTTTGGGCCAGTTTAATTCTAGACAAGGTAATATAACTTAGATCAGATATAAAGTTGATTGTAATTTTAAGTAGGTACATCTTCTTTTACTGCCTTAGTATCAGACTAGAGCTGCCTCACAATAAAATAGAGCTAAAATGTGTGTTATACTGTATATTCTGGATTATTAAATTAAAAAAAGGCAGAAATAAGACAAGCTAAACCATAGACTTCACACCATACCATCCTTTCAATAAGAGCCAATAGCACTGATAATTAGTGATGCCGTGAATACTCGCTAGTATTCGGTATTCGGCATTAATCATATTCTTTTTTTGGTATTCGTCGAATACCAAATAACAATGTCTATTATTCGACATTCAGCGAATAGCTGTCTAAATAAACTTGTTAAAAAACTATTGAGTTAAATAAAATAATCACTTTTTTTTAAAAGCAACAAATCAGAGGTGTTCCTCGTAAAATAGTTAAGTAAGTAAGGAGGTGGCAGCTTTTCAAAATGTAAATCAGTATAATAAGAAACTGATGGTTGTGCCTTATTTTCTGTTCTCATACATACATAATCTTATAAAAATATAGATTACAGGTGTAGGTAACAAGTACCTATATGATTTTATAAACGTAATATTTATTATTTGATAAGAAAATATATATTTTTTATATTACTTTCTTCAAGTTGAATAATAATAGCGAGTTATTCGACTATTCGCCATAGGGAATGGCGATTAATCGGTATTCGACTATTCGCTATAACAACTATTCGCGGCATCTCTACTGAAAATCTACCTTAAAAATGTAGTCTTAATATTTTCTTATAGCTAGTTATTCTATAACAGTATATTCAATATAAAGTTAATGCTAAAATGTTCAAGATAAAAAAAGAACTAAAAAATGTAAAACCATGTTTCTTTGTTCCCGTTTAAAAAATATATATATGCTATTACGAATTTTACATAAAGACGAAGATGAAGATCTCAGCGTGTCAGGAAGTGACTCTGAATCCGAGGACACAGCAAACAAACCAGCCAGTGATCTGTTTGCCGCTGCAACGAGGCACTGTAAAGCATTCTTCACCAACCAAAAGGGGCAAGTCTTCTGTGTGTATAGGTGCATACTACATCATAAGAAGGTAGGCTGTAATAAAATAGTAATTTAATTACTAAATACCGGTCCCCTCTGTGAGCTATCTGTCTAACACATTTTCCTTTAGCATTAATAATATAACTAAATTAAGGTACAACTGATTGTCTTTTCCCAAAAAAAGTAAAGTTAGATTATAAATGCAGGATATAGGCCACATCTAAACTTATGGCCTGTGGCCTATAGCCACATCTAAACTGGTGGTATTACCCAAACAGCCACTCCAAATTTTTTTACAAAAAGAAAAAAAAACCTATTGGTCAGCAATTTTTTTTCAGATGTTAGTAAAGAAATTACACAGGGATAGATAAGGATGTTGGTTCGAGTACCAATCCTGTTCAAAAGCCTATTAAATTTTGTCATAACTCTTTGTGCATAAAGACAGTATTTAGAGAAGAGCCATTATCTCCAAAATGGGTAAGATTCTATAAATCACAGCAGAATCGAAATATTTAAATTACCTATCAGGCCACAGAAACAAGATAGAATAGAAATTTTATTATATAATTTTGGTATACTCGTATGTACTGCCATGTAGTTAACGGAGGTTGACAGCTTACAAAATTATTTTATGACAACCTCCATAGATGAGAGGCAAGCTTTTCTATATTGTCGGTCTGAGTGTTGTGGTACCGTCGTTGTTTCTGATTTCTATAACACAAGCGCTTTATGTGATGTTGTCCAATATTTATATATTTAGATTAAAGTGCTGTTCTGTGAATATTTAAAATCAGTGTGATGCTTAAATTATCTTGTGCCATAATAAGTTTTATCATATTAGGAAGAGCCATCAACAGACGGTGACGGCAGTGCATGGGTGGAGCGTTGCAAAAAGCTGGCAATCCCCGGCTTCCAACGCTGGGCCGTCCTCATGGTGTCCGGTGGACATTTCGCCGGGGCCATTTTCTCTGGTGGGGTCCCCGTGGTGCATAAGACCCACCACTCTTACGTGACCCGCCGGGGGCAAGGACAGGCCCAAGCCTTGAGAGACCAACATGGGAACGCCCCAAGGTCGGCTGGAGCGAGTTTGAGGAGATACTGCCAGGCGCAGTTCTTACAGGTTAGTAAACCAATGAAAATAAAATAAATTTAGTTTAGTAGTTTATTATTATCTTGTGAAAACTCAATGGACAACAGTAACGGTGTGTCGTCAGCTTGATTGCATAGTTTGATTGCACTAGGTTCGATTTTCAGTCTTTTAGGTTGAATATTTTCAAAATTAAAATTAGAGTAAGTAGCTATGGCTAGACAGTCACTACATACAGTATATATAAAGAGTACGCCAACCATATTATATGACCGTATAAATTGGCGGTAATGCCAAACATATATATATTTAAATATAAAGTTTCCAAAGATGAAGGAATTCAGAATAACCTGTCGGATCCTAGTTTACCAGTGGAACCAAACTCTTTTAGCACTCAAATCTGAGCCAATTTATGTTTTTTAAATTATAGCTCTATAAAATCCAGGGAATCGAACCCGAGACTCGCGTTTAAAGCAGATAGATCACCGCAATATACCAAAGGTATCAATCTATCAATTGACCTCTTAGCATGTCCAAGACATAATCAACGGCTGGGTAGAAGACCTGACAGGATGCACGTTCATCCTATACCGCGCTGTGGGGTCCCTCAACCAAGCTGCCTTGTTCGGGAAGAGCTCTCCCCTGAACCGAGACGACCCAAGAGTGAGAGTGCTGCCGTTTCCCACGAAGAAACCTTCGTATAAGGAGGTTAAGAGGGTGCATGAGACGGTGGCCAGCGTTGAGGTTTATGGTGAGTGCTAAATTTTAATATATAAAACAGAGTCGGGTTTGTTACCGGAGCGTAGCGAGTCTTACTTGTTCTGTTGGTTACAACGCTTATAACTCGAGAACGGCTGGACCGATTTTTATGATAATTTGTTGGATTTGTCTCCGCTCCGAAAAGCAAAATAAACAATAAAAGTATTGGAAAAGCCGACGGTAAAATATTTGTTAGGCGGTACGAAGTTCGCCGGGTCAGCTAGTTAATACTAAAAGTAACTTGTAAATGCTAAAAGTGTTAAAGTAGGTTAGGTGAGAATCGAACCTTCGCCTGTTCCATATTCAGGTGACTGATCTTCGAAGTACGGAAGCTGTTAGTTAATTAGTCGAATTTCACATGTTTTTATCGAATTATTATTTACGTGTACGAAGTCGCGGGCAACCGCTAGCGGGTCTTTTTTATACTACACACACCGGCATATTTAGCGGAACATAAAAAAGGTTTGATATCAGTATCATATAAGGTTGCTGGCTTTTTTTTTTTTTTTTTTCGTCAGGAAAATGCTTTACGCATACCACACCGGCTGCGGGGGCAGCTGGGGGTTATGTGGGACTCCGGACCTCAGAATGAGGCCCGTTTACCCACTAAAAACCTGACGGTGTCCCGCCGATGCCATGTGAGTCGGGACCTCGGGTTTCGCCATAGGCCTAGGGCCATAGGCATGCTCCGCTGTCCCAGCTCGGCTGTGGCTCGCTTATCAGCGAGCGCCACATAGCTTAGGGGGGAGTGGAGCCTCCCCCCAGTCTTCTTCGAGCGGCGCGCGGGATCACGCCCTGCGCCGTCGGGGGTCCCCTTAAGCAGACGGCAGACACCCCCGTGTCAGCCGTCTGGGGCCCATTTGGAAGAGGCAAATGAAGGTGGAAGTTCCTCCTTTGGTGCCCAGTGCGTCGTCGGCGGATAACTGGAGCGTCAGCTGAGGCTTCCCGCTCCCTCTCCGCTGCTTCCTTATGCGAGATAACAGCCTCGCAGAAAGTGAGCATCGCCATCCAAGCCTCCTCGCTGGAGACCATCCTCGTCATAATTGCCGTCAAGGAGAGATCACACCCTATGACTGCGACAAGGTCACTACGCTCCCTCATAAGGTTGCTGGCTGGTTTATACGTCATTTAATTAAAAAACAATAATTTCAAATTAAGAAAACAACTGAACATCACATTTTATGCAATTGTTTTAATTTTATTCAAATACACACCGAACTTCGAGTATTTCTTCCTTCTGAGTTTGATTTAAAATTTCATTGAAATACTGTTTTTTGTTAGTTTTTTTTTAATAACGCATCTTTTTGGAGTTGAGGACTGAATTATGCCTGACTTAGCCCCAACGGAGATTGCCAGGGCACTCGAAATGCGAAGAAATGGTCAAACCTACAGAGTGATATCCAGAGATCTTCGTCGACCAGTTTCAACGATCCATCGCAGTATCTAACGGTTCAGGGAGACCGGTACTTATGTGAGAAGAGCAGGACAAGGCAGAAAAAGACGCACTTCGAGTAGGAATGATCGTTTCATTCGGCTTCGTGTACGTAGGAACCTCCGTTTTACGGCCGTCCAAGCCCGACATGAGTTAGAAGCAGTGCGGGGTGTAACCGTAAGGCTTACGGTACAAAGAAGGTTCCAAGAAGCTGGTTCGGGTTCATTTGTGCCCGCAAAGCCTTTGCGGGCACAAATGAACCCAAGGCTCGAAGTAAATCATCGTAGAAACAGGTTCACTTTTGCTCAGGAACATCGAATTTGGAACGCGAACCAATGGAGTAAGGTATTGTTTAGTGATGAGTGCAGAATTCTCTTAAATCAAATTGACGGCAGGCAGAGAATATACAGACGCAAAGGAGAACGATACATTCAGACAAATTTTGAAACTACAGTTGCATACGGTGGTGGATCAATAATGGTTTGGGCGGGCATTTGTTTGGGAGCTCGCACAGACTTGGTAGTGATTGACAGAGGGAGTCTGACTGCAGACCGCTATATCAGAGAAGTTTTAGAAGAAAATGTCGTACCGTTTTCCCCATATATCGGTGACGATTTTGTTTTTATGCAGGATAATGCTCGGCCGCATACCGCTCGGGTAACTCAAGCATATCTTAATGATATGAATATCACTGTTATGGAGTGGCCGGCGAGATCACCGGATATGAACCCAATAGGGCACGTTTGGGACTTGCTGAAAAGAAAAGTTAAGCCCAGAATTCCAGCTCCTGCCAACGTAGGTGAACTGCGAATCGCCGTAGTTGAGGAATGGCGGAGACTATCCCAGGAGACCATCGATAACATCATTCTCATTATGCCTAGACGGGTAGAAACTTTAATAAAAGCACGTGGAGGAAATACGCGATATTAATCACCATTTTTCTAATTTAATAAATTGTTATTTTAATATCAATTTTCACTTTTCCCGGTTACATAAAAAGTTCAAAAATGTACCATTTTTCACAAAAAGCCTTTACTCGCAAAATGTGTTCTTAATGTGATCTCATTTTAATTAAAACAAATGAAACTTTAAATAACAAAAGAAGTGTAGAGAGTAGATTTTAAAATAAAACCATATTTTTTTAAATTATGGACTTTTTTTTGTGTTCCGCTAAATATGCCGGTGTGTGTATTTTATAATCTACCACTATACTTTATTTTATAATCTATCAGAAGTAGCTAAAAATGAAGTTTAAATTTGTCGTAAAGTAAGTGTAGTTTATAAGGTACAGCTAAGAACGTTACCACAAACACTTCTTAATGTCTAATATCTAAAAAAAAAACTACTAATATTAGTAACATCTGATTTGAATATTCTTTTTGGAACAGCATTAGCCCATATCGTGGACAGTTATAACTAAATAATTTGTTCCTCGAAAGGAGTTATCTGCCGCATATTTTGTGTTAAGGCCTTAACACGCTTGAATGATCTTGACGCGTCGCGCCCATACAATTTCGCGCGTGCGGATGACCACTAAAAATCGGATAAACATGTTTTTTTTATGAAATTAATGCCTTTAACGATTAACCTTTAATTTTTAAATAAAACTCTCAATTCAAAACATGTTTGTTTCCAAAATCTTGTTTTGTGTGAAAACAGTAATGAAATAGCTTGTGCCGTTTAAGAGAACATTTGCAATCCTTTTTTTTTTTTTCAAGTGTTATTTATCTTCAATTTGCAATTTATGAAAAAATAGACACTTTTTTGTGCATGTTTTAATCCAAGGGACTTAACGGAAAATCAAAATTATTCAATTCAAGATGTTTATTAAATCTTCTTCCAGCATATCGTATTTTAAATTTTTAGATTCAAGTAACAGGTATTCTGACAATTTAATTTTCATATTCGAGATTTTAGGCACTTGGGTGGTGTTAAGGTCTTAAACCCAATAATCTTTTAATAGATTATCTAATGACTCAGTTCACTAACCTAGTGTTAGATAACAACAAAATGTTTTCATTCTAACACGTGCGCCGATAAACCTGGTATTTAAGTTCATATCATAATTACTTGTGGGAAGCTTGGAGTAATTAAATAAATATTAACTTCAAGTATGTTTGCGCTTACTAAATGACAAGTTTTTCTCACGACTTTGACTGCTTAGAGAGAGAGAGAGAGGTAAATAGGAATGAATAATCATTACAAAGTGTTGGCACTACAATAATGAATTTAGAATACATTTTTAAACCCAATTTCTAGGCAAAGATGTACTTTCGTACTTAGATAACGCATAAACATACGAAAATACGTCTTAAAGATCTATAACTAGTTACCAATACTCATGCATAATACTTAAATATTTGCCTGACGCACAAAATAGAAAGACGCCGCCGCTATACGTAATTTGTGCCTGAGGTCCCGGGTAAGTTTCCTGATCGGGTTTGGAATATTGTTTCGGGTTTGGGTGTTGTGATACCGTCGTTGTTTCTGATTTCCATGATACAAGTGCCTTAGACAGTTACCGAAGGATCCTAGCAATGGATGTGATGTCTAATATTTATTTATTCCACAATAAAACAGAATAAACTTAAAGCTTGTAAATAAAAATAGATAAGTACTATAGACAGTGTCAACTCGAAATTGCTATGTTACCTAACTACTTGTCATCATCTCAGCCTATTGCAGTCCACTGCTGGACGTAGGCCTCCCCCAAAGAGCGCCAAAGAGCACGATCTTTTTTCATCCATCCACTGCCAGCCATCTTCCTAAGGTCGTCGGTCCATCGAGCTGGGGGTCGTCCTACACTACGTTTGCCTAGGCGTGCTCTCCACTCGAAAACCCGTTTACTCCACCTTTCATTGGTTCTGCGACAGATGTGGCCAGCCCACTGCCACTTAAGCTTGCTACATTTTTGAACCTAATTACTTGTACTTAAGTTAAATTATTGTTAATTTTTAAAACCTAAATACACATAAGATCTCTCACGCCTGAAGCACAAGTTCTATGCGTAGCGAGTCTTACTTGTTCTGTGGTTTCTACCCAGTTCCGGCAATATATTATCTTCTGCAATGCTTAATTATAAATTGTACCATTTCTACATGTTACTGTTTTTTATTTGATAAACGGTAATTTATTTATTTTGGTCTATCTCCAGATACGATGGAGCTGTTCCAGAAGGCACTAATATCTTCAAGAGGGAAGACTGTTACCAAGACAAGTTCGGACACGAGTGTGCAGAGCAAGAAGCCGCCCAAGGCCAGCCCCAACAAACCTGTCGATAGGGCTAAATCTAGGTAAGAAACTGATGTAGATTGTAGATAAATAAACCTTCCTTCTTTCTTCCTATCACTTTTGGTAGCGTCTGAAGTGGTCTATTTATTATTTATGCCTAAAGGCGTACTGCGAGTTTTGTATATCATCATCATTTTAGCCACAGGACCTCCAGTGCTGAACATAGGCCTCCCCCAGTGACTTCTATATTGACTGGTTGGAAGCGACCTGCATCCAGTGGCTTTCTGCATTCTTTACCAGGTCGTCTGTCCACTTTGTGGGTGGACGTATATGCGTGAATTATCATCATTGTTTAAATTGATCGAAAAGTAAACGTGAATTTGGATAGTACACGGAGTGGCTTGGCGGGCCATCCTCTTCTCATCAAAAGCTTATATTAATTATTTATAAAACTCACACCAGACCCTCTGACGTCGTAAATGTCTCATTGCTTTTGATAATGCTAATTGTCTCAGGATAGCAATAGCTTTAAATACTTTTAATCTTTCGCGTTGCATAATTTAAACTCAATGAAACGGAAATACCCGGTGGAAACTTCAGGCAAAAAGGTAACTTTTGTACCTAAATTATGATCGCGTTAATTCCAGTTTCATTGAGTTTAAGCCTAAGGCAATAGCTTTATTCCTTCCTGACTCTACACAAACTCTCTAAAACGAAAAAAAAAACTGCTTGGCCCCTTGAGTTGCATTATAAAGACGATTTATATTTGCTGTCAATTCAAACATCCTTATTATCGTCATAGAGAACGAGCCCCCCGCGAGTTACCAACCCAAATGTTGTCGAGCGAAGACGAAGGCCCTTGCTACATAGATTCCGAAACCCCGATCGGCTGGATCAAGACGCTCTCCGAACAGAGCTCTAACGGCGTCATCACGAACTCTAGGAAAGATCTGCTGAACGACAACCCTGTGCCCTGCCCTGATTCTGAGAGCGAGACAGACAGTCAGATGAACAAGAAAGAAGCTAAGAAGAAGAGAAAGAAAGAGAAAAAGCAAGAGGAGAAACAGCCGGTTAAAATGCCGCAGAAGATTCCTAATGATGTCAAAAAGGTATGTCTTCATTATCATCTGCATCATCACTTTTACGTGTACAAAGTTTTTGTTCCATTCGTATCTATTGTCTACGCCACACCGCGCGTCTTGACCAATAAGAGAGGCGCAAAGATCATGCCATCGACTCCAGCCAATGGGACGCTTCCACGATCCCGCTACTTCCAATCCTACGCTCATCGGCGGCGGGCGCGACCAACGGCAGATCGGCCTGAGCCTTCCCCCGTAGTAGTGAATGAATGAATGAAATTTATTTCGGACCGTGGTCCATATTGAAGTTAGTAACAAATTTTAAACTTAGCCTATGTTATGTACCACTTACTTACCTTGACTTAACTTAGCCTATGTAGTACCTTCATGAATTAACATTTACCAGTACCATTTTTATTGTGAAATTTGCTTTGCTATCTTTGTAATAAAACCACTTAATTCTCAATCTCTCCAATTATTTAATTGCTTTGGTCCTATCACGAACATCTTTCACTATGGACATTTTGACTATCACCAACTATTCGATGCTGATTGTAGTTACCGTTTAGTCTATCATCATCATCATCTCGGCCTATTGCAGTCCACTGCTGGACGTGGGCCTCCCCCAAAGAGCGCCAAAGGGCACGATCTCCCGCTTTTTTCATCCATCCTCTGCCAGCCATCTTCCTAAGGTCGTCGAACCATCGTTTAGTCTATACCATGTCTCATTTTAGATGTGGAAGGTGATATCCGGCAAGGAGATGACGTCACTGAATACCATCTTCGAAGGCATGGAGACGTCTACGTTGGAAGCGGCCTGCAACACGCAAGACCCCACCGATGGGAACACCGCTCTGCACAAAGCCGCCATCGCTGAGAAGCCTGATTTGGTCACGTGAGTATCTGACTATGTTGAAATTGAAATTTGAATTGAAATCCCATATTTTTATAATATACCTTAATATCGCCTAATTTTATTCATTTAGTTATGTAACATGGATTATGTATAAAAATTAAGTATCAGAATGAATTATTATTTATTACCTTTGTCTTAGAGACTGAGAATTAGAAGAATATTTTACTTTATACACAGAGCTTACAAAGCGATTTTATGAAACCTCTACCCTTCAAAAAGATGAACTTTACGAGCATGAGAAGTAAAAACATGCTTTTGTTTCCTTCACTTTTAACTAACTGATCACATCCAATATCGGTATGTATCCATTTTTCCGGGTATTTATTTAAAAACATTGGTTGAACATTGGTTTTTGACCTATATGGGGTAAATTCGTAGGGTAAATACCTGTCATCGCGTAATGATAGTACTGCAGGATCTTGGCTGGTTTATCCTCTCACCACAATGAATCTTGTAAAATGTGGTGGTAACGTTAAAATACTTTTACCAACAGACAAATACTAACGGCCGGTGGCGACCCCTGCATCCGCAATCACCAACTACAAACGCCGTACGCGGCCACGCCTCACAGTGATACTAGGATAGCCTTTAGGTTATTCCAGGGACAATACCGGGATAAATATAACTATTCTAAGGTTAGTACGACACATAAAAAAAGGAAATATATATTTTTTTCTTTTTTCTTTAATATTGGACAACATTGTTCTGATCCTAAGGTAAGTAGCTAAAAAATTTTTATTATAGAAATCAAAAACAAAGACGCACCTGGAAATATTAATGCTTATTATTACAGCATAGTTTTAATTACAAAGATATATATTCACAAAGTAGTAGTTACAAGTTATTACAGGTGGTAGGACACGGTAAATATAATTTTAGATAGCATGTGTGCGAAAGAGATAGAACTCTACAAAAAAGTAGGCTCAAGCATCGTTTTTAAATCTATTAATGAAAAATGAGTTGATTGCTCAAACTAACACTTTACACACTAGTATTTATGCAACATATACCTCTTTTTATTATGTTTCCGACGTTTCGGCCTATCCAAGTAAGTAAAGACATTCATATAGGCCAATCATCCAAATCCGTTTAGTAGTTTTTGCGTGAAAGAGTAACAAACATCCATACATACAAACTTTGGCGTTTATAACATTAGTAAGGATTACAATAGCTGTCGTCGAGCTATAAAGTATGAAATGTTACCCACAGGCTCACATACCAGGCCCAGTGACGCCGGAACTTCTGGAACAAGAGAAAGAGAAGAAAGCACAGCAGAAGCGAGCGAAGCGGCAGCGCGAGAAGGAGAAGCAAGTGGAGAAGATTAAGACGAACAAGTTCTTACAGATGACTGACGCTCAGAAGGTAAAGTCATACACTGAATTTTGCTATCAGAAAAGTCGTTATAACCGGTCAATGGAGAATGTTAATAGGTATGCCAAATCGGTTGAAAGTTTATTACAGTAAAGCTTGTATGTATACAAATAAACTAGTTTTTGTTGTAGTCAAAAATACCTATTAGTTTTGATTTTACAGGCATTTAAACTTACGATAAATATCGAGTCCCGCAATCAGTTACGTGACCGCATGTGACGTCAATTTACAACGCTCCGCTTAGTAGAAATTTGTAAGACACCGTGCTGATGAGAGCGCGAGCGGACTGAGAGAGTGTTGTGAGATGACGTCACACCGTCACACGTTTACTTCTATAAATCGGAAACTAATTGGCATATCAAAGTAATTCTTTCACTTGTATTTTTTTATTTTTGACAGAGAATATTTATAAAGAGAGCTAATATACAAAATTAGTAAACATTCTTCATTGTTATTAGAAAAGTGATTATAAGCGGTCAATTTTTTAATACAAGTAATTTGTAACTATTTTTACACTAAAATTTATGGTACAGACAAGGGCAGGTCAATCTACCTACCCAATAAGTTCAAGTTCATCCAACTTATTTTCAACTTTAAGTCTTACACATAGAGATCAATATCAATTGAGAAAAATTGACGTTATGTGGTAGGTATATGTTGACTAAAATTGACAAACAGTTGCTTTGTTTGTTGGCGATTGGCGTAGTGGCGCAGTTATTTGCCCTGAACGCAACGATACCAGGGTTCGCAGATAGCAGTATTAGCGAATTGAATCCCGAACTATCCACTAACACAGTATTAAACGTCGTTCTTTAGCTTTTAGTTTATATGAAGATGACAGAGGCAGAATGATGTCTTAAGCTTATGCTAAACTAATCCCGTTATGCGCAAGTCCACCTAAGAATATCACAATTTGGGCTATTTAGCTAGGCTAAAAGCGATCTCTTCCATAAAACGTTCAGGTAGAGAACAGCTTAATTAAAATTGAGATGAAAATTGCGTACAATGCAATCACGTCACGATAATATTCCACCATCTCTTTCTTTCATAGGTAAAAACAGACGAGCAGAGATGCTTCCTTTGCGGGTCAGCTCTACCCAAGCCGCCTTTCGAATACGACAGCTATAAGTTTTGCTCCATACGTTGCCTGCAAAACCACCGCAACCTTCGACCATTACATATGAGTGCCTGAGACATGGCTCCCAATGAAGATCAAGATTCGGGTGGTTCAAGTGAAAATGCAAGCGAAGAAGATGAGTGTTATTATTCTGTTCTGACCATTTTGGTAGTGGTGATCGTCCTTTCTGGGATTTACGCGCTACTGTCAAGACTTAGTGCTTCGTTTGTGAATCTTCTGATGCTGGTGACAGACTTTCTCGTCGCGTTATTTATTAGCAATTGTGTAAATAAGATTGACGAATAGAATAAAGAATATAATAAAAACCGCTACCATGTAGAAGTTTGTTAATATTATACAATTATCACTGCAACTCGACTTGTGTATGATCCGCGTCCTGATTTAAATTCTTAACGTCATTTGAAAATGTGGACAACTATTGCTTTTTACGGATTATTTGAAAAAAAAGCATTGTCGCCCAAATTATGTAAATGAGCCAAATGCGGTCAAAGCAAATTGTAAAATAATATGGATGTATTTTAGTTCCGAAATTGCCACATTAAAAAATATTTCATCCAAAAGCATGCTATAAATCCTAGTTCGCACTGGCTAAGTAATAGTCGAGTAAAGAGTTACTAAATCGAGTGACGAGTTACTGGATCTAGTGACGAGTTACTAAATCGAGTGACGAGTTACTAAATCGAGTGTCGTGTTACTAAATCGAGTGACGAGTTACTAAATCGAGTGACGAGTTACTAAATCGAGTGACGAGTAACTAAATAATTGGAGTTTACTCTAAACTACTCTGTATTTTTTTGTTCTGACACTACTAGCTACTACTCGCCGCTCGACTATAATACTCGCCTAGTGTGATCTAAGCATAATCGTTTAATTATTAGGGTTTTTAAAAATTGATTTTCAATATTATCTCAAAGTTTATTATAGTAGCAGCTATTTGGCCACCAATTTTAAAATGTTAAGTGCTAACAACAACACAATTTAATCGTTTTACATTAATAGTTCTCGCCCCATAATGCCCTGTAATAAAATTAATTAATAAAAAAGATAAAAAAAACCCGACTGCGTAAAAAGTGAACTTAAAAGATGAGAACAAGATTTAAAGAATCAATTTGCAGTCTGAGGCATCAAATCTTTGTTACTTGATTCGACTTTTTCTACACGGGTTTAAATTACTTAAT
Organism: Anania fuscalis; assembly: GCA_950371115.1. Classification (NCBI taxonomy): domain Eukaryota; kingdom Metazoa; phylum Arthropoda; class Insecta; order Lepidoptera; family Crambidae; genus Anania; species Anania fuscalis. The sequence goes on from OX493335.1 coordinate 4,259,524, forward strand.
TAGGTACTAACGCAGTGCGTACCAAGACAATCAACATTATGCTGTTAATGGATTTGATGCCTCCGACTGCAAATTGATTCTTTAAATCTTGTTCGTTCACTTTTTACGCAATCGGGTTTTTTTATTTTTTAAATTAATTAATTAATTTTATTTTTGACTTTTTAGTTTGTAGTGTTCTACTTCTACTTTTCAATGAACTATAAAACCTTATTTGTAACTCTTCATTTCAAAAAAGGTTTTAACTCGAGTAAGTAGTATCTGAAATAGGTTTTTCCCGTTTAATTAATGTACCAATAGAAATTCCGGATAATAATATAACCTATGTCACTTCCACAACTGAGACGAATCTAATGACATATATGACGTAGATTGAAATCCATTAAACGGTTTTTCCTTCCTATTTTTTCAGTGTATTTTTTTGCCTGTTCCCGTAGGAATTTTGGAAAATAAAGTATTGAATACTATTAGCACTAAAAAAATGTTAATAAAAGAAACTTTCATAATCAGTTTATCAGTATTGCAGACCCGTTTTTCCCGCGTAAGTTCTGTTCCCGCGGGAATTTCGGGAAATAACATACCCATTGTCACTCCCACAATTGCGACAAATCTATTGATATATTATACTTTAATATCCGTTAAACGGTTTAGGCTGTAGGGCGTGCCAAAGAAATAGACATACTTACATACATACGCTCGAAAAACATAACCCTCGTTTGGCAGTCGGGTAAAAAGTACAAGGAGTGTTACCGGATAAAATAAATGGTGTTTCCCCCCCTGTATTCTGTATTAAGAGAGTTGTTTTTTAAATTGAGATTGACTCCTTATAGTGTACATAAATTATTTTGTAAATAATATGTGTATTATATCTGGCATAAATATATTTTTTTTTATGATGCGAAACAATGTTTAATTTAAAATGTAGCTCCTAAGTCGAGACATTAATTTTGTTGAATTAAAAATTAACTGTTGAAATTTTATTGCAATAATAACGTTGAATTTTAATTACTTTTACTATGTGTCGCACCGTGCCGGGTTCCGTAGTAAGTTAATTATTCCTAAAAGTAACTAAAGTGTTTTGTTCGTCCGGACGTATTAACGGTTAATACGTAATACGAAAGTTAATAATTAACCTACGAAATCAAAATAACCGTGCACTTGTATCAAACCCTTGACAATTTATGAGCTATTGAAAACGATCGGGTTTTTTCACGGCTAGTTTGAGTTGGTCATATTTTGTCAAAGATATGGTAATTGTAATTTAAATAAATTGTAAAAAAATATGAATTTTATATTGTGAGTGTATTTTCATAAATAAGGTATTATTTTCAAGTAGATTGTGTTTTAAACTTGCATGACACCCCAAATAAAAAAATAAAAAAAATACCCAAAAGGAAATAATAAAATAATTTGTTTACCAAAGTTCAAAACTTCAGTCACCGAAAATACCAACGTAAAATACTATTTGGCTTATTCCCGAAAGATGAGTTATGTAAACGATCAAATTACTAATGCTCAACTGTGTCTCAGATCGTGTTGTTTCAGTATAATCTTATTGAAATTATGCTAATAATCATAGCAAGTATACCAGGGAAAAAATAACAGCGTTTTGTAGTAAAAATATACAAAGTAGTATGTTTAAGTCGGCACGGATCTCCGGTTTCTTAGTTGACATCTTATTCTATCATTTTACATACAAACATCTGAAATATTATAGCTGGGAATATGTATGTGGTTTAATTGTAAGCATTGCTTTTGTAAAAAAAAAAAAAATGCGCATTACTCTGTATTTTGACGACCTCCGTAGCTGAGAGGCGAGCACGCCGGACTTTAAATGGCGCCGCATGCATGCATGTAGAAAACGAACTTTTCTATATTGGCTCGGGTCTGGGTGTTGTGGTACCGTCGTTATTTCTGATTTCTATAACACAAGTGCTTTAGCTACTTACCTTAGGATCAGATCAATGTATGTGATGTTGTCCAATATTTATTTATTTATTATTTTTCTATGAACAAGTGAAAATGTTGTCCCAGAAATGAATTCCTTGTCCTTGATTTATATGAAAACGATACCCCACACGACCTATTTGGTCAACCTTTGCAGAAATCGAAGTCATAGTGCAGCGCGGTAGATGCAATTTTGCGGGGCGGTACCACGTGGGTACCGGCCTAAATTAGCTCAGCTCAGATGACTAGGTACTAGGTAAGCGTGTGCAAAGCGGCTTCCTTTGTTGAAATTTTGCAAGCATCCCATACAACTTGTCACCTTAGATACCCAGCTATTAGTGGCATTTTTACTGTAAGTACGTCAATATCAGCCTAGGCAGTGGCGTGAATTGGTTTTATTTCGAGGTAGGCAATAGGTACTTACAAATGTGGATTATTAATGAAAATCAGTGGTTTTCATCACTAATCCACACATGTTAGTACCTACTGCCTACCTCATTTCAACTATCAGGTAGGCACTGCCTAATTGCCTACCTATGTGCACCGCACGCCCCTGAGCCTAGGTGACATTTTTAACTAGAGTACATTCTTTCAACGATCACACCGACTACTTATTTACTACTTAGCCCCTATACTAGACAGAACTTTAACAATAGCGATTAGATATACCGATGACTCATTGGCACTTACGGGGTTCGAACTCTTGACCGCTGGCTTTGTAAACCGAACTACTAATGTAAATAAGTATGTACCTAGCTAGTATTGTATGATTTCAGTGGTCATTAATGATTAATATGACTTTACATTAAAATCTAAAATTAAGTTGGTGTCACACATATAGGTATAAAAAATATTTACAAGATATATGTAGTGTTTTTACTTATTTTATTCATATTAACAAAAGCAAATCGTTTCATTTGGATTAATAAAATAATCTAATCGGTGTAGCCATGGTTCATATCTGCATATCTTTGTTAAAACTTGTGAAGTAGTAGTCTGCCAAACAAATAATGTATTATTAATTAATATAAGTCATTGTACTAGACTAGCAATATCATATAAGCCTATCTAATTTCTGTCACATAAAGTCACTAGGAGGTAGCTTAATAAATAATTATATTGAAATTTCTGAAGATGTGTACTACGTTTTTTTAAAACCTTTAAATGTTTTAAATTATTCCAATAAATAAAAATGACAAGATGAAAAAAGGAAATAAAAAATAGAAAAGAATATAAAATACATTCTGGGTACCGTAGTTAATATTATGTTCTAATTGTTAAGTACACAGCCAACACAAAATAGAGCATAATAAAATAAATATTTCATATTCTATACAAACTTTTTCATTTTCCATTTTAATTATGACGTCATTCTAAAATATAGAATCCTATTGCATAAAATATCAACATTCCTGTGCAGTGCGTAAATCTTTATCTAAGGTATCCTTTGGTTTTTTTATACCCTACCTCATTGTTTTTCCAATCGCCCTCCGTAACAATAACAATAGGGGACGTGCTTTCCTATGCGCGTACGCTCTACAAAACTACGAATTATCATTGCTGCACAAACTTAAAAAGTTTTACTGCCGCAAAATGAACTTTATGTTTATCAAAATAGAGTAGTAGAGGATGCAAATAGAAGTTAGTTTAAGGCGCGTTTCGGTGCAGTGCACATGGAGTCGGCAGTCGCGCGTCCACCGACTGTGGTTCCGGTGGGGTCTGTCACTGCGTAGTGTGTGCGTGCCTTTACTCACTTCGAGTCTATCCCGCGTACGTGCCGAACGTCGGTTCGCGCCAAAACTTGTTCGAAATACGAACGCGTGACGTGATTCGAAAATATTAAAAACAATCGCTATATTTTGTTTTAAATTCCAGTTTTAACTGTGGAATTTTTAATTAAAACTCTTGTGACCAGTGTTGTGATTTGATAAACAGTGTGAAAAAACTTTACGAGACAAACAGTGGTAAAAAACGAATTATGTGTTTATTATTTGGAAACTAGGTGCTTTTATGCAATGTGTTGTGAATAGCGAATAATATTGCAGAAGTGAAGATGTCTTGGTATTGTGTTGCGAAATTGTTCGTATTGTGCGCTGCGGTCGTTCGAGTCTGTAAGTAGCAATAAATTTTGTATTTTTTTTTTTATTGCACATTGCTAAAAATACTCTTTTATTCTAACATATAATAATCTTTAAAAATAAAGTAATTACCTTGAGTAAGTTTGATTTTGATTTAACGGGAAGTTTCCTTTTTTAATAAAAACAGAATTTATAAAAAAAAAATCTTAAATAGTTTTCATTGTGTGAATCGTAATAACCTACAATATTTTTTATTTACCATCGTATGTCAACAAACAGACTTAAATGTTTTATTGTTTCGCGCACTTGGAAATGCATCCACGATGTTACTTTTACTTATATTATTTAATTAGCCTATCTAACAGTTTACTACCCCTGATTCAATGAGATTGATAACCGCTAGTACAACCCCATTAAACAAACAGATTTTTCCCACGATAAATTCTTCTAACTCGAAAAGTTTATCGAGTTTTAGGAACTCGTTAGTATCTTTACTTCCCCCAGGACTTAAACTTGCAACCCCTTTCGGCAATTCCTTTTAAGATGCAACCTATTATGTTTGAATTCCTAATATTTGGATAGGGGTTGCATGGGAAAAGAAAATGTATCGCAAGTAAGTTCGTCATCGTCACAATCGACAGTGATTTCATAATTTTAATCTTATTTTCTTGCAACACCCATACTATCTCTATCTGACCCCCATAGTTGACTGGTAGATAATGCTTTTAGCATTAATGTCTCCATTTGTATGACTTACTTTTTGTCCTCGCACTAAAGTATTAATAAATCACCCGTTGCGAAAGGCACTGAATACAGTTAAAAGGGAAATAGTCATCAATCATCATCAGCTAGCCTTTGGAAGTCCACTGTCCACTGCTGGACATACCTAGTCTTCTGCCATTGAACGCCACTGTAAGCGGTTCTGGGCCGTGTGCATATTTTTATTATATTTGTTGAACAATATTTGCATCGATGGAAAATAGCTCGTATTTATTATTCGTTCTCTCAAAGCTGCCTACCAAAATTTAAAATTTTCGGGCCCGAAAAATATTTTTTACAATCCGAATTTTTTCCACGCGCAACACGATAAAATTTTGTCGTGGCATTTTATTGATTTTTGACGTAAATATGTCGTTTTTGTCTTCGACGATAACAAAGAAAAAACCAAAATATCATGGCAATGCCGTGTTATAACGTAAAAATAAGTAGATACGAACAACGGGAGACCCTGAAAATATTAAGAAAGAGGATTCGAGACGTCTGTGATTCGTTAGTTTAGGAAAAATGACAAAATTATCTTCGAAGATAAAAATTGTCTTGTCTATCGATAAAATATCCGATGTGCGCATGCTAGCCCTGCGGCTAGGTAGTTTTATCAAGAACATGAACAATCTAACTAAAAATATATTTTAGTCACATCGCTAGTTTATCGCGTCACAAATAAAAAAAAACTTTAAGTACTTTTAAATGTAAACTTTTGTAGTGACAACGTAATGTGGCATACACGAGACAGTATGCATAATGCGAGTCGGTCTTATCACTAAACCCAGACAACTGCAGGTAGTGCTGGGTAATTAAAACAATAGTACTACCCAATTTAATTTGAAGTGGTTTGCTTTTAATAGTTTGGATTTACGGAGTTCTGAGGTTTTAAAGCCCTATTTTATTAGTAAAATCTTACTATTCTGCTCAAATATAACAACTTTTATCATGGAATCAACATAAAAATTGTAATAATAATTATTCAATGTTCTCATACAACTAACAACAGCTAATCGGGTACTTAGTATGGGGAAGTGAATATTTTTTGCTATTTTTATGTTACTCCTACTAAGCTTCGGTAAAAGACTTTGTATTTGAGTAGTGTATTCACCTCCTAAAAGGAAGTAGATAAGTAGAAGTAAAAGATTCGTTCAAGCTTTAAAAAGTCTACAATTCTGTATTACTGACTAAAGTTAATAAACATCCTGAAAACGTAATAACAGTAAAATTTCAACCACCTTCAAAAACAACATCAATCTCCTTTAATTTTTCAATGAAGCATTTCAGTATATATTCTGCAAAGCATTACTATAAGTTTTTCTTATCATCAATTGTTGAAAGCAGATTTTGGTCCAAGAAAATTCTAGATTCCTTTGTTCAGCGCTGAAAACCATGTTGTAATATGCCCAATTTTACAGCGCATTAATTCGCTCAGTAATACAGTCAAGAGCAAAAGTAAATTACACGTGTGATCTTTATGTCTTTAATTATAAAGCTGATTATAACATTCGTTCGGCAGGTCTCACGGTTCGTGAGCATGCGGGGCGCGCATACAAACTTCAATTGTTTTACCGACCATTTTGGCGATACCATCACCATACTAGAATAATGAAAGGGAAACTTACTCGTATCATTGCTGAATAATGATTTTACGAAACCTAACCAATTTTATTCTATGCTAATGCTGATTATCTGTTCACTTGCCTTATCGCAGATTGATCGCAAAGCTACTGAGTTTTAGTAATTATTTGCGTGATTCTGTATTTTGATTGTTTTGTAATTAGTAATACAGTAAACATATTTTTATTTACCAGTTGACAATGAGATTGTAATTTACTAAAAGTAGGTAGTAATTTGTATGTTATATGAGCAATTAATATGTAAATTGTCTACCTACGTGTATTTCACTTTTTATAAAGTGAACATCGTCATGGCATTAAGCAATCTACATACATCCTGATACTTCCGTATTGGTACTGTTAAAACATGGTCATTTCAATAGAACAGCTTATGTACTCCAGTGGCGGGCATTAGTTTTGAGGAAGGCAGTAGATAGGTACTTACTCAAATGTTTTATTGATGAAGATCAGTGGTTTTTATCAATGACACAGATTTGTAAGTACCTACTGCCTACCTCATTTCAACTACCAGGTAGGCACTGCCTAAATGCGTATATGCACCATGTGAGTATGGCCATGATATTTTCGTATCTTCGTGACTGACGCCCGTGGATTGCAAAACACAAATACCTAAGTAATTTGAGTCTTGTTTTTTTTTATTAGGGCTTTAACCATGAACTCTTAAACCAACCTCTGATGAAGTTTAAACAAAGAAGTGTTGTTTTAAAAAAAACACACACACCACATATAACTGATGTAACCATGGCCCAAGGAATGTTTAAAGGTACGAATTACCTATTTGACTGGGCCATGCATTTTTATACTTGACTAGTTTTGGTATCTTTAGAATAGACGCGTTGAGTTGATTGAGAATCGCCTACGTGTGCTGAGAAAAAAATTGCGGAAGGCCTTTATTGTTGCTGACACTTTATTAAAGACGGTTTACAATAAAAATAATTAATAAAGCAATTTTTCACAGATTAATACCTTTGAACTATAATCACTGTCTTTAGTGGCCAACATGGTGAACAATTGTTGCCTTCAGGCCGAATCGTAAATTTTTACATTTTTACATTTGTATTTCGAAGACAACAAATTCAAGGATCTTCCTATTTCCATAAAATATTTTAACGCCATCATTAAATTTTTAATTGTAAAATACAGATTTTATATTTATATATCTACTTAGTTCAATCAATGTGTAAGTTTTTTAAGTTTCCGTTTCCCATAAGGTAAATGGAACCCTTATTGGATAACTTTGTTGTCTGTCTGTTTTTTTTAATAACTTGGAAAAAGTTAAATAATCTTCGAGTCTCGAGTAGGTGCCGACATAGACGAACTATTTACCAATCTACAAGTAAGTAAACAAAAAAACCCTCGGTACGCGAGTCCGTTTCGCACTTGGCCGGTTTTCAGTAAATACCCATCATTTTTTATGATCCAAGGATTGCGTGTTTAAATCAAAACAATAACTTGTAAAAACAATCGGTTGTGGAAAACAAAAACAAAATCGGAATAAATCCACTCAGATCACGTAAACATTTATCTTGCGGATCCGCGGATGGCTCACGTTCGAACGTCGGAATTATCGCTAGATTACGAGTAACGTTGGGCAATTTATATGAGAAATCAGCGGACCTAGGCCTCGCCGAGTGCCTGAGCGACTAATATTATTGTGAAATCGTGGAAAATAATGATTGAACAATTTCACACGTGTGGCTAATGCTTGCAAAGCTGTATTTCTCATCTCGCTATTTCATATGTTTTGTTGCGAATAGAAGCGTACATTGAAAATAAAATTTAAGCTTACGCACGTTAGCAGAATTTGACGACCTCAATCTCGTATAATAGTGGTTTGGTTTGACGTTAAAACAATATTGTTTAGTTCAGTATAGGGACTTAAAGTAGGTTGTTGGGCGTTACAGTAAGCTCTAAAAACAGTAGATTACCTACAAAACCATGTTTTTAGAGTTCGAAAAAATAGTTTGTCAATATTTTTTTTAACTCAAAAATGCATATTTATTTAATTTGTTTAAATAAATATGCATTTCTTATGCTTTCAGTGTTTTTTAAAATTTGTTTAGTTTGTCGCGTTCAGTTTCCTTTTATCTTTACCATTACTGGGTTAAACTTAAAAGTGTTGTAAATTGTAAGTCTTTGTCTTCCTGCCTGTGACTTATTGGGTGTAACACAGATAACAGCCAGGTATGTTAATTAAGCATGTTCTACATAGCGTGTGTTAAGTGATGACACGGTGGAAAGTATTCACGTTTTCACGTCAGTGTGGAAGTACCCTAATTTAGTGCTTCTTTTTTAATGCCAGCCCACCGGCAGGTTTTAATTGACAACTTTGAGATGTAGATGAATAGAAAACTAAGTTACAGCTACGTCTTTGAAATTTTTACATTAAAGTTATTTTCTTTTGGATTCAAAGTGCTCCATGATAGGTACTTAGTATCTGTTTATGAGCACGTTTACTATTTATAAGCTTCCATAATAGTATGGGCGTTGAATACTGAAATAAATCACTTGAAAAGGTGAAATATAGAGACTAGAGAAATATAGACCAATAGAGAATATGTAAATATCGTTAGTCTATAAGTAGTTTTCTTCTTGAGGGCTACAGAAAACCAGAGCTTGAGTTTTGCGAGTTCCGTGCAAACTTAATTCTGAATATTATGATGGATATTTCATTCTAAAAACGTTTTCATGTGTTATTTTTCGTATTGTTACCTTTATTTAATCTGCGATGGTAAGCCAAATTCTAGGTTTACGCAAAGTAGTTTAGTGAGTTGAGTAGATAATATAATTTTGTGGTACGGAACCCTACAAACGTCAATGTATAAGGTATATAAAAACAAGAAAGAGTTACCTATGTATTAAGTATCCCAAATTCTGATCTAGTTTGATAATAACACAGTAATTTAACATGTTAAAATATTAAGCCTCGAGCAACTTGATTCCATCTGACCCGCACAAATATTCATAGTTTCGACTAGTATCCAACAAAGGTAATTTAATAAGACAAATAATAAATTACTCGTATTAAACAACGTTAATTATACACGTTGTTTACGCAAGTCTTAAAGCTTGATTCTGGTACCTACGCTACAGCTACATTACAGATAGGACGAATATTTTTTCGGTCGACGCATAAACTCTACATTTATAACTTTTTTTTTCTTATTTTGTAAAGTAACAAAACGGCGCATCATATTGAAAATATACCATCTAACCGCCTCCATGGTTGACTGGTAGATAATGCTTCTGGCATTAAGTTCGCTATTGCCTTTGCATCAAAGTATTTAAAAATAAATAAATAATGTGTATACGAAGAATATATTTTTTAATGACCAACAAGCCTAACGTTAGATGAAAGCCTGTGTATCAACACCCTAACAGCGGCATCGGACGATAATGAGCTAATAATGTAATGGCGGGGCTTTGAAGAAAATGAATTTCTCCATTTGTCACGGTTGATTGCATAAAATAAGCGGCAGAAACCTAGAGAAATTACAGTGTTTCTCAGTGCCCTTTTTAATCTCGTTGATTTTTAATTTTTTACCAATTTAACTTACGTTAACATTAAAGTAAACAGTATTTAATCCGTAATTATGTAATTAGGTACTTATTATAACAGGTAGCTAGGGGAAAAATCAATTACCTCTTCTTTTACAAGGTAAGTAGAGAATTACGTAGGAGGAATCAATCAGGAAACCCTTCGACGTCAATATTTTATGCTATTACCGAGACTAAGTCTCCCTCCAAGCTTTGATGAGTAATAAATAAAAATTCTACATATTTTTATCGTCGCTTATAATAGCATCCTTGTCTTATACGAGGTACTCGTCAATGGTTTTTGCAAGATTGTCTAACAGCACATTTAGACCCAAGTCCTAGCTAACACAAATGCGTTTTCTTAATCAACCCGCACTGGGAAGAGAACCTAGGATTAGATTAAAAAGAAGAACGATCAACGTGAATCACCCCGCCACAAGTGTTGTACCTATCTCAATCTATCTTTAATTTATTTTAAAACATGAAATAAATTAAAAATAAGTTCCTACCTACATATAAAAAAGAAAAAAAAAACAAACAAAAAAAACATAATTTGTTTTCGACATTAAATTATATAATTGGCTTGAAATATCTCCGCTCGCGTGATTGGCATGTATGCTAAGGAATGCCTGCCTCAAAACGATTTACGTGGGAATATTCCCGGTAATCCCTGTAATTTGACGTGGGACCCACCGCGCCCCGAGGGTACAAGTTCCGATGTCATCCCTTAGTTTCCCGAACATCTTGTGAATAAATTCGGGAGAGCCTGGACTTTAGTCTCGCGGGGCGGCCCATCGCGTCGTCGGGATTAATATTTGTTGTTGCCGAGATTCAGGTTGACCCGGGTCAAGTTTCCCGGAATGCTCCATGATGTATGCGATTTTGTTCGATGTTAACGGGAAATGTTATAGGAAAGTGTTGGTCTTTGTGAAAATTCCTAGTACACTAATTATAAACACTGCACTACCTTATTAATATTATTAATAGTTGTCCTCTAGTTGAAAGTTGTCCGGAAGACGTCGGCTTAAGAGATAAGTCAACCATTAAGGTTGACTTATCTCTTAAGCCGACGTCTTTCTTTGTAATTTGTCTGTCTTTGTAATTTTGTTTATAACTACACTTATTTCTGTAAAAAGAAGTGTAGTTATAAACAAAATTACAAAGGTTCTGGAATGGAGGCCACGTACCGGCAAGCGCAGCGTAGGACGCCCACCCACAAGGTGGGCAGACGACCTGCTAAAGGTTGCAGGACGACGCTGGATGCTGGCCGCTTCCAATCGGCCGATCTGGAAGTCACTGGGGGAGGCCTATGTTCAGCAGTGGACGTCCTGTAGCTGAGATGATGATGATGATAAAACAAAATAGTGTGATCATAGGTAGAGCTATCTTTATTTAGGTACTAATGAAATCTATGCTGGTTAGTCCCTCTTTTTAAATAACCCTCAGAATCAGCTCTTAGAGGTTTTTATTAAATTAATAAAAAAAAACTGTTTTAAGTAGATAATTAAGTCAAGATATTTCTGCTATCTATTAGCGACAACGACGTAACTTTATGTTAAAATACTGTTTTATAAATTAGGTTAGCAACGTGGACACACTTCGTCTTTAAAACTTTTGAATAAATTAATTAATTAGTAAATCATTACTTTTATACACCTTTAAAGAAATCTGTCTCTAGTCCAGCATTGGCAACAAGCCTACCACACAACAGCAAGAGTACAGCGATATTCTCTATTAAACGCCAAACAGTATTGTTTTTACGTCAAATTGTATTAAGAAGAAAAACAAAGTTGAAGTACTATAAAGACTAGTTCGCTCTGTATTATTTTAGTCAAGCTTCGAGTTATTACGACCTCCGTAGCCGAGAGGCGAGCACGGACTATACAGGATGTCCCAAAAAGAGCGTGCCAAAATTAAGGAGATGATAGACTAATAGATGACCATCTACTATACAAAAAAATTTTTTTTTGTAAAAGTTTCACCATTTCATATATATTTTTTTTTCATATTTTTAAAATTCCCAATTTTGATCCTTTCCCTTGTTGCTGTGTGTACGAACGAGCGATTTTTCTTAATCTATTTGTCAAAAATCTGCTTATTTGTACACGCAGCAACAAGCGATAAGTACTTATGCAAAAAAATGAGAGTTTTAAAAAATCATATCGCTGAAATGGTATTACTTTTACTATTTTTTTTTTTGTACAGAAGATGGTCAGCTATAATTAATCTATCCTTTGCTTAAGTATGGCACGATCTTTTAGATATGGCGCCAGTACTCATACTCAGTATATGGCGCCGCCGTCTCTGAGGTTCCGGGTTCGATCCTCGGTCGGGTCAATGTAGAAAACGACCTTTTCTATATCGTCTCGGGTCTGGGTGTTGTGGTACCGTCGTTGTTTCTGATTTATATAACACAAGTGCTTTAGCTACTTAACTTAGGATCAGAGCAATGTTTGTGATGTTGTCCAATATTTATTTATTAAAATTAGTTTGATCGAACTCCTAGACTATGCGACGAAAAATAACTCGCTACCTAAATAAAATATTTGGGTAGTCAGCACTTCGAACTAGAAGAGGTCACGGTAAGGACCTCTTCTAGTTCGAAGGATGGAAAATTATTAGAAGAATAGGAATTTGACTATGCGAAATAATACGTTTTAATTTACATCAGTATTTCTATGAGACATTAATTCGTTTCGTAACATTTATTGTTTGAAGCACCTATTTCATAATCCGAGCTTACTTCTCATGCGTCAACCTTCAGCTCTTATTATTCATGGGAAACTAGAGCGAGCAATCACGAACTAAAACAATTACGAGCGATATGGTTTGAGTAAAAAACTAAAAATACCTTTACAATGTTCGTGTTTTTGCTGAAATCAATTTGCTAATCAAACGGTGAGTGTGCGGGAAAGTTTTGTAGGAGACTATCTCACAATTAAGTTAGGAACTAGTCACACGTTGCGTTGCGATATTTGTTGCGATAGTTGCGCTAAATTAGGCTCGTCGTCCACTGCACTTAAGCTATATCACTATAAATTCATTTGTTTGGGTATCTCTATTTATTATTATTTATTTATTATAATTCTTTTACAAAAAAAAATAATTTAATAAATTGCCTCGCAAACCACTTATAAGGTTCATTTTTTTTGCAATGATGATTTGAATCTTAAAGATAAATAACACTTGAAAAAAAATCATCGACCTCAGGTGGGATGATTTTTTTCAAGCGTTATTTATCTTCAATTAAACCTTGCATGGAATTGCTAAAAACAAAAATTTACAATTTGAATCTTTTTATGTTATTACTTGATCTGTCGCTCAGTCGATTCGGCCGCGTGTGATATTTATCACCAAGGCTAAAAGTATAAAATGACTCAAGTCAAACTTTCATTATGCCTTATACTCTCTTTAAGCCCCTCCTCCTTGTACACTGAAATGTTTTGCCTAACTTGTAGCCACAGTACCTACAATAAAACTAATTTATTCCTGCAAATAGGCCTGAATTAAGCTCATTACACATCGCATTATTTTAACCATCTACAGTTTTGTATGTGGCCCAGTAATACTTTAAACCGTTGCGTACTTAAAGTAACCGCAGTGTGGATGCACCGTTATTGCAAAGGAATTGTAGTTTCAACATATTTTTTAACTCTTTAGTTAGCTTAACATAGCTCCAGGCAGTGGTCTCCAAGCTTTTTAGTCTATTCCTGTGGTCATTTTCGGCTTAGTTCATCCGGAGCGTCGATCCGTGCATGTGCTAAAGCGCATTTCACTGAAATCGAACTCTGCACCACGCAGAATAGATACGCGTACGTTCCGGTTTCAACGTTGAGTTCGATACAAATCTGTGCTAGGCATTAATACTTAGAAACTCACATCCTCATGTGTGAACCTGAACATGTATTATCCTACCTACTACACTTTAAGTATTGAATTGAAAGAAGATAGTTTTTAAATATTGGACATCACTTACAATGCTCTCATCCTAAGGTAAGTAGGTAAAGCTAATATAGAAATCAGACAGCGACGGTACCACAACACCCAGATCCGAGACAATATAGAAAAAATCGTTTTCTACATTGACCCGACCGGGGATCGAACCCGGAACCTCAGAGAAGGTTGTATGTATAATATGTTTTTTGTTACGCAGGAACATTAATATATTATGTTCCTCCGTGACCATAAAAAAAACTGATGTGATATACAGTGCCATCACTGCAGTGATATTTTAATAACAGAGGTTTCCCAACTAAGAACCATTACTAACGACACTCGTTACAAATCCGTGCAAATTAATTTTCGAATCCGATTTCACTCATGCGGTTTCAATACATCAATGGGATGCTGCATCCGAACTTCTGTAATTAAGCAAATTGGACTTACGTATCCTGATGGAATCTGGGAGTCTACTCTGACAAACCGTATCGATATTTAAGCTCTGTACCTCTCTCATACCGTCCTCGAATATAAATGTGAGTGAGAGGGATGGATAGAGTTGGGTTTATCAAAATCGTTTTGCGGAGTAGACCTCCTGTACGCTAGAACGAAATTGTAAGAGCCGATTGCATTCAGTCGTGTATATCTCTATTGGTTGTTAAAGCTGTGTACGGGTGCGTGAATTGACAGCTCTATGAGTACTAGCGTTGGAAATGAATTGATATTTATTAATTAATTTATAGATTATTGTATATTACTTAGGCAAATTTTGTTAAAGTTAAACAAACAGAAACGCACTTTGGATAATCACTGCGTACACACACAGCATTATAAACTGCAGTACTTATATATTGCCAATAAAAAAGGGTAACACATTTGCAGTTTAAGTTGTGATAGCTAATTTCATTTTTTCTAAATAGTAGTATAGTTTTTGATTTGAAAAATTTATGCTTTACTAATTTATTTATAGAAACAACTTAAGGCTATAGAATATTAGCAATTACGGATACGTATTAATAAAGTACATTAAGTAACACTTGTTTCAGCCTACTTCGTTTGCGTAGACTTTTGAATTTTAACAAAAATAAATTAATTATCCCATGGGACCAAAACTGGCATAAAAATGATCCTACGTGTTACTAGACTAATATTATTATTATGAGCATTGACTTATATATTACTTGATTATGAGTGCCAAATTTCAGCTAGTTCTGTTCAGATGTTAGAATTGCGATTGAGAAACAAACATACCTACTTACAAATTTTCTCCGATCGATGGGGTTTTACCCTGAATTAACACTTGTATCAAGGTTAAGGTATTCACATAATGTGACAACTGACAATAACACAAACATTACACGTCTACAAGCTTACCACGATACAATCTAAGTGGCAATACAAGACAATAAAACTACTAACGGCTGGGAAGTCACAATTGAATAGACATGTTTGCTACTGGAATCCGAGTTATACGGTCCCAACCCTAATCCGGCCCAGTGTCTCGGCGCTATAACGAATTTATATGTCTCTGATACGAGATACTGAGGGTTTCCAACGGTTGTAGAATCGGTCGATCGGTTACTATGCAAGTACTGGATTGTTACACGACAGTACGATTGTTAAAACTAGCTGTTATATAACATAGGATAAGACCGCCACATTGAAATTATTTTCTATAAAGTGTTTAAATCTATTTATCCAATTACGAGGAGGAAACATACGTCCAAAAAGATACGAAATTTTTTCGTAAATAATTTGTGTTACTATGGACAGCAAAAATGCTCTAATTTAACTGTCATAGTTTATTTCGAAAATTCTTTCTGCTAATTTTTAGGGTGGGCACTGACCGAAGTTACAGGGTGTAACCGAGCGTTCGTGTAGTCAGATTGAACAAGCGAGCGCCACGAGCGGGATAGACAAGGATTTTGATACGCGACGTAACAAGATCATGCTAGCCAGGGCTACTTGTACTATTATCTTTTCTGTGGCCAGGGGCGTGCGGTGCATAGGTAGGCAAGTAGGTACTTAAAAATCCACCACAACCACTGATTTTTAAAAATAAAATACTTAAACTAAGTATTTTCTGCCTACCTTGAAATAAAACCAATGTACGGTTACGTCCCGTAACCCTGGTCAGTATCGACATTAAGACTTTGTATCCTGCTTACACGTACTTAGTATTAACTCTCTTTAGATTATGTTTATTCGTTGATGATTCTGAACGTCGAACTTACTTGAACGTTTCTATGAAATATGGTGCGGCAATATTTCTTGAAACATCGAGAGCCCTGGATAAGAGGCAATTCAGTTGGCATTTTGCAGTAAAAATTCTAGAAACCCGACCATATTGTCTTTCGAGCGCCCAAACAATAACGAGTTTAGATGTCTCAAATACGATTTCGTTTTGGATCGCCATTTTTGATACGGCTGCATTTATGCGTTTGAAAAATAAATAAAGTGTCTATTTCTTATTTGAAACTGACTATAGCTACAGTCTATTGATTAAAACATTTGAACACAAAATATAATATATTCTACTTTGTTGGTCAAAAGATTTGTTATGTATGGAGAGAAGAAAGCATTTCAGACTACACTAGTAGGTACTAGAGACTTACTGTTAGAACAAGTTGCAGTTTCCCTTTTAGTGTAAGTCCTTTGGATATAGAAATCCGGTGGTTTTAAAAATTAAAGTCATTCTAAACATTTAAATTAAAATACTTTCAAAACGATTGATGAAATGTATTTAAATGTATGCAAATTCCGAAAATAAATATAAAAATCCGTTAAAATGTTCTATAGAAAAATATTTAGCTTATCACGAACTTTAGTTCATGACGAAACACAGTCGACCGACAAAAGGCGTTTCACATTTTAATATAAAATTACTTTTAGAACTCGGACGTTAAATACGCTTTTTCATACGAGCTAAAACTGTTTGCTTAGGAACAGTTTGTGAACTGAACCGAAGCGTGTCACAATATGAATACGCTCAGTAAGCTCGCTCCGTGAGCCGTATACAAAGTGTCATATCCCTTGCCACTTGACCCGAAGCCACAGACCAATAATATGTAGATACATTTACAATTTTATGTCTACGCACGATTTAAAGTGGCGCCGGAATAAAATTGGGGCAGCCCGACTTAGCTTTAAGGGCTAGCAGGCTGTTTTTATTTCAGTACCTGTCTACTAAATGTCTTCGGCTCTGTGAAAACACACGGACTTAACTAAAACTAGTTATAGATTTGTTCAGGACATACTAACTTATCTCCGCAAATGACAAAATTATTAGCATTCAAATTAAATTATCACTATCCTAAGTCCAGTCCTTAGTTCTGTACACATTATTATTACACTTAACTTCATTCGAACACTCTTACTGACGTATTCTTCACGAAAACACATGGCATTACAACTTCTTAAATTGCAAGAGATCTTACTAATCTCTACTGCATTATTTTAGCGTTTGATTAAATACAATAATGGCCTTACTATAAAAAAGATAGACTAGGCTTAAACCATGTCAGAAATGTTGATACATCAGACATGTCAATTGGTTGACTATCTTCAGACAGTGTTTAAACCTTGTCTAACTTTTTTTTAGTAAGGCCATAGCAGTTGAAAATCCTGGTTTTAAAATGATTTATATTAGAATCAGCGAGCTTTCTGGTCCTTTCTACTTTATAACCATAGCGTATACCGGGTTGTCACGAAGCGAATCCGTTGGTTCCGCCATAGCTTTGAATGCTGTGATATCCACTTTGCGTCGAAAAAGGGCCGTAAACAATTTCGAATAATCAGTGTTTGACTAACGTGAGAAGTCGCTTCTGGATAGTATCCCGGTCCCGATTAAATATCTTAGTTAGAAATACTTGTAAGTAAATATTTGTTTCGCTATGAGTTAGTTTAATAACTAACTCAAAGCGCTCTAACAAGCGTTTTATTTAATGATAAAACACCAATATCCCTCTGAAGTTTATTTATGGAGCTTCTTGTTCACCAATCAACACGTTTCATCTTATAAAATTAACAAGAAGCAAGGTCTTGCAGTTGCAGACCAGTAAAAGTCCTAGAAAGATTGCAACATTGTTTATTTTTAATTTTAAATATGCATATCCTGTAGTTAAAAAACAAATATTAACTATTGGTCAAGTTTGAGACAGATTAAAAGAAAATAATAGAAAATACAGCGGGCCAAGTGCGAGTCAAACTTGCCCGTTTTTTTCGTATTAAACGAGTTATAAGTAAAAAAGAATAGTTTTGTCATAGATATTATATCAGAAACGGAAATGATATGATATCTATTTATAAAAATGCTGACTTAGTTATAATGTCCATTGGTCTATGTCTCTTTATCTCCGCTTCCTTTTATTGCAACAAACTTCTTATCGGAATTTCTCAGACGGCAGGAAACGAATCGACATTTCTATTTACTTATCGATGTTTGAACTCGATATGCAATAACTATAATAGTTTGATGCGATAATAGTTTTGGGGTCTAAATATTTGACCAGCTATCAGCACGGACTACTCGTAAAAGCCTTTTTAAATGTTGATAAGAAATTCTAAGTCCCGCTGTAATATATTAGAGTAAATAGCAAGGTTCAGACACGATAAATCTAAGGCCTTTTGCGATAAGAAATGGAGTTGTATTCTTTCGTAATCCTATGGAGTTAGGGGCAAAAAATAGCTTTCATTTTCGCTGCGAACTGTACTTTTAATTAACCCGTGTCATGATCAACATGGCCCCACCCCGACCCCCGCTCGCGTTTCAGGTTTCCTAGAAAATTTAGATATTTAGGATTACTAAGTTTTAAACCTTTATTTGAGTGGTTTTTCTATAGAAAATATATATGTATTATGTATTTTTCTTACGTAAATCCAACGCGTTTCGAAAAATCTCACGTGAGATTGGGGGATGGGGGAGGGGGTTGAATAAAATCTCACGAAATCTCACCAGGGGGGGAGGAAGGGACAGAAAATTTAAAAAAACACCTCACGTAATTTATGGACGCCCCCTATGGTTTGGCAAAACTTACACTTCCCAAAATATTGCAAGGCATGCGATTTCCATAAGTAAAAAAAAATAAAAAGTCTTTACTGGCAAGTTAAACAATTCTGCAGGAAAGAAATAATTTAATTAACATTCAAGGCCAACTGGCTCTACTTTATCTTTTCAGGTTATACTTGGTTTTTGGTAAAATGTTCGGCTGAAATAAACTCTTTTATAAAATACTTCTGTTTTTTTATGAAAACGATTTAGATTAGGGTCTTGGAAGTTGTTGTTTTTAATTTGGGTAATTATTTTAAAGGCTTTCAGCTATAGTTAATATTTTTTGTTTTTTAATGTAGATTGCATGCATTAAGTGCTCTAATTAGGATGTTCGAAAGTTGTCACGGAAGGATTGAATCAATCAAACAAGCGCATGGAACTATTATGTTGACATCTTGGCGCTAACCATGAACTTTAGATGTAAGGTCTCAACAGGTCAACCTTCTTTTGTTTTTTCTTAGAGTTTGACGTGTACACGTAAACAACGCTGATTTGGTAGGTGCGTACTGCGCTGTTTATTTAGTGTACCTACGTCAATTATTAGGCCTCGCAGTCGCAAGTGTTAGACCGTCTTGTCTATTATTTCGTGCTGTGTACTACAAACCCAGGCGGTTGTGGGTTTGATTCCCGTAACGGCAAATGATTTTGTGATGACTTTTAATGGTCGTGAACGTCATGGAAAATTATAATGTTACCTATATATTCCCCATACTCCAAGCTTTCCTTAGTTTGGGGCTAGATAATTAGTAGAAGTATTTTGTAAATGACATAAGGTATTACTATAAATTACTAACTATTGGTTAAAAACTATCATCAGAATACTGGTACCTACCGCTTCGCCATTACGAACAATGCAAATGCTGCCCCTTTTTATCTGTCAAAGCAATACCATGGAAATTGAATAGCACAATAAACCAATTCCGACTAAATCAACACCAAAAAACCCAGTCGTTCCGATCTGGTGACCACGAGGGATTTAAATTAAGACCTCTCTCCACAATGGCGTCAGGTTATAGAGAGTTACCAGGAGGTTCTTGGGTTAGAAAAAAAACAGTGAAGCGTGAGCTACTCTTATAGGCGAACCTTAGAACATATCATCTGAGTGCTAAATAAGCAAGATGAAGTGGCAGGGAAGGCCCTAGTTTGTCAGAGAAAAAGACACTTGGATTGTTGTCGGATTTCTTCAGCCTATGGCAGTGCGGTTTTTTTTTCCAATCACACCAATTGGCTAGCCCCAAATTACTAAGCAAAGCTTGTACTATGCTGACTAGATAACGGATTGGCCTTTTCCTGAGCGTCTTCTCTTATAACTGACAAAACTAGTGATTGCCGCGATTGTAGCGGCTCTGCTTTGTGACACAGTTATTAATATGGGCCTGGCCAAATGCAATATGGGATGGTTTGTATTTAACTTTTTATTAATTACAGATAGCACGTGAAAGTATATACTTTCACGGGCTAAATATATATAAAAATAAGTTTAAATTTGAAAAAAAAAAGAATTCCATAACCTTTTTTTTTTTCAATGTTTGTTTAAACGTACAATCATGGTGGGACGTCCAAAGCAAAAACAGTTTCTCCAACGAGACCGCGCGACGTGCAGCGGTCGCGCACCGCTTGGCCAGTGCCTTGCGCGGGCGCAGGAAACAGAACCAATTTTATATTGGCTAGCAAAGCGTTCGGTTTCCGGGACCGTTTCCTTGGGGCAAAAACAGTAATCAACGACAGTAGGGTGGGGAGCAGCAAGCCTACTATGATTATAGCGTTGGTGTGTACCATTTTATGAGTTAGCATTTCTTAGATTTTCCGTTTGTTTAAATTTTTCTTTCTTTAATATGTTACTGGCTGATATTAATTGTAATCTTATTTGTAAGCTAGAGCTGCTTGGGAAATGGCGTTTCCTTCATAATTCCCTTTAGATTTGAAAAATCAACGGAGCTGGGACAAAATTTCATGCGAATCCATTTTAGAATCTCTTCTAGATTCTAGCATCAACAACACAGACCTCTAGACTAAGGGCTATTTCTACCAGGGAATCCAGTTATTGGCTGCATGCTTATCCTTCAGCCAGTGTAGGAACCCTTTTAAACTCAGAAACTCTTTGTGTAGCGATTGGTCTCCGCGTTGGTGCTGAGGTTTGCAGCCCACATAAATGTTCCTTGTGGTGCTGATATCAGCTCGTTAGGACATCACGGACTTTCTTGTGTGAAGAGTGCAGGCCGTTTTTCTCGCCATGGCTGCATCAACGATATTATTCGTCGATCTCTTACCAGCATCAATGTGCCGGCTATACTTGAGCCGAATGGTATCGCACGTGATGATGGCAAGAGACCCGACGGAATGTCGCTGGTTCCCTGGCAGACGGGCCGGGCTCTAGTGTGGGACGCTACCTGCGTAGACACACTAGCCGCCTCCCATCTTTCCGGGACGACCAGAGCTGCAGGTGCGGCTGCAGCTAGCGCGGAAGTTTTAAAAATAAATAAATATAAGCAAGTAGGCGCCAATTACCTGTTTGTACCCTTTGGCGTTGAAACATTAGGTCCGTGGGGTCCTAACGCAATCTGTTTATATATAGAGATTGCAAGAAGGTTGTCTAACAGCAGTGGGGACCCAAGAGCTGGCAGCTACCTCGCACAGCGACTGAGCATCGCAATTCAGCGAGGGAATGCTGCCAGCATCTTTGCTACCTTACCACGAGGACCTTTTTTTTTATAACTTTTTAGTTTGTATTAATATTTTTTCATTTATATTTGTAAATAGTTTAGGTATATATAATGTTATTTATATTAATGATTTTTAAGTTGTAAATATGTCAATAGCTTTTTCCGGAAATAAACTCGATATTATTTAATCTTCACTTTATCTTACTACGAAGCCTATGAATAAATTATGTCCTGTTTAATTAATTTATAGCCTAGGTAGTTCGTGAAGGTCGTGAATTCGAGATTACTCGACCTCTATACTTGAACTATAACTTTTTCTGTGCTCTAGATGATGGTGCAATTAAGCCTACTCATTAAGTTAAGACTTCATCTAAACCTTGTTTAAAAATGTCAGTTATTTTGAACTCGAAAAGGCATAACTTAAAAAAGTCTAAAACAGGCTAAATTCACTGGGTAGGTTATATTGGTTTCATTTTAGAGTTAGGTTGAAAAGTGATTTAAAAAGGTCCTGTCACTGGCTTATCTAGTTAGCAGCATACTGTACCTACCTGGTTTTTTGGGTAAGCTTCTGTTAAAGCTACTGTTTAGTAATTTGGGACCATTGCACATGTAGCACGTGTTTTATGCTGCAAAAAGGGCACACATAAAGTCAATGGGCCTTCCCATTATTATTCCTTATTTCTACCTGCTAAAATAAACAAAAAATTGTTATTTTAAGGAGTAGAGTGTTAAAAAGAATCTGTGAACGCGTTAATAAAAACGTAAACAAAGCAAAAGCTCGTATTTTAAACATTTGTCAATATGATTTGAGTTCATTTGAATAAAAATAATAACTCTACCATTTTGTTGCTCTTGTAAAATTGTATTTGATTTGCATAACCATAGAATATGGAATTTAAGAGATGGGAGTCGGTTGAATTGAAAACAAATTCCACATAGATCTTTGAATCAATGTAGGTATTAAAGCTTTTGCTTTGTATAGTTATAAATGTGAATGTTTGTATTTTTGTAATTTCAATACACGTACGCTTTAACAATTTGATGGAATTAAGTCTTTTGAGGTCCCGGTTCGATGCCCGGTCGGGTCAATGTAGAAAACGAACTTTTCTATATTTTCTAGGGTATGGGTGTTGTGGTAACGACGTTGTTTCTGATTTCTATAACACAAGTGCTTAAGCTCTAGCTTAGAATCAGACAAATGTGATGTTATTCAATATTTATTTGTTTTATTTATTTACTACGCCAGCCAAATAGCCGCTTTCCCATCAGCTTGTCATAAATAAAATTATTTAAAACATTTTACGAGTTATAATTTTATTCTAGCTAGACACATTATTTCTGGTTAAAATTAATTCCATCAAATTTATCAACTATAATTATAATTTTCGGAACTGTTTCAATAATCAATCATCAGGCATTTTAGTTTAAATTATGTTCTACCGGGAATCCTATCGGTGTGCAAATTGATTTAATATTCAGTTACAATAAACAATTAAAATTAATAACCCATAATGATGAAAAATATTTAACTAATTTATCCAATTACACTCCCAGGATTGGCCGAGTTCTGGCTGCCCACTTCAACTCACTGCTAGGTATAAGACTCTCCTAATGCTTGCCACTGAGCCCTTAGTTTCTGTAGTGGCGTTATTTATCTATTTGGATAGTAATTAGGATGGATTAAAGAAAGGCCCTTTCACTGTAATAGAAAAAACGAGAAAAAAAAATATTGTAAAAAAATGTCATTGGTGGTAAAATTGTTTACCTACCCTACCGGACAAACAAGCATTTCTTTTACTTATTTGTATAAATGCATGATGAAAGCAAGTTTATTGATTTCGGGGTTATAATAGAAGATTTCAGCTAAAACCGATGTATGTTTAGGTTCGTTAAGGTTTTTTGGTTATTTACTGGCCGTTGCGTTAAGCATTTTTTTAAACAGCAAGCTAAAAGGCTGCATTCATGCCGTTAAAATACAACAGAAAAAGTACAAAAACGTCCCATTAGCGTTTCCTCAAACCGCAGGCAAACGTGGTGGCTGAAATTACCAAAAAGAACTTGACAGTAAATTAATTAAGTTTTTTTAACCAATACTTAAGAGCGCGTGCCGCACGAAACTGGAAATGACTTTAGCTAATAAGCACATGTATTAGCTAAACCTATTCCAGCACGGGTTTCTTGTAACTTAATGTACTAATAAAAAGACTGAATTGATAATTTTAAGCCTCCTAACAATTTTTTAAAGTAAGTGATAAATTTTCACTTAACCTAAATCAAATGTAATTTTCACTCCCTTTAATAACACCAATAAATTTTGCGATAAAAACACGAAATCCGAGCAAAATATTTTCGTAAAAAATTAAAACCTTCATAAATCGTCCACAGTTATAAATATCCCATAGACCCTTTCCGCCCGAACTGCTAAACTGTGTTATTATCCCTCAGATAGATATACCCATGATTTCAATAACTCACGCCGGTATCATTGGCCCATTTCCACCATCCCTATACTTTCCCATCCGACCGATAATTACCGCGTTTACTTTCGGACGAGGGTTTGTTCAGGGCTTTAGGCAAACTAGGCAATTATCACATCGCCCCCAGACAGTTCCCATGGGATCTCAGAATTGTTAAGTTACATATAAACGTGTCGAACCTCGCGGCCATTACTCCTTTTGTTGCACTCGTAGTAGGATATTGTGTCGCGGTCAGTCTTGCGACGAAGCCGTAGTGCGCATCCTCGCCACTCTATCGCCTCCTACCGCATCCATTGCTCACTCCTTTGAGAAAACTCGAGGACTCGTGAGCAAACACAAGAAATGTATTAATGGTTGAAATGAAAGCCGGCCGTGTCGAGTTACAGAGATGTTTGCTTGAGACCGTCGCGTGAGAACCTTCGAACTGCATGGGCGTGACATCGAACGTTTTTTTTTTGTATTTTTTCTTTTGTATGGCTAATGTTGAGCTGTATAATGGTACGGTTCGACGTGACCGTGACAATGCATCTTTTGGGGATCGAACTCTAGCTTTGGCCTTTCGTTTCACACATGTTTTGTTGTATTGTTTCCTTAAATTTCGGCGTTTTACGACGTCATTGTTGCGAATGGTCTGCGTCGATTTCACGCTAATTCGTTTGCTGTTCTTTTTGGGACGTCGTCAAAACCCCATATTTGGTGGAATATTCAGTGTGCACGGCGCGAAACTCTAAAATTGATCGTGCCCGCGGGCCGGGTGGCCATTAAAAATACATTAAGTTTCTGGAACTCATTGCCGACAATGTTAGTAATGCAATACTATGAATAGGCTCCGCGTTAGTTTGTTTTCGTTCACCGAGATTGTCGTACTTTCGCTACATTGTTTGAGCGGAGGCTGAAACGCATTTGTCATTTTTCACGGCAAGTTTCAAGAACGAAATGAAAGAGACGCTATCTCGTCTTATTTATGGGTCAGATGATTACACCGTCTTTGTTTGTAATTAACGTAGCGGTATACTTATTTGGTTGTATTGTTTAAGCTCAATTTTAATCTAAAGGGTTGATAACTTGTCAAATAAAATGGGAGACAACAATCTCATTGTTATTCGCAATTTGGTTGGTAATTGAGAAGTCTTATCACAATAAGCATTATCTGTTTCAAAACAAATAGGTAGGTGCTAAATATTTATAGCTGTTAAAGGGTTTCATACCTCAAAAGCAGAAAAAAATACTATGCAGTGTTTTTTTTTAAATGGCGATTATAAACTTATTTGCCGTTGGCAAACTGACCGTGACCTATGTACGAGTAAATGTAGAAGTTTGTATGGAACCCTCGATGAGTGAGTCCAATTCGCGTTTTTTGTGACATTCTCATACAGAAGTATCCAACTTCAAATAACATATTTCAAGAGTAGGCACAGAGGAAAAATACACTTTAAAGTAAAAGCAAACAGTTTTTTGCTGTTCGTTAGTGTCGCTAAACCTCGAGAACGACTCAGCCGATTTCGCAAATTTTGGTCTTGAAATATTCGTGGAAGTTTAGGGAAGCTTTCAGCGGTGAGGAAATCTGGAAAAATTGCAAGGAAAAAAACTAAAAACGTCAACTTTATTTTCCTATATAATTTGACCCGACCTTTCAAATATGGTGCGTTCCGAAATTGAATAAAATGTAATTCTGTAGCGGTACGAAGTTTGCCGGGTCAGCTAGTCTTTGATAAAATTTATATATTTTTACCAACCAATCTGTTGACGTTAAAGCAAAGGCAAGGCAACCTATTCATAGCGGATTTAGTAAGTGAATTTTAATATGCTGCGATTGAGGCGGCTCTCCATGGCTCTAATAAAAATTAAAAAAGTTTCTATTAAGTTTGCTCCTGCGCGGCTACTTGGTTACGGGCTTGTAATTAATTGACTTAAACAAAATTGATCACTGTTCGGAACTGCAGAGCAGAGGTAGGACTTATTGGTGATGCGTTTCAATTTTTATGGGAACCAATTTAACACAGTATTTTGTGTATACAGAGACATTTGGAAGTTTATTATTGTTGTGTTATTAATAATCTTTCCATCTAATCTCAGAGCTTTCAGTTCCTTTTTAAAAAGGTAAAAAAAGGTACAGACTCTAGACGTAGCGAGACATAGGTCCCTCTCATCCCTGAGGTCCCGGGTTCAATTCCCGCTTAGGTCAATGTACAAAACGAACTTTTCGACATTGTCTCGGGTCTGGGTATTGTGGTACCGTCGTTGTTTCTGATTTCTATAACCATAGAGATAGTATTATACTAATAACAAAGATGCTGCAAAAAATATTGAATTGAAAAACAGGTAATATATTGTATATAAGTACATAGTTCCGCTACTTATGTACCAATCGGATCTGAGCAATGATAATTAATTGGGTTTTGTCCAATGCTCGTATTTATTTTTATTATATTGTAGGTATTTATCTGTTTTTCAATTCAATCATTTTTTAAGTCCTGTAGAAAACGAACTTTTCTATATTGGCTCGGGTCTGGGTGTTGTGGTACCGTCGTTGTTTCTGATTTCTATAACACAAGTGCTTTAGCAACTTACCTTAGGATCAGAGCAATGTATGTGATGTTGTCCAATATTTATTTATTTATATTTATTTATATTAATCGAGTAAGTAAAGTAACGATTAAATTACGTAAGGTACGTGTATCCAGCCTAATATTTTTTTTATTACTTACCAAAACATTTTGTTACAACTTTTAGTTAAAAACCAATTCCCATAACCTTGAAACATATTCTCTAGCCTTTCACACATATTGAATAACATACAACAAGTGGCCGGCACACAGACAGACAATATTTACGAGTGGCCACCGATCGCGGTGTGGGATCGATAAACAGTTCTACCTCCAAACATTTCACATAGGGCGGTATAGTAAACAACCTATGAAGCTGACGTTGACTTAGAAAGTGGTAATAAAGTGTTTGAGACTTGAAGTGTGAGCCGATATATTACTTACTTGAATTACTAAGCTACCATGTAGGTATGTTTTTAACGCACTTTTACATGTAAATAACTAAATTAGTAATAAAATTTTGACAGTCGTTTTTTTAACATAATTTTAACTGCTTAGGCACAGGTATAGTTATAAACATAGAGAAAATAAATGTATCAATTTGAAACTTAGAATGAGACAGTTGGATGACTTGACAACACAAAAAAATGTAACCACATGTAAAAAAGTTTTCTTTACAAAAACAAAAATATCTACTCATTTAAAAGGTAAATAATGTATATACGAGTAAGTCCCTAAAGTTAAGTCATTAAATGTTAGTTTTAATACAACATACATTATATTATAATAATATATATCGCTATTTTTTCTGGATCAAACTATAAGTAGCCTCTGGCGGATTCCGGAAAAACATTCGCAATTCTTGCTAACACGAAAGACGACATGTTTATTGTACCTGAAGGAAATATTAATATTTTCCTAATGTACCATTTTTATAGCCTTCGGTGGCCCTTTTGAGTACCTCTAATTAAAAAAAAATACAATTATGTATTCTAGGGCTATATGATCCTAGAAGCGATAATACTGTAGCAATAAGACGGAATATTAGTATGTTTTGGAGCACAAAAATCACATCCTTCTGCTTGATTAATAACAATTTTTTGGTCCATTACCAACTTTTAAATCTTAAAAAAAACTCTTTCCTATAATATTTGTATCAGGTGATACGATTCGATTGAGAGTCACTTTGTATGACTATTATATTATATTATGTTTGAGGTATTATGTGTCTTTTTGCGGTTTCGATGTTGGTCTCATAAAAAAAGTTTTGTTTTTGAGCAGGAAAATCCTGATTTTATGCTCCATAACTAACAAAAATTCACCGTTTAAGTAATAGAGATATTGTTTTGAATTGCAATCAGATAGTGGCAAGCAACCCTTAGACAAAGGAACCAGACAGTTTAGAACCATGGCTAGGGAAGAAAAATATTTTTTTAGAAATATGATGTCGATGTTCTCATACAAACAGTTATTGCGTTTATGAAGGAGAATCCAAATGTTTTGGCTCATAAATTGAATAAAAATTCGCCATGTTTAATTAGATTTTTACATTGGACCAATCGCCAGACAAGCGGCAATCCTTATCGCAGAACAACAAAAAGAAAAAAACTTACCAGGTTAGCAACATAAAATCAGCTATGAAGTATGGAACTGCAAAGCCATACTAAGTAGTCGGTGCATTATAATCAAAAGGCACTTTATGTGTATCGTTATGCTTTCGCTACGCCATAATGACACCATTCAATTTGCATTTAACATACTTACAGCATAAATGATAGAAGTGCCTGTACCTTATTTGTGACGTTTGAAATTCGTAATGACAATGGTATTTCAGAGATGGAAAATATTGTAAAGGAAAAATTTTAGCCCTAATATTTTGTGGCCCTAAGTATTTCATTCTAACTAGAGTAGGTACAGAGTGTTTGGGATAAGCCTCTGGAATATAAAATAGCATTGCTAAGCATATGACTTAGCTTAAAACAATAAAGAATTGATTAACACATTTGTTCATTCTAATAATTAACTTTAATCGTATCGACTTTGGTATAACAGGTTTTCTCTAAGTTACCATTAAAGTTAAGTGACGCCTCTGAGTGTGCCAGTTTCACTCAGAAATCGTAATTATACTGTGATGTGAGTAATAACTTTCAGTTCCTATTTTCGCGATTTTTAAAAAAGCCGAATGCAGCGAATAGAAACTAGAAGTTGGCTAGCATTCGGCAATCAACGTTTTTGTGACACTGGAACACGTGTGTCCGGCGTTTTTGCGATTCCTGGAAACCGTCAGAGTCGCAAAATCCCGAAGCAATTGTAATCACCGATTCCGCACCCTGATTACCTACGTATCTTGCAATAGCAAAGCGATAGCGAAAATTGCTCCAATAATAATCGAATACTTGCTCTAAATTCGCAAAATAAAATAAATACATACCTATGAATGCAATCTAATGACGGTCCTGCCTCTACCGAACAATAAGTAAACTATATTGTGCATTCTATCAGTCCAATTTTGTTGAATTTGTGTCATTTTAGTATTCCCTTTATGTTTTTGATAGCAAAGCAATCGGTAAGCAATTTGATTGCAAGATACGTAATCAGGGTGCCGGTAACTAGCCTTCGACGTAGAGGAGAACAAATTTTACCTTGTCCCGATATTTTTGTTCCCATTTCATGAGGCATCGATACAGTGACAATGATCAAAGTCTACTATGTAACTGTAGGTACTTGGTGACCAAAAAAAAAAATGTAAGCCAACGCCACACGCCCGAATAAAATTGTAGTAGCATTTTATTTACCTTACATTTCAAATTCCCGGAAATAAATGTATCTAGTTATACGTATTTTTAGATGCGGTAAATGAAATAAACGCTGAAATTACTCTCTAGGTGGAATAATAATACCCACACACATAAGTATTTTCGATTTGTTTCAAATGCCAATCAGATTATAACCTACTGTGTTTCTATCACATGAATGCTTAAAGGTAATTTGAAGTCGAAACATAAAAAGAAGGCACTCTTAGAATTTTTGAAACTGTACACGCTAGCCCTACAATAAAATTATCATATATCATTTTATTCCGATCCAATATACCTGATAGATATATTGTTTTTGAGCGTTCTATTGAATAAAACATATATTTTATAGCATGTTTGCCCAAGCCGATCCATATTTTTTCCGTATTTCCGTATTGGATAGCCGAATAGACTGCATCTACATTTTTATTGCGCCTCCCTTCCTCTTTATTGCAATTTGTTTTAGACTCCAACAAAAGTGACACAATATCATTTTTGTTGGTAGTTCTGCAGTAGTTTCGGCTAACGATGCAGTTTGTGGCTTGCAATGGGGATAGAATGAATATCTGAGATGGTAATATTATTTTTCGTCCAAGAAACGGGTTTTGTAAACAACTGCAAGCTTCGTGCAAAGGAAACGTCTAGCCATTTGGGGCTTAAGTCTATCTAAGGAGTTGTTATGTCTGATAATGTAACAAGAAAATTGTGTAGGTTAAAACTAAAAGTAAAATTAATTGCTTTACTAAAGGAAGCACTAGTGGGTTTGTTTTCTTCGAGTGCATCGTTCTGCCATCTAGAAAAAAGTTTAAAGGTATATAGTGAAATAAATAAGTATAACAATATTTTAGTACCTACAATTTGTTTTTTCTAAAGATGGCCCTAATAGTTAATTACGTAAGTGGGTGTTATAGTTAGGGCTATGAACTATTCGTTTATTTTAGTTCTATTTTTGCAGAGTCACGATAAGTTGGTCACGCTGCAAAACTAAATTATTTATATTTAATCTGTATGTAGTCTAAAAATAGGCGGGAATCAGAAACTAGCATAGACCACAGAATATCCCACACATGTCGTTCTGCATTGTGTCTGGCCGAAAATAAATCACGGTTCAAATCACGTAAGAGCAAACTAATGAAAACCATTAGCTGCCACGAAATAATCGTTCAATACACTCGGCGAACTTCCCACGAGCTCTATTATGGCGTGTTATGGCCAAGAGTGAGAGGCTTTAAGAGGAACAATACTTTTTAGAGTTCCGTTTGTGGCTATAAAGCACCTACTTTGGTATATTGTTGTATTCCAAACACGAAACAAAAATAGTTGTATGTAAAGCCAAAAAAACAGGTTGTCGGTTACTAAATTAGTAACCGACAACCTGTTTTTTTGGCTCAACCAGATATCCCTAAATCTGTATCTTATCATCATAGATTAACTAGAAGTTCGTGATAATAGTCATCATTAACGAAAAACTTATGATAATGCGCGAAAATGAATTACTTCTTTTTCTTTGGACTATTTCGGAAGTTTTGGCTTGACGTTTTGGTTTAATTAATAAGTGTTGTACGAGGATTACGAGTATTCTTAAAGATAGAATAGTAATAGGTTATTTTCACGTTCAATTATGAGATGTATGATAAGGCTGCTGTTTTACTCTTATTTTATAACACATTTATGAAACTTCTAAGTCTTCCTAAGTCTTATTATTAATATTCTAATTTATTTCAATTTTCTGCTAGAAGGTGATTTTACTACTCAAACACACTGAAATCGCAAAAATAACATTCCCCATACTAAAGCGCCGACCAGCTGACAGCTGACAACCGTTTTGTAGATATGTTTTAAGCTTTAAATTTTAGATAGATATAAAAAAAAAAAAACTTGAGAACCGTCTCCGTTTTTTCGTCGGATAAAAAAATAACATTAGAAACACGCTAGAAGGAAGCTTAATATATTAGGATCTTTACCAAGTACACGGAACCATTATTTTATCTCAGATGTTCTGCGTCATCTGTTGCGCACATTTCACAGCCACCTCGCGAAATGCTGAGTGCGCGGTCAGTTGTCTATGCCTCGCCTTTTGTTGGCGCCGTGATTGATAGCTCTAGCTAGGGCTGACAACTTTACAATATCACTATTAATGATTAAAATATTTATAAAAACTTGTTAAAATAGACTTCAATTATTTGAGTATGAATATTATGTAGTAGGTAGTTATAAGGTTTATTTGATTGAACAATTAAAATAATAGATTTATTGATTACATATAGTATTAAACGATTGCCATTTAATTAAGGCATTGTGAAATTTTATGAATAAGTGACGTTATGCTAATCTTGGTATTACAATATTGCTGTGCTTAACAAGATGTATATTGATATATCTTTAATACCTCTTTATAACTAAGAGTATACTGTGTATTAGATAAATTTATAAAAGGTCTTATTTTAGGGCGATTTAACTTGTCGAAAACGACAAGCTAAATCACCCCAATATACTTTAACTGTTGGACCAAGATACCTGCATGCATTAAATATACCTAACCTACATTATAAATAAAATTAGTACTTAAAATCATCATGTTCATCCAACACTAGAATCAATAAACCCTTAAAAATGAATTTAAAAAATCATGGTATATTTTTTGTAAGGTCGACAACCCTAGCTCTATGGTGTCGTGTTAGCATGAAAAATGCCTCCGCCGTGTCTGTTTGATCGCTCGCCTATTTAGGCTGCGTCAGTTCCCAGCTTTGAAGGGACTTTGTTTTGACGAACCGTCAGAACTGAAAATGGTCAAGTAATGAGAAGAGTTAATGACTTAGCAAAATGTTGGCTCGAGAACGTATTTGGAGATACCTCATATATATTCATATTCATTTATTGCGTCATAAGTGTATACATAAAGGTGTTGTTAAACGTCAGCGATTCCTTATTTGAGAAGCATCGGAATTTGATGGTTTTTTAATTTATTTGATCAAATCACACCTTAATATGGATATCATAAGTACATATTGAATAGATATCTGTTGTAAAAAAGATAAACGTATGAAATGACTGACCTTGCATGCGATGGGAATAGGTTTAAAGCTAGGCCAGTTGATAGAAAGAAGATACTGATGAGTTAACAAAGACTAATAATCCGGTATTGCTATGGCAACTCACAACAAAACATAAAGGTGCAGTGGCACTTTATGGAGTAATTTATACTCAATGCAACAACTTTATCTATTATAAAACAAGAAAAACAGGCATAAAACATGTTTATAGTTTTTTGCCAAAAAATATATTCAAGAAACTAAGCGACTAGCGATATTGTTGTCATGTCCTTGTATATTATAGGTACCTACCAATTAAAATTGTAATATTGCTGGGCGTCACATATATACCTTTATGTTATTGTACAATAAAAATCATGTGATATATTATCATGTGCAATAAAATATTTGAATTATATAGGTTTCACGCCTGTATTTCATACGGGGCCTTTGCTAGTTAAATAACATCGATTCCTAGGCCTTATTGCATGGATTCAAAGCGAATTCATGATCGAGTTAGAGTTTCTAATATATATTCCTGGGCAGGTGACCAGCTTAATCTTCTGGGCTTGTTTAAATTACAAGCACACAAACTCAGTTCGACTTAGGTACTAGGATATAGTTCGCATTTACAAATGCAGTCTGTTAACAGTATGATAATAACAAAATGCTACACCTAGCTAGCTGACTGGAGTTTATATACAGGGTGGAACACATTAGTTGTTCCAAAATTGTATGGAATATGGTCACACAAATATTTAAGCAAAATATATTTAGTTAAATAATGTTTTCAGATAGAACCCTTTTAAACTGGGATCCTTGAGGTCAGAGCAATGTATGTGAAGTTGTTCAATATTTTTTTATTAAATGATAAATAGAACAGTTAAAAGTGTTCATGGTGCCTCATATTTTGTGATTTAAACTTTTTTGTGCATATATTTTTTTATAAAGAAGAGAAGAGAGAGAGAGAGAAAAATATTTTATTCGACACACACAACAATACCTACAGAAAAAAAAAATCAAGACACAAAAAAACATAAAAAATAAACGAAAATAATAAATAAAACATCAATAGCCAAGAAAAAATATTACAAAACTATTGGTCAGCTATGAGCTTCTGCTTTACTCGTAGTACGCGATCATCCATTTTATTCGACGATTACAGACACCCTGTATATTGTGAAGTTACAGATTTTGACACAGGCAAACAGCGTCTGGGATGATTGAGTGTCTGTTAGTTTTGACACACTGTCTAAATTGAATATCTCCGTCTATGTAACTAACAATTTGTAAACTTAATGACTATGAATAAAAAATGGCTACTGCGAGTAATTTAGTTTAATTGAGACGTAGTATCAATGAACCGGAACTAAGTAAGTTAACTTTTGATACGTTAGTTTATTCGATTGGCAATTTGGCTTGGTAGTCTTGGTACTTACATAATCAACACCAGCCACTATTATTTTTACTTATTGGATGTCACGTGGTCGCATGAGAGCTCTTAAATTACATTCACGACCTCCGTAGCCGAAAGGCGAGCATGCCGGACTTTGCGTCGATACTTCTGAGGTCCCAGGTTCGATTCCCAGTTGAGGCCATGTCAAAAAAGAGCATTTCTTATTATTGTCTCAGGGCTAGGGTGTTGCATTACCGCCTTTGTTACTGATTTTTATAACACAAGTGAGTTAGCTACCCACCTTAGGATCAAAGCAATATTATGTAATGTTTAAAATTTAAACTATCTCTTTTTGGGGGGTAACTAATCCCTCTAGTTTAAAGTTCAGGGCCCTAACCATGAACTGTTAAAACAATCACAAATCTGTCAAACATTATCATTTCTGTCAAATTTTGTATGAAATGACGTACCAAAAATGACAGATTTGACAACTTTGGGATTGTTTTTAGAGTTCATGGTTAGGGGGCAGATATTACGGAATAGAAATGAAGGCTATAAACATAAATTAAGTATAAAGGTTTGAATAATTTACACTCGTCATGTTAAATTTTTACGGTGATAGCTTAGATACTAGGTAGTACGTAACTAAATACTAGGTGATAAGTTCTAAAATTGTTCATAAATTTTCTGGTTGTTAGTGTCATTATTTCAATTATAAAGATAGTAAAGAGATAAGAGAGCATAGGTAAAGATAAAAATCACATCACCAGCCTATATTAGTCCACTGCTGGACACAGGCCTCTCCAAAAGGAGGATTTTGCCATAATCGCCACGCTTGGCAGGCGGGTTGGCGATCGCAGTTTGGCCAATGGTGGAGAGGAGACGCTGCTGCTTTTAACGTGCCGGCACCACACGACACAAAGATAAAAATGGAATAAAAAAATTAAGATCACATGGATTCTTAAATTAAAATAGTGAAGTGTATAAGTAGTATGTATTGGAAAACAGAATGTTATAATTAAAAGTATAGAATTATTTTAAACAAAAAAGGCTATGTTGAGCTATTTCGTTTAATTGAGACGTAGCTCAGTTTCAATGAACTGGAACAAAGTTAATTAACGTTTATACAATGAATAATGTTAAACGGTACGTTAAAAATCTTAACGGCGAATTAAAATAACAAATAAACTAATGTTTATAACATAACTAATGTCTATGACTAACTTTATAACATAAATCACAAACAATGTAGAGCCACGTGAAATGGTGATAAGTTGGTCGATGGTTTTGTTAAAAAAAATAGAAGGAAAATCTCTTATAGAAAACTAAAAAATTACCAAAGTTAATATAGGTTTTACGTTACACGGATTAGTTTTCACTAACCGTTTTATTTTTCTCCAGAGAATTGGCAATCGCTTTGCAGCTAACAAGGTACAGCTAGCCACAAACTAGACATTAAGTTAGCAACTACTCCGCTCAGAGTCAGTTAGGCTGCCTGTCCACTGGAGCGAAGCGGGGTAGCGGAGCGGTGAGCAAGATAAAAATTCTCCAATAGAATTGCATAAAAGCTCCGCTCCTATTCAGTGGACCAGGTCCAAGAGTGTGGAAGAGGAGGAGGAGCTGGTCTTCCAGCTTGGAGAGCGATCCGGCGAGCCGGAGGATGCATAACAGTGGAGATTCTATAGTGTCTGATATATCGAGACGTAAGGGATTAAAAATACAAAACCGGGAAGCAGAGCGAGAATGAGGAGCGAGGAAGCGGGGTGAAGAAACGAGTCACGTGCTTTCGGCCTAGCTCCGCTTATGGAAAAACAGTCCGCAACTCCGCTCCGCGTTACTATCACGCTCCTCTATCTAGGTCCGCTTCTCTATCTAGCTCCGCGCCTATGGATAGACAAAGTACGCAACTCCGCTCTTACCCTGCGCTCCGCTCCGCTGCCTCGCTCGGCTCCAGTGGACATGCAGCCCTAGCAGACAGTCAGCCGCTCACTGTTAGTGTAGGTAATGAGGACACGGCCTAATGTTACCAAGCAATACAGCCCCAGGTTAGCCTAAATTATTTGATTTTAAACTTTTTAAAATATCATTTAAATTCACGTAGTAATTGCTAAATAAGGAGATAACCTACATTTTATTAGTAAATATTGTGTAATATAAAATGCGAGCTAGTATCTAACCTTTCCTGTTCACGCATGCGTAAATCTAAGTCTGTGCCTCTTCATGCGTTAGTATTAGAACCGTACAGTACTTGTATGTGTGTGTAGTGTATACAGGGTGTACAAAAGAATAGGACTCTTATTAGAACAACGGCATATTCAACGGCTTTCACTGTAGAAGTGACATCAAAATCGTGTTTTGTTTTCAGATGGTCCATACATTATCATCGTGGTCACGCATAATTATGTTTGTTTTGAGGATCAAAACTAAAACGATTTCGTTGTTGTTCCTTTAAGAAGAAGTTGATGTACACGAGCTTTTTCTTGGTTTTAAGGAGTGTTACATTCCTTTTTTTTATGGACAACATCACATAATTACATTGATCAGATCCTAAGGTAAGTAGCTAAAGCACTTGTGTTATAGAAATCAGAAACAACGACTGTACCACAACACCCAGTCCCGAGACAATATAAAAAAGTTTATTTTCTACATTGACCCGACCAGGGATCGAACCCGGAACCTCGGTCGTCAATTCTTTGACACGCCCTGTATATTTGTGTGTACGAGCCGTTTATTTATATCAGTCACATCTTCATGGTCGCGTGGTTCGACAGCGAGTGCTGTACTGGAAAGATCCATATTACTATAATATGTCTTTGAACTTTGAGGAATTTCGGAAAGTCACACTTCAAGGCTGTTTTGCTCAATCAATTATTATTACAATTATGAATAATATTATTAATATTATTTAGACAGATATAGATCTAACTGTATTCTTTTTAGTGGCAATTAATTCAAAATTATAAATAGTAGGTATTACAAAAAATATTTGGACAAATATAAGAGCTAAGTGTATGCTTTGAACGAACAAAAGTCGCTGACATAGCCCGACGGATTAGCCAGCTAAAGTGGCAATGGGCGGGACACATAGCAGGTAGAACTGACAGCCGATGGGGCAGAAAGGTTCTGGAATGGAGGCCGCGTACCGGCAAGCGCAGCGTGGGACGTCCACCCACAAGGTGGGCAGACGACATTGTAAAAGTCGCAGGACGACGCTGGATGCAGGCCGCTTCCAACCGGCCGATCTGGAAGTCACTGGGGGAGGCCTATGTTCAGCAGTGGACGTCCTGTGGCTGAGATGATGATGATGATGTATGCTTTCAAACGGCAGCGGTAATCAGCTATTAAATAATACTAAAATAATAATGAAAAAAAAAAAGGATTTTAGCAATTAAATTAGGACCATAGATATAAAAGCTATGATTATTGTGGAATCAATATTTGATAAAACATAATTTATGTATTGTGTAACAAATACGATGATTTTATATGCAAGAGTCTTATTTTTGTTCAGTAAAACAGTTAAAAACCTATATTGCAGTTAGCTAGTTAGGTAGGTTATTTACAAAATATCCATTACGGATCGCAGGTGTGTACGGGCGCCGGTAATTTACTTTCCATCAGGTGGGCTGTGCGCTTCATGTCTTTGCCTGTCTTTCTATAAAACATTAAGTGAATAATGGGAAATTTATTATCTAAAATATAGGGTTAAGAATTACTCAGTCTCATATTTAAAGAAGGCGAATGTGTGATTATACGAACATATTTTTACTATGGGAGCCACATCGAAATCGTGAAAAGAAAGTGTTCCATACAAATTAACGTTCTACTCTACCTCGATATGTATGGGCGTCACATTTTTTTTTTATTAAATCGATTTTGTTCCCATGATAAAAGTTTTGTATTGATGCACACATTAATACTGAGATTGCCTAAATTACACCCTGTATACAGGCTGTCCTAAAAATAGTGATAAACGTTATTCCAGTGTTGAAACACCCTCAGGGGAGAACACGAATCCGTGTATGTTCCACATTTTTTGTAGCTTTCGTGGTTCATTTGTTTGGAACCTCGACCAATAAATAAATAAATAAATATTGAACAATATGACATACATTGTTCTGATCCTAAAGTAAGTAGCTAAAGCACTTGTGTTATAGAAATCAGAAACAACGAAGGTACCACAACACCAAGACCCGAGACAATATGGAAAAGTTCGTTTTCTACATTGTCCCGACCGGGAATCGAACCCGGTACCTCAGAGATGGCGGATGGCAGAGAGAGAGAAAGAGAGAATAAGGCCGTTGTTCGTAGAGTGCGATTTTTTAGGATTAGAAATACTTCAGTATGCTTCTACTTATACCCAATGACAACCCTACCACTTAATGTATTGCCTCGATCTCCGTCTACGTAGATAAGGGTTAAACGTGTCCGAATTGACGGTAAAGTAATAAAAGAGCTAAAACTTATACTACATGATTCTTTATACTAAAGGATTCTTTTTCTCTTTGCGTTAGGTAAAATAGAAAAAGATATTTTCTATAAAAAAGAGGTTTTCGCAATTTATTTACGGAAACTTCGTTCTATTTATAATGATCGATGTTTTACAGGGTGAATTTGTATTTATCTTTTTAAATCTTTATTGTTACTTAACAACGAAGAAACAGTAATGGAGGTTCGCTAGCAAAATTCGCTTTTATTTTTATTTATTAAATTTTGACATTGAACCACGATAAAAGTGCAGAACATCGATAATTCTTTCCAAAAAAGCAGATGTAGGTCCTATAAAAAGAGCTGTATACCTAATTGTATTAGCAGTAGACTACAAATACTTAAAATAATATAAAAAAAAAAAATTGCTACTTGCTTGAAATGTAAGAAAGTTTCTAAGATAATAAATTAAAATAATATGAACTAGCTAACTCCCGTCCGAGGCTTCGCATTTGGCCTTATTACATTTCACCATAAGCCATTCTAATCCCATGATTACACGAAAAAAATATACAGGATAGCAAATAAATGCGACGATTTGACTTCCGAATTCCATTTCTGTAAATAAATCAAATCATGTCTAATAATTTATACAGGCTTGTGTTTCCAATTTTAAAGGGGCGCCCTTTTAAACTCACCTGACACGCATAGTACCGGAAGTACCGTAATTTGGAAACTTGACAATCGGTGCGGTATGTTGTTTTGTTCTACCCTGTATTTATTCAATTAGTTTCGCTAGGGAGAAATATAGCATTTTAGGGTCTAACCAATAAAAGTTTAGATTATGACACTATTTTGTTGAATTAGGACCTGCGACATATCTATATTGCAAACATTTAACTTTCATAACTTAAAGAGCAATAAACAACTAATTAATAGAAATGTTAGTCTATGATCATTGCAGTCTTAACTTCCGTTGACCAGACTGTACCTGGAGAGTGTCTGCTGATTCTTATAGCTAATTTAATTAACTTACCTGAGTACGTTTACTTGTTAAGTTATATCTTCATACAAGAGGCCGTTGGAATCTGTCATCGTTTTGTAAACACCTCGATTGTTATATGAAAATAAATTTCTTAAATTGTAAATGTACTTTACTAAAATGCTTGCAACAGATGTAGTTTTTCGCTGGATGGTGTTAAAATTGTTCATATTCTTTACAACATCCTAAAGAAGTCATTAAGACTTTGGCGTGTCGCGTGGAGTATTAAGTAAATTGTATTCCTTATCGTTTCTCTTGTCGCTAACGATAGTAAAAAGCGTTTTAAGCTAGGCCGTAACTAGAACTACTATTACTACGGTCGTTTTTATGTCTTTCTCTTATATCAAATCTCGGCCGTATTATGAACGTTTTCCAAGCAGTTGATCGCAAATCACTCGGAAATGAATGTTTTTCTCCGCGATTAGCGCTCATAAGTCTGGACTTAACGCTTTTTTGTGAGACCCTTATAAGCTTGTGTTTAAGACTGCTTGGTTCTATGAACTGTAGTTCCGTAAAAAAAGTAGATTGCTAACTATAATGTTAAAATGTAAATTGGTGGAAATTTATGCTCAGTCAGTCATCTAAAAATAACGGATTTCAATTAAATTGTACAAATTAACTAGATTTACTCCATTGGTACGGAATTCTAGGGCATTTACAGGAATAGAATATAAATTATGATCGAGGTAGAGCACGTGCATAATAGTACATTATGATACAAGTGTGCTACGTTGGTCATTATACACGAGGCATTATTATAAGCGCAAGCCGCAGGCG
This sequence comes from Anania fuscalis, assembly GCA_950371115.1. Classification (NCBI taxonomy): domain Eukaryota; kingdom Metazoa; phylum Arthropoda; class Insecta; order Lepidoptera; family Crambidae; genus Anania; species Anania fuscalis. The sequence continues at coordinate 4,299,630 of OX493335.1, forward strand.
AGCGCGGTAAGGAAGCCGAGTGTGATAATGATCAATGCACACGAGTTGCATACGACGTTTTTCAACACAATTGCGAGGAAAAACAAACTAAAATCTAAAATACCTTTTCAACACAGTTGCTCGTAAATTCACTCTTATAACACCGTTTTTAGTATCATAACTCATCATATTACGCACTTGTGCTGTAAAAAGATTATCGCACTAGTGCGGTAATGTAAACTTTTTTTAAAAAATCCAGCAAAAGTTTGTGTCTAAGAACATTGAATATTTTACGAATATTAAATTATTTAAGGGTTAAGATGACAAATAAATATTTTATTTTATTAAATTGTATATTAATAAACACAAACTAACTTAACTATCATTTTTAGAAACAATAATTTATAGTTTATTTTATTTTTTAAATTGCTGCTACTCGGCTGAACAGCCAGTTTTTCCTGTGCCATTATTGAACCTGCGCGCGCATCGAAATTGCGGTGCGCGAAAAAAACAAAACTTACGTGCTATTTTCCATTATTATTTGATAAAGTTGTTGCTGTGTGGTTAATTACTATCAAAAATGTCTACTTTAAATAGTAAAGACGAGTAAAATGTTATTCAACCCCGTCGGAAATACTTATCGAGGCACGAAACGCGAGTGATAGCCTGTAGCCGCCAAAATGCATAGAAAAACAGCAAAAACGCCAAGTTATATTCGGAGAAGGTATTTTAGATTTTAGTTTGTTTTTTCCTCGCAATTGTGTTGAAAAACGTCGTATGCAACTCGTGTGCATTGATCATTATCACACTCGGCTTCCTTACCGCGCTCGCCTGCGGCTCGCGCTTATAATAATGCCTCGTGTATAATGACCAACGTAGCACACTTGTATCATAATGTACTATTTCCGAATATGACTTGGCGTTTTTGCTGTTTTTCTATGCATTTTGGCGGCAACAGGTTATCACTCGCGTTTCGTGCCTCGATAAGTATTTCCGACGGGGTTGAATAACATTTACTCGTCTTTACTATTTAAAGTAGACATTTTTGATAGTAATTAACCACACAGCAACAACTTTACCAAATAATAATGGAAAATAGCACGTAAGTTTTGTTTTTTTCGCGCGCCGCAATTTCGATGCGCGCGCAGGTTCAATAATGGCACAGGAAAAACTGGCTGTTCAGCCGAGTAGCAGCAATTTAAAAAATAAAATAAACTATAAATTATTGTTTCTAAAAATGATAGTTAAGTTAGTTTGTGTTTATTAATATACAATTAATTAAAATGAAATATTTATTTGTCATCTTAACCCTTAAATAATTTAATATTCGTAAAATATTCAATGTTCTTAGACACAAACTTTTGCTGGATTTTTTAAAAAAAAGTTTACATTACCGCACTAGTGCGATAATCTTTTTACAGCACAAGTGCGTAATATGATGAGTTATGATACTAAAAACGGTGTTATAAGAGTGAATTTACGAGCAACTGTGTTGAAAATTAATTTTCGCGATTTCGAGGTTGAAACCATAAAAAAATTGATTATTTTGATAAACGTATCCGCCTCCTTAAATTTGGCTACTATTCAAGACCATGTCCATGTATGTTATATTGGAATAGCATGAAAATTTAAAAATAAATAACCTGCTACAACTACAAGCTTTTCAATATCCATTTCCATGTTGATTTGACAGTTTGCTGCATGCAAAGAAGTTTTAATGTATACTCAAGCATGAAATGCTATTTTCAAGTGAACATTTTTATAAGTGTTACTCAAAACTGAAGTTTCCTTTCTTTTGTCCAAAATTTGTATGTAAGTATATACTTGCGGTTTGGTTACGTATTGTGTGTGTTGGTTGGTTTCCATTTGTGTGGCTGTGTCGCAAAAGCGCGTACAATTGTACTAAATTAGACAAATTTTGAAATAAGTAGCCTTATGGTGACTGGAAAGACGTTTATTTATAATTCATTGTACAGGAAAAAGGTTCAAAACATTTTTCTGGTCTGTACAGTAGGTCTATAAATAACTGTTAAAGCAATGGAAACCTCAAACTCGTTAATGGTTACGGCCGATTTCTCAATCGGTTGTATAACTTGGATACTTGATTAATACGGCGTATTAATAAATCACAGTTGCAAGCACTAACCTTTTTATAATTTAAATTTAAACTACTGAAAGTGTTTATTTATCAAACGACTTAAAAAAAGAAGGAAAAGCTCGGAATTCGACGAGTGGGTATATTTTTTATAAGTAAGTATCACTACCAGAATAATTTTAGATGGATTTTAGTCCCGTTTAGATTTTATCCTGTTTAAACAAAATAACGATTATTTTATTAGTGATACTGAGTATTAGTATAAGATTATTTTATTAGGGTACATACTTTAGCGACGTCAACTGACTAAAAATCGTAAAAACATAACATGAAAAAAAACTTTTACTCAAAGTGGTAGGCAAATAAATCAAAACAATCAATACGTATGCAAATAAAAAAAACTAATTCTAATCCACGAATCTTCCTAAGTCACGTGGACCACACTGAATAATGATTAATAATTTGATTTTTGTTCAAGCCATTTTTTGCTATTTTGTGGCACAGAACCCTAATGGTGATAACGCTGGGTTCAGTTCAGTATCATCTAGCTGGGTGGTTAGATACTTGGTACAAAATTGAATTTATGATTAGTATAATTATAACATTAAGGGCCTGTTTCAAATGTACGGATAAGTTTGCATTATTTATGAATAAGCTACATTTTTTTACTTATCTGGAGGATGTACACGATTTTTGACACGATTTTCAAGCACTTTTATCCTCTAAATATTGTTATCTTTTACATAACTATCCGTACATTGTAAAACAGGCCCTAAGTACCTGTTACTGGGGATTTTTCTTGAAATCTGAATCAATGTTAACATAGTGGTTCGCGATACATATTCAAATAATATTACTTACTGTTTTGGATACTGCATCATATTCTGTAGTAGGTAGGTAAGCAATGCAGTTCAAATTAATATTTGAGTGCGGATATTATATTGCGAGGTACATTAAGCATAATTATAACGTGCAATTATTACGGATTGTAATTACATTAATAAACCATGTTATTTTCAGTCGACAAAATGCACAAGTACAAGCTTATTATGGACTACAAATAATAATAATTAAAGATAGATATATTGATTGTTTACACAAAGCAAATTGATTTAATTACACATGGCAAAGTTTGGTATAAAAATATATTATTTCTTTGGTAGTAATGTACCTAAATTTTAAGGGTAATATTATATCGTTGAGCAGTTAAAATATAAGGTGTTTCCATAAATATCTGCCGCGGTTGTAACTTGCCCGCTCCTACTACGTCCCGCGCTAGCTTAATAAGATGACGTCGGGGCATGAAATTTTTTCACCATCGTAATCTATATTAGACAGAAAAAAAAAACTATAAATAAATAAAAATAAATCTGTACACATGAAAGTAAGGAATTGAATTTCTTGTAAAAATTTCACAAACACAAATTTTAGTAATTAAGCTATTTGATAATTTTTAATTAATCTTAAATTTACATTATCCTACACCGATTAAAGGCTTAAAGGTGGAGTAAACGGGTTCTCAAATGGAATGCCTTGGTAAACGTAGATTAGGATGCCCCCCCAGCTTGATGGACCGACGACCGTAGGAAGATGGCTGGCAATGGTTAGAGGAAAAAAGCTTTTTGGAGATCGTGCTCTTTGGCGCTCTTTGGCCTCCCGGCTTCCGTCCAGCAGTGGACTGCAATAAGCTGAAATGAGATGAATGATTATCTTACAATTCCTATTGTAATAACCTTTACATTTGACGACCCTCTGTGCAGTGGTGCGCGATCTGGATACAAAATTACCGGTTTCAGGTTTGAATCCCGCGAGAGGCAATTCTTTGTGTGATGTTCACGTGCATTTGTTCTCGAGTTAGGGATGTTAATAAATGTATTTATGTCTGTTTAACAAATAATACCAAAACATTTTCAATGTTGAATTTATTTGTTATTAAAAACCATGGAATCGGTTTCGAAATTTTAACAACCGGAAACCCTTTACAAAACTTGTTGAAAAATTTCTCAATAGAAAATGCTAGTTTCCTGAAAACTTCAAATATACTCTCCGCTGGCCGAGAAAAGTTTGTCGAAGGTGGGCAACCAACTTTAAGCAATTTGCTAAGTTATTGAGCAATAACTTGTTTTGATATTTGGGTAATGGAGTAACGATAAATAATATCAATTTACTTGTTTAAAAAAAGTGTTTAATATAACGCAAAGTACCGGACCATAATTTATTGTATTAATGAAACTACGACAGACACGTGTACTTATTTCAAAAGATATTAACATCCGTTTGCGACTTTGTCTTATAATTAATTAACTTAATTAAAGAGCTATGAACGATAAATACTACGGGAAAACATAAATACGGGATGATAATTTTCCCATGTGTTCATTAAGCTAAAAATGTCTATGTATGTCTGACTTCAGCTAATTATGATTAATTAATGTTAATGGATGATTAAGTAACAAAAATTAGCACCTAGGTAATAATGGTAAATCAAAGTAGGTCAAATTACATCAAAGCATAAAATTAATGACCATGTAATTACCTACCCACGCGAAAAGCGTATCTCGCATATTATATATATTTTTTAAATATTTTGGTTTTTAATGACAAAGCAACACTATATTTCATTGCTACTTCGTTTCTAATCGTAAACCCTTAAAGTAAAGCAATCAAAGTGTAAATATAGATTTGTACAGAATATTGTGGTCATTTACTTACCTCTCTGGTCACCTGCAACCTTAGTCTTTAAAGTGCAATCGGCTTATACTATGATTAGACGTCTGTGCAGTTCTCACACATTTTGCAATAGGCTATAAGTACAGGGGAAATATTATACGGGAGTGTGGCTGAAGCTTGAATGGCGAGCTTTAGTTCCATGACAATGAAAGGACACGTTAGAGATGTCTGTATCGATGATGACACAACATGATAACATATCGATGAATGGTGACGAGTTTGTTGCCGTTTCGTATTATAACTAGCCGATATGTTGTCTCGAAGCCTTTAGGGCTTTTTATCCTAAATAAATTTTAAAATTTTAAACAAGGTTTTAGTAGGTCTAGAATTATTGCTATTAATGATTTTATACAAATATCGGTAGGTAAATTAAATTTTATTTGCAATTTGATTGGAGACAATTTGGAGAGCCACAATAGGAATTGGCAGACTTTGGATCTTGAAAGTGATTGTGACAGACTGTTTTCCTAAACTTTAAGTTTAAAAAAAAATGTTTATAATGATAATTTAAAACACAATTTTATAATACCACCCCTACATCAATGTTTTATTTAAAAAACGTTTACTGAGTTTAAACTAGAAAAACATGCGATAATATTGTCGCATATTAGACATGGGCGTTTTCGATATTTTACAGTAACCGATATGTAACCGATATGGAGTTACAATATCGGATATGATATCCGATATCACATATCGATACGATATACTGTTTATTCAGTTATGATGGTTATACGGTTTATTCAGTTACGGCTCAGATATCGATATTGCCTAGTTGTAGTCGGTTTGCTAACTAAGAGCAGATATACGATACAGTTACGGCAAAGTAACAAATTTGCTTGCGAATAGAAAAACGCCGAGAAATATCTTCAAAACATAATCGATACAAGATAAATTGACTCTTATTGCTAGCAAATAAGAGCGGAAATCACCTTCTCGTCACGCCACAATATCTGAATAACCGCGTCATCTCTTTTACTCCAATGTAATCATACCGACTTAGAAAGAGACGAAGCGAATATTAACTGAACAAGGATATCGATCGATAGTACGTTCGGTTATGAATAGTTTCGGTGATATGAGTTGTTTCGTTGCAGTTTTTCGATATACAGTTTTTAGTTTTGGTTGATATTATAGTTTTTGAAATATCGGTTACGTAAAATCGTATATCGATACGATATGATATTGAACTGATAGCCGATATAAGATACGTTTTGATATATCGGGCTCATATCTATCGCATATCGATAAGTGGTTTAACAGATATTAAGCATCTCTAGTTAGATGATAATGAAAGGACATGCAATCTGACAATGCAGTCTCCTATTAAAGACATACGATACGGGTAAAAGCAGTAAAAGATTAGGGTCCATGACGGCCATATTTAATACAAATGAATGCATTAAATAACAAAATATTTATTTTTACAATTTCGCTTATGAAATTGAGCATAAAGAATGTTAGAACGATGTTATTTGAGATACTAGTTTAACAAAAAATATTTTAGTCGTTGACAAAAGTAAAGGGCAAAAGGGAATTTTTATTATTAGGGGAACCAGAAAAATTGTGTAAAGGATTAAACAGTGACTAGAAGAAGTACTTTATTGATTGAAGAAGTACTCATGAGATCTTTACCTATGAGAAACAGCTAACATAAACCTATTTTTATGCCGATTCATATTTAAATAAATAAAAAATCCTAACTATCAACGGCATCCCATAAAAATTTCTGGCAAAATATTTTATCAGACTGTACTCGTATATCAAACGAAGTCAACAATATTTTGAATTTTTGTGGAGACTCTCCAGACCTATTCACCGCGCTTCAGTTAGTTTTGCATACAAAAAATTCTGCCGTCACGTGACCGTTCCGTTTCATCAAAAAAAGCCAACACAAACTACGACACACTTGCTCTGTATAGCACCTGCATAAAAGAGTAATTAAACAGAGGAAAAACAACGCCAGTGTTTCTACCTTTTTTAAATTAAACGAGAAAAGCAGAATTCGTATTCGTGACAGTTACAAGATTATCTAATCTAACTATCATCGTCATCATATCATCAGCCTGTGGAAGTCTACTGCTGGACATAGGCGCCCGCAACAGAAGTCTAAAATTTTACATAAAGAACATTTCGATTTAAGCCTAAATCGATTATTTTCGAATTAATAATTTCCTAATTTTCATTGCCCGACTGTAAGCAGGCTTAAATTAATTTAGGTTTACTTTATTAATGACTGCGGCAAAACCAAAAGACAGTTAATATTTTTTAAATGTTTTTTTTCCATCATCATTTTCCTTTGTAAAAAATTAAATGAAATGTTACCGACATAAAGCATCGACTTGAAACTCAAAGACAAAACTTGTAATGTTTGCAGTGTATTTATTTTATGAAGATTAAATCTTGGGTTTCTAAAAGAGTAAAACGTGTTAAATTATCAAAATAGGCAAACAAATATTAAAATAATGACGTCACTTATAAATTTATAATCATCGCTATCGTCATTAAGTAATCAGCCTGACGTCGATTGCTGGACATAGTCATCTTAAGCAGGTTACTTACCTAGCCGAGTAGCATGTAACATATCTGATACTGTATGTCGGGGGGTCATTGCGAGCTTAATGCGCTCTACCTACGCGCCAGCCAGCGGCTCGCAACAGGCTCGTGCCTACGTACTCACTTGATAAAGTATCAGATACGTTACATGGTGGACAGCTAGGTGAGTACCCTGCTTTACATTCTTCTTTATCCGCCGCTAGCAACTTTTTTACTAGTTTATGAAGTGCAATCTACTAAATCAGCCAGCAGATTAACCGAATTCCGATCCAATATGTTTTGCTGCAGAAAATAGGGTAATGCCTTTCGAGAGTTTGTTTGTCGGAGTAGACAAATGGCCTTTTGTAACTTAAACGGTTGCAAATAATTCGATGTACAAGGTGTTAAGAGTTAAATACAATAAATACAAAAAGAAATTGACTTTCTTGTGTCGTCACGTCGTGTTCTATGTACCAGATAGTAAATTTATCAAATCAAATAATCATACACTACAAGGGAAACCCCAGCCACTGTTTTTTTTCTGGATTGACCCTAACCCGGTGCTTAAACCATTACGCCAATAGCTATTGGCGTCACCAGTTTCGTCCTAATCTCAAACAAACAAATCCTAAGACTTGTCATTCCTGCCCTACAGATGCGGTGCAGCGGTTCATAGAGATGCCAACGTACACCGAGGTGAACCCAGGAGAAGACGCGCTGCTAAAGTGCCGGATATCTGACAAGAAGGGCGTCTGCTCCTGGCAGAAGGATAACAAGGTATTTAAAAAAAAAAATCTTTTTAGAAAGTTAACTTGCTTTTAAAAGTGCAAAATACTTACTTACAGCAGAAGCGAGGAGCTGGTTAAAAGATAATAATATAATTATGGTTTTTACATACAGCAACAGTGGCGGCAGCGCTTTGGTATCGATTACTAAAGTTAAGCAACCAATGCTGCGGTTGTGAGTGGATGGGTGATCATTCCAACCATATTTAGTGACTTTTCTCTCGAGCATCTCCATGCTTCGGAAGGCACGTTTAAAGTTGGTCCAGGCTGGTATCGCTATATATTAGTAGTAAAGCCTAGTCGGAGGCCTTAAGGCGGCTTGATTACATCTGACAGTAAGGTTTAGTCACTGGCCTTACAAAAACCCTCCACCGCACCGCACTTTGCCCGCGTGGTGGAGTATGGCCCAAAGTCCAACCACCTTATAGTTGAGGTGAGGCCTGTGCCCTGCAGTGTACTTTACTTTTTACTTTACTTTTACATACAGCATAGGTAATTGACATAGGTATTACCATTGACTAAGTAAGTCAATGGTATTACAATATTGATCCGACTTACCTAGGCAAAATTGATTCGTTGATAAGTTGTTGTAAATCAAGTAAACCATGCTAGTTTATTTCTCATTAAAGCAGTTTCGCCAGAGAGATACGTGAAAAAAAGGCTGGCACCTTAATAAAGAGGTAATAAAAAAAGTTTAATAAACAACTAAAAACCGACTTCAAAATGAAACTAAAAAGCGAAAATAATATTGACTAAAACATACCTAATCAGTTCTTTTTGGAGTCGGTGCCAGCCATCGAGAGTTAAAATGTGTCCATTCGCACCGACTCCAAAAAGAACTGATTAGGTATGTTTTAGTCAATATTATTTTTTGCTTTTTAGTTTCATTTTGAAGTCGGTTTTTAGCTTTTATTCAACTTTTTTTATTTTACAATTTTAAGAGTTAAGTCCTCTATTTTTTCCCTCCTAAATTTGCCAAAAATGACTTTACAGCAAAGTAACCTTAACTAATATTGGTCCTCTATGGACCCCCCACCCAATGGTATGATAAAAATAAGGTGTTATATAGGGTCAATTTTTCGACGAAAACTTTTAAGTTAAGAAAAGGGTTTACCTACACTCCAACCAGAACGGCGGCTATTTTGGTGTCGAAACCATAAGATAAGGTCTTGCGTTAAATAACAAGTCAAATTAAGAAAGGATCTTTCAAATTTTTTTTCGTTTCTGGGTGTGCGGGTACGCCCCCAGTAAATAAAAATTGGCAGTCTGGTACTTCATAAGCTCCACGTCTGCTTAACACACTGCGAAATACGTTCTGTCGACAAATTGCAGTATTATCTTCTAACTCCTATCCGTTAAGGAGTTCTGTGGCTTCCATCATCAGGTCAGCAACATGACATGATGATTACCAGACCCAAAAATCAGCATTGAGTCAGAAAATATATGCAAAACATTATGGGTGCCTATAAAAATTGAAGGTTGCCCTCAATTTCCCAGGGATCCCATCATCAGAATCTGACTTGGTGTAAATGGGACCACCTCGGGAGTATACCCTTTCAAACTAAAAAATAAATTTTGAAATCGGTCAATAATTGACGGCGTAATAAAAAAAAAACAACATTCAGACGAATTGAGATCCTCCTCCTTTTTTTTGAAGTCGGTTAACAAATCAGAACCCAATTTGCATATGTCACTAATGTTGTTTTGGTTGTTACACTGAAATCGCGTAAACTAACCAATAATCCAGCGTGTATATTAGTGGTATATATTCTGCTTGAAATAATTACACTAAATACATGGCTGATATAGTTAAAATCAACGACATAAATCAACAATCGGGTCACCCATTAATAAAGTAGCGGCCACTTATGGCTTTTGAAGAAATAATAACTCAATCGAATCAAAATTATTACTTACCGTACTTACCTGTTCAAGAAGGATATAATTATATTCCAGCATTATTGTCGATAGAAGGACATTGTCCCTAATAATAGGCCATGAATTATTCAGTAGCTGTCTAGGGATAGCGGTGGAATTAAATTTTCTCTTTTAGTGAAACTTTTGCGTGGATATAGAGGTACTTCCACGTACGGACTGACACTGCAGTTAATGCCGTAGGTATAGGTATTAGTCAAATCACGTCTGACCTCTACGTATGATGCATCCATTGAGAACTTGACAACCGAAATAAAGTAGTTTGGACTTCTCTTTATTTCTAGACGATGACATTAGGTCTGTATTAAATGTAATTTTAATACATAATTGAAAAGCAGCTGATTAAAATTTTTATCATATCAGTTTTTGGAACCCAGAACGTGTAAATTTCTACTTGGAATATGCAGTTCATGTTGTAGGTCTATTTAAGATACTGCACTTGAGTGCCTACCACACTCACTACAACTTCAGTTATACATTATGCAGTTTGTCCATAAAATAAAGGAAAAGCCTCCTTTATTTTCCAACCTGTATACTGTGACTCAAGTGACACTCCTGTGTAGGTATAGGTGTTAGTCAGTGTCCACCCTGTATCAGTCAAATCACGTCTGACCTCATTAGCCATCCTTGATTTTTGCCGCCAGTGACTGTAGGTACTGCATTAGAGTTTAGGGAAATGAGCCATTTCATTCCAACCAGGCAGAGGCAAAAAAATGAATAATTTAAAATGTGCTTAGCTGTGAAAGTATATACTTGTAGGATACTTACCTATTATGTTACTTGTTGCGGTTCTTCCAAACAAATAAACCCAGCGGCCTCCGCCGCAAAAGGCTTATTGACGAATTGTTTTTGAAACAATCATTTACCTACTTTCTTTTAATCAAGAAAAGTGTTTTAAATATTTTTAATCATTCATCATCATCGACATGACAGCCTATTACAGTCCACTGCTTGACGTCAGCCTCCCCCAGAGAGCGCCAAAGAGCACACTCGTGCATTTTTCATCTAGCCACTGCCAGCCATCTTCGTAAGGTCCTAAGGATATCTCTAATAGAAAATTGATAAAAAACGTATTTTCATATACTTTTTCTCCCTTTTTATCTGTTTTGTGCCTTTTGCATCTAGCGGATCCCCTAAACCTTGACTAGTTTGTCAGTCTACAAGGCATGAGTATCACTTATTTTTAGAAAAGATACCAGGGTTATGCTTTTTTTTCAATTGCTCTGAAACTAAGGTACTAAGTTAAAGCAATTGTGTTATAGAAATCAGAAACAACGACAATGCCTCCACACTCAGACCCAAGACAATATAGAAAAGTTCGTTTTCTACATGGGCTCGACCGGGAATCGAACACGGAACCTCAGAGATGGCGACGCCAGAATAGTCCGGCGTGCTTGCCTCTCGGCTACGGAGGTTGTTTTTAAAAAATACATCTTCAAAGTGTTTCGAGTTGACTGGCTGTTGTTGCATTGCTCGTGGCCTTATCTTAATGAGCCTAATTCTAGAAAGGGTAGACTTAATTGTTCGCCCATTTACCTGCCTTTGACTAATTAGTCCGGTTTCGGGAACGAAGTCTGTGACTCGAATTCGTCATTTTAATCCGTATATATGCAAATGCACTTCTAGCTTCGGTCGCTTACGTTCTTGTTTTAAGAAACTAGATTTGTCAATTCTTTTTAGGGTTCCGTACCTACCCCAAAATTATATGGAAACATCAAAAGATTAGACATTTGCAATTAAATCGTTTTTGATATCTTAATTTTACGGAACCCTCGGTGGGCGAGTCCGACTCGCACGTGTCCTTTCTTTTATTCTAATGTGTGTATTCTCACTAAGTAATGCAAAAACTCTTAAAGGCTGATTCTGATGTTTAAATACGAGTACAACAATATTTCTGTGAACAACATTGAATTCTCATTTTTTTCATTTCTCCATACTCCATACAAAATATGGTCGCGATTGAGTATGGGAAAGTGATTTCTTGCGATTATGGTGTAGGTCCTATAGAAAAAGTTGCTGTGTTTAAGCAGTAAAATCAGTTCGTGTTGGGTGTTGTGGTTCCGTCGTTGTTTCAGATTGTATGATACAAAGTGCTTTGGTACGACTTAAGGTAAGTATCAGAGTTATGTAGGTAATATTGTCCAATTATTAATATTACCTGCTGTTACAAAGTGACAAAATTATTTTACGGTCAACATTTAAATTGCTTTAGATTTTATTAAAAGGGTTAGCTTCGTAAGTGTGCGATTATGATTTTAAATTATAGTTGGCTTGCTTGAATGCAACTAATCAGGATTTTTTCAGTCTTTCTAGCTGGGCTAAACATTCTAAGCACGGAAGTCTTTCCACTTTAGAACTAACTTTAATCATAGGCTTTAATGGAGCTTGAAATACTGCATTAAATCTATTTTTCTTGAATCGAAGCTTATTAGGGAAAATTCAATACTAATTGACTGTTGCACATTTTACAGTTTCACAGAATTTCACAGGATTTTATTCAACTTGTCTTGTTTTTCCCATCTTTCAATAGGCTAACCGCTTAAACACTCGTTTTCGCGATTGATTAAATTAAACGTCGGGCGTTTATGTGGATATTATTTTTGGCTTAGGTACAAATGTAATCTATATTAAAATCCGTTTTTAACGCTAAAACACTCGTCAGTTTTTTTGCGATTGATTCAATTAAACGTCGGGCGTAAACGAATTTAAGTATGTTTTTAGGTATCTATGATCGCTATGTTACAACCGTTGCTAAGTTTGGGGCAAAATAATGGGTTTCATTGATAGAATTGTATTTTTTTAATTTAGCCTAGATTTTCGCAGGGCTAAGGCCTCTCCTAATTCCCTCTAACTATCTCTATTTTTGACCAAACTGCCAATCCTGGGGTAACTACGTCTTGTCACCTTTTTCTTGACTGACGATCGACGTCTGCTCGTACTTTTATATGACCTGTAAAACCGATATAGCCAATATCGACATACTTAATAATAAGTTCTCGCAATACAAGAAAGCCATATCGGATATCTTGAACCAGACTGGTCTAATTCTTTCAAATTCACACTAGATGTACCTAAATTGTTTTTGTTTTGTTTTGTTTTCGTAGAAAATTTGTTTTGTATTTTGTTTTTATTTTAGAAATTCTGTTCTTTTGTGTTTTGTAGTTAAGACCGTCTGTTAACCATGCTGAGTACACTTTTTATAGGTTACGATCTAGCCTTATATTACCCAACCTATCTAAAACATTATCACGTCTCGGCTGTAATCTGTCTGTGTTACTATTTATAAATATAAATAAATAAATAAATATTGATAAGAAAACCGCCAAACCGAAATGGCTATGTTTTAGGAGCCATCGTAGAAAGAAATGTATTAATTTATAAAACTACATTACCTCTAAAATTTCGAACCCAAAATCCTGCATTTCCTACAAACAGATGTAACACATCGGAACAAAGATAAAAGTAAACGCCAGCGTTTAAGTGCTTATCAAGAGTTAAAGTTGAACCAGCCGTGTTTCGTATGAACAATCGCCGACGATCTGAATCTTAACTAAGGTAAGTCACGACTGTTAGCCGCATAGCGCTGTTAGCTGCTTTACGAATTGTTAAACGTAAGTTTAGTTTGAGAGTTAGATGATGGAGTATATCAGATAGTGACCGCCCTTATCAAATGTATGAATGTTTAAAGCAAGCCTTAGAACAATAAAGATAAATACGTAAAATGTTATAGTATTTTTATAGAAACCGCGTGGTATCTGCCAATGAACCAGTAAGTCCATCGGGTGGGTCTTTCTTTTGCCATCCGCACGAGACTAACCTTGGCGGCTCTAAGACACATGGAGCTCTGCTGAAAAATATTTCTCATACAGATTTTTTTTGCCAGTTTCCACCATAACTAAGCATTATGAGAAATTAACAAATTCGTTTTCAACTGGTAATGATTGACATTTTCAAATTACTTACTCATTGGAACTCAGTACCTACTTCGTTACATTAATATAAATAAATAGTGGTTAAGATCTTTAATGGTCATGGTCTAAATTATATAAATAGCTATCAACATTTCCAATTGTAAATTATTGAAATGTATTCTTAAGTGTTAGAAGTAGAATGTCTTCGGCAAAATATTGTTTTCATCAACATTATAATTTATGTCAAGTAAAGAGAGACACAGCTAGGCCTAGTGAATTGTGACGAGTCTCACTTTCGTGAGGATTTTGCAGTGTTAAATTTTGTGGTAACAGTATTACAGTAGGTAAACAGTAGCTAATTGTCATCAAGTACCAAGTTACGTAGATTGTGTTTTCTATGTTTGTAAGCTCAACTTAATTGAATAGGTAATTTAAAAGTCTACTTTTACAATCAGACGAAACATAGCGATGAATTAATATGAATAAATAATAATTGAAAACAGTAAGTAAATCCCTGGTTTTAGGTACTCGATTGAACTCCTTTTGAATTTGGATGTCAAAGCCGGCTGGAAAATTCGTCCGGTTATAAGTGTAACTATTTTGTATTTAGTTTATTTACACCAGAACAAATTAAGTATTAGTTATGCTTTGTTTTTGATATTTAAGACTAAATTAGGTTTATTTTAAACAAAATAACAATATTTTTTTAATAAGCGACATCAGCATTTCGGTCGCGTATTTGCTAAACGCGGAAGCGCCAGGACTTTTACTTGGAAAGCTACATTGTAAGATTTAGTGCGTTCAGATTTGTGCACTGAAACTAAAGTAGCAGCTAAAATAGATGTTGTGGTTGTTTACTCTATGTGAGAAATGCTAGTTGACTTAGGTTTTATATTTAACTTTTTAGATAGAACTATAAAAAGTGACTGGTACGAAGTAGGGATTATTTATTGTTGCAGTTTAGGTTGGATGACGATAAAAATAAGTACATTTTTCTAAGGGCTCTTAGCAATTATTATCAATATTACCATTATGAAACTTCTTATTCGATTATTAATCCTAGGTAATATCACCAGTTTCATAACGATGAATTATTAAGTTTTTTTGGTAAAAAATATTGATTTAAGTGTAATTCTTCAATGTTATAAATAATAATATAAATTAATTAATTAATATTAGACAACATCACATACATTGCTCTGATCCTAAGGTAAGTAGCTAAAGCACTTGTGTTATAGAAATCAGAAACAACGACGGTACCACAACACCCAGACCCGAGCCAAATAGAAAAGTTCGTCTTCTACATTGACCCGACCGGGGATCGAACCCGGAACCTCAGAGATAGCGGCGCCATTTAAAGTCCGGCGTGCTCGCCTCTCGGCTACGGAGGTCGTCATTATGCGCGTTTAATGGCACCAAAGTAAGTAAGTAATGCTTATGGTAGTAAAAGCATTTACTATGTAATAACATCATTAAAATAAAAATAAGGCCATTGAGTTAAATGTTGATTGTTACACACAGACAAAAATATATTGTAAAGAAACTGGCATTTTTTAATAACATCACGTGGCCTATTTTCACTTTGACGAATTCTCTAGATTATTATCACTCAACCCTCAAGTACAAAAATCCAGTGCGTGATTTTTTTTATTTATTCGTTCAACGTCCACGAACTCGCAACAAAAGGGTTAAAAATTAAAAGGCATTGTGTTCCCAATTTGAGTTTTTGAGGCATTCTCCTCGTAATTATGGTAATGGCGCCTTATTTGGCGACCATTTGTGTTAGTCCGTTGTTGCGTCGTGGTCGTGGCGGGTTTAAAATTAACTGTTTCGTGTCTTTCATTTACATTTTAATAAGACACGCTTTAAGATTTCGTTGATCTTGTTTATTTTTACATACAGAGTCATTGATGCGTGCTAAAGATAAATGTATGTTGCTATGACGACCTCCGTAGACGAGGGGCGAGCACGCCGAACGCTAAAGTATATGGCGTCGCCATCACAGAGGTTCCGGGTTCGATTTTTACACGGACCCGGGTAGGTCAATGTTGATAACGAATTTCTATATATTGTCTTGGGTTTGGGTGTTGTGGTACCGTCGTTGTTTCTGATTTCATTAACACAAGTGTTTTAGCTACTAACCTTGGTAAGTAGTATCATCAACATCAATATTTATACAAATATTTCGATAGTTTACAATCTCGCGAGTTAGATTATAATCTAACGGTTTTTACAATTTTACGGTGACACATATAACTTTTTCTAAATTGATCCGAACCGAGAATCACATATTTTGTTTTCGGTAAATTATCGCACTTGTAGGTATAGGTCAAATATTCATTTTGAAGACGAAAAAGGTGCAAAACACCGTGTGGTATATTTAAATATCTATCCTGCCCGACTGCAATGATTATTTAATTCCTTGATGTTGTGTTTTGTGTTTTTTGTTTGTTAAAATTTAAGGGTATTCAAGTAGAAACATTATGTAAGATTCTAACATAAGTGTCGAGTCGTGTTTATCCATAAGTTCAAATTGTATTTTTTTCAACTTCCTCTCATTGTCCTCTAAAGCTGATAGCAACAAGAGTCGGTGCGACTCGGTGATATATTTTATATCCTGTGCGTACGTGTATACTCTGCCACATATTTACATAGTATTTGAATTTCAAACGCTGCAGTACACCGGTGACATTATAAAAACGGTTTTCTATGCCGATAGACAAAAATATGTATCTAGAACAAAAATAAAATCTGCTTTGCTTTATAAAAAAAACATCATCTCAGCCTATCGCAGTCCACTGCTGGACGTAGGCCTCCCCCAAAGAGCGCCAAAGAGCACGATCTCCCGCTTTTTTCATCCATCCACTGCCAGCCATCTCCCTAAGGTCGTCGGTCCATCGAGCTGGGGGTCGTCCTACACTACGTTTATGTTCCGGTGATGACCTACGGAGCCGAAACGTGGAATATGACAGTAAAGCTGGCCCACCGACTACATGTCACTCAGCAAGCTATGGAAAGGTCGATGCTTGGGATTTCGTTAAAGGCTAAAATCCGAAATAAAAAAATAATGTAAAAAAATTGTCTGTAGTTAGTACAATTTTTAGGAGCCTAAAGGTAGCTTCTGAAATAAAAAGGCTGCTATATAAAAAAAAATGATTGTTTTTAGAATAAAAATGTGTAGCAGTATTTTTTAAATATTTAGTTTTTCTTCCCATGGTTAACCATCATATATTAAATTCGTACCCAAAGTACTAAGAATTTAACACAATTTCTTACGAATTAAATTAGACGATTTAGTTCCGAAATTCCGAAAATTTTTGGTATTAGCTAGTTACACTTGTTTTTTAGATCAGTTAATGGCGTAACCTTCTGTTTATAAAATCAAAGTGTTTTTCTACGCCGGGAATCTACGTCTATGGTACCTACAGTTTACAGTTGAAGTATAAAGATTTAATTTAAATCACCATTCAAAAATGTTGTTGTGGCAAGCCAGTTACGAAAATATAATTATTTTGTACTATTTCAATGCTTGTTAGATAAATTTAGTGGATTATTTTATTCCGTTTTTGTAACTTGAATTATTTTATTAGTATTTTAACTCCTAATTTTTTACTAAAACATCATTATATGTCTGCTCTCAACTTAAATATCACTATCTCTATGTGGACAATGTTGTTGGTCCTACAATTACTTATATGTATAGTAATGTAGTATTTTAAATTAAGAATCATTGTAAGACTGTTTGTTGTCCTAAATAAATAGAAAAAAAATATATATGACGTTTTTATCAAATTTATTATAATTAAAATTTCTCAAGAAGCCAATACATCTGGTCAGCCAACATGGTACAAAATGTACTAGAGGCTTATTACACGAGGTTTATAACATCGTTTCAACCTATTTGCGATAATGTTCCAAGCACGTTTTAAGCTTCCTCATTAAGTGATGGTTAATCTTCAATGGCAAGAATTTTCGCCTTCGGTATTAATAGCCTTGGAGTACCAATTGCCCTTAACATATTTACAAAGACATTCTACGACGTACATCGCATAATGTAATAGTAATTTGAGACAAAATATTTTACTGGTTGTGTCTTCTATTTTTAATTGATTATCCACTTTAACTTAATTCCTATAAAATCGAATAAAATTATAATATACACAAAACTAATATTACTAAACTAATATTTACATTATAGGAATAAGCAGGTAAAAAAATATAAGAACTTTTAATAAATGTTTATATTTTGACAGTTGGGTTTCGAGAAATCGCTATATCATATCATATCGTATCGTATTTTATTGGTTATGCTAGGGGGGCTTGTCCTAGTAGTCGTTAAATGGACCTGAACTTAAATTCGGAATTATATTCGGTAGGTAGGTAGGTACTAACTTTTTCAAGGCGAATCACCGCGACTACGCCTTTCGATTCATGATAAGCCTTCTCTTTACATTCTACTTGTGTGGTATTTTACAACAGTCAACCCACAAGAATGACAATTCAATAACATAACCCGCTGACATATCCTTAAAGTTTGAATCACATCTACAACCACATGCCACATGCTTCGGCGTATCCACAATACAAGTTCGTAAGACAATGCTAGCACTCATTAGCAGGCAAGTCACGCTTGTCGTGATTCATGCTCGGCGATCATCGTGCCACTCGGGATATGCTTGTACACTACATGAGGCCTAGCACTAAAATGTATCTTTCGTATAAACCTAATAAAAATAAAATAACCAGTCTCATGTGTCAATCCTTTGATAAAATGAGCAACTCAATGTAGCCGTGTAAAAAATCCGTCCGTTTACAATTGTTCATAAATTGTCAAACCTTTGATACAAGTGAATGGCTATTTTAATTTGATCGGATAATACGACCGAGCGAAAGATGCACTTTTGACTGTTTGGATGTTTGACTTTTGACAGTTTGACCGGTTGGATGAATAGTTAGTCCGAGGTGGCGTATGCAAACAGTCGGTCATGATCATCGCCAGCCTTTCAAAGTTTAATAAATTAAATAATGAACCATATCACTTACAATAAAAACTGTTGTGCAATGGATAAAAGTATTTTAGTATAAATTACGATAGTGAAGAACTTTTATGCCACGGATGTCATTTTTTTATTTAAAATATAAAAATAAACTAAAATTAAGCTTTATTTTCTTTAAAACCATTCACACCTGTCCAAATAGCGTGGGTTCGGGCTACAACTGGTTAGTTTTACAGTAGTATTTTTGAAACACCTTATATGTCACGGGTATCTAAGGTTGGAAGTTGGAATAAACTTAGGTTTACACTTAGTATTACCCAAGGTTTTTGGGTAATACTAAGTAAATCCGGGTAAACCTAGGTATACTACAGCTTCTAGCATTAGCATTACAAGTAGCCTAGTAGTAGTATTTCTATCTGTGTGGACCTATAAGTGGTTTTTCAAATGTTATTAATGTATGTTTATTGAAAAAATTGTAAACCTTGGTCTACCTAAGAAAAAAAAATAAAAAAAAAATTAAAATAGTAGTATCAGCCTCAAGTAAGCTGAGTAATAAATAAAGATCTAAACAGCTCTAACATAACATGACGCTAAACAAGACATTAATTATATAATAACTTAAAAGTAACAAAATAATTGTTACTTCATGCAAACTCAATAACCAGAGAGTCATTTCGAAAGTTAATTAAACAGTTAGCTTTTATAAGAAATGTAGGAAATAGCTGTAATAAGTATTGCTATGATAGATGAGGTGAATGGATGGATACACACACAACGCACAAAGTGTATAAAAGTACGACCTAACGAAACGTCAGGCAAAAAAGGTAACATTTTGTACCTAAATTATGATCGCGTTAATTCCCGTTTCATTAAGTTTAAATTGTGCAACGCGAAAGTTTAAAAGTAATTAAAGATTTTGTAATTACTAAAAGTACTTAGTGTGTCTTTTTCGTTAACCATTGCAGGTTAGTAAAAAATATTATTATGATCTGTAATTTCAAGCGATTTTATTTGGATTCGTAAAATAATAATTATAGTATACTTAGTATAGAAATTTGCGCTTCGGAGTTCAATACCAAGGCGGTTTGAATTCTGCAAGTGCCAACGTATGTGCCATTTTTCGCTTAAATAGAAACTTTGCTCGGTTTAGGGCTAGATAATTATTATGTAGTATTAGGATTGTACATTTTTTAAACTTCACCGCATTCTATTTTCTTATTCTGCAGATGTCCTTAGTTGCTATTTATTTTCGTGCAGAAACTTATAACATAATTGTAATGACAATCGTTAGACAACTTCATAGAATAGAGTCGCTAATAGTTTCGTACCAGCTTTAAGCAAACGTGCTAATGTCAACCAAAATAAACATTACGTCTGTGGGAAAATATGCAAGAAAGTTTGTGGCGTGTTTCGTTATAGTTTTACGCCATTTTCTTGCCGAGCACACGGCATATCGCACATCACATCCATGGAGTCACGCCTTGCGGTCACGCCGCACTGCATTGTTATATGGCATTTGTGAACGGCTGCAATTTGGAAACTTACTTACATTTAATAGCTGTTAGAGGACACAATAACTTGCTCAGGCTTTAAAGGGCATTAACGGATACAAATCTTGAAAAAAGCATTGTCAGATGAAAAAAAGACGGTTAAAAAATTGCTCAAAAATTGAAATGTAGCAACATTTTCGAAAATGGTTTGTGAAATTTGTAAACAAAATAAAAATGCTCTTCAAGCTAAATATACAACAAAACTGTCCAGTCTATAGTTTTTTTTCTGTAGGTATACATACTGTTATTGACTTAATTCTCACCTAAGGTAAGTTGATAAATAAAGATGGAGGTGGAACGCACTTACTTATATAACACGCTGCCTATCCATGTCCAATAAAAACCAATAAAACCAATTTATTTCTGTAAATAGGCTTAAACTAAGCGCTTTTACACGTCCCAATATTTTTCCCTACCACTACTTCGGGACAATTTTGGGCTAGCGCCGAGAAGAAGTAGCGCAAGAAACTCGGTCACTATTGTCAGCCTCTTTTTAAATAGTACATATTTTACATTACAAGATAAATGTACCTGTGCGAGCAGGGAATTATTTATTTCCGAATCCAATTTCCTTCTATTCGTTTAAGATTACACGGGTAATCTTTTAATTGTTACACACCAAACACAGTGGCAACCAAGCAAGTAAGTAAATTCGCGCAATCTTAACTACCGTCATGCCTAACTTGTCCTTGGTTCAGCACAAGATATAATACCTGGAATTTTATAATAAAAAAATAACACTTCTATAAATCTATGCAAATGTTTTCCGCTTGTCATTTATTACTTAAGCCCGAGTAGGGTCTATTTTAGCCGGTGCACGTGTGATGGCGGCCGCGTCCGCGCGTAACGGTGTTAACGCACTGCTTTTGGCGTTGCCATTGGCTTTTACTGCATTTGCACATTTTTTCAACCCGGATTGAGGCCTCGAAAATGGGAAGTCATATTTCAGCGAACTGGGCCACACTATTTCGCGCCTATAACAGGCTTTGGAAGCTTTTTATGGTTATGTTATGCGTAAGCGTTAAGAGATTCACGATGAAGCATTATAATCGTCGTTACTAGACGAGAAAAAAAAACCGGCCAAGTGCGAGTCGGGCTCGCGCGCGAAGGGAACCATTATCTTATATATAAAAACGACCAAAAAAATCACTTTTGTTGTATCTCTCTTACATATCTATTTTATTCTGGTTTGAGTACTTATTTGTTGTTATAGTGGCAACAGAAATACATCATCTGTGAATATTTCAACTGTCTAACTATCACGGTTCATGAGATACAGCCTGGTGACAGACGGACAGACATACAGATAGCGGATCCTTAGTAATAGGGTCCCGTTTTACCCTTTGGGTACGGAACCCTAAAAACCAATAAGAAACCTAGGTACATCTACGAATAATTATACCACGTGCAACGCCAAATCCCACTTATATTATAAATGCGAAAGTTTGTGAGGATGTTTGGATGTCTAGATGTAACACGTAAACGACCGAACGGATTTGAATGAATTATTTGCACACAATACAAAATAAGATCTGGACTAACATATAGGATACTTTTTATCCCGGTTCAATGTTTCTATGGGATATATGTAACATACCAAACAACCTGTAGCCTAGCAAACGAAGTTGCGGGCACAGCTAAATAAATAAAATGTTTCACTACACAAATGGTTCCGTGGCCAAAAAAGTTATGTAAGACATCGTTTTTTTTTTCGAGTTGGTCGCATTGTTGTCCAAAAGCAAAAAAAGTATTGTTATTAGAAATATCAGGCACAAATTGACATGTACACGTGTATAAACTGTCACTAATATTGTCCATAACCGTATTAGTAACGCTCAACTAATCATTGAATAATCGCCATAGAATTCCCGAGGAATTTATTGTGTGGCAACACAATACAGATTGCAAGGGGCTTCTTTAGGAGTTTTTTTTGGTATTATAATAGACGCGGGACATGTGTTGCTACTTTTCTGTAGTGTTCCGTAGATTTTACATTTGTATAAGTAACTATTGACTATTGCCACGGCTATTATTTAATAAAAAAAAGGTTCCATCTTAAAAACAATTTCAAATATTTGTTGAGTCCACTCCTCGGTAACTTGCTTATTAAACGTTTTCACGTGTTACTAGTCACTTTGGAAAATACTTAAAAGCTTTTTTCTAGTTTTAGAATTTTAATAATTATTATAAATTGACAAAAATGTATTATTAAAGTTAAACATTAAGTACATAAATTAACCCTACTACAAAAAAACCTTACTCTCCAGAGAAACCATGAATAGTTTTGGGAAACCTATCATATAATAATAGTGGTAACACCATTACAAAATAAATTCTACCATTGGAATCAAAGCTCTTTTTTGTACAAAACTTTTTTCCGACGAATCTTATAAACGTTACAAAAGCAAACATTCAAACATGACAAATCTCCGCCAATAATAGCAAACAATGCCCTTTTCTCATAATGTTATCTAAATCTGAGAACTTGCCGAAGCTCGGCCATGGCCAATTAGGTGCACAATGCTATTGCGCAGTCATCCCGTACCCATATACTTCGCCATTGGTTCTCCAACTTTTTTCTGCCTATGCGATTTAGAATGTTTTTTAGCTTTAGTTCGATCAGGCAGATCTGGTTGTTACGCGGCAGCTTAAACTAAACATCTTTGAAAAAAAAAGTCTGGCAACATAAGTACTATAAACTCAATGAGACGGGAATAAACGCGATCATTATTTAGGTACAAAATGATACCTTCATTCATTGAGTTTAAATTTATGCAACGTGAAAGTTTAAAAGTAGTTAACATAAGTACGTATATTAAGTTTGAAAACTCATAATATTTTTTTGGGTGTACACGATGATGATGAATAATTTACTTACATCAGCATAATTTAATTATAATATTGTCTTAAATAAAAAACAAAACATTACATGCTCTATTTTAATATTGACAAAAAACAACGAGAAGGTACCTACTTGCAAAAGTTAATCCAAGGTATGAAAATCAAGGGACCCTAATTAGAAGGTTATCCACACATCCGTAGCTAAGTAGCGTATAACATTTAGTGGAGAGCCAGCCTATAACTTTGTCTACAAAAATATTATTCTTGGACCAAATACGGAAAAATCACAACAGTAGGTACACGTTTCTAAAACAATACACGTACTTTATTGTACTTTGGTGCTCCAACGGAAAATTCATATTTTGCAATGCCTTTTTGAAAGTTAAATGTGGCCGGCCACAGCTGGCTCTGGAGATTCAATTTTCTGTCATACAGCTTTTAAGAAATTCACTTTACACATTTTTCAAACAATGCAATTTGACAGGGTTCATAATTGTCGTAGCTATATCCACTTGGAACTTATTGATATAAATAATAATTGATAATCACAAGAAATATATCATTTTATAGAAACCGTATTTGAGCTGTGTGTGATTACAGAATGGTTGGTATGATACATAACGAAAAACTTTCAAATAAAGAACAATATATAAAAAATATCCCACATTAACACTTAACCATGTTATAAAAAGCCTTTATGTTAAAAACGATTATATTCTACATATGTGCCAATTTCATCCAAATCTGTTCAGCTGTTTGAGCGAGTCACGATCATCTAAACATCCTAACATACTTCCGCATTTATAATATTATTGGGTTATCTTATATGAAATAATGATGTTTAAATCATTCAAAAGTTTGGGAAACAGAGTCGGAATCCATTATAATAATCTGATAAGTCCATTGCCGAGTTGAATCATCAGTCTTTTGCATACTATCGGTTGGTATTGGAAACAAAAAATGCCGATGCTCGATACCGACGAGCTAATGTATCGAATACTGCGATAACAATCGTTTTGAAGTTCAAGAACACGAGGCAAGTGGTTGATGGCTTTGTCAGAGTATTTCGAATTGCTAAGGTTTGACGAGGGTTTTTAAAATACTTGTCATCTTAAAAAATAAAAAAAATACATACTTAGACGTTTTATTGCATTTAAGTCATCATTAAAAAAATGAAAATGATTTTGGCAGGAATGGATTTAATAAGCACTCATTGAGAACAAGGTTCTACAAACAAGACACATATTATGGAAAATCATGCGGATTTACTGCCAAAACCGTCGTCTTCCAAACACCGTTGGATAGAAGAAGGTTTTAGGTAGTAGAGTCGACGCACCAGGACAGGTTTAACACGTCGAATCATAAGCGGGAGACCTATTCGACACAAATAATATATAAATGAGAATTAAATAGATTAATCATAATTGACTTATTGTAATTATATAGACTTAAAATGTAAGGAGATTTCTTAATTTTTTATTTATTTAAAGAAAACAAACAGCTTGTAAATTTCTTATGTTCAAAAATTATAACGTGTTATAACACATTAGCCAAAGCAGTTTCCAATTATTTTACTTAGTGAATACTTATAAAATAGGGAGGTATGTTTCAGTATTAAGTACTGATATTTTAATAATACTTAAAAACCAAAAAGAAGTTATTGTCTGAGAGATAAAGATATAACTTAATGCAAAATACCCATAAACCATAGGCTAAGTAGAATATAGCCTATGCTTATACTTATAATATGACAGAAACGAATACAAAAAAAATACTAGGGTGGTTAACTTGCCTAACAGAAATGTTATTGTATATTAGCTGCTGATTTTGCACTTTAAATCTAATAATATATAATTGTTTATTAACCCTGTATATTGTATGTAGTACGATTTCAAATCTAATTTGTATCTAACAGAAATTGTTACTGCTGGCGCCTAAAGCAACTTTGTTATTAACACTTCCTTTTCCGCATTACTTCGAAAGTGTTTTTCCATGGCACTTAAGTATTAAAGAAAATAAAATACATCGAATCAAATGGTACCATAATAGGAAAAAGTGCAAAAGGCTCACTCGCTGTTGGGATTACAAAAGCGGGTCACACACTCATCGACATAAAAACTACGTGTAAGCGAGCTAAACTTCGTATTCCAATTTATTGAATAGAATAGAATAAATAGAATACAATAGAAAAATATTTATTTGAAACACACACACATACACAAAATACAAGAGAAATACTAAAGATTTAAAAAAATGTGTCAAAAAGGCCTCAGCATTTGTCGTCTCGTGACAGCCAGGGACATATCACGACTCTGATTTTCAGCCTGCTGAAAACTCTCTCTCTTTCTCTTTTGTACCCCTAACGTCAGGGTCCCTGTCGTAAGGGGTACAAAAGCACGGTACTAGAGAAAAGAAAAGAAAATTGGATTGGCCACACTAGATGACAGTAGCCCAGTTGCCATGTGTATTGCACGGACCAAAAGATGCTGTACTTAAAGACATATGTATTTCTGTATTTTTTTCTTGTAATACTTTAATCTACAACAGTGATCCCGATCCTTGACTAGTCTTTTCTTTACAGCCAACTTTGCCTTTTGGTCACTCCACCTAGTCGGAGCGCACCTCTACGCTTGCTAAGTCGTGGCCTCCACTCAAGAAGCGAACAGGTTAACTATAACATCAGTTATCGAATCAACGGCAAATCTGCCCTCCTAGTATGACTAACAAAACACGATATGATATGATATAGCAAGTTATCGACACCCAATTGTCAAAATATGAACTTTAATCGAAAAAGCAAGCATTACCGTGACGTCACCGGCATACCAGTTTTGATAATAGTTAAAGAAAGCGGCTAGGTATGTATTATATCATAAATGTGCCAGATGGATGTCGATAAATCGCTATATCATATCGTGTTTTGCTGGTCATGCTTTGGGGGCTGACCAACCTATTGCGGCTTCAGTTGTATAACAATAAATTACTTAGCTTCATTTATAATTTATCTCTGAGAAAATCCTAAGCGTTGTGAAAGAAATATGCCTTCTCTATCCGCTTCTATTGTGGATTTACTGGCACTTTTAACGTCGTTGTCAATTTGTGCGTAGCGTCAAAATGTAGTAGCTACGCTTTTTGGCACGTCATGAATTAAACATAGCCGCGGGAAGTAGATCGAAAATACAGCATTACTTTGAGAAATAAACTGACTGTGTCAACTTTCCACAAGCTTCGTATCAGAAAAGTTTTTTCATTCTGTTCTATGAAAATTTGATGTCTGAAAATGATAAAGTTCTCTGAATTAATGAATAAATAAATTGTCATTCGTAATCTAAAATTCCAGTACATTGAGTTGACCTTTCTAAATGGTATTTGATCTATGGTTTTTAGTAGGACATCCCATAGATTATTATTTTTTTTTAGCGTAGAAGGTATACTTACCGTGTGATGTGCGTAGATTTTGTTTATAGATATTTTATTCCTAAAATGATTTTGACTTTGACATATAAACACATCAAAGTGTATTAAATATGAATAGGTATGTGTTTTGTGATTTGCTTTCAATTTATAATGTTATGGCAACGAAATGCAAATATGACGTCTCATTTTTAAAATTATGTTTTACACATTGCTTCACGCACAGATTACTTGTACACATCTAGCTTTTTTTTCACTCCTTTCACGGTTTGAACAAGAATAATACGCCCGTTTTTCCTCATCTAATATAAAATATTATTTATTCAGACAAGAAGGCATTTTACACGAAATTTTCCTAGTTATGAAGACAAAATACCAAACAAAAATATGTTAATTGTTTTTTGTAATAAAATTACCCTTTAATAAAGTTTAAGTCTAAAGCGGGGATTACATGTAACAAAAGTGCTTATTAGATTTCTGTTCTTACGAGATCAACAACAGATAATATCTAGCTACTTTACAACAAAACTAACTAAGCAAACACAATAACGCTGGCTTAGCTTGAGAAGCGTATTTGCATTGTTATTCTCTGCTTAAACGTTCCGAGTTTTAATGTTCTGGTATTCTTTTGTTAAATTAAAATTGTGTGATGGAACACTTAAAATCTTATTATTTAGAAGTTTAATCCACACTTTTATTGTATCCCGGAATTGGCAACATAAAAATAGAGGCACTAGAGTGTCTACGAAAATACAGACCTAACCATGTTTTCTAAAGGCTTGGCGCTCAATAAATCTAGTTACATTATATTTCATGACAAAAAACCTCTAGCCTCTTTCGTTTTTCAAAGCAACAAACGAGATATCAGAGATTTTTTTTTAATCCCCCTAATGTGCACCGGCCTTAAACAGTGCCTATGCAGTCTTGTTTATACCGTAAACTCTATCAGAAAACCTATCAAAATGATGACAACTTGTGATGACACATACTTTTTTGATACTTTTTAACGACCTTCGGAGCCCGCCTTTCCTCCTTGCGTCGGCTTTTATATATGCGAGGACCAAAACTCAGAGATGGCGCCAACGCCACGTCCAGCTTACTCACTGTGCTGTGATGTGTTGGATTTTCGTCGGGTCAATGTTAAAAACGATATTTCCTATAGATATTTTCTCGGGTCTAGGTGCGTACGCTCGTTGTTTATGATTTCTTCACAAGTGTTGTGGCTACAAAAGCAATGAATGTGTTGTTATCCAGTATTAAAAATATACGTTTTTTGCGGCA
Organism: Anania fuscalis; assembly: GCA_950371115.1. NCBI lineage: Eukaryota > Metazoa > Arthropoda > Insecta > Lepidoptera > Crambidae > Anania > Anania fuscalis. The sequence goes on from OX493335.1 coordinate 4,327,683, forward strand.
TAAACGGCCGATTTTTTTTACGTCAACTTAGAAGTTAGATTTTAGGACGGACAACAAAGTGATCCTATAGGGTTCCGTTTTTTCCTTTTGAGTTACGGAACCCTAAAAAGTAAAGTATATTGTTATTATCCATACTAACAAATAAAAGACAGCTGAGCCTATCTTTGAATCATCAATGGATCACAAAAATACCGTCACATCGTTTTTTCAAAATTGAGGTTCATGTCTCTCGCAGCTCCAGTATATTTTTTTTGCGTCTACGTTTTACCAGCTTCGTGTGTTTTATCCCAACATGTTTTCAAATTGCAAAAAGCCGTGTTTCGTCTCCGTGACACTTATTAAACGACAGTGGAAAAGTAAAAGCAAAAACCCCGTCAAGATTGATGAATTAGTATAATTCATTCTTTCAACTTTATCGATATATTTCGTAATTCTAACTTTCCTCATTTCTTGTTGTCAGGGTGTGATATATTTACGAAGTTACCACAAGTTCTCGGTACGACAAAATATTTTAGTTGTCTGGTTGGCCGCGTATTCCCTGGGCGTGTCTAAGTTGTACTAATAAGGCATATACGCAAATTACAAGATGCAAAACTTTGGTTGATTAAGAAAACTCCGAAGATAGAGTTGGCTGATTCGTTACGTACGCTTAGCTATTTTCCATTTAGTAACAAACTTCATAGCTGAGTTAAAATCTATTTAGTTCCGTACAACAGAATGGGACACTCCTTAAAACCATGTGATCAGCTGGTCATAATGGAGCATCTGAAAATAAAATCACGATTTCGATGTTGGTCCCATAGCAAAAGTTGAAGTACCTATATAACCAGCTGATCATGTGGTTTTAAGGAGTGTCCCATTCATTTGTACACCCTGTATAAACAGTGAAATCGTACGTTTTTTAAATTTGTTAGCGTAGTCGGGTTATAGTTTTTTAAACTTTATTATTATTGTGTTTAAATAGTTGGTTAGTTTTTCCCACAATAGTCACGTTTTAACTAAGTAGATGATCTTCTTAACGAAAATGATAGTTTATATTGGGTGTCCTAATTACTTACACCACGTGGCTAATCTAAGCAGATTAAGGACAATCTTATTATTTTAGCATTATTGAACTAGCTTGGAAGTCTTGCATGTGATAGTTAATATTAATTGTGTATTATCTTTAAGCCCATGTAGGTAACGTGAGGTTTTGTTTATTCTTATACAGCAGTCTGCGGCACAGAATAGCTATTATTTAATTGTTTTATTTCCTTTTTTGGTTTTCGGTGTTAAATAGTATATAAAACGGATTATATCGTCCTTTCCGTTTGTTTTCTCGCATGTTAAAACCATTTTATTCGCTATCGATATTAGAATGCTGAGGCAAGAGTATTAATATCAATAACAAAGATTTTTTTAAATAAATTTAATTCTATAAATATTTCTGTATTGTGTCGGATGTTTTTAAATAATTGCGTGCAAAAATATTATGATTATTATTAGCCATTTCTAATCGAGAAAGTAAACACTGGTACATAGATCTTTTTAGATGCCATAAAGGTGCTCGATTTGCGATACATTTTGCATCATCAATATCTCGTAAAATTCAGGATTATTCCGATAGAAACTAATGTTGAACCACATCGATTATGGACCTTAAAGTCTAAACAGTTCGAAAACTAATTGCTGATGAATTTGTAGGGCAAAAAAAGTAAATATCCTGACTTTATTGCTCGCCTGTATAGTTGACTACTTTATTTTATGTATGTTACAAAAATACATTTGCTCTAAATATTCGTTATAATGACCAGTTAATTAATAAATAAAAACTCTTTATTTTATTGTATTTAATACTCTTTATAACTATTAGTCAAAGTTTGTATTATGACGACCGGAGCCTATGTATAAAAATACTCAAATCAATTATTGAACATCCATGACTTGGGTACAAATGCTCATTACACTAACATATGCTCCTTGCTAGATTCGAACACGCAACCTCCGGGCTGTACATTCCGAAGCGCGAACCACTACACCAGATCGTCGTTAAAATAAGCCTTTCTTTACACCGCCTGTAATGAGTTCTACAAAAACAGTAAAACAAAAGCGTATCCTCATTATCTCGAACGGGATGCGAGTGCAAAACTAATTCGATCGAAATTGAGTCGCTCCGGAACCCGGATCGCTAACGAAGCCGCCACCCGGTTCAATTAAACCCGGTGGCAGTCGGCGGCGGAAACAAGTGTGTGCGAGGCTTTACACCGCTTTGTGCAGCCACACACTTCTATGGTAAGGCGGAGTTTTGCTTTGTGGGTATTAATGTGTTAAAAAATAAGGGATGTATTATTTTCTAGTAAACATTGATGATGCTACATTATTCGGTTAGACCGAACTCGATTGCAAGTCGTATTCACCAATAAATGTATACTGTTTTTCGGTTTAGACTTGCCCGTTTTCGATTAACTAGGAGTTAAATCATTCGATTGCGGTCACCGACTAATGTAAACAGGCCAATTCGGCTAATTCCTAAATCAAATGCAGTCGATGTATTTGGCGTACAACCACGCTCCATTAGCAGCGATGAAACTTTAAGTTTGTCAATATTCTGTCTGATTGATCGTCATTTGTTGCGCTGCCATTGACGTGAATTTGTAAACTTTACATGTAGTTAGACTAATTAAAACCGCACATAATGTGAGTGGAAAACTAGTTCGATCAAAGTTGTGACATGTTAATGAACCAAGCTCCTATACCCGGATCCCGGTCGGTGCGCCGGTGTGCACCCGCCTTTATACTTATCGCTTTGTGACGTTATACCGCGGAGCGTAGCAATAGCGAGGCTAACTTGTTCTGTGGTTATACCTTTAAGAATGAATGAATGAATGTGTAGATTTTACCTAGTAGAGAGAGAAAGTACTTAAAATATTCAGACTATGCCAGTCAAGTAAAAGCCTGATTTGTCTTGATTTATGTTCAATTACGTTTTTCTTGACGCTAAACCTACTACACTGCTTTGGATAAAATTTTGCACAGATATTGAATATGATCTGGATATAAAAAAAATATCCTATATATAATATAGGACACTTTTTTATCCCAGTTAATTGATATATTGTAACGTTTTTTGTTAAATATCATACCAAACATCCTGTAGTCCACGCAAACGAAGTTGTGGGCACAGCTAATGTCATAATATTGTATTAAAGTTATCTAGTCTATCGTAAATCGAAAATCGATTTGATCGCTAAGTACATACAGTTGAAATAACTGGCGGAACTAAATAAATAAACCTGGCAAGCGGTTTGTATTCGTGAACCACGCTTTTCACCCTTTACATTCACAATGTTCTGGAAAATATAATGAGGCTTGCAATAAGGTTGGCTGGGGTTAAGGTTTTGTTAACTCCGGTCGAAAAAAAAATAGAGCTTAACATTCAACATAAGTATATGTGAACTTTTTGGTCATAATAGCAACTTTTTGGTAATAAAAGTTATTTTCGAGCAGTTTTTTTTATACCTTAAAGGTAAATATTACAAGGTCAATTCGTTTTTCATCAACGAACGTATTTTGATACTTGGGAAAGGGAATATGAATCTATAGTAACATTTAAAAAAATGAAAAGAGCGGAAGATATGTCAATTCAGTGTAATAAATATATTACTCTATCAGCCTCTACGGATGAGAGAAAGTCCTATAAAAACAAAACTTTCATTTCGAAATAAACATATTACTATATAACGCACCCTCAGAATAGTATGTTTTGTTTTCATTCGCCTACAAAAGTTATTCATACGATTTGAATAACCGCCGCGGCAGTCACATATTGCGTTTGTCTCTATAATTTGTTGAACGGAGTCACGATAATTCGTTCGTGACTGTACATTTTAATATTCCGTCTGAGTATACGCGTTGCTATGCTTTGATACATCAATAAGATGACGGTTACCGCGAAGGGTGGACGCAACCGATAAACAGCAATATTTAGTCACAAACATAGTCATACTCAACAATCGCTGTAAATATTATCATGTTAAAACGTATAGGGGTACATGGTTTAGTTGGGAAAAAAGGAACAAAACCCTAGGAGGAAGAAAATTTGGCAACAACTTAGGCGTTCGCGACAACACGTAGGTGACAACGCAACGTCGCTCTATTGGGCTAGATTTTTATTAAGCAAATAATAGCAGGGAATCAGTTTGTAAAATGGCTTTAAGGTTTGACGCAGAATTGCAAGACGCACATATTAACTAGTCTATCAAGAGCAATAAAATTTACAAAAATATGATGTCATGAAATAAATTTGATTTACTTTTTTTTCACTGAATAGTCGCCCGTCTGTGCCCTGCTTAATAATTCGTCACAACAGGCACGGCAAACCGGCGACAACGCTAAGGCAGGAAGTTTACACAATACAAACTCGTAATTATGTTCATAACGCCCGTGAATAGGCTTATTGAATACCCACATTTTAACTACCCTGATTATAGTAACACATAAATTAAGGGTCCAACGAACATTGACACCTCGATACGAAATAATGACAATTTTTTTAGTACTTATATATGATGCTTTAAAATCATCAGATCTTTGATCTCTAACCCACACGTAAACTACAATAATTTCCTACTGAAATGTAAACATTAAAAGACAAGAGTTCACTTACAGAATCGGTATGTAAATAGTTTCTTTTTATACATATTACAGTTAAATTTAGTTTCTTGCTGAAACCTTTACTATACTTTATTCACAAAATATCACAATAATTTTACTTCTTAGTCAGATGTTTTTATTTACTTTAATTATTTAAACAATCAGATATTCATTTAAAAAATGTTAAAACTGTAGCTTACATTTCAAGGTATTAATAAATATACTTACGTCGAACCCTTAAAAGCCCGGATTATTCGGCCGATGAACGCTCGATTTCGATTGGTGCGCATTAGACAGCTTTGATTTTTACGAGCACATCTAATAGTCGTAACGATGACAAGTAAATAAATAAAACGTTTAAACGGTTCTGGCCGTTTGATGATGCTGACATGACGGCGATTTGTAGATTTTTGGTAATACTGGTTTTTAACCATGTAATTTAAAACTGGTAACATTCATGATACGGTAATAAGGTGGATCTAGGGACAACTAGATTAATGCAGTAGCATTTGACGCAAAGGGCCAAGTTTGATTCGGGTTTGCGTAATTTCAGAAAACGATCTTTTGTAAATTGACCCGAGTCTGGGTGTAACGGAAGACAAGTACATTGTCTGGTATAGGTTCTAACACAAGGATGTTAATTCCTCACTTCGAGGCTGTAAACAGACACGCTTCTATAATGTTTTTTCTCACAAATATAGACAATTTTACTATGGAGTATGGACACAGTATTCTGTCTGACAACAAAATGGAGGAAAAAGTTAATTGTTTCGTTCCATTTATACGAGTGCGAGTTGCACTTGGCCCGATTTTTAGCTTTAATAGCTTAATGGGACAGCCCATTTTTTTCAAACTATCACTTAAAACAGGCATCGTTTATCTACTTATTCAATTTACGCTAGGAATTAATCAATTGACTTTAAAAAAAAACCGGCCTAGTACGAGTCGGACTCGCGCACGAAGGGTTCCGTACCGTTATCTAATTGCGGTTTAAGATTTGTGACGTAGGTATTAACCAATTTTCGGTAAAAGTTTGCATGGTAATGTACATCATATATTTTTTTAGTTTGATCATTCTCTTATTTTAGAAGTTACGAGGTGGGGGGGGACATTTTACCACTTTAGACGTGTCTCTCGCGCAAACTATTCAGTTTAGAAAAAAATGATAATAGAAACCTCTATATCATTTTTGAAGACCTATCCATAGATATCCCACACGTATGGGTTTGATAAAAAAATTTTTTGAGTTTCAGTTCAAAGTATTTTTATGTGAATTATTTTTTTCTATTTTTGTGTGAACATCTTAATGCGGTTCACAAAATACATCTACCTACCAACTTTTAACTTTATAGATCTTACAGTTTCGAAAAAAAATGGCTGTAACATACGGACGGACAGACAGACAGACAGACAGGGTTCCGTTTTTTGCCATTCGTCTACGGAACGCTAAAAATATGTGTCAAACAAAAGACTATACAAGAAAAAAAAACATTTTAAAATTACGAAGTATTAGACAATGATTTTTCAGAGATATCGCCTAGAACCTATCCTATCCTATATGCCGTCCAATTTTGAAAATATTGTTCTCTTACCTTTGCTCTAACCGTGCGTCCAAGCACCAAACGCGTCTTAAACCTACAATAAATTATTCAATGAATTTTCCATAATGCTAATGCACATGATAATGACAGCAGTCCTCAGGACGTAGAACTTTCTTTTTGAATGCCCCCATTGATCGTTGAACAAGGCGCCTTGATCGATCATGGGCATGTGTATCTCGTATTAAGATCGCTAATGTACTCGAAAGCGATGAGCAGACGCATTCATACGATGGGAGCGGGCGTAGCTCGTAGCCTCGTACAATGGCCGAGTATCGTGTAGGATCAATGGGGTATACGCTTTGAACACTATTGTGGGTTGGTACTTGAGTGTTTATTCATATTTTTTGAATTCGGAATGACTTTTGAATTTAGAATTATATTTACAAATAGAATTGAAGGATATTTACAAAAAATAATAAGATTACGCTTAAAATAAATTTTATCTTATATCAAATTTTAAACAAGGTGTATTTTTATTAGTGAAAACTGTTAAAGGCATACTTTTATATTACTATTTTGTATACATCTGTTTTAAAGTGCTGTTGGTTTTCCATGAAAATAAAATAAATAACAATAAAACTATTTGACCAATTAAAGGGGTTATTCTGTGGAGGTCAAACAGGATTTTTTACACCTTGTACTTTAATCATCGAGTGATTTTTTATTGGCACCAACTCAAAAATACCTAAACATAACAGTTTAGGTATGTATTTTATCAACAATTCAAATTGACTTTCAACATGATGTCATTTCCAAATGACAAAACTCACTCTAAATCAATTTCTAACAAAATGGGTAGGTATCAAACTACGGAATCCTGAGAATCCCTGCACTTAAATGTAAACTTTATGATCACAGAGTAAAACTCGTGTGAACGGTTGCGTGCGCTTTTGAAGACGTGAATACGGATTATAGGGGTGTATTCGTTCATTTTCATTTGTCATTAAAGGGAATATCGCTGGCGAGCACCTGTGTTATTCATTAGGTACCTCCGCGGATTATTAGGGCTGTGCCTATTATGTTTGTGAAACAAACAAAGGATTAAAAAAAAAGAAATCCGTCCCGCCGCTACCACGAAACCGAGATTCGCATCCAATCAAACGACTGTCGCTGTCAAAAGACCGATTTTGCCTTTGAACAGAAGCTGTTTTGCTGAAATGTCAACGATTATCGCTATTAGGTATATCAGATTTATTGGTTGGTAGCGTTTCATATTACGAGTGCGTATTTATTGGGGTTTCGAAGTATTAGGAATGTGAATTGAAATGAAAGATGAAAAGCAGTATTAAAAGAGAAGAGGGCTTAGTGAAGAAAATGAATAAAAACAGATCGTTTAGCGAGGGTTGATAGACTTTGTGTAGGCGGGGTTTATGGAGAGTAGCTGGAAATATTTTACTATGACTACAAAATATTGAGTGGGTTGATTAATAAAATCCGCGTAATGGATATAACATAATGAAATTAAACATAAAATAAATTACTTAGTCTGCGATGCGGTTGGTTTTATATATTTAGGTTTTGATAGGTAAGGGCGAGTCGGCCATTTTTTTTTTTCAATCAACTCAATCCTCTAGATTCGCATCTGGCCATTTTTTAATATTTGTTGTTTTACTTTAAAGTTTTTTGGAAATCTACAAAATATTTATTTTTTTCAATAAAAAAGAATTAAATAAATGAGTTCACAGTTGCTGAAATATGGCGGGTATCTAATAACATACCTCCACAGAAAAAAACATGCATTATTAAAATGAGTACCTTTGATTAAAAGAACGAATATCTGAAATCTCATTAACATAATTATTTTATGCTTAACCTACCTATGTAGATTTTTTTATGTATTTTGTCCAGTAGTGACATTTGTTTTTCTATATGTATACGTACCTACTTTCGATACCGTTACTTGTTCATAGTATATTTGCAACGGTCACTGTGAATCATAAAATAGTAGCTCAACCAGCTCAACTGAGGTCGTCCTTTGAACCGGCTACATTGTTAGAAGGTTGAATCGAAAATGTACAGTCATTTGGCTCACCACATAAAAAAAATCATTAACTATTTCGTAAGGGAAAATGACGAAAATCACTTTTTTGTAAGATATGGTGGGCGCGTTTTGTTATTTTATTATTGATTGACTAGTAAAAAGATCCACAGGGGAGCTTTGCAAGTGGAAAACTAAAAATACTTCCGATGTAAATAAATTTACATTAATAATTAATTGTTTTTACGCAAATAGATTTGATTTGTTAATTTTTTTTTAAATAGAGCATATCAGTTTTACAAACATCAGTCACATTACTAAATTGAGATTTTATTTCAAAACTCCCTAAATGTGAAAAAAAACGATTATTTTAAGTGTCATTTCAGTATTTTTTACTGCTGCAAAGTGGTGTAAAGATTGAGTCAGCGTTAAGTTAAAAATTACCAACTTCAATTGCGTTTCATGAAATATAGCAAAATGGAAGTTAAATAATGAAATAATATTACAATCCAATTTGTTTATTTAACATACATTAGCGTTGTACTAACCAAATCGAAATACTCGTACTAACGAAACCAACTAATCAGCAATCAACGTAGTAACATCGGCCGCAAATTGGCAACGTAGGGCCGTATTAGTAATTAAGCCGTTTTAGCGACAACATGCGGTTTTTAGTTTCAGATAAACATATAGGGTGAATTTTGATTACTGTTAAATACGATGGGGATTATGTATGTAATACTCATGATAACAAATAATTTTGCCTAAAAAAGGCACCTTCTCAACTTGACGATAGTGTCAGGAAAGTCTTTTTCAAAATGAACGCGGAAAAACGTGTCATACTAACAATTTTGAGTTGAGAATAGGTAATTATTTAATTAGTAGTAAACTTCGGCTTCGGCTTAGTTTAGGCTCTAGAGTAACTAATGCTAGGTAAAGGGAATTCAGTTTTTTGAAGATTTCATGGAAGATTAAGTTTTCTGTAGATTTCGGTGTTTATCACATAGAAAAAGTTTATGTATCAGCAGAAGAATCAGTTATTACAAGGTAGTTACTAATAAACTGGGTTGGGACCTAATAATATACCTTGCTCAGGGTGCGTCTATCGCTTCCGTCATTCGAGAACTCGCCGGGTGATACATTACGCGGTTGGATGACGGTCATGTAGTAGCCGTAATCAGAAAACATAGAAAATAAATAATAATTTAAAATAAACAAGTTTCATCTTAGATGCCATATCATGTTTGACATAAGTATTAAAAATGACCATGTTATTGTGCTTATAAAAATGCACGATTAGGTACTTTTACGGGCTCTTTAGGTAGGCTTTCGTCCAGCAGTAGACTGAAATAGGCTGTTAGGAGACGATGTGATACTTTTGGATTAGTTTAGTACGAGATGAAGACATCTTTCCGTCTCTTTCAGCTTCATACAAACTGACAGATATAGGTAGAATGATATTTAAGTGTTCATGGATACTTCGGTACCCTGATTCCGTATCTTGCAAAATCAATGCGATGGCAAAAATTGAGCAATTCTGGCTTCAAAATCGCAAATTGACAGAAAATCAAAAACAAGGCAATCTACTGTCAGTGCTGACAATAGATTTTGACACTAAGCATCAATCGGGCGATGACTGCGCGATTATTGCTGATTGCAAATTTTTAGGGAATAAGGGTGCCGGATTAAATTCGCTAATCCTGAGATGCGTAACTTGTGTGTCTTAAGTTAAGAATTAATCTGCCTGCCAGCTTCTCAGAAACTTCGTACGTACTGGTATGCCAAGGCCTTTAATCATAAATGAGTCTATTCACGCATACCTGAGGGTCCCAGCTCGTCCTTGCAGTATAATGAGCCGAACCCACCATTGTTGGCTGTTGTAGGGAACCTACGTAATTAGGTTTGGTCGGACAAAGAAAACTGTACCAGGATTCCGTTCTGATGAAAAATACTTTTGCAAAATATTGATCCGATTTTGTGAATGTGTGACATTTAGAAACGACGAGCTTTATTCAAAAGTTTGTTTGAAAATTGCTCGTCGTTTAAAAGTTAAAGTTTGAAAATAGCCTATGTTAACAAGATATGCATATAAATACTATCTTATGATAAAGTTAGGAATTTGATATCACCAACGCTGGCTTCGACAGCGAGAAACACTTAAAAGATTTCGTCGGGTCAGCTAACGTCTCGGTAGCTTACTTAAAAAAAGCACTCGCCCGGTATGTGATGGTCGTGGGTTCGGATCCCACCTGACGCCGACGATTATTTTCAAGTATTTAAAAAAATCTTAAATAACCTGGCATGGTAATCGCTACAAAACAAAATTTAAATTGATATCATCATTTTTGCGGATTTTTTTTTTCATTCTAGTCGGATTCTAAAAATAAAAAAAGATGACAATAATATCAAACTGACATTATGAATATGTTTATCATAAGTTAGTTTAAGCTGGAATACCATTTACCTAACACCCTGTATAGTATTAGTAGATCATTAAAACGGAATATACTATGCCAGCCGATATATGACTGTGTATTGATCCAAAACCAAAAGTGATTTCCGATTGCAGTAAAACAAACTATTATTATTTTATCGTATCCGATGAAGCAAGGCAAGAGGAAGTAGGGCCGTGACCTCAATAATTGGCATTGTTGCTCCCACACGAGAATTATCCCAATTATGCGCTAGCATGGCTAACCTATTCGTAATCAATTTATTATTATTGGATGCCATACACAGACTTACAGAGCATGCTGATTTAAGCGGCATGAAGTTTCCAAAGCCATTAAATATTGTAAAGGCGATAATTTGCGCCTCCATTGACTGTTCCATACAATTCGCTCATACGCACACGATTTGAATGCAAATTCTTATGTAAGTTTATAATTGCAGACGTGTCGAAAGAAGGTGTTTATTCTGTGTCGTAATAGAGATTCCCACGGATTGATTGATAGGAAGGTTAAAGTTTGCCAAGGGTCAATGTAAGTCATATTGTCTTGTATGAAAGTCAAAACAGCTTCATAAAGTGTATAGATACATATAAGATATAAGCATGACATCACGATTACGAGAGATAATTTATTATTAAGTCTTTAACATGATGTGTTTTGACATTATCGTTGAATAATACAGGTAGGTTTTAAGTATAACATACAGTTATATTGTCAAAAAAAACCTTACTTTACTTGTACCAAATAGATAACAAAGTAACTTAATTTTCTTTGTGTTGACAGCAACTTAAGTTGATCGTCTGGTACTTGTAGCAATATATCACTGAGTGTGTTACTACTTACTTCACTGACGCAGCGATCCCAAGTGAATCTTGGCCTCCGACATCAGATCACGCCATGCCTCTTGGTCTTGCGATAGCCCTTGCCAGTCGCTGAGGCCGAGGTTAAGCAGGTCTTAGCTACTAGGTCTTTCCAGCGGTATAGGACGTCCAACCGGGCGTCTCCCATTTGGTTGTCCCATGTACGCTCTCTCCACGGCACGATTTTCTCCCATTCTCTTTAGGTGTCCGAGCCACTGAAGCCTGGCCGCTTTGGTCTCTCCAAGTGTGTTATCTGGTATAAATTCATTTTCAATAATTGTATCATTTTAAATGTTTGTGCAAACCTTTCTTACGTTCTCCAGTGTGAATAGGTACTGAATGCTCCTACTATTTTATTTAGTAAGACTTAAGTATTTACGACGACCTCCGTAGCCAAGAGGCGAGCACGCTGGACTATACGGCGTCGCCATCTTTGAGGTTCCGGGTTCGATCCCCGGCCGGGTCAATGTGGAAAACGAACTTTTCTATTTTTCTCGGGTCTGGGTGTTGTTGTACTTTCGTTGTTTCTGAATTCTATAACACAAGTGCTTTAGCTACTTACCTTAGGATCAGAGCAATGCTTGTGATGTTGTCTATTTATATTTATATTATATTTAAAGATATGAATACTTAAATTGTACTAGACTACTACTTTTTCTTTGGGAATTTTAATATATTATGTTTTCCATGCATAAATCTCAAACCTACTTGGCTACATCCCCAAAGACACAAGGACATGAGACACGACACAGGAAGCTGTGATTTACCAAGTCATGCATGAATGCCGTTTGCCTTTACTCCCTGATTTATACTCCTTTCCCGTATTATTGAAGCATTTTTTCCCTATTTATGTCTGTATGATTATGGGGAGTTTGTCACCTCAAGGTTTGTGCACAAATTATTGGTATTCGATTAAATATACCTACTCTCAGAATTAAATGCTGGGCTTACATTTATGGGCCTATTCAGAAGTATTTGAAGACAAAAGTATAAATGATAAATTCAATGTCACGCAGAAACCTAATTCTTCTTTAATCCAAATCTAGTTTTTAAACAGTCCCATTAAACGCGGTAACGTTATGATTAAAAACGGAACTTCAATCATAGCTACGATCTACTGACGCAGGCTAAACTTTTCTCAATATCAGAATTGGGCCTCAAATATTTGAAAAGTTAATAAAAAAGTTACATGAAGACATTCTAATAATTCCTTTGTATAAGAAAATGTTATTATATGCACTGATTCTACTGCTAAGATACAACCTTATCAGTGTTATGTACTAACGATGAAAATAACAAAAATCGGGAAATAGGGAAAAATGAGACTAATGGTACCGACAAATCATCTATTAATCAAATTGACTTGGTGTCGTAACGACAGCCGATGCCTGGATAGGGCCTTAACTCTGTAGTATCATTTCATTATGACTTCAATCATCATACCCCATGGTGTGGTGTGTGGTGGCCTCATGAATAAGATGATTCGCTAAATAATAGACATAAAAAATCAATTTTCATATCACACAAAACAGACACACATCCGCCAAGTAATTTAAGCCTATCTAGGCTAAGTGACCAAGCCTTATCAAGTTCCTTAGAAAGTAAAACCCACCAGATGCGCCGTCACGGTTCTGACGCGCGGGCGCACTCACGCCCTCTAGCGGAAGTTGCGTTTCGGTATTGTTCTCGATCGACATCACTCAAACAACTGTCTCGTTCTTTTAGGCTAAGAATACATGACGTTGTTTGGGTGCGCTAACGTATGAAGGATTTCCGACGTCTTTCGTCAGACCAAACGGGAGCCGCAGCTTAGTGAGGCGTTGTATGCGAATTTCTATGGAAATGTATAGGAGTCACCCAGAAATTATCACACACGTCAAACATGTGTCTAAGCACTGAAACAAAATAAAATACTGGTCTAGCTAGCTGTTGTCAAATTAAAATGCATGCTTATATTTGGATAATGCTGCAATGTGTCTTAACTAAAACATTACTTACTAGAAATAATAAAAACCAGCCAAGTGTAAGTGAATAAGTAGGAGCTCTAAAGATCGATTGACCCGATGACATTTTCTCGGAATCCTATTGGCGACCAATAAGTCGACTTATTATATTTCGCTCATAAGTTCTATAATGATTGGTATTCAATGAATTCGTTCGTGAGTCTAAGCCTTAGTATGTTTGATTCTGAAAATAAACCGTCACGGTAAATGATCCGCGAAGGTGAATCGTAAGTAGTTGGTATTTGGAAACAGTGTATGTATATGTGTGTACATAATTGAGATAATAATACCATTGTTAGCAGGTAATGGAAATATTAGATTGTGTACAAAGTATTTTATCAAAAGCTTAAGTTCTTTGTAATAATTTAAGGACACTATAAGAACTATTATAGATAGGTAATACATTTCATCGCAAAAATACCTGTCAGTGGTTTTTGAAAACAATACTACTTACATTATGCATGATGCGGCGCGGCGGAATTATCGCTAAAAAAATTGGATCTTGCATCAGTTTTCAGATAGCTAGAAAAAGAGGATGGATTTCAACTCATAATCGAACAAATTCGAACGTAAAGCCAATGCTAGATGGTTGGTTCTATTAGTTCGTTGTGCAAATATGGACTAGGTGTTTGCAAGGATGTAACAAACAAATGCCATGAAATGTGGACGTAAGGAGTGGACAGTAGAGATAAGCTTTTGCGTAGGAGTGACCATCAAAGAGCTAAAGCCCAGACAACGTATACCTACAATCCTAGTATTTAATATAATAATATATATTGGAAAACATCACATACATTGCTCTGATCCTAAGGTAAGTAGCTAAAGCACTTGTGTTATAGAAATCAGAAATAACGACGGAACCACAACACCCAGACCCGAGCCAATATAGAAAAGTTCGTTTTCTACATTGACACGACCGGGGATCGAAGCCGGAACCTCAGAGATGGCGGCGCGATTTGAAGTCCGGCGTGCTCGCCTCTCGGCTACGGAGCTCGTCATATTAGTATTTAGACCAGTAATACTGTTTTTCACGTGTATCTCTATTATAGTTTCGTAATTAATTAAAAAAAAATTGTTAAGTAACGTTGACTGTTACAGTGAGCTAATTTTATAACTGTGCTGTTGTTTGAACTGAATGAATCATTATTCTATTTTCACCTATAGGACATCCACTGCTGAACATATAATTCCTAAATGACTTTCTGATTGGCCGGTTGAAAACGGCCTGCATTCAGCGGCCTCCTGCAACCTTTACCAGGTCGCCTATCCAGTATCCACCTTGTGGGTGGACGTGGTACGCGTGAACTGAAGTAATACTGTATTCTGTTAGGTTTATTGCACACTTTATTTAACAAGAAAACGACTAAGTAGGTATTTTCTAAGCTCGTGACGCTGTTTGCATGTTTTGCTCTACTTATCTGATATGTGTTTTTATTGTGAAGTAGGTCTTTATATAATACTATACGATTTGCTAGCCTTTTAATTCAAGCCCGTAGGCAGCCCATGCCTATTAAAAAACCGAATGAAGAAATGGAACCATAGGAATGACTTCTTGAATTAACACTATTAAAAAAACTAGCTAAATCAAACAAATTGTTCCTTTTGGACCTAACTAAACGCTTAAGTACAAAAGCAGTGTTATATTTATGACGTCAAATATCATACACAAACATGGTTGAAGTAATTTGCTAGAGAAAATGCTATTATAGTGCCCTAATAGCCTCGTTTAGTTTGAGATGACCATAGATCCAATAAACTGACTGTCTAAAAGTCGACATAAAAATACTACTTCGCGCGGCGGTTTGAGGAGCTTCCGAAAGATACAATCTCATACTTAATAGCTCAATAAAGTGTGTTCAAAAAGAGACTGAAATGGTTTCTTAAAGTCGTAGGTTCAGAGAGTAGAGAGATGAAAATGGTATTACTTATCAAAGCTTATAAATTATCAAACCTTCACAGAAAAAATGAGGGTTTTGTAAACTAAGACCAGAGATTTTATTTTCAATTAGTTAATATTTTTGTTTTATTTTATAAAAATGTTTACTTATTAATATGGAATATATTGGGGTTAATTGTTTTAATTAGATCAAATATTTAAAACGACCGTTCTCTTATTTTTCATTATTTAAACTTGTTCACAATATTCGATTACTCGTTTTTTAATGAAATCGATATAATGCGAGTAAACTTGTTTTTTTGATTTCTCAGGTTCAAGATTTTGAATATTATAGATATTTTACATTGTGCATTAGAAAATATGAACTTTGTTTTCGACCATATCTTGGCTTAGTACACACAAGCCCAGAAAGCCCCATCTTCTATAAACCTTTTATTATTGTTTCATTCGCTATTAGAGAAATATTGGCACTTAAGAATTTCCTCGTGTAAAACCTCTCTATGTGTGAATTAAGACATTAAATAACAAAAGCGAGTTCACATTATAATTTCAAAAATTGCAAAATAATTGAGCATCGGCTGTTTGCTTAACAGTCGATTGTTTTTCGTAGAATCCTCAGGAATGTAGGCATTTGGACTATCGTAAATTGCCACTTTTACTTGGGTCAGCACTATAAATTTGTAGGCCCATAATTGGTTTCACACAACCCTATGAATTTGGTATTGCCGCTGTAAATTACATTGACGTGTAGCTTCAATTCAAACCGAATAATGTATGTGCCTTTGATGGTTAAACAGTAATATGTAGCTGATAAACGCCGTTTATCATTTGTTTTGTATTTGCAATTTTGTACGTAATTAAATCAAGCTGTTCAATGATTCTTTGAACTAAATAATATGAAAATAAACCGTCAAAATTCATAGGTTTCGAAAATTACATTTTTATTAATTTTTTTTTTTTCATTTTGTGGAAGTAGGTGGTCTTAATTCAATTTTAATGACATTATTGATTGGTTATGTAGTAAGTAGTACTAAATACCTACCCTGTTACGTTTTTCGGTAAACAGTTGATGTTAAAATAAACTGCTTACGTATTGTTTACTGATTGAAGTCAATTCGTAACATAATGTCTTAGATTTTTATGTTAATTGTGCTTAATTTGTAATAAATTGGCAAAAACCCTTTTTTTTTAATTTAAAGTTAATTTAATGATAAAATAGCTAAGTCAAATTTGCATACTAATACAATTTGAGTACTGTACACTTTGAAAGCTAAATGACTTTTCTCTAAGGGTATACGAAGAGTAGGGGTATGCACAAAGGACCTTTGTATTCAACCGTAGAAAACATAGCCTTGTAAAACTAATCGTTGTACCAAGATTATTAATCAAATGGTTTATAAACTTTACCCGCTTTGTCCTTGGCATACCACAATCAATAAAAACAACCCTAACAATAATATTTTCTGCGTTTCCTGCACGCGCTACCGGCAAACTCTATTCAAAGTGATAAAACTGTTTTGATGTGAATAACTCGTTTGTATTCATCCTTTTTCTTATTATATTATTCACTACTCCATTGGGGTATTCATTACCTTTTAAACGGATTTGAAGTGCCACTGTTTTTTTTTTCTCTGCTGACTAGGATCTTTAGCATTACTTAAACTTGTTTTGTTTTTTAAGTGAGTTTGACAAAGGAATAACACTGCTAACATTATTTTTTGTGTTAATGGTAAGGGGTACTCGATTTAATTATCAATAACACCAAGAAACATCTGTATCAGACAGTTCATCAGGTTTTTTTAAGGATCCATAAGGTCACCAGTTTATTTAAGTAGGTATCTTTAACATAACAATGTAGGTATATTTCTCTCCAAATATTGAATTCATTCACGCATTCATAGCTTTACTTGTAATCTCTAGATTTTGAAAGTCTATCTTTTAACTTACTCGATTTGGAAATTAATTCGTATTGAATAGTTCCATACATATGAGCTATACTTTTGTGAAATAAATACGAGTATTTACAGGCTCCCCTGTCTATCGTCTTGTGGAAGCGCTTCCTCCTATTCACAACAAGCCTCTTCAATCCCACTTAATTAAAGCCGGCTGCTAAGGAGCTTACTTCATAAGACTGGTTATGATGAACATAGGTCATGGCGTTTTCAAACAAATAATATTAAGGTTCAAATTAAAAGACTGCTCAATGAAATATTACACAGGGTGTTGGGCTAGTGTTTTAGAAATCATAATTTTTAAAGAAAATATTTTCATATCCGATTCAAAAGTTTTTGTTTCGTATGAAATTTTAAAATTTAAATGATATTAAATAAATAAATATAGAAAACGAACTTTTCTATATTGGCTCGGGTCTGGGTGTTGTAGTACCGTCGTTGTTTCTGATTTCTATAACACAAGTGCTTTAGCTACTTACCTTAGGATCAGAGCAATGTGTGTGATGTTGTCCAATATTGTCCAATAAATTTCTGACTTAACCATACTATTTTATGCATATGTTTACATAAGCTGGTGTAGGCTTGATATACATTACCAAACACCCTGTATACTTAATCGGAACGCCGAAATGTCGGGACCCAAGTAACACTATTACACTCTTTACGACACAGTCGTGAAATGCGACTAATCTAAATTATTGTTACGAATGTGGAGGGTTGTAAACTGCGCGTTTCCGAAGTAATCTTAACTGTACAGTCAAGGACAACGCTAAAATATGGTTCGGCCTAAATGACTTTTAAACTCGCGCTTTAAAAGGGGTTGGATAAAATCGTAGTTGTACTTGACTTTTATTGGTATATATGATATTATGTAATATATAAGAGAACATCACATACATTGCGTTGCTTTAATCCCAAGGTCCTAAGGATTCTAAAGCACTTGTGTTATAGATATCAGAAACAAGGACGGTAACACTGGGTTTGTAGAGATTATCTTTGGATCAGTATCCGAATAGCATCCTTATTCAGAAGTCTTTAAAACTCCGAAGTACCAAATTTAGAAATCATTTTGTGTATAAACTTAACATAAATATCTACATGAACTCCGTTTAGACTTGAATGATCGAATGACGCTTTAAAATTCATTGAGTTTGAAATTAGCGTTTCAATAAATCTATTTTAAGCAGCTCTTATAACACTATTTCAAGAAGATAATGTTGTAAAACGGTTGAGTGGTTTGAAATTAAGCTGCGCTTTCGGCTCTTCTCAGTTTCTAGTGAAAATTAAATTGAAGAATGCTTGTAATTTTGTGAGCTACGTTTCTAGGAAATTTGCGATAAGACGGTTGAATACATTATTAGAATTACTAAATTCAGGTATATTATCTGCCTCAACGACCAGCTTAAAAGCAACAAAAGGGGAAATCGGGGCAAGGAGCAAAGGTAGTAAGAATAATAGGTTTTGATAGAATCTAAATAAATGACACCGTTAAAAATCTTATCTATCCTGACTAAACACATGCCACCGGCGCCACCGCTTAACAAGTGCATATTATGTTGTAGGGGTAAAAAAAATACATTGATTTCTAAAGATTTTTAAAAGTTTGTCAAGACAAAAATTTATAGGGCCAACCAAAAAATAAATGACCCTTGTAGAACCTCCAATTCAAAGTCCAAAACAGATAAGTTACTACGGTTTGGTGTGCGCTGATAAATACCCACAGGCCACAGAGTTATTGGGTTTAGTGTAATAATTTCAAAAGTTGGGCTCATAAAGACTCCACCACCAAGAAAAACAAATTTTTTAAAGTTTTTTTTCTGGATTTTTTAAAAGTTTTTTTATTTTATTTTTATTGTTAATTTTTAAAGATTATAATTTAATTACAAGTTTAAATGTGATATTATTTACACTTTACCTTAACAATACGTCTTACCCGGGCTTCCTTTATACTATACCATTTTGGTATTTTGGTAAACTACTTCGGAGCTCTAAAACTAATTAGTGATAGTAATATTGCTGATGCTTGCACTCAGCCTGTGAGTGTGAGGTCGCACCAATTAGCTAGAACTATTTTCAAATTATTGTAATGTTATTCGGACCACTTGAAACTTTTAATTTATTTATTTTTTCTTCTTTTCTAGCCAGTGGGAATCTATCGCGGCAAGTACGAATGGGCTAACGAGAACAGTCCTGTTGGCGGAGACTGCTCCCTATGGGTCAGAGCGGCCACACTTCAGCTGGATGATGGCCAGTGGCAGTGCCAGGTCACGGCCAGTAACTATGATGTTCAGGTTAGTTCCATCGTATCTTTGAGAGAACGAGAACAGTGCTGTGCTGTAACGATTAGTTAGTCTGACTGGCAACAAAATTGCTTGATGGATGAGACCACTGACAGTACTAAGTACTAAGATGGGGATGACCAATGACTTTTTTTCTTCGTCTATCAGGTAGATTATTAAAAAGTATTAAACTCTATATTTTTTGAAATTTTGCATGCCGTAACGCGTAGGTATTTTTTTTTTACCTAGAAGTGACGCCCCGACAAGCCCCTCTGTCCCGAGCTTTAGCGTGGTTGATTGACAAAAGAATAAATACGAGTCCAATATTTTTTGATTATCTAACTGACGGACTAAATTGAATTTCATTTTCTTCACCCAGTCGTCATACCTAATAGGCTATTTTGTCAAATGAGAAATAGTCTTCAAATAGACACATATTTTTTTTCATATCACGTGATCTCTTTAATTGCGGCAAATTGCAGATACAATGAAATACATAAACACATACATAACCAAATACTAGTTAACATCTCATTACAAGATGAGACATGAAACGTCCTACGGCGTCCAACTTATGATACTTAAAGGTTATAGATAATGATAATGCACTATTCATTTTATTTCATACAAATATAAAGCCTTTTAAATTGTACAGAGTTATAAAAAGCATTTAAAATTGTACATTATAGTATATATAGAGTTTTGGTCCTGAGGTATGTTGCTCAGGCATTTGTGTTATAGATATTGGAAACATAGACCCATGGCATAGACCATACTGCAACACCCAAGCTTGATACAACATAGAAAAGTTAATTTTCTACATTTATCCGGCAGGGAACTAAACTTGGGGCTTGCAAATATCAATGCAAAGTCACCTCTCAGCTATGGTGGTCATGTACGGAGCTTATGTCATTACTTTTCAGGATGCGCTATCCAGTCCACCTGCAGCACTAGCGGTGAGGGTACCACCCCAATCACCCAGGATCCTGTTCAACGGGTCCCACGTTATGCCTGGACAGAACATCACGGTGCCAGCTGGGTCCAGGGCGACAGTCGTCTGCGAGGCCAGATATGGGAACCCGCCTGCTTATATTGAATGGTATTTAGGTAAGAGCTGCAACTTGATTACAAAAGATTTATTTTTACATTGTCTATTTTATCTTGATTGCATCATCTTCTCTTGTAAAATGCTAAAGGAAAATATTGCGACTAGAAGCCTGGTCTACTTTCGCCGGGTTCGGATAAGGTCCTACACCTTCTGCTTGCTTGTTTAGCAGGAGTGAATTCTTAATATTTTGTATATTCTGTATAATAATTAATATATATCATTAGCTTACAGAGTTTCATCCACAAAGACCGCCTCACGCTTTTTCCTTAATAGCTTTCAGTGCAAATGCGCAACTTTCTGCAAGTGTTTTAGTTCTGTCGATACACACTTAATACCAACCAATGAGCAATTCGTATGTTTATCCTTGCAGAGAAAGAGCGTCTCACAGCGTGGAGCCAGACTAACGCGTCCGAAGTTGAGAGACCACGCGTGTGGGCCTCCCGTTCGGTGTTAGAACTTGGCGCGACCAGGTCAGCTCACGGCAGACAGCTGGCCTGCAGGGCTCACCATCCTTCCTACCCGTCTCCGTACTACAAGGACTCGTTTACTATGCTTGATGTTACATGTAAGTAAATGAGATTGCTTGTACCTTTACTTTAGCTTTAAATATATTTTATACAAGCTCTTTATTACTCAACAAAACAATCAGTACAAAGAAAACATACAATAAGAATGGCACAATTTAGGCGGTATAACTCTAGAAACGATGTCTTTCAAACAACCTTCAGTTAGAGGACATGCTTCAGTTGGGCTAAACATAGATATCTCCCAACGACTTCCAGGTTGGCCGGTTGGAAGCTCTAGTTACTCTGAAGATAAAAAAAAAACATATTTTTTATTAAATACAGAGTCGATGACGCTCTTACAAAATAAATACACCTTTACACCTTACTCTATACTTAAAAGTATCGATATGCAAATATTATTCCACGTCCTCCCAAAAAAAGAGGCTTTTGGGAAGTTGTAACACTGTGAAACCAAAAGTATCACTCGCAGAGGTGTTGGTTTCAGTCAGTCCTTCTAAATGTGGAATATGTGTTTTTTTCATGGGATAATAAGGAGACACGATGCGTCTTCGCTGCGATTCGTACCTATGAGTAATGTCCTACTTGTATGAGTACTAATTTTAGCACTTAGTATAATAAATATTTTTCAAGGCCCTGCAAAGAAAGCGTGTTTTACAATAATTTCTAACCAAATATATTCTCTATTCCAGTCGTCCCAGTGGTTTCAATAGTGGGTTCCGACGCCGGTTCCTTAGGGAACCTGGAAGAAGGCTCCAGTGCCCTCTCCTTAGAGTGCCGTGCTGAGGGGAACCCAGCTCCTTACGTGTGGTGGACACGGAATGGACAGGTCATCGCTACCAATGGACCTAAGCTGATACTAGCACCAGTGTCAAGAAATCACTCAGGTATGTATATCAGAAACTTTAACGGTTAATAAAATAAATACATAATTATGCTAGACAACGTAAAATGTCATGACCTGGAACTAAGGAATTAAAATTGTCCTAAAGACAATAAATCTTGACAGAAGCATATCCCAGCACACATATTACCTACTCTTAGTCAATTTGGAAATTCCATTTACTAAATTGTGCTGCACTAGGAATCGAACCCGTGATCCATTGCGTTTATGGCACATCTTACTACTACGACAATCAGGTCGTCATAATAAAAGTTATTTAACTCGTATCAAGAATTCCTCGTTCTTTGGAAAGTTTTAATTGCTTTACATTATTTTGTTTTAATTAATTACATTTGATTCAAATTAGCATTTGTCATTTAGTTTTTGAATACCTACTAATTTATTATTTGTATTTGAACATTAAATTTACAGGAGTTGTAATTACTTTTAAGTACTGTTATTATTTTGCAGGAATCTACGGATGTCAAGCAAGAAATTCATTGGGGACGTCGGACTCCGTTAAAATCGAAATTGATATTAAATGTGAGTTAACATTTATTTTTTAATGAGTTTTCTGTTTAAGTTGAGCGATTTCGTTACCTACATATTAAAGAGACGGGGACACTTTGTGATCGTTTTGAGTGGATGGGTGACCATTCCAACCATATTTAACTGTCATTTATTAAGAGCATCTCCATGCTTCGGAAGGCACGTTAAAAGATTGTCCCGGCTAATAGCGCTTGATACTGGTCGTGAAGACTAGTCAGAGGCCTCATGGCGGCATCATTACATTGAGGTGAGGCCTGTGCCCTGCAGCGGGACGTAAACACGGTCTGGTATAGTGGTTCGCGCTCCGGACTACAATGACTGGCGGTTGCGGGTTCGAATCCCGCAAGGGGCAAATGTTTGTGTGATGAACACGAGAATTTGTGCCTAAGTCATGGATGTTTATAAACCTATTTTAGTATATTTTTCTGCTATCCTAGTCGTCATAATACAAGCTTTGCTTAGTTTGGGGCTAGATAATTTGTGTGATTGTGGAAAGACGTTATTCATTATTAGTAGTATTTATTCATTTAAAAACATTTTTCTTTACTTAACTTATAGGCACTGGCCACAGGCGATGGCTAGCTTTTGTGCGCATACTATAGCTTAAATCTTCTGGTCCTATAGATCCTCCAAGAGTGACGTGGGTGGGTCCAGACACCGTGGTGGAGGCGAACCTCTTCTCGCAGGTCACCCTCGAGTGCAAGGCCGATGGCAACCCCACTCCTTCTTACCAGTGGTACCACAAGTAAGTTATAATATAATTGGTGTTTCTGAAATAAACAAAGGAAACACGTTTATTTAATGTTTTATAAGCGATGAGGTAAAACCTAAACTGATCGAAGTTTTAGTACCATGCATCAGGTATGTTAACTGGTTGCTTATAGTTTTTTATACAGTGGATATTAATAAAGTCAAAGTAGCTTAGTATTTGATTTTTTTCAAAAGATGCTCTTAAAAAATCACTTCTATAATTTAAAAAGCTAGGTTGTTGTGGAAGTATTAATGGAAATAAGTTTTTGATAATCAGCTACTTTTGACGCTGTTTGTACTATTTGTTTTTTAGATTTTTCTAATATACTATCTTATAATGACAATAAGCAATAAATTTACAATAAAGGCTCAGTTTGGTGGCATAAGTTAAAGTTATGTATTTCTGCAAGAGATAAAACTCGACTGATATTGGTTTTCTGGGAAATAACCGACAAAGAAATTAGTTAAGAATATTACGGCTGTAAATTATTTTTCTATTATTCATTGATCTTAAATATTATCAAGTGACTACTAGTGTATTTTTTCTATTTTTAAAATATTGGGAGTAGCTTTTTATCTTCGTTTAAACTGTCATATCGATTTAAAACATGTACTTACATTTAGATAATGCAATAATTTAATAACATTAAGCAGATCTGATTGATGGACAGTGGAACTCTTCAATGGCTACTGCGCTACTTCTACTAGAACCCTCTAATGAAGTCATTTGTTTAGTCTTGACTAGCCTCATGGTATACAAGCGTTTTACATAGTTTTTCTGGAAGTCACTGGGAGAGGCCTATGTTCAGCAGTGGACGTCCAGTGGCTGAAATGATGATGATGATGACATAGTTTATCAAGCTACAATTTAAAACTACCTCTTTTTCTTCCCAGTCCAACCCCATCAGTGCACATAAACTCTGCGCCAGAAGATGGCTACCCGGTGTCGACGACGCCGCAGTTGCAACTGCACAACGTGTCGTACAACCAGCACGGGAGGTACACGTGCGTCGCTGTTAACCACATTGGCGTTGATGAGAGGTTTGTTAGGTATTTCTGCTGCCTGCCTATGTTTAGACGTGATATTTAGGGGGACTACCTACAATCTGACGAATACAGTACGCGGCATCGATGTTGAGCACTGGGGCAAAGAGTGCTAGCCAATCACGTAATCGTAATGGTCTTCTACGCATCTTTTGCCCAGTGCTCAACTTACGTGCCGCTAGTTGTACCACGATTGATGCATCGTGTGCAGGAGTCTCACCTCATGATTCAGTCAAGGTTCCCTCGATACATAAAGAGATTAGAATTGATCTGGAGAATGCGCAATTCTAACTGCAGTTAGTCAGCCACCGGTGGCCGCGTACCAATAATTCAATTAAATGTCTACTGGGTCTCGTTTCCATGGCATTCACTTCATACTGCTATACCGAAACAGTTTGAGACATGTGCTCAACTCTTTTAGTAGTATAATAAGGGTCTATGTTAATTTATTATGAAACTAGTATCATGATCAATAGGGAAATCGTTTGTCTTGGTACGAACAAGGGAAGAGGGGCATGTAACGAGAAGAGTAAAGGGTATGAGTATTGATGGATGGAGGGGTAGAGGACGAACTAAGAGGAGATGGATGGTTTGTGTGAGGGCCGATATTATATCAGATAAGTGAATGACTCGATGAAAACTGACCGAATTGCATGGAAGAAGAAAACATACTGCGCAAACCCAGATAACCTTAGGAACAGGGTAGGCAAATGATGATGATGATAATAATAAACATAAGGAACTTTAATAATAGTCGATGCGTAGTCTAATTTAATAATAGGTACATTTGTAAAAAAATACGCACAAATATAATAATTATATTAATAACATTTCTACTCTTGACATTTAAAAAAAATCAATAGGTATGTTTGAACTTGCAACTGACTGTACAAATCATATTTTTTTCATAACTTTAATATTTAAATATTTGCATGCTATTTTATATGGCTAAATAGGTCAAAGCTCTGTTTTCTAATATGTTTTCATGACCACATGTCTACAGGGTGGTCCAGGCCAGATGGATATATTTTTTTTTAGGTAGTCGGCTTAGGGACCTTTTTTTACCCACCAGGGAAAAAAACGCTTGCCAGCCGCTTACAAGATATAATGATTTTTTTAATTTTAGAAATATCACCAATTTTAGTGTTTTATTTACTTTTAAAATGAAAAATTCTATTTTTTTATTTATTTAAGGTGCTTAGTTAAACATTGCACTCTCTCAGGAAAAAAATTAGACATTGCGCTCTCTCAGAAAAAGTGGTGTTATTTCTAAAATAAAAAAATATATCTTGTAAGCGGGTTTTTTTCTGGCGGGTTTACAAATAGGCCCCTAAGCCGACTACCATAAAAAAAAAATATCCATCTGGCCTGGACCACCCTGTATATCAGGTGTAAAAAAAGGCTTAAAGAAGCCGAATAACACATATTCTACGTATTATTACGATATTTTTTTTCTTTTACACTATACCTGAGAAATGACGGGTTACCGAGTTATTGACAGTCAAAGTAAAAAAAATTTTTCAAAGATTTTATAACATTGACTTCTGTTTGTTAATACTAAACTTTTTTACAAAGAAACATGATCCGCTTACACACAGGCATAGTCTGTGGCGTGCGCGCTATACATTGCGGGTTAGATATAAGTTTTTTTTTAGATACCCAAAAATAAAAGTCATTATCCAGCAATTATTATTTTTTGCATTCTACTTGGTTTTATGTATAGAATTCGTGGTGTAAGGCTTCGCTAAGCCTTTTTTTACACCCTGTATAATGTGGTAGGACCCTATTTAAAAGCAATTTTTTTAAATTTGCATGATTACTAGACGTAACTGCTAAAATAGTAACGAAATAAATGGTTTACACCCAGAACGCACCAATCCGAGCCGATCACGCTAAACGTGCTGGGCCCACCCGTGGGTGCGGAGACGGGCACGGCGCACGCGTGGAGCGGCAGCGAGGGCCGCGTGCGCGCCGTCGTGTGCGCCGACCCGCCGCCGCGCCGCGCCGCCTGGCTGTGGGGCAGTCTGCGCCTGGATGTGCCTTCGCAGATCGGTGAGCAATGAGCATTTGCTAAACATCTGGGTGGATGAGGTGATTCTATGTATGATAAAGGTAAAAATTAGGTCTTAGCTAAATGAATATGTACCTACATCTACTAGCAGCTACCAATCTACCTACGAATTTAAGGTAGACGTTCGAAGCGAGCGTCTATATCGTCAGAGGCGCCGCGACAGAGCGAAAGATAGGTGTTCTATGCAAATGTATGAAATTCTAGGGAACATCATTCGAGCGCAGCGATACTAACGCGGCGTCAGTACCGCCGCTGTACAGACACCGCCGTGATTTAGTAATAAAAAATATTTCTATAAATATCTATTTATTTCTCTTAGCAAATTACTTTGCATGTATTGTGGAATGTATTACATATCTCCCACTGCTGACACCTATCACACCTCGTCTCTGTCACACCATATCAATTGTCATGAATCCCTTGTGTTTACTTCGAATATAGCCAATCATCAAATCTGTAGATACAGTACCATACTCAAATTAAGAGTGCCTATTATATTTGCCACAGGTCGATACAGAGCTCTGGAACCATCAGGCACAAACGGCTGCTACCGGTACACATTACTCGTCTCGAGCACCGCGGTGTCTGACGCGAGGGTGTACGTGCTTCATGTGGAGAACGAGCGGGGGTTCTCGTCGCATGCCGTCTCTTTGACTGTTCATGGTAAGAGCTTGCTCAAAATCAAAATCATTTATTTCTGCAAATTGGACATTAAAGGCACTTTTACACGTCCCAATATTTTTTCCCTAACTCTCCTTCGGGACAATTTGTGGGCTAGTACCGAGAAGAAGATATTTCCCTTACTAAGTTTTTTAGAAGCTCCCTAAGAATGTTCGAGACTTCATGAGAACTTTTTGCTAAGTTCCTTACAGGATTCTCTATGTACGTTCAACTGTCCGTGGTAAGCACTTGTTAAAGTTCATAGCCGCATTATAAGATTCTTCATGTAAATTATAAGTAAATACAAACAATTTTAAAAACAAAGCAGATGGTACATCTGTTGTTATTTTATAAAAATAGCAAACAGAGGGGTCGAGTTCCGTAGCTTATCAGTAAGCGACATTAGTATCAGTTTCCTGTTTTTGAAGGATCACTCATTGCTGTGTAGATGACAACAAGTTATAAAACAGCAGTGCGCTAAAATTAGACGGCCTTGCTCTCTTAAAATAAGGTCACAGTCATCAGAAATAAATGCAACTGATCTGATCACTCATCAATTTATAATAAACCATGTTGCATTGCTAACCCACTGGCTCACGTCTTAGGAAATACTATTGTAAAACAGGGATATGTAGGTAGTATTTTTCTAGATCAATATCATTTTTCCGTTTTTTATGTCTGGTGCCAAATTGATGTTACTAGGTAAGATAATATAGTTGAAAAAAATCGACTGCCTCAGGGGATTAAGCTACTGAGGACGTTAGCTGAACTGACGAAAATTTTCAAGTGTTTCTAGCTGTCATGATACTATGTAGTTTTTGCTTCCTTGAATGTAAAATTAATTGAAAATGTTTTGTTTGACAGAAACAGCCCACGTGGCGCCTCTGATAGCCGCCGCGCTAGTCATAGCGGCGCTGCTCGTCATCCTGCTCTGCCTCATCCTCAGGTGCCGGAGACGACGAGGTACGTAGCAGATTGAAGTGCTTACAAATAGCTAATTATATTTATCTTAGTATCTTGTTGCCTGCGTGAATGGAGATCTATCTATTCAGCCTATTGCAGTCCACTGCTAGACTTAAGTCCCCCAAAGAGTGCCAAAGAGCACGATCTCCCTTTTTTTTCATCCAGCCACTGCCAGCCATCTTGCTTAGGTCGTCAGTCTGTCGGTCTGGGGGGCGTCTTACACTACGTTTGCCAAGGCGTGATCTCCATTCGAGAACCCGTTTACTCCACCTTTCATCGGTTCTGCGACATATGTGGCCAGCCCACAGTTACAATGGAATGGAGATCATTAATATCATTTTCCTCAGCTCATTTGGAAAGTTCACTCCTGGACTAGACCTCGCTTAAGAATGTCGCAGCTAGCTCCTTTAGGCCATTTGCACCCAGCGTGAATAAATAAAGTTTTTGATGTCCGAGTAAATGAAGGCTAAATTTTTATTTGTTTTGTCCACAGAAAGCGTTGAATACAAGACTGATGACTTAGATAGGTAAGTCAATTTATAAATTTTATAATTTTTTTACATTATTCACTTTTTTTCAGGCATACACGTTATTTTAGCTTATAAGCGTTTTTAATTAATCTCGCCTACGCTACTAAAAGAAATGAAATACTAGACTTATCTGCTCAAACTAAACAGCAAGAATTATCCTCCTGTTTATCTGAGTTTAGTTCCTGTTGTTTAGCAAAAATTACCTCAAAAGAACAACCGATTCTGTAAGCTAAAAGGCCTATGCTATTACACTGCATTCGTTCCCGTCTATGGCCCTCTATATGAAAGAAGCGTCGAAGCGCTTCTTTGATAAGGCCATAAACCACCCAAATCCACTCGTAGTCAAAGCCGCCACGTATACGCCCCAGAAGGATGTCGCTCGCCGATTCCGTCGGCCTCGCCACATACTCGATGACCAGGTTGATGATATCACCGCGTTTGTCACAACAGCCAACACCGCCTTAAGCAGTTCAACTACTACACAACGCAGTAGCTCGTATCACCGCGCCCGCCGAAGGGCGCGAGGTCCCGCCTTCCATTTCGGCCGACACAGACATGTGCCTGGCCGTTTCTCCCCTGTCCACCCTTCGGACGACGGCCCAAGCCGAGGTCCGAGCCTACAGGGGCTCCCTTGAGGCCCGAGTCCGGTTCACCTCCAGATCGGGCCCGCCAGAAAGGAGCCCGACGGCGGTCCGGCCTGCCTAGGCAGTCCCCGGCCGCGCCGGCGCCACCACTGGCTGGTCCGCCGCTTGGTAGCCTTACGCACTCCACACTGGCCCGATCGCGCCCTCTAGTATGGGGCCCGACACGTACAAGCCTGAGGCTTCGCTGCGCTGCGAAGCCTCACACTCGGATGGGTCGCGGAGACCGCTAGTGGGGTGGACCTAGGCTGAGCGCCTTCAGCGCTCGCCATCTCTGCCCGGTTGTAGCTGACAAGTTCTTTTCATTGGGCCGTCAGCGACAGGTCCGTCCGAAAAAAAAAAACTGCATTCTTCTATTTAGGATCTAGTTTCTGCGGATTAATATACTCTTTAAAACAACAGATTTTGTAGGCTTAAGCAAAAGTCTTTACACTTCATAAGACAATCTTTTTTTCTAACAGTGAGAAAACAGTTCTGCCAGCGGACGCAGTATACTCCCCGCCGCAAGCTACACGACCAGCGCCGCAACCGAACCCGGCGGCGGCGGCGCGCACGGCCGGCGTCGCGGCGCGCTACTCGCCCGGCGCGCTGCAGGTGCGCCGCGCCGCTGTCGTGCTGCAGCCCCCCACCACCGTGTGACTGTGCACAGGTGTGACGCACTTACTAACTGTGTTTAGCATGAGTCGGCCCACTGCCTTAGTCTCTTATACGATCTAGCATCAGCCACTATTGGGTGTAGTATATGTGGAGACGTTGCGCTATTCGCCCGGCGCGCTGCAGGTGCGCCGCGCCGCTGTCGTGCTGCAGCCCCCCACCACCGTGTGACTGTGCACAGGTGTGACGCACTTACTAACTGTGTTTAGCATGAGTCGGCCCACTGCCTTAGTCTCTTATACGATCTAGCATCAGCCACTATTGGGTGTAGTATATGTGGAGACGTTGCGCTATTCGCCCGGCGCGCTGCAGGTGCGCCGCGCCGCTGTCGTGCTGCAGCCCCCCACCACCGTGTGACTGTGCACAGGTGTGACGCACTTACTAACTGTGTTTAGCATGAGTCGGCCCACTGCCTTAGTCTCTTATACGATCTAGCATCAGCCACTATTGGGTGTAGTATATGTGGAGACGTTGCGCTATTCGCCCGGCGCGCTGCAGGTGCGCCGCGCCGCTGTCGTGCTGCAGCCCCCCACCACCGTGTGACTGTGCACAGGTGTGACGCACTTACTTACTGTGTTTAGCATGAGTCGGCCCACTGCCTTAGTCTCTTATACGATCTAGCATCAGCCACTATTGGGTGTAGTATATGTGGAGACGTTGCGCTATTCGCCCGGCGCGCTGCAGGTGCGCCGCGCCGCTGTCGTGCTGCAGCCCCCCACCACCGTGTGACTGTGCACAGGTGTGACGCACTTACTAACTGTGTTTAGCATGAGTCGGCCCACTGCCTTAGTCTCTTATACGATCTAGCATCAGCCACTATTGGGTGTAGTATATGTGGAGACGTTGCGCTATTCGCCCGGCGCGCTGCAGGTGCGCCGCACCGCTGTCGTGCTGCAGCCCCCCACCACCGTGTGACTGTGCACAGGTGTGACGCACTTACTAACTGTGTTTAGCATGAGTCGGCCCACTGCCTTAGTCTCTTATACGATCTAGCATCAGCCACTATTGGGTGTAGTATATGTGGAGACGTTGCGCTATTCGCCCGGCGCGCTGCAGGTGCGCCGCGCCGCTGTCGTGCTGCAGCCCCCCACCACCGTGTGACTGTGCACAGGTGTGACGCACTTACTAACTGTGTTTAGCATAAGTCGGCCCACTGCCTTAGTCTCTTATACGATCTAGCATCAGCCACTATTGGGTGTAGTATATGTGGAGACGTTGCGCTATTCGCCCGGCGCGCTGCAGGTGCGCCGCGCCGCTGTCGTGCTGCAGCCCCCCACCACCGTGTGACTGTGCACAGGTGTGACGCACTTACTAACTGTGTTTAGCATGAGTCGGCCCACTGCCTTAGTCTCTTATACGATCTAGCATCAGCCACTATTGGGTGTAGTATATGTGGAGACGTTGCGCTATTCGCCCGGCGCGCTGCAGGTGCGCCGCGCCGCTGTCGTGCTGCAGCCCCCCACCACCGTGTGACTGTGCACAGGTGTGACGCACTTACTAACTGTGTTTAGCATGAGTCGGCCCACTGCCTTAGTCTCTTATACGATCTAGCATCAGCCACTATTGGGTGTAGTATATGTGGAGACGTTGCGCTATTCGCCCGGCGCGCTGCAGGTGCGCCGCGCCGCTGTCGTGCTGCAGCCCCCCACCACCGTGTGACTGTGCACAGGTGTGACGCACTTACTAACTGTGTTTAGCATGAGTCGGCCCACTGCCTTAGTCTCTTATACGATCTAGCATCAGCCACTATTGGGTGTAGTATATGTGGAGACGTTGCGCTATTCGCCCGGCGCGCTGCAGGTGCGCCGCGCCGCTGTCGTGCTGCAGCCCCCCACCACCGTGTGACTGTGCACAGGTGTGACGCACTTACTAACTGTGTTTAGCATGAGTCGGCCCACTGCCTTAGTCTCTTATACGATCTAGCATCAGCCACTATTGGGTGTAGTATATGTGGAGACGTTGCGCTATTCGCCCGGCGCGCTGCAGGTGCGCCGCGCCGCTGTCGTGCTGCAGCCCCCCACCACCGTGTGACTGTGCACAGGTGTGACGCACTTACTAACTGTGTTTAGCATGAGTCGGCCCACTGCCTTAGTCTCTTATACGATCTAGCATCAGCCACTATTGGGTGTAGTATATGTGGAGACGTTGCGCTATTCGCCCGGCGCGCTGCAGGTGCGCCGCGCCGCTGTCGTGCTGCAGCCCCCCACCACCGTGTGACTGTGCACAGGTGTGACGCACTTACTAACTGTGTTTAGCATGAGTCGGCCCACTGCCTTAGTCTCTTATACGATCTAGCATCAGCCACTATTGGGTGTAGTATATGTGGAGACGTTGCGCTATTCGCCCGGCGCGCTGCAGGTGCGCCGCGCCGCTGTCGTGCTGCAGCCCCCCACCACCGTGTGACTGTGCACAGGTGTGACGCACTTACTAACTGTGTTTAGCATGACTCGGCCCACTGCCTTAGTCTCTTATACGATCTAGCATGGGACACTATTGAGTGTAGTATATGTGAAGACGTTGCGCTACTCGCCCGGCGCGCTTCAGCCCCCCACCACCGTGTGACTGTGCACAGGTGTGACGCACTTACTAACTGTGTTTAGCATGAGTCGGCCCACTGCCTTAGTCTCTTATACGATCTAGCATCAGCCACTATTGGGTGTAGTATATGTGGAGACGTTGCGCTACTCGCCCGGCGCGCTGCAGCCCCCCACCACCGTGTGATTGTGCACAGGTGTGACGCACTTACTAACTGTGTTTAGCATGACTCGGCCCACTGCCTTAGACTCTTATACGATCTAGCATCAGCCACTATTGGGTGTAGTATATGTGGAGACGTTGCGCTACTCGCCCGGCGCGCTGCAGCCCCCCACCATCGTGTGACTGTGCACAGGTGTGACGCACTTACTAACTGTGTTTAGCATGAGTCACTATTGGGTGTTTATGTCAAGACATTGCGCTACTCGTCCGGCGCGCTGCAGCCCCCCCACCACCGTGTGACTGTGCACAGGTGTCACTTACTTACTAACTGTGTTTGGCATGAGTTGGGCCACTGCCTTAGTCTTTCGCAGAAACAATCTAGCATCAGTCACTATTGGGTGTGTATGTGAAGACTTTCCGCTGCTTTATCGGCGTGCTACAAATTCGCTTCTTTATACTGCTAGTGGCAGATGTGTTTTCTTCATGACAAAACGCTACTATTAAAACGTCCAAAAATATTATGACGTATTTTTTTTTTATATTTTTTTTCTTATCAGATTTTACTTACTGTTTATTTTTCTCTCCTAGCTGTATCCTTAAGATTGTCATGCTAGTCATATAAAAAGTTGTATTCAAGCAGTATAATCTCAACTAGCACCAACAATCTAGAAGAAAATATCTTAATTTACAAATAAAATATAGCGTAAAGTACTAGAATAGTTTCTTTATCTACTGCAATTTACTCAAAAAAATATATGGAACAGCTTATAATATTGGTTTTACTATTTTAAGTTCTATAGAAAATTAATATGTAGCCGTATGTTTCCTTTCGTATAAATACCATGTACCTATCGCAAGACTAATTAGTACTAACTTAGTACTAACTAGTCTACTGCAAGATGATGTTTTTTTAGTAAATAATATAATATTTATAATTCATAAGTCATTTATTCCGGTAAAAAAACACATTGTGTAAGAAAATATAAAAATTATTGAGATTAAAAATATATGCGCATTATTACAGTCACATTAACACTAATTGGATCAGATTAAAATTTGAAGTATAATTAATTTGATTAAACATTTAAAACATGCTAATTAAATCTATTAATTCGATTACAATTTATGTAAATGAATAAATTTAATTTAAACATTATTTACACAATCCTCTACACTATAAAAACTGTTTGCCAATAGATAAGCCCTCAGTTTGTTTTTAAATACATTTGAATTAGTTACACTTTTAAGATTCTTTGGCAATTTGTGAAACAGTTTCACCGCCTGATATTTGACACTATATCTAGCTACCCTTAGTTTTAGCTGTATTATATTCGTAAGGTCTTTTCTCCTAGTCTATATCCTATTATTAAGTCATATACCCTTCAAACTTGATGATGCCCCTGATATTAATGATCTTAGCTAGGTTAGTTACGAGTATAATCGTGCTACACGATGTTTTGTGTAATTAAATAAGATTATCAAGCAGAGTTTTCTGAATAAGAGTGACTCATCGCGGCCAATAGTTAAAATCCGTTTAGGGAAATGCAACTTTTTGTATAGGTTCAATATCATGAACGCAAAAATCGACGCTTTCCCATACTAAACCGACCAGCTGAAATTAGTTTGTTTAAAGAGAGAAATACGATTCCTTAATTGACTTAAACCGAGAATGAAACCCGGAACCGTTTGCGCATAAGGCGTATCACCGCACCCTACGAACCTATAAGGTCGTTAATAAAAACAAACCAATAGCTAATAACAAATCCAGAACAATAAATTCAATTAAAAAGCTCCCAATACACTTACTGAAAGCTTCCTAAATTAATGGTCCATTTATCCACAAGTATTTAATAGAGAGCTTTACCGCCGCTCATAAAAATCTATTTAATGTGCTAACAAACAACCCATTTCCTCTGCATTATCGGTTGCTGTGTGCTATGTTATCGAAATCTTTCGTGTAATACAATTAATATAACAAATTAACTATTGAGTATGATATTTATTTCTTTAACTATTTTCTAGTTATAGGTATATATATATTTTACCAGCATATTACTTTATACGTGCTGGAGTGTTTTTTGAGACGAAAATATGTGTGAGCAAGATTTTCGAATTTTGCTCACACATAGTTACAGTTGACTTCTAGTACCAAGGTATCAGTTTTTTTCTCTTAAATTAGTAAAAATTCAAATATTTACTAACTAACAAGCCAACATACATTAAACTGATATGCATATTTGTCCGACAATACCCTAAATATTTTGTCACAAGAGGGGAACATAAAAATAAGCCATCAAGACATCAAGGTAGACTCATGGTACCCGATACAAGGCTGAAACTTTTAAAAACCTGCCTTTACCAATTTTTAAAAGGCATATACATGATTGGCTAATCACAAAATGTTTTTACTCCATTCAGGAATACCTAAATGCAAAATAATTTTGAATTGAATTTTGTGACATTATGTAATTATTTTTGACATGTTATTCATTTTTACTATATTAAAATTATGAGACTAATATAATTGTGACCGTGATTAATTATCTTTCAATTGAATTCTAATAACGACATTTTAACTTTTAATTTATATAAATATTTGCATGACAATATTTTTAAACATGAGAACATGCACTAAAATAACATCATTGTATCACCATGTTTTGAGCAAATAAATAATTTTCATTTTCATTTTCATACAGTCATGCCGTTATCTCGCTAAAATTAACCCTAGATGAGTTATACCACATGTCAGCCACACATTTCTCATTAAAAAGTTATAGTAAACGGTAACAAGTTTTTTTAATTTATTATAGTCATTGAAAAGATGTTTGGTTTAGATAATGGCTGTCCAGTGTGGAAAACGTTTAATCACCCTGAAAGCATTTACGTTACTTTGACTGGGCAAACTGATTAACACTATGGACTTTTAGTCATACTAAGTATTGGTATTAATGATTAAAACTGTTTTCGCTGTAGTTTATTTACAGAATTTATAAATAGAGTTGTAAATATAATTTTAAAATGCTGAGAAATATTTATAAATAGGCTTAAGTTAAGACAAAGTAAAGTTAATGTTAATAGGCTTAAGGTCAGACACAGCGACTAACTATCCTTTAAATTGAAAGAGGTGTTAACATTACCAAGACATATTTAATAGGTCAATATTTTAAACTGTTTGGCTATTCTTCAGACTTGGTTTGATTCTAGTAAAATTTATTGTAATAAGGGCGAAATTAGTTTTTTAAATCTATGTCAATATTTTACCTTACTGCTATGTTACAGTTAATCAAAGTTTACAAAGTTTTTTTTAGGAATTTACAAGGATGCAGTTCACCCTTTTCGAAAGACCCTTGTTATATGAATTTAAATACTTATTAAATGTTGTATTTTATTTTGTCCACAGGCAGCACTGACGTCGCTGGAGAGAGAAGCCAAAGAAAATGTATATGCGGTCTTAGACCCGCATATACAATACGAAGTAACGATAAATAAGCACGGAGAGCCGCCTAAGTATTTTTCGTTGTCCAAGCCCTTAACACACCAAAGAACGCACGCTTTCGACCCGCAAACGATCAACAATGAAATTAACAATAACGATAGTAACGAAAACAGATTCTCCACATTCAAATCTGGACCACCCAAAGCTAGAAGGTCCAACAAATCTAACGGAGGTAAAACTATTACAAACAACCAAATCTATATTTCCAAAACCAATAACGACATTGAATATTCCAAAAATCCATTCTTTGGAATGATAAAAGATGAGGAAAATAACATAGTCATTCACGATGATAATTTTGGACACAACGAAAATAGAAATTCGAAGAATTACTCGCGAATGTACGAGAGAAACAATTCTGGTAAAAAGCATAGTCACGCAAGAGGAAATCTGGATAAGCATGAGCAAGATTATAATAGATCGGATGCTAAAAGGCATTCGAAACCAAGCTGGAGACTTGAACAAGAAAGAGTTCATCAAGCAAAACTAAACGAAAATGACAGATCATTTGAAGAATTGAAAGAAGAAAGTAACGCAAGGCATGGTGATGTAACAAATGACGATCGACCAAAACCTGGTAAAGTGAGGGAAATAGCGTCAAAGTTCAATAGGAACTGTTCGAGGAATGATGATCATATAGAAATGAAGAGGGCTAGACCCAGACCTTTACAGAGCTACGGTCACCAGCCCTATTTGGATCATGTCTTCCCCGACGCTATTGAGATATAAACAAAGCATGCATGACTAAATCGTAATGATCATGTAGATCTCTGCTTAGTGCGAACTTAGTTGTAACTGTTAATATAGATCTTTCTAGAACCTCTTTTTATATTATTATACACTTATTTATTAAATATACTGCCATAATATTCGTAAAATAAGGAGTCCAAATGTATAATATTAGCTTAATAAAATAAAAATATAAAATAAGTATGGCGATTTCCGATTAATGTTCAAATTCTACAAACTACAATGTTACCATGAATAATATTAATGTACTTAATAAATTTAATGTTGATAGGTCAATTTTAAAATTTCCAACGCCTTTTTAACTAGATAGTGAATCATATTCAGTAGAATGAAAATTAATAACGGAAGTGCTATCGTTTAATAAAGTAAGAGCTACTAATCCTTTTGGGGGTCATGAATACTAAATTAACGCATCAATTATTATTATTGCGTTATGTTTAAAATGACGTAAAGTGTAAAGCCATGTATTAACCTGGCAACAATTGTTAAATATGTTGCATTACAGTGCATGACATTTTTCAACGTTCCCAGAAATTGTGTGTTTATAAGAAAACCGTCTTACTGAATCTAGTGATTCGTGCTGCAGGCTACAAAGCCTAGCGTTCAAATCCCTTGATTCAAGGGAAAGTTTTTGTGTGATGAGGACAAGGTCATGAGCATTAATACCTGCGTCAATGATAATGTATTAATGTGTATATAAGCGTTATCTACTAGTACTTGTAGGCGCTAGATAATTGGTGTGATTGGTAAAATAATTATTTTTATTTAAAATACAAGAGAAGTTGGATATAGCTGGCGATGTCGGGCAACATTGTTCAACAAATTGGAATACGTGTATCTCAACCCGCGTCAATTGTTTCAGATGAATACATGGCTTTAAGATTGAGTAATGTATGTATAGTTCAAGTGTATGGTATTGATAGTATCAAGACAAAACGAAATATGCTTCAGCACATAATGAGCTTTCGATAGTTTAAGTATTGTATAAAATTGTAAACATTCTTCCACTTGATTTGCATTTATTTATATTGTATAATTTCTCCTTCTATAGGTTTATCATTCGTTAATGTTTATTTCTTTCTGTGTATAGACTCTATTTCTTACGTTTTGTATTGTTGAATTTTAACAGTATTAAAAGTCATAATTCATACTAACTGGTTTTATTGCTGTACTACAAGTATTTCAGTCCAATAAATTATAGTTATACATTCAAACCAATAGTAATATAATAA
Source organism: Anania fuscalis (assembly GCA_950371115.1). Classification (NCBI taxonomy): domain Eukaryota; kingdom Metazoa; phylum Arthropoda; class Insecta; order Lepidoptera; family Crambidae; genus Anania; species Anania fuscalis. The sequence continues at coordinate 4,365,890 of OX493335.1, forward strand.
AAGAAAAGGCCACACATACTACACAAAAAAAAATCTGGTGACAAACTGAAGCGACTCAAAATCAGTAACTTAATCTACGTAATAAAATAAAAGTTAATAGCACTATCAAAGTTAATTAACGATCAAATTGGCATTATATTTTCATGTTGGTCCCTAGACATTGAACATTTTAATTGTAAATGCATTCACTAAAGAGTTGCAAAGTTGAGCTAAATTAATTAATGTATTCCCCGTTTTTAGGGTTCTGTAGTCCTGACAAAGAACCCTTATAGTTTCGTCATATCCGTCTGTCTGTCTGTCTGTCCGTCCGAGGTTTTGCTTGGAAACTGTTGACCCTAGAGGGCTATAATTTTGTGGAGATATGTATGTCAATCACGCCGACAGAGTGGTCAAATAAATTGTTTAAAAGTATTTTTTTTTGGGTAACTCCCATACATCTAACGTGGGAATGATTTTTTTTTCTTCGTCTACCCCATCGTGTAAGGTATCGTTGAATAGGTCCTTTTGAAACAGTTTTATTGAAAAATAAATTTAAAAGTACAAGTTGAACTCCCGTTTAGAGATATCATAAGATCGACTTGTTACCACAAACAGATTCTTTTGAATGAGTAAGGTTGGGTTGCACCATCTTAACTTTAACCATAACTGTAACTATAACCGGTGTTTCTGTATGGATTTTGACAAACTTTTGACGTTTGTTAATGTTAAAGTAAGGATGGTGCAACCCAGGCTTAGAGGTTGATATTTTTTGATTTAGGCACCGGTTTGCGATTTTTTAAACGGGTTTAGGCGCATAATGTCACAAACGCAATATGACAGATTCACAAAATGTCGGATGTTAGTAGATTGTCGCAAATGGTCAGAAACGCAAAAAGACAGATTAGCAAAATGACAGATTCGTAAAACGACAGATTCTCAGAATGTCAGATTTGCAAAATGTCAGATTCTCAAAATGACAAATTCTTAAAAAAAAACACTACAGAGAATAAATAAATAAACATTATAGTGTAATAAATAAAATGTACGGTTTATGTAGCTACATATTTTTTTGTTGATTATATTTTTGATTTTCGCTGAACAACTACAGTTAATTTACAATTTGAAATAAAAAACTGCCAAATTACATGTCTTTTATTGTAATAAGTCGCACTGTCATATTCACTAGCGAACAAAGGCTCCTTATTGATTTAGGGTTTGCTGCATTCTAACATTTTGCGAATCTGTTATTTTGCGAATTTGTCATTCTGCGAATCTGTCATTTTGCGAATCTGACATTTCGCTAATCTGTCATTTTGCGAATCTGGCATTTTGCGAATCTGGCATTTTGCGCCACCTGACATTTTGCGTTTCTGACATTTTGAGCATCTGTCATTTTGCGTTTCTGACATTATGCGCCTAAACCCATTTTTTTGTCGAAGAAAGGTTACTGCTCAACAAACGTTATAGCAAACTATTTCCTTATTTCATATCCAATGGTACCTAAATAACGAACCAGTATTTATTCTACTAACTTGTATAACAAACGTTTCTCAATTATGTTTTTCCACATAAAAACCTATGAAACTAACTATCTTAATTACTAGCTTGGAAGCCACCCAAATATTATACCCGGTTTTTAAAATATATCTGCTCCTTTTTATTTTATTATCATTTGTTGTTGTTAAAAAAAGAATGTCACCGATTAAAAACTATTTCGAGCCATTGAAACAAGATAATAAGTTCAACAATTCCTACAAGAACATACCTACTCGTGTATGCTTGCTAGAGGTGTGTCTAACGAGCAGTATCTGGTACCAACTCCGAAAATAATCGCTTACGTAAGTTAGGTGTGAAACATGGTTTTAATATTTTTAAAGGACAACCACTGAAGTCCATTCTATTCTTTAAAAAAAAAACATTAAAATTGGTTCACATTACGAAACCGTAGTCGAAACCGAATCAATCGCGTAATGTACCTGGACAAAAAATATTCAATCTGATTGATAGACAACCTCTAGAAGTCGGTTGAAAGGTTGGAGCGCGTCCGATATAATAATGAAAAATAAAACTGTGTGATTTAATATTAATAAAATTCGTAATCTTTAATACTCCCCTATCAATATAAATATATATGATTATGACACAATCATGACGTTTGAAAGCTAATAACCGCTACCGCGGCACAGATATAGTCACTAGTTCAATATGAAACAACATCATAGAAAAAAAAAACATTTTTTGCATTTTTTTTGTTGCCCTTTTATTGAGAAATTATCCATCAACTGAGCTGTTAAAGTCGTTAACTTAATTCCATGTGTCTATAGGTATGAATAGCTTTTTCAGCAATTAGGTGAATTTTATTGGATCTTTTAATTAAAACAACCCAAATAAATACATGCACACCTAGTAATTAGGTAAATTTCGTCAAACATACGACTTGAAACTTGGTCCCAAAGCAAAAGGGACGCACCACAGGTTAGACTGCGGGTACGAAAATGGTGACGGCCGAGAGAAACTAATAGGTATTTTTTAAATTATTATTTTAATAGAGAAAATGACAATTAACATCAAACAGTAGACATATTTTGTTTTAAGAATGCACTTAAAAGCCTCTTTAAGTGCATTCTTTAATACTTAATTTAAACAAAAATCTTTCTGAACTTTTTCAAAACAATTCCATACTAAACAGCCAGTCTGCTGTTACCATTGTTTTTTTTTTAAATACGTTTGAAATTATAGTCGAACTTGTATAATACACGTTCTATGTATAAAACTTTATAAAAAATAAGCACGTGATATCTATGAAGTGGTTTTACGCACATCACTAACTTGTAGTACCTACAGAGACTAAAATATGTGAATGGGCTTAATTAAAATATGTTTGACACAATATGGAAACGGGAACTAGGGACTAATCCTTATCTTTCTTTAGTAGTTTTATTTCCATAAAGGGTTCTCGATAACTCTAGTGTACTTTAAATAATGATTATAAGTTTAGAAATATTAAGAAGTAAACAGACAACGTATTATAAAAACAGTTTTATTAAGCGTATTTTTACTTAAGCCTTCAAAACCTAAAAGTTAATAAAATATTAACCATGTCATTAGATTTGCACAGAACATTAGTTTAATGGAAAAACCTTAAAAGTTTTGAGTCAAAATCAAAACTCGTGATAATAAGAATAGTACTTTTATGTATAGTATTTATTTATGGAAAATAGCAGATTTGTCGTAATAAAGGAACACCTTTTAAATATTGTAGTTAAGTTGTAGGTTTAAATATTTTATTTACGACGTATAAAGTACTTTATCCGTCTAAGAGCTAAGTATTTCCTACTTATTAAGCGGCTGATTACGATCAATATTAGAATCCATGTTAAATGTAAAACTGATTTTGTGTAGTATCGCTATGAGCCTAGGTATACTGTCTGGTTTCAAAAGTATTTAAGTCAGTATAAAATTAATGAAAACAATTGATTTATGCTTACGGGGCTGAAAGAAGGATATTATTATTTATTTAGAGATACTTACCTACCACATGAACCTATTAAAATCATGATGGGGCCGTGGCCAGCATTAAACTATTAGACGATATTTAAATTTTGTGACTCTTTTAAATATTCGATACTTTTCAAAGGACCCTAACAATTGTCGCTCAAGGGAGGTTCGTTTTAATCTAACTTAGTATCCGGAACAATATAAACAGCCACAGTCTCAGTGAGTCCTGCACACACCACGCGCTATCGCAGCTCACTGTGTGATTTCAAAAACCAGTTAGTCGCGGACGTCGGCAGTCGTTTGCCTTTGTAACGCATTGCCCGCCTTTTTGCACGATATTGGCACTCTATCAACTATTCTAAATTTAAAAAATGTTTATTTTTATTTTTCTCGCGATTGCCGGTTTGGGTGTTAACTGCCAGCCTTGTGACGACGTTTTAAGCGTCGATTTGACCGGTGGTGTAACTTTCAGCGACAGAACCATAGTCAAAGATGGAGTTAGTTTCCCGCCAAAATATGTGTACGAGAAAAACGTTAGTGGTGAAATTAAAACTTTTGGATGTCCGTGTGAAATGAAAAAGTGTTTGAGAAAGTGTTGTGAGCTAAATTCTGTTTTAAATCTGAGGAATAAAACTTGCATTGAAATGCCTGATAATGACAGTATAGCCAATGGTATGCAGGATTTATCATACACATACTCTTTTAGAAGAAAACTTAATGTGAAATCTGGTGCATTAAACTTTGTTTACGGAAGACCATGTGCTGGCATGTACATGGAGTCCTTCAAATGGTACATACAAGAGGTAAGTTGCGTTATGTCATAGGGTAATATTTATTTGCTTAGGACCTAGGATAAAGGTAGTCTTAGGCTTGTCTGCATCTCTGTCTGAATCGGATTTTGTCTGTAGAAGAAATGGATATGGAAACGCGAATTATTATGCAAAAGTAATTCGTCACTAAGTATTTAATTTCGCACAAAGTGCGGCAAAAACATAAAATCGTTATGCAAACAAACTTTAACATCTCTCGATCTCGCAATAAATTGCAAAAAAGATGACATATAATAGGTACAAACCTACGTACATGGTACCATGAATCTTGTATGGACAGGCCAACATTGTTGCGACACTTCCTAGCTTATATGAGGATGACTTTACATTTTATCGTAAAGTAGTTTCTAGACCTTTTTTATTTATAACAAGTACAAATATGCACCATTATATGAATGAGAAATCTCTTCTTGGGTTATATAAGTTGTGGTGTTACTAGTTTTTTTCCTAATTAAGTATTAATTTCCATTCAAACTCTCACCCTGTATGTTAATGCTTATAAAGATTACCCCTGAAACGTAAATTTCAGTACTTTTATTTAAAAAGTACAAAGTTTCATATAAATAAAAAGCTCCGCTGACTTTGGGTCTAAATAATTCGCGTGGAAAAAGCAATTAATGATTTACTTTGTTAAACAATCAAACCCATTTTCCGCAAATAAGGGATGTGTATCCATAGATCGCGTCTCAATAAGTGCTGACGTCACCCAGCAAAGCTTTTTCTCTAATTTTCAACCGACTTTAAAAAAAGGAGGAGGATCTCAATTCGACTGTGTTGTTTTTTTATGCGTGGTTTTTTTTGCGTTCTAACTTTAGAGCTATCGCTGTTATTATTAGTCATTTAGGACTCGTTGTTATTTGTTATGACTTATTTTTCTTACTTCTTGAATAATTTTATACAACAAATATTATTAGCTTGTTTACGAAGTCCTAAAAATGTAGACATTGTTAGTAAATATCCATTTTGAGCACTAGTTTATAACTTCGTATTTTCCTTATCAACATTACGTAGTTCGTATATGTACTTACCTTAGTAATGGTTGACATCACGAATAACCATTATATATTAAGTATAATATTATTCGGCTTTTTGGAATTCCCTAAGTGTGTAAATAGCTAAATAATTGCAAATATTTGGATTTGTTTTAGAAAATTGACTAAATGATGAAAATTCATTTGATTCTAAGCCGGAAAAACAATTTTACAGAGATAATTTGCTAGTGTAATACTTAAATTTGGACGCACCAAATTACTTGACCATAACGATCGCATCTCGAGTGGATATATGGGTATCCACTCGAGCCACTGTAGAATGTTTAATTTTAATTACGGATTCGATGTGATGTAGGGAACAATATGATGTCAAATGATGTCAGTCTTCAGTATAAGTTGAAATATTTAAGTCAATTTAAATTATAAAATCAACTTTGGAAATAAAATAACATTCATTCTGTCCATTCATCTATTTATAGGGAACTGAAAACATATTTTTAAATATTATAATTCAAATTCGCCTACAAAATTCTAACAAAAGCATCATTTTTTTTCGTAAGTGTTATAATTGTTTTTCGTAATAATATATATCCGTATCACGGACTATACTTTTTTACTAGTCCGTGATCCGTATGTGTTGATTTCTAATTCTACCAAGACACATCATATAAAGAGATACGGAGGCATTTAAAAAGATTGAAAGGATAGTCTAAAATATCTACTAAAATATTTTGAGAGCTATTAAAATTCTCGAGAAAAAAGCTCTTCTTAGTAAAAACTTCAATTCACCGATCCATAAAATAGACTTATCCTCTTAAAACAGTGAATCACGCATATCGGTGTTCTTGACCTACATATTAAAGTAAAGGTGTATTCACACAAAGAGGATAAATAAATAAATTCTTCCAAACACTTACTATTTAGCCCTAAAATACAATCAAATCTTGTTCTAGCGTTAGTCACAAGTACAAGCTTTAATTAATTATTTAAATACGTATAGATATGGTAGAAATGCTTGCGTGCTTGGCATATTCGAACCTGCAACCGCTGGCTTTGTAGACTGAAGCGCAAACCACTACACCAGACGTTCTTCAAACCGAAAAAGTGATCACTTGAAGAACCAATTTAATTAAGCGATCTCATAAGCCAGGTGATTTTGGTGCCTTTTGAGGTTCATGGATAAGTCACGCGTTTTCATTAAGCACGTAGCAACATGAACTTGACGTATTCGTAGTAAATCCGTAGTAATCCATAAAATTACGCCATGTTCGTCCGTCTGTCTGTCTGCGACTTAGCTCACTCCTGACTCTTAAGTAGTACAGAAACCTGTAAATTGGCATAGTACGGAGAAAAGGGACAAGGTGTAACAAAGTCCCTGTTCGACACAAAAGGGTGTGATTCTGGTGCCCAAATAAAGCATTTTTTTCTATGGGACCAACATCGGGATCGCAATAGGATTTAGGTATTAAGAGAATATCCTAACTCGTTTCCTTTACGTTTTTCCAACTTAGGTATCTATAGCACACACTGCTCTTAATATTGTTCTTCTATGCATTGATCAAATAAACTATGAAATAAATTTTCTTCTAGGTTGTTTTCTAGGATGATCAATAGGATTACCACATGAATGATATTATTAGAAGCCTAAAAATAATAATAAAGTACCTCAATGTATACAGGGTGGTCCAGACCAGATGGATATAATTTTTTTTTAGGTAGTCGGCTTAGGGACCTATTTTTACCCGCCAGGAAAAAAAAATCGCTTTTCAGCCGCTTACAAGATATGATTTTTTTTTATTTTAGAAATATCACCACTTAATGTTTTATTTACTTTTAAAATGAAAAATTCCATCATTTTTTATTTTAGGTGCTTAGTTAGACATTGCACTCTTTCAGAAAAAAAAAATAGACATTGCGCTCTCTCAGAAAAAGTGGTGATATTTCTAAAATAAATTAAAAAATCTTGTAAGCGGATTTTTTCCTGGCGGGTACAAATAGGTCCCTAAGCCGACTACCTAAAAAAAAAATGATATCCATCTGGCAGGGACCAGGGTGTATAGTTTGCACTCCAACAGCAAATCATTAAAACAAACAAAACATTTTATTGAGTTAATTAGAATTATCGCAAATAAACCGGATATTAAGATATAATAGTGGGAGTAAAGGACAGATTTAGGTCGTAAATCATACATTTTTGCGCACTTTGTCTTTTCCATGTGCGTAGTAATAAAACCATAATTTTAAAAACCTAAGACTCTAGACGCCTCAAGCAAAATTCATTGTAGTTAATAGTAACTCGTCACTCCAGGATTTTGATTCCTTATTTTAAGAATATTAAATGTGCTGTATGGAGCATTTTCTAAAACGAATCGAAAAATTAAAACTTAAACTCGCGTGGAGACGGTTTCGAACTTCATTTAAGTTTTCTTTGTTTTTTTAAGTAATTATCTCTGGTCCTGCCTCCTCGACGTTGTAGATCTACTGAGAGATATGGTTTTATAAGATTCGATTGGCACAGAGGGCGCTATCTTTGTGTTTTTATTTTAAAGGATAAGTTTTAATGAAACAAGCCCCCCTAGCATGACTAATAAAACACGATATTATATGATAAGATACGAGTATAGCGATTTATCGTCACCAAAGTGTCAAAATATTATGAACTTTTCGTCGACAGAATGATCAAGGTTAATTTAATAAGCGCCTACTGTATAATAACGCGCAAAATCAATGAATGAAACTTGTTGCAGTGTATATTACAACAGGCGGCAATATTTGTATGCAACGTGACGTGACACAGCTTACACTGCTAATTAGCAACACGGTCTAATAATCTTCCGGAGTAACGCTACGTTTACAGTCATAATAATTATATTCTTAATATTGTTTATAATTAAATCGTCGACTTTAGCAATATTAAATTACTTACTACTACTAATACTTGGACCGTACTCGTTTGTCGTGTCCCACAAGCATAAAAAATATACAGGTATGTATAATAAACTAAGTAATTATTGCGTGTCTTGTAGGTGATTATACGGTATACCAGCATCGAATATGCTCTACCTTAGGTAACAAGGCGATGATTCATTGTATTTTCCTTCACGGCATTCATGGCCAATTATCCGTATTCTAACACAGTTTAGGTATAACAATATTTTTTAATCTTTGGCCTCATACAAATAATTTTAATTTTGTTTAGTCTTTAAGAATACAACTTTTCCACTAATATTATGCCTACGAGTTTTTAATTAGTCACATTGTCGAACGTCTTCGATTAGTGGTTTGCGTTCCAAAGCAAGGCAGCTTCGGGCTCAATTCTCTTCAGGGAAAAAAAAAGTAGGTACCTAGAACGCAAAGGGAGTGTTAGGTTATTTATTTTTAAAGTTTTTTAGTAACACCAACAACAGGTACAAATACTCGTGCTCATCACACACACATTTTCCCCTTTATCATCATCATCAGCGTTTCGGCCATAGGACAAACACTGCTGAACATAGGCCTCCCCCAGTGACTTCCAGATTGGCCGGTTGGAAGGGGCTTACACCCAGCTTCCTGCATCCTTTACCAGGTCGTCTGACCACCTTGTTTCTCCTTGAGGGATGTAAACCCACGGCTTGGCTTGTATTCCTAAGCGCGTACTACAAACTACTTCACCTTCTTCTTCCTTTCCTTTTCCCACTTTAGGTGGGGTCGGCTCTCCTTATTAATTTGCGCCAGGCAGGTCTGTCCTGGATTGTCTCTATGTCCAGTTTGGCATGTTTAATCGTTCGGGCCATGTTTGTCCATCATGTGCCGGACGGGCGCCCTCTTCCGCGTTTTATTTCAGGTAATTTCAGCGCCTTACGAACCAGATAGTCTTATTCTCTCTTCGCATAACACGTACCATCATAGACTAAGTACTTCACCAGTCTGGTCTAATAATCTACTTCAATATTGATCTCTTAGACTTAAAATTGAAAATCGGTTGATAAATGTAACTTTTGGCTGACCTGCAGTGGTCACTTATGTTGCTATTATTTTATAGGTTCTAATAGTAACAACAGCTCAGACTCAAGAGACATAAACCTTTCACATTAATTATCTAAATAAGTGCAATGACACTCAGGATAAAATTTTTATCCAAATATTATCACAGGTCAAAATCTGTTTACACGAAAAGCATTACTCTTCTCCATTGCAGATGGGTATAAATCAAAGCGTCGTCTTCTGTGCTAGAGCATGTTTTTCTCAAGCTGTAATCTGGGCTTTTGACGATGTCATATATAATTTTCCATCATCAAGAAACTGCTGTGGCTGTAAATAATTACTAAATTATGGACGACACATCAGAAATTTACTAAAATTATTTTTATTAAAGAGAATTTGTTACTCTACGTAAGTAAGTACCTACTACTTCAAAACTTAAGTGCCTGGCTCCTGGGTTCAATTTATGGTCCGGGGACCATTCAATAGCATAACTCTTTACAACTTATTCACGGTTTGTTGGTTGAAAGTTTGTTAAAGAGCGGTTGTGAATTGAAGGGCTGCAATGGTCAATAATTTAGGAAGCCAACTATTATAATTTTTTTTTGCAGCTGATTATGCTAGCCACGAAATTAAAAAGTGTATTTGGTACCTCGTACTACACAAGGATGTTTATTATAATATTAATAATAAAACTATCTAGCCGCTACACCAATTTATTCTAGAACTAAGCATCATTGCTCTTTAACAACTAAGAAATGATATCGAATAAACATATTCAAACACGACTTAATACTTTTAGTACCTATTTTTTTGTTTTGTTGTATTAAACTCTACCTTGTATGTTGTATATGTTGATGGTAATGTAACATGCACATTTAAGTTAAGAATTTCAAAGGAAAGTAAACCTATTTACTTTTAAGGTAATTTACAAAAAAAAGGCAGTCACCTAATTAAGAAACTAAACTTGTGCCAAGAAAGGTAGACCTTGATAGCTTAAGTAGATTTGAGAGCAAGAAACAATTACCCGATAGATCGATCAAGGTTTCTATTATTTATTATTATTAAAATGTTTAAACTATTTCTTATTACTTTCACTATAAAAGTACATAATGAGGTTTAAAATAAAGGCTAAGGTCACGCCATCATGGGGTTGGAATGTTTGGATCTGAATTGTTAGTGCAACATATCATATCATTATCATTTCACACCGCAGACATCAAGGAGTAAGGTAAAGATCATCGTGAGGAAACATGCACATCTAATAATACCAGTTATTAGTTATTAATAGTTACAAGTTATTAATATTATAGACCCTGGCTACTCGCCATGGTCTAGGATCACGGTCAAGCGTACAAGGACTTAATTATCATAAATATGTTTTTAGGGTTACGTACCAAAGGGTAAAACGAGACCCTATTACTAAGACTCCGCTGTCTTTCCATTTGTCTGTCTGTCTGTCACCAGGCTGTATCTCATGCACTGTGATGGTTAGACAGTTGAAATTTTCACAGATGATGTATTTCTGTTGCCGCTATAACAACAAATACTAAAAAACAGATTCAAATAAATTTTTAACGGGGCTCCCATAATAAAAACGTGATTTCTCTGCTGTTTTTATAGTTAATGGTACGGAACCCTACATGCGCGTGTCCGACTCCCACTTGGCGTCAAAAGTTATTTTTTAAATAAAAAGGCCTGCGTAGCACTGGATATACACATCGCGATCAACCCATACTTATTTTAGGCCTAAACTGTCCTGCTGATTATTCAGGTTCCATCACCTTGGGACTGTCTCACTTTTATCTCTACGAATCTCGTTTAGTCAGGCTTTTCCAGGCTCTGCAGCCTAACTGCCCATCAAACCGGACCAGTTTAGTTTAATTGGTGATATCAAACTGCAGGGAAATTTTAATTTGCCTTCTTACTCGCGTCAAAATAACTGGCTGGGTTTTAATCAAAGGCCGGTATTGGGATGTTAAAACAATAACCCTTTGATCTTCGTGTCGATTAATAAACCAGGCATTCTCTTAATTATAATACCAGTAAAGTAATTTATTTCTTTGGAAAATGTCCGAATGCTTTTATTTTAATTTAATTTGTATTTCATAGCCGTTCATTCGAATAGGTAGATTTTTCTTGGTCATTTGGTAGGTAACTTCAGCCACAGCCACAACAAGCATCGAGATGCATGACGTTGGTCGTTGGTAACTATCAAAAATCACTTAACAAATATACATGTATACTCTGTCACCGAACTGTAAAGAACCGCAAAAATATTTTCGATAGGTATCAGGGGCGTGCGGTGCATATAGGCAACTAGGCAGTTCCTACCTGATAAATGAAATGAGGTAGGCAGTAGGTACCTATAAATGTGTGGTATTGGTGAAAACCACAGATTTTCATCAATAAAACACACTGCCTACTTCGAAATAAAAATTAATGCCCGCCACTGATAGGTATCACCAAATTATCCTTACTCATCTTAAAAAATAATATTTGTTTCTGTATTACATGTTATGATAAAATTCTCTGAAGACGATCCACTAATAAATATAAATAAATAAATATTGGACAACATCACATACATTACTCTGATCCTAAAGTAAGTAGCTAAAGCACTTGTGTTATAGAAATCAGAAAAAACGACGGTACCACAACACCCAGACAATAATCGTTTTATTTACTAAAACAGCATTAACAGTTGAGTGTAACTGTCCTTCGCTCGATGGACGAGCTACCGTTACGGGGTATGGTTAAGTTAAATATTGCACTTAACCAGTGTTCCGTATATAAGAAGTATTCAATTAAAGTAATTACCATTCAGGGTAATATTTTATGACAGTTAAATACTTATGGTTTTGTATAAACTCTTGATACCAAACAACTTTGCCTAAGAAACGAATTACCTATCTCTACCTAATTTTGTTAGTGTACGTTTGCGGTCCGCGTTCTCTTTAAAAAATATTTTTTGTAGAATAACAAAATTTAGTTTCTTATCTCAACTTAAGACAACAATACCAAAATTAAGTTGAGATAGGTAAATAGTTTCATGCAAAGTCGTTTATTTTATGAATTTTTACAAACACTTAAGTATTGGACTCGTAGAAACAAAACCAAATGACAAATGCGAAGGGTTCCACTATCCACCCTTGAATCCCCTATTAGATAAGCTAGATATTGTCATCATCATCATTAAAATCATCAAATATTTGTATTGTCATCTGGATTAGATATACAAAGTGGTTTATTGATACAAAAATTAGGAGTAGGTAAGCAGATTAAAATTAAAACAAAATAATTGTTAAAATATTTTTGCAAGTTTGATTTACAGGTTACAGTAGTACAAACTTAATAAAAGCGTTGGAAAAGCGTTGGCCGACTATCAAGGTACAGCATAGATTTTTTAAACATAAAACAATCTTCCCAAAAATAAATTATCCAATCAAAATGACCCAATAAGTAAAACTTTTTAAATGATAAAACTCGCAAATTAGTGCTATTGAATCAAAACAACACTCACTTTTAAAATTTAAGATAATTAATTAATTAATTAGTTACATCTGTTAAATTTGCTTTCCGATCTATAGCTAAATACGCTTTCACAGGTGTACATAAAGGTCATACAAGCAAACGGTTTTTTTGAACAGTTTACGGCATTAAAATAATCAAAGTTTATTAAAAAAATATATACACCGTGAATTTTAATTACCCGAGAAAATTAACTAACATACTCAGATATCGACATACATCGAATTTGGCGAATAAAACGGAACGGCGTACGGCGTTGGCGTACGGAAGGAATAACTATGAATGAAAAAAAATTCATTCATAGTTATTCCTTCCGTACGCCAATATTACGCGACCAAATTAGGTGGATTTTGGTTCCGTTAATGTTGGAATGATAATGATTACTATTTGAATTAGCAGGAATTTTATGGTGCATATTTTTTAAGGAATGTTAAGGATCTTTTAAATTAATTTCTCATAAAAAAAAAAAATTTTATTCGCCAAATTCGATGCATATCAATATCTGAGTATGTTAGTTAATTTTCTCGGGTAATTAAAAATTCACGGTGTGTACTAAAATGTAAATAAAATTTAAATGCTAAATATGATGACAAAATCTTACAATTACTTACTTTTAGTAAGATGAATGAGAAAGCGGAAAGATAAACAACCAGTCTGAATTTAATTTAAATACGAAAAAACTTGTCACGTTACTGACCTAGGTCAACATGACAGCTCAGAGTTAAAAAAAATCCGGACAAGTGCGAATCGAACTCGTGTGGACAGGTTTTCGTTTAACATATGGCTATACAGAACCCCAATAACGGCCAAGGGCGAGTTGCACACGCGCACCGAGGGATCCGTACTATATCGCATTTTCTTTTATGTAGGTTCCTTGGGAAGCTTTGCGTAAACCCAACTTAAACTGTTTTTTTTTATCTCTTATTGAACTTTAGAGTTCGGCAATAACATTCCTTATCGGACGGACAACCAAGAGTGCTTTCTTTTTAAGGTTTCCTACAAAATTGTATTCTGCATGGGACATAACGTATTTGACACATAGCTTGGTATGTTAGTAGCATGATACGATACAAGTAAGTACTAAATAGCTAGTTGGTATTTTGGTATTTAGCACACACTTAGTTTACTTATTAGCACTTTTGTTATACCTAGTATTATTCCCTTAAATTTTAAGCAGACTCAGACATCTGACTCACCCAAACAATCAACACCCGTCTGACGAAAACCGCGTCGATCTCACTTTTGCTACCTTTGCTCTACCCAGTAGTCCTAGTAGGTCATCCGAATGGAAATCCTTTTTCGTTTTAATAGTTCGTCAATGGAACCCCAAAAGAACAAGTTCGGTCATATGACTCACCAAAACAGTCAACACATCGTCTACAACGATACCGCGTCGATCGCCTTCGCTCTACCTAACAAGTCTACCCTTGAGAAAGCTTTTTCGTTTTAAATTGTAAATGAAACTCTAAAACGGATTCGTTCATTTGACTCACTAAAACAGTAAACACATAATCTATCATTAACTTGACCGATACCGCGTCAATCGCCTTTGCTCTACTTAATGTCTTCTTTTAAGTTACAGCCAAAAACGGGATCGGTCATCTGACTCATGACTGCAAAACAGTCAACATACGGTCTACCATCAACTTGACCGATACCGCGTCGATCGCGCTTTTGCTCTACCCTTTTATTTAAAATCCTTTTTCGTTTTAATAATTCATCAAGGGAACCCCAAAGAACGAGTTCAGTCATCTGACTCACTAAACAGTAAACACACTATCTATCATTAACTTAACCGATACCGCGTCAATTGCCTTTGTTCTACATATAAGTCTTCTCTTGAGTAATCCCAAAAAACGGGATTGGTCGTCTGACTCATCACGGCAAAACAGTCAACACACCGTCTCCATCAACTTGACCGATACCGCTTCGAACGCGCTTTTGCTCTACCCTTTAAAAAATGATTTTCGTTTTAATAATTCGTAAATGGAACCCCAAAAACGGGTTCGTTCATCTGACTCACCCAAACAGTCAACACACCGTCCACAATCATCTCGAACGAAACCACGTCGCGCGCCAGTCTACCAACCGGTCTGCCGATTGGCGCACGCGAGATGCGATCTATCGAGATCGGTCAGTTCGTTCACGTGAATTAAAAAGTTCGTTAAAACTAAAACTTCGTACTCAAACTTTGTTCTTCGTGCCAAAGAATGTTCGTTCTTTGATCTGTTCTGTGTGAAGTTTAGTTTGTAGTTTTTACCGGAATGCTTGAGTTAATATGATTGTTTGTCACGCTGTGAGGATTTCTAAGTGTCGAGTTAATTTTCAAATTATTTGCAGGATTTTTACATCATTAAAATAAATTACAATTACCTCAAGACAACACGAGATGTTAATTTCTTATAGTGTTTGTTAGAAAATATTCACCTGTAGGCGTAGAATGATTTAATCGTTTTTATAATATGGTATTATAAATCCTATAAGGATATTGCAAAACCTATAATAAAGTTGATTATATAGGTATAGCAGCTATAATGTCATTGAGTCTTCCGATTATATCTATTGGTGCAATGAAGATTAAATACAATTCATTCAATTGCTAACTTTTAAGTGTTTGCCAAACTCAGTTCAAGTTGCTCTAAAAAAACAAAGCAATCCCAAATACAAAGGGCAAAGTTTCTGGGTCTATTATATTTTGATTGTCACTACCTGAACCGAGGGGTACCCAAAGATTTAGCTACAATTTTATTAAAACATTTGTTATAAAGCACCCGTCTGTTTGTGCGCCTATTTCTTATTATTTAGAGGTTATTTTCCTGAAGTCAAAGCAAACAAAGTACTGTCGTGCTCTGTTAACAAGAAGTAAAACAATATTTTTGGGCTCTTTCATATACATCAAAAGAATGTAGGTACGGTAGACCTAAATCATATTAAAAGCCAGGAAAAATACTCAAATGATTGTACATAATATTTCTCCAAAGAATAATGCACAATTAGTCTTTTTGTCGGCAATCGTCGCAAGTATAAGACCTGAATGTTACTTGTAGCCATACTTTACGTCCCAGAACCTATATTATTATCATGATGATACATTAATAATTGTTGATTACAGATTTAATGATAGCGAGAACCAAGAAAACCACACGGAAATCACAATACGAGCCTTACGTGGAAATATTTGAGTATCTGCATATAAAAGCCTTGTTGGATCATCATGGTTGCAATACTATGAATTGTTAAATATTAAGTAGGTAGCCAATGAGAATATTTTAAATCAGACTGGCTTCCCACGCGGTAATCGACTTCTCATATTTTATAGAGTTTAGTAGATTTTAGGTCGATTCTGTATTGTTTTGTTTATCGCTCAGGAAAATAACTCTGAAAAAGCTCACTCATATGCGTTGAGAAGTCACTTTCAGTCTTTCTATATCTGCGGCATTAGGTAAAAATTTAGATACCTGGGGGGTAACCACGAACTCTTAAAACAATCTCAAATCTGTCAAATGTCGTCGAATCTGTAAAATTTTGTACGTAATGACGTACGAAATTGACAGCTTTGAGATTGTTTTAAGAGTTCATGGTAACCCCGCTGCAATTGTACAGGCTGACAGAAAAAAAATCTTGCCGAGGAAAAAAACAATTATGTATACGTAACAAACTTATCACATCATGTTCGTACTCAGAGCATCTAACCAGCTCCAAGTGTTCTATAGCTTCGGAATAAAAATAATAAATCAATGCTTTCCAAAAAAATGGGTAATGTGAATGTTTTCGATTACCCCGTAAGCTCACTTGCAAATTAATATTAAATTATAAAATATGTAGTAGATAAAGTCAATTATAAGGCCTTACCATGATTGCTTAAAGCAGACATACTTTAACTTTTTTAGAGCTTTACTTACACGCTGTGTAGTTCATGGTCTCTACCATGTCTTAGTTTGAACGAAAATGCAAACAATCTTCCGCCGTAAAAGAAGGTTTAAAATAATATTTTTTAAATACGTTTTTTTAATGTGTCACAGTAAGTACAGTAGATATCCAGCCCCTATAACGTAGTATAATTCTTTCTCTGTGCTATAACTAGGAAACATCATAAAAGACATTAAGCAGATGCTAAAGTGCATTTCGAAAGCTCTCACCTATTTTTAGCTCGAATCATCCAATGTTTTGGTTTGAAGGGAAGAAAGCGTAAACAGAAAGTCGCAGGCAAAGGAATATTTCTAAGGTTGAGACCGCACCTTAATCAGTGCCAATGATCAAGTATACGCTGGTCTTCCTTTTGCCTTCACAAACAATTGGAAGTTCCAATTGTTCCAATTTGAAACCCTACCATATCCATTGAATAAAGTCCCAAATTTATGAAAATCAATCCAAAAGAACACAGAACAGGCGGAGTGTAGCGAGTCTTACTTGTTCTGTGCAAAAGAATGTTGGACACCTAATAATTAGGTTATTTACCGTCGTTGTTTCTGATTGCTGTAACACATAGGTACTTTAGCTACTTACCTAAGGATATTAATTTATATTATATTAATATTTATTTATTTACTGTTTTTATATTATTTCGATTATGTTAGATTAAAAAATAAATAAATAATTATTTTAAAATGACTTCAATTACCTAGCCACTAAGCAAAGTTTGTAGGTACTATGCTGACTAGACAATGGATTTAAATACTTAAATATTTATGTGATATAACGATCTAGGTACAGTCAACAGCACGTCGACCTACCCCAAAAGTCAAAAATTCTCTAATAGATTTTCAACTTTAAGCCTGACATATAGAGTTCATTTTCAAATGAGAAAATTTTACATTTTGTGGTAGGTCGACGTGCTGTTGTCCGTACAAATGCTTGTGCTCAGGTTAAAATATTTGTCCTTTGCGGGATTCGAACCCGCAATCTCTGTGAGTCTGGATCGCGCACTGTTGGACCAGACGATCGTCAATGTAGATCATTCATCGCAAGAAAAAGAAATAACCTTATTTGATTAAATTTAGTAAAGTTAGTCTTTTACACCGAAAAGTAAACACGTTCTTTTTATCATATTGGTAATTTTAAACAAGAGGGCAGGTCATAGATATATTTTACAGCTGAACTACCCTGAAATTTCACTGATGCGGCTCACAAATGTGTGGAGTTAACAATTATTTATTATGATAAACGCAGTCATTAATTCATCATGCTCGCTGTTGTTATTGTTCCGAAAATTAGCAATTAACACAATAATATTATGTTAATTAATTTCATTTATACATCATTATTGTTTTTAATTAAAATGCACGAAAAACGTCCCCATGGGCAACAATTAAAATAGTCAATGTTAAAATTAAATTTTTCCATTTAACTAAATTAAAACGACAGACACGCTACGTTTAAAATTATTGTCCACACATATATCATTATGAAGTGTTCACTATATTGCCACATCGTTATTTAATACTGCGGGCGTAGTGAGTGTTGTGAACTCATGCTACAACCTAACTAGGTTCTAGGTTATGTCCCAATGACGTAACGTTGGATAGGATAGGTCAGTTAGTTATTACAGCCAAGTCTAGAAAATGACATAAAATTATCGTAGGTGGTGGTCATATTCGGAATTAGTTAGGCTATGTATTTTTTTATGCTTTTCTCTTCTAGTTTACTATAGAGCTAAACACCTTTATCACCTTTCTATTCCTGTTATTTTACTCATACAAATGTTATACTTTTATAACATTTGTATGAGTTGCTATAATAAAATTCTTTAAAGGTTATGTGACAATTTTATTCATACTTGAATTTTAAATTGATTTTGTTTGTCATTGACATATTGACAATTCGTATTTATACGTTTTTGAAATTCTTCTGTATTGACTTCTATTTTCACTGGCGACGCCATTCGTCGAGTCACGTGATGAAGGATAAGTTGCCCTTAGTGTATATTTGCCATGTTTATTAATTTCATTTTCTCAAGTGACAAGATACTAAATTAATTTTTTTAAATAGTTTGGCATATCAACCTTGCAATATGATTTAAGAAAGCAGTTTCAAGACGATTTAAATATTCCAGCGAATGATGATGATCATCATCATCATCATCTCAGCCTATTGCAGTCCACTGCTGGACGTAAGCCTCCAAAGAGCGCCAAAGAGCACGATCTCCCGCTAAAGGTGATAAAGTTTGGAAATTCGGAAGATAAACAGCGTTGTCGTCACCAGATCTAAATTCGAAGGACAGTGGAAACGCCCACCTATTGGGCATTCCTAAAGATTATATATTACTAAATTTAAACGTTATACGACAGAAAACATTTGTAAGAGGAAAACTTAGGCTTTCTCGAACCTTTGGGCTAAGCAGAGATATTTATTAATAAACTTACTGTGGTCTTAAACAGCTTTTAAGAGAAATTCTATAAATATACAAACAAGTTTTAATACCAGCACCCCAGCGATGAACACTAAACAGTACGTCAGCAATGTTGTACGTAGACTTAATACAGATGAAAACAACTTTCAAGTAGGCAATACTGCTTTAAGAGATTTTGGTAAGACTCCTGATGTTGAACAACTCCCAGCATTCGGAGAATAACATCAATTTGTTTTTTGTCAACTTGCCATTTAAAATTTTAAATAGCATGTGATTGCTAAACTATCCGTTATAATTACTTTACAGCGTGAACACAATTAACCTCGTAAATCACTTCAATAAACTATTTTTATGCTTCAGATTTGAAGAAATAAAATTTCTAATTCATTCGGGTATTTATCAATTTATTTTAAAATAATTCTAGTGCATAAATTAAAAACTATTCATTTAAACAACAACAACACTACAGTCAAAACTTCGCGCTTAGCGTGTAACGATTACTTAATTACGCGCGGAATTCCCTCATTGACTAATAACAGGACCATTATTTTCACTAGGTAGCTAACCAGTCGGTCTGCGACGCTCTCTCGGAACAGTTCTGTCGGTAACCACGAAAATAACCACGAAAACATTGCCGAAAAAATAACCGCGATGAATTAAAATCTGAACAAAATGGTCTACAGACTGATAGCGCTGTTAGCTTTAACTGCACAAACTATTTCTGTGCAAGTTTGTGATAGATGGAACAGTGTGGATATAAGTGATGGTGAAGTGTCAAATGTTAGTTCAGCAATAACGAAGAACGGCGTCAAATATCAGGGGAACGAATACTTTTACGATGAAGAAAGTCGGACCCTCAGAGGCTGCCAGTGTAAAGATAAGACATGCATAAGGAAATGCTGTCCGTTCGGCTTCGGATATCACCCAAAGAATAAAGTGTGCGTTCCAGTGAAGGAGGAATTCGAGCCTCCTGTATGGAATCTATACAGAAGGCTGGACGGGGTGAATGCCGTGGATCGGTTCCGATTTATCACCCAGAAACATAATTGTACGGATCAAGAGGTCAGAGTGCGAACTGGTCAGGTGTCCCAAGATTATCGTCTTATGCAGGTAAGATATCTTCATACAGTTGGCTGAGTTGGTTATATGGCTTATATTTGGTATAGTAGTACAAACTAACTTTAGAATAGTTTGTTACGAAATTGCTACCATGTACCTTATTTTTGAGTTCCCGGATATTTCGGCATTGTTGCAAGCGCCATGATCACGGAGTAACTGTCGTCGTCAGTTACTCCGTGATCATACGCAATCTCGTAAAAACTATTCTAATACATACTAACTAGTGTAAAATTTAAAAGCATGGTATTAAAACTAATAGCTACTCGAAACCTAAAATAAAATTAAAACTTTTTAGTTAAAATGTGTTTGTTTTGTATGTTTTAAAATAGCAACCTATCTTAAAAACCATTCTATTCAAATCATCGTTGTTGATATTTTTATAGATTTCAACACATCAAAACTTATTTATAAGAAGAGAACTTCTGTTTTTAAAATAGCAACAGACAATCTACGAAAGTTAACTTGTCTATGGCAACAAGCCCTCAACAAGCACAAAAATTCTTTAATTTAAATAAATGGAATATTTCGTAGCAACAAAATGAATTAGACGAAAAAATTCTAATGGAAATACAATTACCTAATGTTAATTGATTTTACAGTTTGAACTGTAAGACGTTAGTAATTTTTTTATTGTCTACACATTATTTATAGCCCAGCAGATAATTGTCATACTAAAAAATGAGGAGCGCTAGTAAAGATGTCAAAAACAAGAGCATTGTTATACTCGAATGACGCCATCCCTTGACCATTTTGCATATTTTTTCGTCATTGACAGACTTCTAATTGTTTTTTCTCGTAGTCCTACACGATATGTCCGAATTATTCATGAAATTAGGCCCTAAAAAAAATTGAGACAACAAATTTATACAAAATTGATGTTTACGTACATGCCTTGGGGTGGACAGAAAGAGAAAAAATGCAGGCCCGCCCCTTTAAATGCCGTTTTACTCCAATTCAAAAACATGTCAAAACAAAACTCTAGACAATATATTGTACAGTCGAATTGAGAACCTCCTCCTTTTTTTAAGTCGCTTGATAAGGTATGTCAAGTTAACGTCGTTATGACTGTAATGCATGAGCATAGAATTTATTTTTAAAAATTGTTGGGTCGTTAATTTTAAATAGGCAAATACAATATATACATCGAGGAAGGAAATAACTTGTTTAAATTGACAATATGCTAAATCCTCCCCTTAGAAACTTATAAAGCTATAACAATACGTTTTAACACCTCTCAATCAATGAGTGCGAAATGTGGACTAGCTAAGTTATGGAATATCAAGAGACTAAGTAAATGTACCTAATTGTTAAATTGAATACTCTTTTAAAAAACACAAGGTATGCATATAAAATTTAATTTTGCAATGAATGCTTATACATGATATGGAGAAAGAAATATAAGGAAAGAAAGGGGTATACATTAAAGTGGCATAATTTTTCGATAACTCTCTTTCCGATTTGAAGAAACGAAGCATACGGCTTTCGAATCTAATGAGCTATCAATTAATTACGAATATGTAGTTGGAAAGAAACTAAAAGAAATTATTAGCATAGTAAAAGTGTAATTATGCACTTTCTCAATACTTATTATAGATTTTGTAATGATTTTTTTAAAATATAATTATTGCTTAATTTACAAATTACTTTATGTAATTATAATGGTCATTTAATAATTTATTCTATTTCATTCATAATGAGTGACAGAAAAGTAGGTATGCGACCTATTATGATAGTAACAACAAAATCAATGAAATGAATCATTGTCACGAGTATGACGTAGTTTTTGGTTGACAAATATTAAATACATAAAATAATTCTTTCATCATCATCATCATTTCAGCCACAGGACGTCCACTGCTGAATATTGGCCTCCCTCAAGGACTTCCAGATCGGCCGGTTGGAAGCGAAGTGCATCCAACGGTTTCCTGCAACCTTTACCAGGTCGTCTGTCCACCTTGTGGGTGGTCGTCGAATACTAAGACATGCATGCATAGGGGACAATCGATAAATATCACAAATCCCACAAAATATGACTTCAATGTTTCTGCCTCGCCCAATGGATGACTGGTAGAGAATGCCTTAAGGCATTAAGTCCGCCAATTGTACATTTATTTCGTGCAATAAAGAATAAAATAAATAAATAAAAATGCGCAATGCCGCGCAATGTAGAGTTCCGTATTTGCCTGTAACAGTATGCGGTATTTTCTACTCGCTTTACCTGTATCTACAACTTCATCGGTTCGGTCACTACGGAATCCTAAAAAAAGTATATAAATTGAAACACATATTATTCAAAAGACATAGTATAAAAGCAAACACCGTCAATAAGATTATCACTAATATGACGTATAAAATATTATGTTAGGTATAATACAATTTATTCATTCAGTAGGAGGAAGTAGTGTGTTATTTTTTGATAATTGAGACAAAAAAATCATTCAAATTCATTTTAGATTTAAATAGTTACCTTACAGTAAGATATTTTTTGTAGAGTACAGTCAGTATCAAAAGTTTCTGATTAAAAATGAAATTTTGAAAAGTTCTGACTCTTCTAAATGACATAATATCCTGGCTGACTGCTTTATTTGAATTTTGCATAGTGATTTTGCAGACTACTACAGATATGTTTTGCAATAAGATTCTTTTGAGTTTAGAGTGAGTGAGACAGGATATTAAGCAACTTTCAATGATGGCTAGGTAGTGTTTTTTACCGTAAACAAAAAGTCAACCAAAACAACGTAAGTAATACCTACTACTCGTATTAATAATTGATGATTTCCTCAAAGACTGCTCTGGTTTACCTGGTTTTAAGTTATACTTACTTATTTTGTCTGGCAGTTTATTTGCAGTCAGGAACGTTCAAAAAAAAATGTCCTAAAAGTTTAATTGCATGCACAAGTTATTTAAGTGTGTCGATTCTTAGCAATTTTTGCTAGAGACTTTAGATAAACATAATCCATAGGAATGTATTTAAGTGAAGCAAGCAAAAGTCTAAAATCGAAACTGATTGCTCCATATTGCTTAATTATCTTTTACACCTTTTGTCGGGCAATTACTGCTTGTTTAAGAAGCTGCATTATTAAGTTGTAGCTAATTTAATTCCTTAATTATTTAATGTATTGTAAATTTTGTTTTTAACAATTCCATGCAAGGTTATATTACGATACGCTGGCTTCGACAGCGAGAAGAAACACTTGAGAAATTTCATCGTGTCACGTGACGTTCTCTGTAGCTTAGTTGGTAAAGCACTCGCCCGGCTTGCGATGGGACGTGGGTTCGAGTCCCACCTGAGGTCGATAATTTCTTTCAAGTGTTATTTACTTTAATATTTAATGTATTCTAAATGCTGGACTTAGACCATACAGTGTGACTAGTTAAAAGTGAACTAATGGTAATTAAGTGAATTTAAGCAAGATTCGATGAAAAGTGCTGTTCAAACCAATAAGTAACATCGAATAATTATCACTCTTTATAGAAAAAATATTTAATTAACTTGTGTGCGCCATACCCATTATTGAATTCAACACACTAACACACCACCTACTTTATGAATTTATATCTTTATTTATTAACAAGTATATGATCTACTTTAAGAATATCGTTATAATGATAAACCTGACTTATTGCAAAATAAACTATTCTCTCAGAATACTAATAAGTGCTCTTGAACTTTTATTTAAAACTTACACAATCGTGATGAAGAATTTTAATGGTTGGCATCTAAAATAAACAGACTTGGCAATTAATCCACATATTCCGTAAAATAAATATAGGCTAGAAAATAAACCAATCTTCATGGTCTTGATGTAAAGAATTAACATCCTTGTCAACAAGGTTGTCTGGAAGAGATCGCTCTTAGCGATAAGACATCATAAATTGTACATCTTTCTGTAAATATCGACTAAAAATTCTTTGTTTGATGTGCCACGACCTCCGTAGCCGAGAGGCGAGCACGCCGTAGTATAAATGTCACCGCCATCTCTGAGGTTCAGGGTTCGATCGATCCCCGGTTGGGTCAATGTATAAAACGAACTTTTCTATATTGTCTCGGGTCTGGGTGTAGTGGTACCGTTGTTGTTTCTGATTTCTATAACAAAATTGCTTTAGCTACTTACCTTAGGATCAGAGCAATGTAACAATGTGATGTTGTCCAATATATAATCCGAGTGTTACGAGAAGCCAGGCCGAAATTAAATTAATTCTAAATTAACCCAATCCGAGAATTAAACACGGTACCCTTTGAGCTCAAGGCGAAACACTGCGTCAATGTCCCAATCAGGTTGTCGGTGTTTAATAAAGAAGCAATTTAATTGGTGAAAGTACGTCTCAACTCTTTAAAACTCTCTTAAAGAGCTTAACAGTTTCAAGGCTAACAAGTAAACATAATACAGGTAGTTTCCTTTTGGCTTTTTTATTTTAATTTATTGAGCTTATTCAACTTACAAGTAAATTAAAGTCACTTGTTTTGCGAATAAATCGTCATTCCTCACTTTATCAGGAGATACACATTTTTAGGTGTTACGAACGGTTTGATGGTGCGTAGCTAATGCAAAGTTATAAATTAATTTTTACATAAGATTGGCTCTTTTGATGACATTAGCCTTGAAATATCTCTTATTTGTGCTTGTCAAGCAATCGGATAAGGCCATTTAAATATTTAATTTGTACGAGACTGTCTTAGTTGGTAAATAATGATGACACTAATTTTAAGTACTTTTAGGTCTAAGTACTTTTAGGGCGAACATTGTAATAATATTAAAGATAACTATGGTTTGTATTTCTCCTTTACACTTTATATAAAATTGTACTGTCTTTATTGTGCAATTGCCAAAATTGTTAAAAAAACAGCCAAGTGCGAGTCGGACTTGCGCACGAAGGGTTCCGTACCGTTATCTATAAAAACGGCCAAAAAATCACGTTTGATGTATGGGAGCCCTCTTAAATATTTATTGTGTTCTTTTTTTAGTATTTGTTGTTATAGCGGCAACAGAAATACATCATCTGTGAAAATATAACTATCACGGTTCATGAGATACAACCTGGCGACAGACGGACAGACAGACAGACAGACGGACAGTGGAGCCTTTGTAATAGGGCCGTCTGGGTACGGAACCCTAAAAACCTGGTAAAATAGGTAAAAAGGTAAAAAGAAAGATAAATCATTCACAGGGTTTATTTCAACTGGTTAACGCGAATTACATTTTAATAATAGTAGTACGGTTTAATTCCTTACATGAAATTGAAAATAAAATACACAGTTAAGTATTTATTAAAGGAAAAACTAACGTTATTCTGAAAAAAAAACAATGCTCATAGGAACACGTTTATGATCATTCACGCTACGGTTGCTGACCCTTAACAATAGCTTAACCAGCATAACCGTGGAGTGAGACCTTCAAATAATTTGTTTTGTCGTTCAAAACTTACTCATACCTACTTTTAATTCCGGTTAAATGTTTCTGTGGGATTTATTGGATAAACAAAAGACTACGCAAGCGAAGTCGTGGGCAACAGCTAACTTACTTAAAATATTTCTAAACATCATTTATGACTAAGTACCAAATGCCCGTTTTGTGGTGTGTGTGAAGCACTTACATTTTACCCGGATTCATACTACATCTTTGATGATAAACATGTCTAAATAGAGTGTGGTGCTGCAATTGTCACCAAAAGAACAGGGCGGTAACCACGAACTCTTAAAACAATCTCAAATCTGTCAAACATTATCAAATCTGTCAAATTTTGTATGTAGTGACGTACCAAAATTGACAGATTTGACAACTTTGAGATTGTTTTAAGAGCTCATGGTTACCCCGCAGGGCAGATTTGAGTGAGTAATAACTATGGTTACTATTGTAACAATTATTGGTTGCTTGTTACCATGCGCGCCACTGACTTTAAGGCATCGATTCGGCAGTAGATCGGCATATCACATAATCCATGGGTTGCTAACTTGTCCTACCGACGCTATCCCCCAATATTACAAAAAAAACAATTAACGATTATTATAGGTTTAAAGATTTTTACTTATATCTCTCAAGAATTGAATACATTTCACTTATTTTAGATAGTCAAATAACATTTATCAAGATTACTACCGTCACTGCAATAACATAAAAGTTTAATATTTTACAAGTTCAGTAGTTAAAAGCTATTGAATCCTAGCAAAACGACACAAAAGTTTATGCCACAAATACAGACTCTTAAACTGGAAGCAGATCTGGCTTTTAAATAAGAACGTAGTTATAAAGAAATATAATAAAATAGTTCTGAACATTAAACTTGATTGTTACTATACAATTAACCCTCAATTTATCTTGAGTGACCCAGATATTCCAATAATCCGGCACCCTTCGTATTTATGGGGCCGGCGCCGGGCTAATTTAATACATACCAATAATAGTACATTTTATTGACAGTTCCCAATACAATTCATGATAACAAAGATTCAGGTCACTTTATTAATTTTATCTGTGCCAGAAAAACCGAAAAAGCCATCTCGATTAACAAGAACATTATTAGAATAACTAATCCATAATTTTTGTCCAGGACCAACCTTTCTGCAGTTGTTTAAAATGTCTGAATTAATTTACCGCTTAATATTCGTAGATCCCAGTACATAAATATAAGGTCCGATTTTATTAGTGTACATCCTGTTAACCTGTGACAATAAAGGTGAAAAGCAATCGTAAAAACGAACTTTCAAATGTCTATCATAAAAACAAAAATAGTTAAAAATAAAAATACAAAATAACAACATCCACTTCATATTGCATAAAGTCGTCCTATCTTCAACTCTTTCTCGCTCTGACAAGGGGAAGGAATAAAACGGATAATCAAATGGTTAAACGTACCAAAGATAGGACGAGTTTATGCAATATGAAGTCAATGTTGTTGATTTAGATTTTTAACTTTTTTAGTTTTTATGGTACACATTTGAAAATTGGTTTTTACGATTGCTTTTCACCTATATAGTCATAGGTTAACAGGATGAACACTAATAAAATCGGACCTTACATATATTTCTTATGGGACCCAATTTTATTGCTTTTGAGTGTATTATATTTTACCCTACGACATTTTTAGCTACTTAGTATATTCTAGCATGGGTATGACGTTATTTGTGTCTAATTAAACATAACTGTGTCAGCAGATGAGAAGAAACAACAAGCACTATCTTTGATCCCAATCCCATATTCCAAGCGTTCTTTATATTTATGTCACCATGTGTTACGTTATTTTTGATGACATAAACAGTGTACAGCACTTAATTTTGTGACATTAATGGTTTACGTAAAACTGCCCACAATAGGTAAATAGATAGTAAGTTTCCTCCGTAGGTTTTCCTACCCTCGGCCCTATGGGATTTGCTGAAACCGTTTTTCGTGTGTGATATTTGTCAAAAATATGTTATAAGCTGTTATTTTATAGTTATACGTTCGAATATGGTACATTTCGCATCCCCGAGCTAGTTAATTAAACGGTTCTATGATGTAAACTCAACCCTATCAATTATAATTTCACACACAATTATAATGATAACGTCCATAGAGGCAATTTCAGACATCGTATTTTTTGACCCAGGACGGTTTCCTGATGATTTTAGTCTAGTATCTACAAGAAAATCGGCGCTAAAAACTCAGTATCAGAAGGAAATAAGGGGCAAAAGCGTACTTTCCCGTTTTAGTTGTATTAATCAGTTTCAGAAGTATTTTGGTTCAGCCTTTTATAGAAGGACAGATATGCCGTTCGAATAGGGTTCTTTTATTAAGCCTTCTTCGGGTATAAAACCCAGAAGGAACGATTGAGCCTACTGAATCAACTGGTCATGTGCACCGTTTCGTCGGCGCCGGCGCCGCTACTGCCCTTGATGACGTAAATGTTTATCGATATATGCGAGAATTTTAACATAAAAATAATTACAAAATTGTCTCTTTAATACCGAGGACATGCCCATATTATCCATATTTAGCAAAAGCTATCTTCATAAAAAATAACTTTGTTGTTCAGAGAATGCGATATTTTATAAAAATATTCTTGACCACACAGAATAACGTAGGAATATTTTATTGCGATGATGTTCTTTAACTGTCTTATTCAGAGTGCATTTACTAGTCCAGACTAAGCTTAAACCACTGATGTTTGTACTATTATTAAATTTATTCTAGAATTAGGGATTAGTCGTTTTTGTACTACGTTAAAACAGTGGTTTAAACTTAGGTTTAAACCACTGTTTTAACATACAAAAATGAACAGAGTGAATTTGCTATTCCGGGATTAGTCCCGGAATAGCAAATTTACTCTGAATAATAGACAGTAACTATGTAATGGTTGTTGTAAGAATCGGTTAGGAATTCTGTTATTTTGTGAGTTATATGCCTTTTTGAAATATTTAATAATGTGTTTATGTATGTAGCTGTGTAGCTACCCTTACCAAACGATGATCGTACCAGGGCCGTCTCGTAACCCAGCACAGCTAGCCAAAACTCTTTAGGACACATCGTTTTGTACCGAAAGAAAGTAAAAAGAAAAGTCTTTAAAATTTACCCAAACTGGAAATCGAACCCTTTCATTTCAAGGCGAATCGCCACACCACTACAATAATTGGGTCGTCGAGTAGAGTTGTCCTTGTTAGAATTCCCGTGGATATAAGTTTTTTCACTCCGTCTTTAGCCATGTATCTACTATGTTCGCGAACCTCTTGCGCTCCGCGCTCTTGCATGCAACTGCTCCACAAAGTAGATAACGCTCGCGCTCCTGGAGCGTGCAACGTGCGCGCTCCGCGCTCGGCGCTCCAATCGGTGGCGGTTTTTGGGCGAACCCAAATGGGAGCGCGATCCGTATCCATTGAAGCAGTTGCAGGAGCGCGGAGCGCAAAAGGTTGGCGAACATAGTGAATACAAGGCTTACGAAGATCATTTTAGATCGCCACTTTAGAAAATATCAACAACAGTGGTAAAACCTTTTTAAGAGCTTTGACTCAATAAATATGAATCATCCCTACCGCGAATACGTAAACGATCAGTACCTTTTTTTTTTGTTATGTTAATTGAATGCAATGGTTGTTTGGTAAAGGCTATATCAAACCGAAACCAGCCTATGTTAACATGTGCATAAAAATATTATACTATGGTGAAGTCACAAAATTGATACGTATCTTTTTTCATTTTTATACTAAGCGTAATTTTTAGTATCAGATTTGTATGAAAAATCTTTGCAAATATGATGATGTTACTTATGCATGTGTTAACAGATACTAGTTTGGGCTTGATATACAAATTACCTAACACCCTGTAGGTATACTCGTAGTAGCAGTAATGCACATTGTGTTGTTTTCTCGTCAAACCCATTCCAGAATGAGCAAATAATTAGCCTGTAATGATAAATAAAATTTCAAGTTTGGATTGAAAATAAATAAATGTTTAAAAGTATTATAACTTAAAGAGATCTCATTAAATCCCAGGTTTAAGACTCGAGTCTAAAGTAACAGATGTTAAAAATAAGTATTACTTATTCAAAGTCAGGGTAATGATGCTTATCTAATGAGGTATATTATACGTTAAAGAATCATCAATCAGTAATTAGATGTGCTTCGGAAGATTACCGCTTATAAATAAATCGTGTTTCTGATTACATTACAATGTTAAAGAACATTGTCATTAGGTATACATTCCAACACGTGCTAGTTTTCCTTATAAGAAACCACATGAGAATCTTAAATTATTTCTTTTAAATATGCCCAAAACACATTTGTTACCAACCCACTGCCCTAAGGTTTTTATGTATTGAGATTGAACTTTTCTTAAGTACCTAGGTAGTTTAAATTTTGTTTTTTAGCAATTACCATGCTAGGCTTTTTTTACTTTTTATAATACGGTATTATAGTCTTGGTAGCTTAGTTGGAAAAGCACTCGCCCGGTAAGCGATGATCGTAGGTTCGGGTCTCTCCTGAAGTGGTCGTTTTTTTTTAAGTATTATAAAATCTTAAATAATATGTAGGTAGTGATGTTATTGTGCGGTGAAAGAAGTAAACTGTACTGTTTTGTTCATAGGCCTGTGGATATGACAATCGAAGGTATACTTTAGTAATTTTCTGCCCCATCGGCCGTACTTTAGCTTGTTGAAATTTTCAAGAAATCACAAACATCCAAATTTTCATCATTATTACAATCATAATTTGGTTTGTATCATTGATATAAAATGCAACACTAATTTGAGTGTACTAAGAAATAAATATAAAAAACAACACACAGTAGGTAAATGTTGAAGGTATATTGTTTTGAACTTTTTATGGTCACTACCATTTGAATATCGGGAACTCAAAAATAAGGTACATGGTAGCAATCTCGTAACAAACTATTCAAATGTTAAAGAGTCTCTATTAATTAAATTAAGCCAACCCTACGAAATACGGATTATAAAATTTGTATTTTATTAGGTACCTATCCGAAAAATTCATACTTGCGTCATTCAAATATTGTCCTCAAACGCCAAAGGTATTAACTGTGTTAGGATTATAGGAAAAACCCCGTAACAAATACTTCACAAACTATTCTGGGACAGATTACTAAAAAACGAGTCAAACGAAGCTTTTAACTCATATCGTTAACCAGATTTCGCAATAGATCCAGTGTAGCCACTTTCTACAACGATAATTACCTTCACACTTCCTACCTACTACTTTTTCCCTAACAGCATTTAGCTTCACAGATAGGGGCGTGCGGTGCATATAGGCAATTAGGCAGTGCCTACCTGATAAATAAAACGAGGTAGGCATTAGGTATTAACAAATAAGTGTAATGATAAAACCACAGATTTTCATCAATAAAACACATTAGTAATTAAGTACCTACTGCCTACCTCAAAATAAAACCAATGCCCGCCACCGTTCACAGACAAATAAAAAATAGAATCCATGTATAGGAGGAAACAAGCATACAAGGAATGTATGTACTTTCCCAATTTTGTATATACCTTTATACTGGTGTAGTTGACAAGTGGTTAAAGTGTTATAGCCTACACAGTAGGTGCAATAATGTCATATAACATATACAGGAGTTGAAATATTACGGATTTTTTTAAAAGTTAAGTCTAAAAATCTAAACCATTCTAGCCTCTGGCGTATATTGCATTCAAGTCTTGTCTTACTTATTTCTACCGCCAAATAGCAGCTTTGCTGTGTTCTAGATATTGATCAAAGTGGAGGTAGAGTCAGAAATATAATAAGCCACGTTGTTCATTTAGAGCCTGATAAAGTAATAACACTAGCCATTTGCAAGCTAGATCAAAGCGAGGCAAGAGCGCAAATAGCCAGTTTGAAAGAGCTTACTATTCAGTGTCTCGTCTGCAAAATTGATATGTTCTACACAAAACTCTTCTTTCTAGTAAATTTGCTTACAATCACGAAATCCTTCATCACCATCATCATCATTTCAGCCACAGCACATACACTGCTGAACATAGGCCTCCCTCGGTGACTTCCAGATTGGCAGATTGGCCGGTTGGAAGCAACCTGCATCCAGCGGCTTCCTACAACCTTTACCAGGTCCTTTGTCCACCTTGTGGGTGGACGTCTCACCAAAATCGGCAAATCGTTCATTATCTTATTATTTTTAAGTGTTTGACTCAGTTAAAGTGTTCAGATCTTAAACCAGATCCCTTTTGTTCTCAGGATGGCTCCCTCTACGTGGACATGCCCAACGCCATACCGCCCTGGACCATCCGTGGGCCAGACAAGTACTGCATCGACACCTTTATCTTCGAAGACGGGTACGGCGTGAAGACCACGCGGCTTGATGCGTTGGTCTGCTTCGCTGAAAACGATGAGGACCATCACTATGTCCTAAGCAGCACTTGTAAGTAGAACTGTGTATGACACTTTTTAGACATGACACTTGTCCTTTAAATTCTAGATTATTTACATTAATTATAATAGTTTCACTTGAAAAACGTTGCTGCATCTGGTAGGATCCGTCCAACCCATCTCACGAGTTTTCCCAATCCGGGCAACTGTTCTACCAACTGAGATATAAAAATAAATAAATTAAAAATATATTATTTCTTCTGTGATATGGACATAGTTAAAAGTTTCTCTTGGCTTTTTTAAAGTGTTTAAAACTGTTAGTAAGTAAGCTAGCGCTTTTTTATCACCAAGTCTTGGATGTTATACCCACAAATATACAAAAGAACTATTATTTCGAGAAATTTACAATCAGTTAAGATGTATCAGCTTATTAATTTGAGCTTTCTAGTTCAAGAATAGAATATTTATTCAGAACGCAATGCATACTAAATTATTTACAAAAAATAAACCGAATAAAACATACTCGTCTCGCCTCTTCAAAATGACTCTACATCCTTCAGTCCTCTGCAATCTAATTTCAGCTCTCAAATTAATGTAAACATAAGAAGTAATACCAAATTAGTTCCAGGTCCCAAACTAGGCAGTTTCCTGCGTTTAAGTGACCATTGACATTCTAATATGAATTCGTTTGAATCATCACTGAGCCTTTTGGAAAGAAACAATGTTGATACACACGTTTGTTTATTTCCATGTGACTTTCTATTGCTTAAATAGCAAAATAAATAGCTAAGGTTAGTTTGTTTTTTTACACGCTATTGAGATTTTTTACTTTTCTCTAAAAACTCGTTTGCGTGGTGTTCAATTCAATGAAACCTTCCCCAAAAAGTTTCTCTCTACTCACCAAATGGTGTAGAAATGCATAGTGGACAAAACAAAAATAATGTTTATTGTTAAGAAATAAAAAGTTAAAGAATAGTAGGTATATAAAAAGTAAAGCGAAATGATTAACGATTCAACTATACCGTTAGCAGTCTAAGTTGGAATTGTACCTGTCAGTCAGTCCACTGAAGACGTGAGCTAAATGAAGATTACCAATTGTCTGAACTACGTTTTTTATTTAGTCCCACGTTGCTTGTTTTAAACAGGAAGTTTTAAAGACAATCTGGAATGAATTTAAAACATACCGTAACTTAAATCATATTTCAATTCATGTTTGTCTCCATTTTCTTAATAAAGCATACTTTAGATTTTTTTAGCATATCCATCGAGAATAGGAGACTCTTTAAAACCACGTGATGAGCTGAACTTTTTATAAAAGAGCAATATAGGAATGAGAAAAAATAACGAGATGCTACTGAGTTCACATTACTTATTGTCAATAAGTGACTTCAGTGTCTAAGTGAAAGCGTAGTTCACCTAAGCGGTACTAGTGCGTAGTATAATATCTCTCTGGCGATATAAACAAAAATAGACTATTTTGTTACAAAGTGGGTTCCATTACGAAGTGTCGAAGTGAGCGCAGAATCTCACAGAGTTTTTCACAGAATCAACAGGCTCTATACTTGCGTGCACTTATACACATCCCTAAGTTATAGCTTTGCCTACCACCGCTTCGGCACTACATATCAGAAGAAAAGTCGCAACAAACTCCTACCTTTTGTACCTTACCTTAATATTTGTCCACAGGCATGCTGATTTCATGCGTGTTTATCCTAGCTACGTGTGCGGTGTACGCCTGGTTGCCAGAGCTACGGAACCTGCACGGCCGGGTCCTCATGGCGTACCTCCTCTGCCTCTTCGTGGGTTTCTCCTTCCTCACGACCATGCAGATCCTGTTAACCGTCGATAATATAACGCCACTGATGTGTATTATTATGAGTAAGTAGTTTCACTGTTAACATTTTGAGTAGGTAGGTATAACTTAAATGGTAGCTGGTTTTACCTTTTGTAAAAACTTAACAATTTAGGTTTCTTATATACTATGCATTTATGTACGTTATAAGTTTATGATTGCATTGATTTATTTATATTTAAGAAATCAATAAATTAGCATTTGAAAGAATAAAGTCACTCAACGTGAAGGTACCTACGTGTGGTACGTGAGGTAGGTGATACCTACTTCATAATACGCATATGTAAACGGCATCCAACTAAAACTTCCAATGAACTTAATTTATTCATATAAATACTCGTTTATAAATAGATATTAATTTTTCAGCTGTGTGCTCTTAACTGTAAACTTAACATGGTGATCTCCGAATAGCATAGTACCTAACTACTCTAAATAGAAAAGTTCAATTTCGGAATCAAGCCAAACCAGGAATTAAATCCGGGATTACTTCTACTTGTCAATCTACGCGCATTTTCTGTCCAACGCAAGCAAAGTGGAAACTTCTAGTGACCTCAAAGACGCTTAAAAAACATCGCCTCAAATTGTTTAGCCAGATTAAATTAGTAGAAGATTCCGCAAGTGTCAATGTCATTATGTTTTTGTAGTGTTTTGCGGTTTAACGCATTATGTGCTCGTTACTCATATAATATAAAGGTGGGTACTCACCAGTGTTAATGGGTGTAATGTAACGCGTTACAAAGCGAACATTCGAGTAGTCAGAGCACATACCCTGTAAAGCAGCAATCGAACCAGTTTTTTCCGAAACATGTTAGTGAAATTGTGTGCACTGAGAAGTCCTGGCAACTCTAACCCATACTAAAACAGTACAGCTACAAATAAAATACGAATGTTTAACGTGTTTGCTGTGAATTTTACGCTTTGTAACACCCGGTCAGGGACCACCATAATCTATTATCAAAAAAATTTAAGTATTCTTTATGCTTATTAGGTAGTACCAACATCCAAAATTGAGGAAGATGATAATAAGTAACCAACTACACTTTTAAGTATGATTCCACTTTTTTAAATAAATTGCATTCTATGTAGAATCATTTTAATATTACAAACACGGAGCAGTGGCGTGATGGCGTGGTGATTTGCCTTAAACGCTAATGATTCCAAATCCGTAAGGATTCAATTACCAATTTAGGTCACTAAAGAAATCTTTTTTTTTAATTTGGCTCGTGTAGGTTGAGTTTGGTGAAAGACGCGCTTGATTAAATTCATTGTCTCATACTTCGTAATTTAAACAACTTTTTTCTATTTTCAAAGCCATTTGGTGCGAGGTATACATGATTTTATTTATTTAATGCATAATTTACTCTATTGTTACATTTTAAGTTTCAAAACTATGAATGTATAAACAAAATTATATTTAACTTGAAAAAATAACAAGTTTTCTGACAATAAAAGGAGATGAACGACACTCATTTAAAACCGTTATCTGAACCCTACGCCCTTATCTGCTCCATAGCAATTAAAATTCAATAATATTTACTATTTCGTATACCTATTAGTAATTGTTTTGGTCATTTACGTAGATACAAGTAGTCGCATACTCCGGGTTATGACTAATGCGCTTATACAACTTTTAACGAAGGTACAACGTGATGGTACTTATTTGGTTTTGGTCAATTTAGAAAAGTAAATAATTATTGGGACCTCAGGTCATTCGGCTTAATAATGAAATTCCAATGATCCATTTTTTTTATAAATATACATAAAAAAATACATATAAATATTGGACAACATCACATGCACTGCTCTGATCCTACGGTAAGTAGCGAAAGCACTTGTGTTATAGAAATCAGAAACAACGACGGTACCACAACACCCTGAGCAGATTCAATATAGAAAAGTTCGTTTTCTACATTGACCCGACCGGGGATCGCACGCGGAACCTCAAGATAGCGACGTCATTTAAAGTCTGGCGTTTTAAATTTTACGTTATTTCTTGGTTTTCGTTTCATGCGTACAATACTATTAACTATTTATGTTAAACGTAGTTTATTTATTACAGGAAAACAAAACTAAATTAAAACTAAGGTAGGTACATAGTTTGTCTCGTTTCGTTTTTCTACAATGTATTTTTTTGTGTTTAGTAAAAAAACTTCTGTACCAAAAAAAGTGTAGGAAACTTGACCTTATCGTAATGGCAGTTTCATAGTTAATAAGTTTTAGAACAAAAAGCTATGTTAGTGAACTTAATTTACGCATCCGTCAGAGGAGATTATTAGGCATATTTAATTAATCTCGGCACTACCAGTTTACCTTGACAGGCCCTAAGCTATGTTTACCGCTACGCTCTGCGGTTTGTTGGACTAAGTATAATAAGGTAAAAACACAAAAAACCTGTTTTTGACCAGTTGCGGGTTTTCTAAACTCATTAATTAATGCTTTGTGTTCGTGATAGGCACTCTTAACGAGATGAAGTACTAAAACCACGTGTATGCAAATAATAATAATCATCATCGTCTTAGCCTATTGCAGTCCACTGCTGGACGTAAGCCTCGCCCAAAGAGCGCCAAAGAGTACGATCTCCCGCTTTTTTCATCCATCCACTGCCAGCCATCTTCCTAAGGTCGTCGGTCCATCAAGCTGTGGGGCGTCCTACACTACGTTTGCCTTGTGGTCTCCACTCGAGAACCCGTTTACTTCACCTTTCGTGGGTTCTGCGACAGATAATACTTTGACAATAAATAGCAACGCGCCCTGGCTTTACACGGGTTTGCAAATACTCGAATTTGTACAAAATAATTCAATTTTTTTTTGTTTCTGAAATTACGCATAATTTATATGTCACAAATTTAATGCGACGTACTTTAATTTTAATAGACTAATAATTGCCCGCGACTTCGCTCGCGTGGTCTTTAGTTTATTCAATACTAGCTGTTGCTCGTGACTTATTCATAATGTATGATACAAATAAACCTTCCTCTTGAATCACTATCATCTATCTAATAGGTGAAAACTGCATTAAAATCCGTTGGTTAGTTTAAAAGATTTATGCGAACAGATTGCGGAAGCGACTTCATGTTATACAACAGATATCCCACAAAAACATTTATCCGGGATAACAAGTATCATATATATCAATTCCCATCATATTCTTTAAGTGTGAAAAATTTCATCGAAATCCGTTCAGTCGTATTTGCGTGAAAGAGTAACAAACATTCATACCTCCACTTACAAACTTTCGCATTATGGATTGCAACCAACTTGCCCGGCATCACGAAACATCATGTCTACAGTTGGAGATTGAACAACTAGAAAACTATTTTTTATATTTTAGCATTTGTTCTCGGTTCTCCTAGCAATTTTATTGTCCCTGTTGATTTCTTATTTATTACAGTCTTTTAATAATTTTATGCCCGGTTCATAAACTTTACGAAACGTCAATGTTCATCGGAAACCACTTGTTTTTGTATCACCAGTAATAAAACTTTTTAACAAAAAAAAAATAACATTAGTTAAGGAACTTAGTTTTTAGGGTTAAATGAAAAAAAGTTTATTATTTTTCGCTTTTCAGTTTTTCGGTGGCTTAATTTTTTGTTAAAAGGTTTGTATTTAATGATTTTCCGTGGATAAGAGATCAGCATTAAAATCTAAGAGTGCATAATAAATAGGGGTATTTTTTTTTCAAATTAATATGGGACCAATTTCGAAGTATAATAATATACTATACTATCTAATAATAAAAAAAGAATTATCAAAATCGGACTACTCTATAAAAAAATATATAAATATACGCGTCGACTTGAGAACCACCTCCGTTTTTTCGTCGGTTAAAACTATGACGATCTGTTTCTGTGCCTGCTTAGTAATAGTAACGTTTAATGTCATTTGTTTATCAAAGCCACAAAATTGGACCTAGTGATAGCACAGCACATAAAAGCACAAAACAATCAAGTGATAACAGCTGGTCTAACGAAAAATGGCAATATTGACAATACTGATAAATTTTGTGAGAGTGCAAAACCACTAAACCACAATACCTAAGCTTTTTAGATACGATACGACCTTTGAAACAGATATTTGAACACCAAAACATCCACAACAAAACCCTTTCAATTTCTGAATAAGGCGTTTCTTATTTAAAAAATAAACAATTTATATAATTTACTAAATTGATTAGTAAAAGATGTAATCTCACTTAAGTATTTGGTTTAAACTGTGTGCTATGTCAATATTTGTAATCCTCGAGATAATATCAAAAAACTAGATAGGTATAATACGAGCAGTAAAATGCACTTTTTATTCAAGTAAAAATAAATTATATTTTAATACGCCTCGAATTTAATAAATATTTAGTCATCCGAGTGTCAGTGTTTTAGTAGAAAATCATATTAAGAAAATCGTGCGAAATAGCAAACTATATATCAATTCAGATAATTATAGAACTAGGCGTATGTACGTAAAACTTTAATTAATTCACTACCTGAGATTCCTCCTAGAATAACCGATTTCTTATGCAGTAATATAAAATTATACATTCCTAGGCTATTTTTATCAAGTTGTCAAGAA
Source organism: Anania fuscalis (assembly GCA_950371115.1). Lineage (NCBI taxonomy): Eukaryota > Metazoa > Arthropoda > Insecta > Lepidoptera > Crambidae > Anania > Anania fuscalis. Next base: position 4,404,369 of record OX493335.1, read on the forward strand.
ACAACGTCAATGGTGAATTGCGTATTTCTTACGGCGTTTAACGCTCTTAATGATGATTAGCGTATTACTTAGTTCTTTGAGCTCCATGTATTATACGGGGTATACAAGAGAATGGGACACTCCTCAAAACCACGTGATCAGCTGGTAATATACAACAACTTTTCCTATGGGAGCAACATCGAAATCGATATATTTTTTTTGCTGCTCCATACAAACTTACTCGCTTACCTCGAAGATAATGTATGGAGCATCTGAAAATAAAATTACGATTTTGATGTTGCTACCATAGGAAATGTTGTTGTATATGACCAGCTGATCACGAGGTTTAAAGGAGTGTCCCATTCTTTTGTACAACCTGTAGAATAGCGGATATGAAGAGGTTTCCACATAAACAAGAATCAATGGTGCCGAAACAAAAACATATTTGTAGATTCCATGACTACAGAGGGTCACCCTAACTTTTCTGAACTAAGCGTTGTATGGGAGTTTAATAAATTTCGAATAGTTTTACTTTGAATTGCTTATTTGATGTTTAAAATCTTTCATATCACTGAAAAGACACAATTCTCATTAAAAATACCTTTTAATGTCCGGGATAGGTCGTCAGAAATTAATCATTGTCCGCTTTTGTTATAATGACTCCAATCATTAAGATGAAACAGACGAACAGACGTCCGTGTTTACTCCAAGAGACATTTTACACGTTTCTTTAAAAGAACAAGAGACTTTTTTGTAAACAATTTGCAGGATGTCGGTTTTTCCACGTTATCGTTTCCGTGCTTAAAATGAACAAGCTAAGAAATATGACTGACTAGCCTCTGTCTTTGTCTGCGTAGACATTCGAATAGATAAAAGAGGAATTAATAATCAATATTACTCTACGAATCGAGCGACCAATGACCTTATAAAACTGTTAACTGATGAAAACACAAAATCTTTATATAATATTTTTTAGCTAATTCCTTTCAGCCGTTGAAACATCATTGACTAACAATCTTCCGAACAGTAACTATAAACTTCTCACATTCGTATAATAAAACATTATCTCCAAAAAACCGCACTTAGGTAGTGTCAACCGGATATAGTACTTTAATATGCGGTAAATAAATAATTATTTCTAAAATCAACAGCACTTGAATAATTTAATAATTTATAGCTAAACTAAAAAATAAAACTAGCCAAGGGCCCCAGCCAGAAACTCGGGCACGACTATGACATAAAAATCGTCTTCGCTCTATGTTTCGTCTACTCTATTTTTAGGAGGTCGTAACAAACATAAGCGATTCACCTATTACTCTAACAATATAAAAAACAACGATATTGACCTGAAAGATAAATATATACGCCTACATCAGTGACAATGTTTATTTTAATAATGTATTATGGGGAATAAGGCACTATCTTTATAAAGAGATATTGATGTGCAGGCAGATTCTGTTAACAGGCTACTTCAAAGATAAGTGGTTGTTATTGAGTTGGTACCTACTTTATAAACTGTATTGTAGCTGGACTGATCTTTATACTGAGAAAAAACCATGACTAGTGCCTTTTGTGCTATAGGCAACTTGGTCTTAATAAATAGTTAGGCGCCTAAAGTAGTTTTCTTATACACGAGGGAAATTCGGATTGTACCTTAAAAGTTGGCCCTAATGTTGCTTGATATCAGTAGTCAGACGTCTTCAAAGGCTTTATGCGCCTTCTGTTTGACATTTGACAGTAACGTTTTCACTGGCCCTAAAGCAGTGGCTTTAGGGCAAGTCCGCAAGATCCGCACTAGGCCCGCGTGGTGGACCACCCATAGTCAAGGTGAGGCATGTGAGAAGCACAAATTATCATTTGTATTGGAACTGGAAGTTTCATTTTCTGTACTTCAAACTGTCTTTACCCAATTATACTCAGCATTGGGTGGAGACAGACCTACAGAATGCCTATCCTCCATTTCATATGTTCTTTTCTTGAGCCTTCTGCATTTATCCCCTCCCCGTTACTTTCACTTGGTCATCTGTCCACCTAGCTCATGCTCCTATGTCTACTTTAGGTGTAGCTATGCCTCATCTTTTGTCGGTTCTTTAAAAGTTCTTTGTTGATTGAGGCCCGTACACTTCCAAATCTTTCTCGCTATTGTAGGCCTATGTCGATCAGCATTGTTATTATTTGAATCTCATTGTTTTATATGATCAGGAAGGAAGGCGGTGATTAAATATAAATCATTAAATTTAAAACTTATGATATGTCTGTAATTACAATACTTTAATAATGAAGTTATAAAAGTCAATGGGTAATTTATTTCATAAATTTACATAATTTTGGCAATGAAACATCTTTTGATGGCATATAAAGTTATCCAATGGGTATTCTAATTTGGATTTCAATTCGACGATAGGCCTAGTTATATATCGTTTTATAGGCCGTTATTCCAAACATGTTGAGCATTAATAGTTAGTTGCTTTGTTTTTGTAGATCATAACTGATAGGTATTATGTCATAATTTGATTTACTGAGTCACACAAAAATTCGCTCTTATAATCTCTTTGAGTGGCACCAGCCATAAATTATGATATAACTGGCCATTCTTATTAAAACAGGCGCCTCTTAATCGTGGGTAGTGTCAAATTTGAGATGAACGAGGACTACCAATAGTAAAAAAATAAAAATGTTTTTTCTCTGCACTGTGAAAACACGAAAACAATTCATAAAATTACCTATAACTTGGCGAATCAATTATGGGATTTAAGCAACATCCTTTTCTTTTTATGACAGGACAGTATAAAATGTAACGTCAAAAAACTTAGATTGCTTGTTTTGAGTGACAGATGCCTCTGACTGGGTAAAGCGTAGTATTATTCTTTCTCTATGCTAATATTTAGCTACAGCATATTAAATATGGCGGTCTCTGTGATCCACTGCTTTAAAAGCTTATGTAGTTAAATTAGCTATAAAAAGATGGCGTATTAATTTAGATTGCGTCATTTTAAATCACGGCGCTCTTGGCGTGAACCCAGCATGTTATTGTTAAATTTATCGACAAACAGACAAGGCTCAAAAACATCTCATGATTTTTCTCTTGAAGTATTCAGTTCAATGTCGTCTCTAAATAAAATCGGGGAGATATTAACTGTTACTGCTGCTACTGCGGAGATGGGTACACCTCTATACTACGTGTTAATGAAATAACGCAAACCCTCTCAGGTGGTAGCTCAGCCCATGAAACTGAACAACTTTTGTTCAACAACATTCACGAAACCCAAGAAAAATATTTGAATTTTCATACAAACTGATCAGCTGACCGAGTCGTTTGTATGAAAATCCTTATTTTATTTTTGGCATTTTGGGAATGTTGTAAAACAAAAGTTCAGTTTCATGGGCTATGCTACCACCTAAGAGGTTTTGCGTTATTTCATTTACATATTGTATAAAAAAAAATGAGACAAAGATTTCTAGCCTTATCTGCTTTCCGATTCAGAACCATAAACCATTCCAGATTCCGAACCATTCGACAGCAAATAGTCGACTGTGTGACACTGTTAATTAACTAACATTAGTGCTACTAGTACATAGGTAGGTATGTGATTGACAATTCGTTATCAAAGAGTTCTGAATCTATCATAATAATATTTGATTTAATTTAAATTCGGCTAACATTTATTAGAATCTTTTATATCCGTTAAAGTGAATACCACTGTATTACCAGTAATGACACGAATTGTCCCTCTTTTTTGACTCAATTGACCTGAACTTGGTAACTTTAATAGCTTTCTTTGTAATCTGTCACCCATTTAGGTCTTTTTGACGTGATAACCTCTTCTAAATCGATGACCAGCTGCATGCACGAAAAAGTGTCACGTTCCGCATGCGAGCGAGAGCGCGGAACAAGCGATAGAGAGAGGCACGATCGGCCTAGCCGGCCGGCTTGTGACGCATCTATTTCTCTTCCACTCCATCGATCGATGCGTCGGAGTAGGTAGCATCAATGTTTTCTTTCTTATGAATTATCATACATGATAATAGATTAACGTCCGTAAACCGACTTTACAGACAACCAATTTTCGCAGGTTATAACAAACAAACAACAACTTTAAATAAGATAGACAGAACATTACACCGCAATCATTCGCACTCAGTGATTTGTCTCTCAGTTCCATTCAATTTAAAATGTTTAGGTATGAGTTCTTGTTATCACCCAAGTCACCCCAACGTTGTAAAGATTTCTCAACAGTGGTCAACTTCTAAGCGGGGTCTAATAAGTAACTTCCACTCTTTGAATTAAATTTATAGTAGCTTTAGGTTAAAAAAAAAATAATCGTCCAGAGACCACTTAACAGTCGCATATAAGTCAGAGTCATCAAAATCAGCCCACACCAGTCCATTGATGGGCATAAGTCCATTGATGGACATTAGGCATCTAACAAAACATGCCAACGAAGTTCATTGAACCCGATCCTCAACTGTTCTTTTTCATCCGCTGTCAGCAACTATGCCTGTTCAATCGTTACACCTTGTCATCTCCAAAAAAAGTATTGCAAATATTGCAATCAAATCAAAATTTAGATAGAAGTAAGCGGTGAAACATTAGCAAAATATTGTAAAAGTAATATTTAAACAGTTAATGTCAATATTTCCGCCAATCTCAATAAATCTTATGCTAACTAGCTCTCATATTATTTGAACACAAACTCAGTAGAGTTTTTGTCTTATTTAACCGACTTTAAAAAAGAGGAAGTTCTATGTTCGACGGTGTGTTTTTTAACGTATCGATTTCACGTGTAATCTGATTTCTTTACATAGTACCTATCTACTAGTAAACATTACACAAAGTACCAACAACTCTGATCACATTTCAAAATATTACTCGTGTAGGTTTAATTGATATGTGAAAACAGATGGCTAGATTATTTTACAATGCCTAATGAAAAACAATTAATTGCGCAGATACAGTATTTTGCGTCATTAAAACAGTTTCTGTTATAGTATCATTTTTAAATCATGATAGAGCTAACTCTAATAAAAATTTCATGATTTTAAAATTAAACTTAGTGCCATAAATGAAAATGATTTTAATTATTTTATTGTTAATACCCGAAGCGTAAATACTACACCCCCCAATGATTAATGATCTGAGCACGTCTTTCATTTAAATGCGCCCTGGTAGTATTCTGAATTTCATATTTTTTGTTTCAGCAATCATCATCTACTTTTTCCTGTTGTCAGCGTTCTTCTGGCTTAACGTGATGAGTTTCGACATATGGTGGACTTTTAGGTAAGCTATATGTATGAAATTAATAATTTAGTCCAGCTACAGCACACCAATATACACATACCGAAGGAAGCTATTAATCAACCCTCGTGTGTAAAGATAATGAGTTTCTGCCACACACTAATGTAAAGTATTTTTTCCTGAATTATAACGATGCAGGGAATCAAACCAAGGACCCCTTGCCTCTGCGTCAAGTTGTCAAATAGAAGTACTAAAAACTTCAAAATAATTACCTCATGTCCCTGTTAAAATTAGTCAGCAAATAGAACACCTCCGTAGCCGAGAGGCGAGCACGCCAGACTTTAAATGGCGCCGCCATCTCTGAGGTTCCGGGTTCGATTCCCGGTCGGGTCAATGTAGAAAACGAACTTTTCTATATGGTCTCGGGTCTGGGTGTTGTGGTACCGTCGTTGTTTCTGATTTCTATAACACAAGTGCTTTAGCTACTTACCTTAGGATCAGAGCAATGTATGTGATGTTGTCCAATATTTATTTATTTATTTATAGAATACGTAGGACTCAAACGGGTCGGGGGAGACTAACGAAAGATTGTTGAGAGGCCCCACAATGTATTTAAGGCGAAAAAGCCACTCTACCAAATAGGTACTTGTATGAACTGTCAAATAGAAGAATACTTAGTAGTGTCGTCCCTACAAATCAAGAGTTACGGAGTATTATGTAGGTATACATTATAACCTTTATCAAATAAATTAAAAAAAAAACTATTTGAAACATAGAAGACACAGTGGGAACAAGTGATGTCAAATATGATTAAGTTTAATATAAACTAAATCATAGTTTACGTGCATCCTACCGAGATGTGTATACAATCTACGCAAACCTATGAGTTAGATTAATTGGGGCATTTTTGTTCTTAGGATTTATAGAAGTTGGTGTATATGAACAGAAGAATCAACTCTTAGTAAGAAAATATATAAAGTAAGAAATAATATATTTTTTTAAGAAAAAAAAATTGGCCCTTGAAGTATAAAACTGTTCTATAAATAGGACTTTATATTAGTGTAGTGGCACGGGAATCCGCGTTAATTGCAAGGGCCCCGGATTCGACCGATTCGGATCAATTCGAAGAACGATATTCTCTACATTGGCTCGACACTGGGGGGGATAGGGAAACACCTCCCTGGCAATCCTTCCATAATTGTATTTCTGGCGAAATGATTACCATTGATCTGTCTCATAAAGCTCTTTTTCAATATTTTTTTCATGAATATTCAGAATATTTAATTTGCTTCAAATGTGCCATGTTTTACGCAAATACAGATTTTGATTCTGCCATTCACAAATTCATCATTTCTCAGCTGTCAAATGCGCATGGGCGACATCCTCCTTGTTTTAAATTAAGCACTATAGCACGAATTCATATAAATGCAGTAGGTAGGTAACAAACTATAGTTTGTTACATATTTGTGTCTATTATATTTGGTCAGATTCGCGCTGTCAGTGCTTTTAGCGCAATTCGGAATGCGGCCATTGTATGTTAAACTGTTCGGAGGCAGCTAAAAGAGAGTCAAAAATAGGACTTTTTATATTTACTTAATTACTAAACGAATGATACGAGGACCCATAAAGTAAGTAAAATTTATAGTTTCGGGTTCGTAGGTGTGTCAGTAATTAATCTTCGTAGCTTAGTCATTCTCTTTCGCTCGTATTTAGCTTTAAGGTTAATTAACACGTTTTTCAGTAGCGTGGTACATTTCCACAAGTTTGGGGCAATTTAATCAAGAATAAACCAATTAGAACCATGATGCGAAAATGTGAAATGTTTATTTAATTAAATTTAAAATCATACGGTTTAGACAACAATCTGTCATATAAAGCTACTTTAACACCATGGGATATAGTACCTAATAAATATTAAATCCGATAGTGATTGGACAACATCACATAGGTACATATTGCTTGTGTTATAGAAATCAGAAAAATCGACGATACCACAACACCCAGACCTGAGAATATAGAAAAGTTCGTTTTCTGGCACTGACAGCTTTTGCTAAAGCGTTAAAGTCTTAGGGCATCTATCCAACGTTAAAGTGGGTTTGTTTCACATATACCTAAAACAACAATAAAACCATTTTTACTATCTTTAAAAAACAACACAAATAGTAACATTTTTAAATAACTCTTTTTATGTGATACGTAACCATATTTTAGTACCTTCATAAAATTAAACAACTTTAACCTGCATATTTATATTTGTACCAACTTAAACACATTTTTACACTTCAATGGACTGAAAAAAATACCATCTGCGTCCTAATTTGACTGTTTGTTCAATCAGCTCATCTTCTGACACAACTCTTCGAAATAGCCTCAAAGTGATCTCAACTGACAGACGACAGACAATTTGGAAATACCCGAATAAATTGAACATGTCTAGATTGAAACTGACACGTGAAGCGCGGTGACGGGATTGTATGTAATTGCCTAAGGAACGGTAAAATAAATTTAGTTAAATTTTTTGTATGTTACCAATGTAGGTATCCGTCTATTTAACTTACCTACCTACAAAGCTAATTTTGGTTCTAAATGTTTCAAGGTTTTCTTTAGGCCAAAATAATAATCGAACGTTTTAAATGTCGCGAGACATTGATGTCATATACTGGTACATTTTAGTTTGTTGGGCATGGTTAGGTACTAGCCCATTTATACAGGAATAGACTAGCCAGAGTTTTAAACATCTACCAGTAGTAGTAACTTGTGTCGTGTGGTGCCGGCACGTTAAAAGAATTGCACCAACCCTTCTCTTCCTATGGGTGTCGTCAGATGCGACTACAGGAGAACCGCCACAAGAAGACGGGCAGCAGCGTCTCTTCTCCACCATTGGCCAAACTGCGATCGCCAACCCGCCTGCCAAGCGTGGCGATTATGGCAAAATCCTCCTTTTGGAGACGCCTGTGGCCAGCAGTGGACTGATATAGGCTGGTGATGTGATGTGATGTACTAGTAACTTTATGTTGCTGCCTCACAGAAGTACCTACCAATTAACTACCGAATAAGGTAATGCCTGTGCGCGAGTAACTCGTAGGTATTATGCGTGTGGAAACGGCGGGAAGTGTGCTGAGTCAAAAATAAAAAATAATATATTTTTAGTTATCTTGTAAATTTAATTGCAAATCTATCTAAAGACGCAATGGGTATACACATATACGAGTACTACATGAACTACATCTGAACAACTTTTGGGTAAGAAAAGTTCTCAAACGGTGACCACGAACTGGAGAACGCAGCGTTAATAGGTCCCCATAGACTGACGGCCTAGTCAAGGTTGGGGAAAGCCTCTTTATGCCAACGGCCTAGAAAACAACTAACTGTGGCGTTCTATAGGGCAGGTCTGTATCCAGAAGTGGACTGCCAGTTGTATGATGATGTTATCCACGCTTTGCCTCTCACAACAGTGCCACTATAGGAGGTATACTTGGGCTCATTTTGTTAACTTTTTGTAATCTATCTGGTAAAACATTATTAATTATACATTTGTGGGCTAATAAATTAAAGATATATAGTATCTAGTTATCTCTAACATGGAATAGAGCCAACCTAATTGAAACCTGAAAAAAGTATCGGCTTTTTTATCTTATCAGAACATCCACGATTATCATAACTAGCTAGTCGTAACAAATGAACAAGAGGATGACGAGGTTTCGGTGTTTAATGCGTTTATGATTTTGTTAGCTTCTGCCACGGAGGTAAATATCATTTGTGTAAAGCTAGATCAAAATATACATATAGGTATGTATAATTATACAAATTTAACAACGTAGCTATATGCTTGTGTACCACATTTCAGCTAAGTATTTCTTTCAGTCATTAAGGCATGGTTGAGCAACAAACATCAAAACACAAACTTTGCCATTAATAATATAAGTAAATAATAACATTTCATATCTTAATTTAATTTAAGTAAAAGTATAAGATTATGTTTATTTGACACAAGAAAACAACAAAAACATTACAATAGAAAAAAAAACTTTTCAAAAATATTATTAAAATCCTCTTATGTTCCCAATGAATTTCAATTACGGGAATTGACCTTCTGTTATTAGACTCATCATATTTATTTTACAAAACTGTACAAACTTTTGTAACTGTAACGAAGTCAAAGCGAAGCTATAGAGACGAATGAAAATTCAGATCATACTTTTTATCTTCCAGTGGTAAACGCGGCCTGTCCCTCGAGAAACTGTCCACCCGCGGCCGTTTCTATGCGTACGCACTGTATGCCTTCAGTGTACCCACCGCGCTGACGATTCTGCTGACTGCGCTAGAGTTCTCTGGTCTGCCACCGCATCCATTGCTGCCCATGCTCAGACATCAGGGCTGTTTTATATTTGGTAAGTAATCGCTATTCGTGCGAAGTACTGTACCTTATCTTTAAGTTGTTGATCAACAGCTTGATCGGCATTAGATACGCTATCAATAGAAAAGAAGACAGTAAAAGATGACTTTAATTACCCAGAAAGTAAAAAGGAGCGTAAAAGTACTAAAGTTAAGTAACTTGCCTTCTGTTGAAAAGCAAAGCAGACGCAAGAAAAGGGGTAAATAGCAGTAGCTTAGATAAAGTTCTAAATAATCTGACTCCTGCGTCTATATGTGAACAACAAACTATTTTTAACAATGATTGAGTTAATCTCAGGTTGAGTCATGAGTCCATATAGAGAAAATTTTAAGCAAGTATCCAAAATCCAAATCATGGAAATGATATGACGACCGTCTGGTGTAGTGGTTCGCGCTTCGGACTACAATGCCTGGCGGTTGCGGGTTCGAATCCCGCGAGGGGCAAATAATGTTAGTGTGATGAGCACGAGCATTTGCACCTAAGTCATGGATGTTTAAAAATGTATTTAATTATGTTTATCCGTTATCTAGTCGCCATAGCACAAGCTTTGCTTAGTTTGGGGCTAGATAATTGGTGTGATTGTGGAAACAATTTATTAATTAATTATTTAATATTTTGAATTGCAGGTACAAGCAAGCTGTTATACTTGTACGGGCCTATCATCATCCTATGCGCTGCGAACATGATCTTCTACATTTTGACGGCTGTGAAGATCACGCAGATCAAGAAGCAGACATCGGTGCTCAAGTCTAAGGAAAGCTCTACACATGATCAACACAGGAATGACAAGCAAAGGTATTTGAGTCTCATTTTACTAAATATGGAATTCGCTGCTTTGATAACGCAACCCAAATTAGTGAAGTATTTAAAAACATACATGTACAAAACATACCTGTATATCTCACGTTTTTCATTCTTACAATCATAATCCCAAATTTTCAGACTTTTGCTCTACCTGAAGCTGTTTGCTGTGATGGGCATTAACTGGATCCTGGAGGTGGTAAGCGCAATCTACCCGCAAGCGAGCAACGTGTGGCGAATCACCGACGCCTACAATGTCCTCATTGGGGTCACCATCTTCATCATCTTCGTCTGTAAGCGGAAGATCTTCCATCTCATCAAGAAAAGGTTTGTTTTGACTAGCGTACTCTTTTATCGTAATACAACTGTACTAGGATTTTAAACCTCATCTAAGTGTGTTAAAAGGACAAGCATTCACCAAAACAAAAATATTCGTAGATTACAAAACAACTTTAATTTCATCATTTTGGTAAAAAGACTTTTGACTAAGTTGGACATTACTTCAAGTGTTTCTTTAATTTGGTGAATGTTAGATAAATAATGCTTACGAGTGTTTTGGCAATTTTATTTTAATTAGCACGATTCTATATCTTACTGGCCATTTGATTAATATTATCTGATAAATATTTTCAATAGCTTTGACATCGTTATTTTCACTTACAATTAAGTAAACCTTTCTTGCAATAAAACTTTCATAAGAATTAGGCAATTATTGATCTAAGTAACAGCTTTTTACCAAGGTTTTGGATGCTACTAGAATTTACGTGTGGTGTGAGTAAAAGTTAACTTCAAGGTGATGGACATGGATAACAATGTGAATTAAATTACAATTGTTCTATAACCAGGATTAAAGAGAGATATCAACGCAACAGAAGTTCTGGTGACATGAGAAACGTAGACAGTATACACAGGAGAAGAATAGAAATGCAAGGACCACGAAATAGTGTCGAGACTTTGAGAAGTACTATCTATCTGGATTCTGATGGAAGCACAAAAATGAATAGAATATCAAATTTATGAGAGAAGAAAAATCCAAATTAAACTTCATGATATTATTTAAAAATAAAATACTCATTAGGATAAGATTAAAATTTCAACTGTCAAAGAAGTTGAATATGTACAGGAAAGACTGCAGCTAATACTCCAAAAATACTGTACATATACATCAAGCGAAACATTTGTGAATCAACATGAAGAAAAATGAGATAAGAGAAAAAAGAAAAACTTGTCACCAACTCTAACAAAAGAAGAAAGATAACCAAGACACAAGGTATACGAACATCTTGAACTTCTGGGACATAGAAGAGGAATATAAAACACTAAAATCATAAACTGTTTGAGTACTAACTACAACAAGCTAACGGTTTATTGAGGTTTTTGGACTGCACTGTAAATATTTCATATTCTTAAAGGTGGTTTCGAAGATTTCATGTTTGCCATGGAGTGATTGTTAAAAATATTGGTTTTCATTATACACTATACGCACTCATTTATCTACTTCATTTTATTCATTTATTATGGTTTTTAGTCATCCTTGGTTGGGTAACCTTCACTTTTTTGCACTTTTTTTGTAGAAAATAAAACACCGTAGTTTTTTTTTTAGATTGTGACAATATGACATATATACGCACGTAACCTTTAACTAATTTCTTATTATCCTTAATCCAGAATATCTGTTGCAACTTATGCGTAATAAAAAAACTGTTGCAGATTTAAAAAATCTTTAGTATAACTAGCGGCACATCCGAGCGCTGTAGCGAAGAGTGGGGTATCAGAGGCACGTGTGCGGGTAATAAACAACCAATTCCAGCCAGCGGTGCAGGCTCGTCTGTCTATTAGCCAATCACGTGATCGTAATGGCCTTCTGTGCATCTTTCGCCCAGCGCTCAACAATCGCGCAGCTAGTTGTATTATGGAATGTTTCTTGAATAAATGTTTAGATAACCATTTCCAAATGACAGCTCATACATCAAAAACTTTTTTCATATTTTTTTGGCTTAATAGTAGTTTAGTTAGTTAGTTCATGGTTGAATTAAATTCCTGATCCTTCTCATCATAATTCTATGTACATCTTTTAGGGTGGGGTTGGCTGAATCTCAAACAAATGGTGCATTAAGATTATTACCGACTGAACAGGTGTGGCTAAGTTATTTTCAAACCGTGCTAACATTTACCACGAACATGTTTGTAACTGATTGCATTTTGTGTGTAACCGTTTTTGTATTTTTTGTTTCGTATTCACGTCTACTCTTAAACATTTGTCAAATTAATAAGAATAAGACTGTAAGTTCAATACAGGATGACCGAAAAATAGCATTAAGCTTAAGTCCAATGTTGGAGCACAAATCAAACCCATTAATATTCCACGACTTTGTGTAGTTGACCCTTTTCTTTACTTGACTTAATCATACTTAGTTAACATAGTAAATGCTTGTTTTTTTTTCTAAATATGCCAGGACAAAAACAATTGTGAGGCCAAATGATACCACTGCGTCATTAAAACAAATAGTTTAAAGAAAAACTGATGGTGATTCAGCTGACCTTAAAGATTTGTTGCCTTCAGCTTATTACTATTCAGAGACATCTTGTATGTAGATGTATTAATAACGTAATAAAATTTTCATTTCTTATTAATTTGACGTTCGAGAAAATGATGATTCGTTTTGTTTGCTTTTATTTTGCTTTTGCCTTTTCAGTTTTACCAGGGGTTTTTAATTTCATTGATTCATGATTATTATTATTAAAATAGCGACTAAAATTTCTCGTTAGACGAATTTTTGATATTTAACGAAATTGTGTTTGTGTTGTTAAATTACAAAACAATTACTTAGTGCTTTTAACCCAACCAATTTACATGCATTTATAGATGTTATAATCTATCCAGATTAATTTTAAAAACCTAATATTTGTATTAGGTATTAGGTAAACCTAATATTTGTATTTGGGTGACGATGTGTGATTAGTTAATAATTAAATATAATTTAATAGATTTCCACAGGAACAACAGACAGCTTTAAAAATCTGTAAAAGCTTACCTTTTATTAATTATGTGACTAATTTCGCTTAAACGTACAAATGAAATTAAATAACGCGATGTATTAACATGAGTAAAAAAGCATTGAATTAAATAATTCCTATGATTGTAAGAAGAGTACCTTTAAGCGCAGCGTAGGACGTCCACCAACAAGGTGTTGCAGGAAGCCGCTGGATGCAGGCCGCTTCCAACCGGCCAATCTGGAAGTCACTGGGGGAGGCCTATGTTCAGCAGTGGACGTCCTATGGCTAAAATACTTAAAATTAATTAAAATAATACAGTAAAACTATAAAATGTATACACGATAAATTATTTTGGTTTCGGAGCCGCAAATATCACATACTCCTGCTCAAATTCAACAGCTTGTACAATCCCCGGCCCCTATGTTCAGCGCCGGGGCAAAGAGTGGGGATCGCTTTGCATATCTTACGAGACAATCATACAAATTATATCAGAGACGCGTGTGCGCGTCGATCACAGCCGGCAGTGCAGGCACATAAGTAGTGCAGGCGCGTCGCGCGGCCAGCCAATCACGTAAGCGTAATGGTATTTCGCCCAGCGCTTAACATCCGTGCCGCTAGTTGTGACATGGTAAATAATAATAATAAATAAATATTGGACAACATCACATACATTGCTCTGATCCTAAGGTAAGTAGCTAAAGCACTTGTGTTATAGAAATCAAAAACAACGACGGTACCACAACACCCAGACCCGAGACAATATAGAAAAGTTCGTTTTCTACATTGACTCGACCGGGGATCGAACCCGGGACCTCAGAGATGGCGGCGCCATTAAAAGTCCGGCTTGCTCGCCTCTCGGCTACGGAGGTAACAAATAAATAAAATGGTTGTAACAAAAGTTCAAAATATTAAAAAAAAAAACACTGCCTTAATGATGTCAGTTGGTTAGCGTTTTAGTAGGACTGTTTTTTTCCGATTTGATATTAGTCATATTAAAAAAAGAATATTTAAGCAGGAGAATGAAAGTTTTGCAGCTTCAAAGTAAAGTAAACGAAAACTGTAGTTGAAATCATTTATTAGAAAATTAAAGTAGATTTTTTTTAAAATAGAAAAGTATTTTTCAAAATAATCGTATTTTTTTAAATTTTAACTAACAGTCTATTAATTTGAATGCAGATACAAACAGCTGCGAGGTGATCCCATGTCCAGGAACCAGACCACAGTCACTTCGCGTACTTCTTCCAGGGACGAATCCAGGCTCAACTCCATCAAAATGCAGGTCAAATGATGGAAGACTACAAACTGTTAAACCTTACTAACTACGGTAGCTGGTTACAAATCTAGTCTGATAATGTATGAACAAACAGTCGCATAATATTCTTTAATATGTGAAACGTCCCGTTACAAGTCCAACCTTATTAAAATAAACAGTATTAAAAAATCATAAGCCATTTCAGAGGCAATTTATAGTAGTATTTAGGACACAGGAGAAAAAGCCATTGTAAGTTATGACAACTTCAGTGGTACAATGGTGAAAATGCAGGCTTAATACGAGTGTGGGCCCTTTGCAGACAAAAAGGCTAAATCGATGTATTTAAACCATAAGCCGAGTGAAGGTATTCATCGTGCAATAAATAATCAAAGTACTTTTTAAACATGTTTGAAAAGTACTTTGGGCTATAGCAAAACAGCGAAATGTATGCTCAAAAATGGCGGAGGGGAGGGGCAATAAATTAAGAATATTAATGGACTATCTAGAGCCGATTATGATGGTGACGATGATGAAAAAAAATTGAGGTTTTTAAAACTCTACACGACAAAAGGCATGATGATCTAAAAATTGTGAATTTAACTTTGAAGCCTTAGTTATATTAAAAGAAACAAATAACATTAGATCTGGTTCAGTAAACGTAAATTGTGATCTCAAATGGCTATAGATATACTACTTTTGTATAAAATTATGCAGATGCTAAAATAGGTGCATGCAATCTACCCAAAAACAGTTGTTTTAAATCACATATAAGTACTTATTTTACGTATACATGCTATTTTCGGTGTTGTCTCTATTGTACATTGGCTATAAATACAAAGTTCCAATTTTATTCTCAAATACATATAATTTATTTATAATGTAATAAGTATTTAGCTGCAGGACTTCCGATGAAGAAAAATTATCAAGGGTTTCACTTTTATTGTAAAATATTTATTTTTTACTTAAAACTAAACTATTCGGGACCAAATAATAAAATTTGGAAGTCACATTACACAATGTCATTAATAAAAAATATATATTTTGTTATACTCTGTTAGTTTGTTCAAAATAAAATATCGGTCAGCTGTTCGACACATAATACGTAAGATGTCCATAATGAACAGGGTGACTTCAATCTAGCCAAGAATATAAACAACTTTACTATGAGGCAAATTAGTGAATCCGTAACAAAATCGGCTGTTCCCTATTAAATTATAAGTGCTAAAATAAAATAAAATAAAATTAAATGTGTGGAACAGCTGATACTTATATATAAATTTCAGTATTATATCAAATATTATTAAATTAAAAACACAAAGTACTTGAAATATTTTAAATTTCATACCTGATTTATTAATATGAAATATTTTAAATTTCATACCATACTTCTACAGAGTAACGGGTGCTAATATAAATCCACATTATAGAAAATCATTCACATTTAATTTAGATTCATAAAATCTAGTTAGTAATTACTATTGCACAAATTTATAATTCTAGTCGTCTAGGTATCTACAAATTAGTTTCGTAAATGCAAGAAATGTACTCTTTAATTATAAGAAATATTATGAACAAAATATATGTGTTATGAATACCTCTTATTTAAATTATTGGGTATAAGAATGATTAGGTAAGTTAAGTACCTACTAATATCATTATTTGTACCTCGCACTACGGACTATAGAAAGAAATTACATCAAAATGTCTCAGTGCCATAAAAACCTACAGTGTGTTACTGAAAGTAATTTTCAAATCGAACAGTCGCATGTCGGGGGCTATTCCCAAACATTTTGGCTCTATGAATGTGGGTTCGATTTTGGACAGAAAAAAAGTTTGATTTTTCATTTTCATTTTTTTTTAGGTAGGCCTTTTCGATTTGATCCATACTTTTAAAGACATGCTGTATAATATTTCTGTCATATGACATAAGCTAAGTTTTAATATATATGTCCTACTAGAGGGAAATATACATTAATGTAACAAATCTGAAAAAACATAATTACCGCTAAATATTAATCCTACTAGTGTCACAATTAAAAAATATATATATATAAACAACTGTGGCAAGAATTTATACAATTCTGTCATAGGTTGGTTATATTTGATTTTTACCAAATTGTTTATGCAAAATACTTAGTTACCTAACTAAAATAACTGTCTTATTTATGATGCTAATACTTTAGATTTGATACAAAATCACAGTTCAATAGTAAACACATTTGAAAAACTACTTCATTTTAATTTAATGATTATATATTCTATTTTATTTTATAGACTGATAAAACGTACGTATTTTAGTATATAGTTATAAACGTTATGTCGTATTATGCATTGATTATGCACTTGTATGTTTGTGTCATTTGTGTGTGTGAGTAAATAAATAAATATTGTAAATTAAATGTCTTTTTTTTAATAAAGCACCACAAGTTTGTTCGCTATACTCTTGGAAGTGGTAAAATAAAATAATTTAATGTCCGAATATAATAACAATCACGACGTTTCGCAAGGCGTGATGTAAGTATAATTCTTTCTGATTGGTATTCACTGTCCCGTGACTGAAAGGCTGTTTCGTAAAAATATTGAAAACCCTTGTTCATAATAAAAAATTGCCTCGTTTTTGTTTTCTCGGTACCGTGATTTATTTTATAAACGTATTGTATGTTCATCCGTTATCTAGTCGCCATAATACAAGCTTTGCTTAGTTTGGGGCTAGATAATTGGTGTGATTGTGGAAATAATAAAAATAATTATATTTGTATTACTCCTGCGGGAAATCACGGCGGGATATCACGGCACGAAGGCCGGATCTTTTGGAAGGCGTTCGTGGGGATACGGATCCAACACGAAGAAGCCCCTTTGAGATACGATACTAAGTTGGGATATGTACGTACACCCAGCGGATATAATACTTATTATTAATAGGATCACAGAATAAATAATATAATACAAAGACTAAACAGGCAAAGTACATCCACCATACTTTAAATAAAGATAAATAATCAGTGGAAGCTACGTTCACGATGACAAGTGCAATTTAGCTCTAGCTAGTTCTATCTTTTTTTTGTGAATTGACTTAGTATTTAAAAATAACGCGTCCATATACTGAACTAAAACTTTTTGTTTAGATAAGTACCTGTTTTTCATACGTATCCCCCATTATCCGAAAGGTGTGTCACAACAATGACCCTTATAGTCAAACAAACGGTATTAGTAATAGGCACAATATAATATTCCAGTAACACTATCGTAATGAGGAATACATTCATACAAACAGGATTGAACAAGTAACTCGTCACTATGAAGTCGCTCCCGTGTTTATTTTTAATAATTTCAATACTTGCAACTGAAATTTCGAATTTTTCTTTAGACGAACCGGATATTTGTGAAACAAAAATGTGTATAAAGAAGTGTTGCCCTTTTGGTGAATACGTTTTCTTACGCAAAAGGTGCGCAAGTTTTAATGGAACAACACCACAGAATATTTCGCTGCCAATTTACAATGAAAATCTTGAGCCGACTAAGAAGAAGTTTGAAGATATTTTCCAGCTTCAACCAAATGCTTTTCATAACTCATCGTTCCGAATCAATGTTTTTGAAGCCATATCGATGGGGTTTAATGTTTACACGAAGGAGGTAAGATTCATTTTTAAAAATTAAACTTACAACATGGTTATATTATTTTTATACAGATTTTAAACTACTAGGTCCAGTACCTCTCAACAACGTAATCTCGGAAACACTCCAAATATTATTTCTAAGATGGTAATAATAATAATATTTGGATCATGAACAGATCATGTTTTATGTCAGAGGAATGCGAGTTGTCTCACCACAATTAAAAACTTGTAGGTGTTGACTTAAGTTTATTTGATATTTTAGTATATTTGCTAGTTGATCAAAAACTTATGGAATGGCAAACCCTCCTACAACATTCATTTCTGAAAAATCAATCATAACTTTTTTCCTGATGAAAATGGAACCCCCATTTATACAGCTAAAAAGATGTGAGCCTATTCGATTTGATCCATACTTGCAGGGACACCCTGTATATTGAACAAAAGGCTCTCTTCCATATTAACTCGTGCAGTGTAGTAGCGCGGTAATTTTTGCCTTGAATTCGGCTTCGATTCCCCGCCCAAGTCAATTAAAAAAACAAACCTATATTTTATGAAGTTTAATATCCAATGTTATTTGTATTGATGCTCATGAAACACCTACAGGAGGTATGACCTAAACAGAGTGACACAAAATTTACAGCTTTTGTATACAGGGTTATTTGAAAAACATCAACGACCTCGCACGACTAGATAGCTAACGTTATAAACAAAAACATTTGTTCTACGAGTTTTATCATATCTCAATACATTAAATAAAAATTATTTAAGTTTTATGTATTTCTTTTAGCAAATTACTTTGCTAATATTGTGGAATACATATTTTTAAATTGAAAAAAAGACAACTTTCGTCCATGCCGGGATTTGAACCCTGATCTCCTGCTTAGCGCGCAGGCGCTTTACCAATTAAGCTACAGGGACAGATGTGTACAGGTAAGATGATTCGGACGATAATAATTTTGTATGAAAGTAAAACGTGCCAAATTATTAAAAGTCGTAGACCAAATGTTTTTGTTTATGATGTTAGCTACCTTGTCTTGCGAGGTTGTTGATGTTTTACAAATAACCCTGTATTTTCGACACAAAACGTGTTTACTAAATTCGTTTTACATTTACCTCAACGGAGATTTATTTAGCTGAAATAATGTTTATTGTCTTGTAATACACTTGTTATTTTCCGAGATTTAGGTGAATCATCTGACCCTGTTATATTCTTAGAATATGTAACGTACACTTAATTAAAAGTCAGTTTATGAGTGTATGTATAATTATTGGATTATAAGTCTGTACTGTAAAGTTATTGGTACTTGTGAATCAGCCTCTAGAAATGAAATAGGGTGTACCCAAAATAGCAAGCTAAACTAATACTGGAGATAAATAATCTAGATTTTACACTACCCTTCTGTACGTCTACTAGTTAGAATTCAAGTTTCAACAATAAACATACCAATGACCACTCTCTATTAATATTATTTATTTTTACAACGTCACATACATTGCTCTGATTCTAAGGTACTGTGGTGGGGTTTAGCTCAGAGGAGGAAATAACTAAACCAATTATTTCAAATTCTCTCAGTTTATAAATCTTTAATTATATTCTAATATAATTCCAATACTTTACAAGACATTACTACTAGGTATACTTAGCTTCGTTTATGCTGCTTTCAATATTTTCTTGATTATGTTTTTATAATTTAAATTATTGGTTTAGCAATTACCATGCTAGGTTTATATAAGATTTATAATACTTGAAAAAAATCGTCCGCCTCAGGTGGGATCCGAACCCACGTCCATCGCATACCGGGCAAGTGCTTTACCACTAAGCTACCGAGACGTTAGCTGTTATGTTTTTATACTTATTATCTTCTGTCTATGAAAAAAATTACTTTATTTCTATTGACAATTCCTTTTCCAATTTATTTCATAGCCTAATTCATTGTTTTACTCCGCGTCACTCAAAAATATTCAAAAGCAGCTTTCATTATTCGGACATACCTTGGTAGACATAGAGGTTTTACTCATTAGATAATAAACCTCTACAGTACCTAAGTAGCGTAAACACTTGTGTTATAGAAATCAGAAGCAACGACGGTACCACAACACCAGACCCGAGACAATATAGAAAAGTTCGTTTTCTACATTAACCCGACCGGGGATCGACCCCGGAACCTCTCAGATGGCGACGCCATATATAGTTCGGCGTGCTCGCCTCTCAGCTACGGAGGTCGTCATTATGCATGTTACCTTCATTAATTTCACGTGTGTTATTTCAACGAGAAATTCCCTATAAGGAGTTAACACACCAAAGCCGCCGGCCTGGGAGGCTCGCTGGGTCGTGATATCGGTCGCCCGTATCGGTCGGTCGTTGCCGAGAGGTGATAACGCCGGACTTGGCATCGCCACCTCTGGGTTCCCGGGTTCGATTCCCGTTCGATGATTGTAGAAAATCAACTCTTCTTTAATGAAGGGGTCTGGGTGTAATGGTACCGTCGACGTCGTGGTTTTGTTTTCTATAACACAAGTACTTTAGCTACTTATCTTAAGATCAGAGCAATGTATGTGATGTTGTCTAAGCAAAATAAATGGACCATCGGGTTGCAATCAGCTACCCGGCGGCATTCGATTCAGTTGACTTCTAGCAGGTCTAGCTTTTGTCAAGTGCTACTACTAGCCTAGCCGTTAGAGAGTTGACTAGGGCAACCACACTTGCCACCGAAGCCGCTGTATTCATGCCACCGACTTTGTCTTTCATTTCGTGAATTCGTTTCGACTTGAAAGTTCTTAAGCGTCCGCGCTAAGCTAGCCGGTATTAATATCCCGATGGGTAGGCCGCCGAGCCGGGGGCTTTGGTGTATATAGTATGATGCATAGAATCTAAACTAAAACCCATTAAAACCAACCTAAAACCCATTTTTATCATCTTTGCTATCAAGTAGGTACCCATTGGATACATTCCTGTCTATTTATCCTTGTATAGAGATTTAAATACTTTTATTTATAAAGGCCTTTGTTTGTTAAATGCCTATCCTTGATTAAATATCTTCCACTATAACGAGTAGGTATCGTCAAAAGCAGCAGGGTACTCACCTAGTCTGGTAGCATGTAATGTATCTGATACTGAGTTCGAATCCTGCAAGCGACATTTCTTAGGTTGGGTCAAAAAATCAAAAAATGGTGTGGTTCTGGAAAAAGGTTTGTTTGAAATATTTAATTAAAGTTATAGTCTAAACTTTAGGTAAACATGACCAACGTGCGGCCCGGGGGCCCCAGAGCACCCCCCCCCCCGAGCTAATTTAGAATTTTTGAAAAACTTCGATTTTTGGGATTTTGTGGACGAATTGTGAACTTTTACTGGACTTTTACTAGTCCGGGATAAAGGTTAAACCAATGTACTAACGAACATTAATCAGTGGTAGTTCCGTACTAGCAAATGCACTCTGAATAAAACAGTAATACTTATTGTGAAATCTGATATTTTTTTTTCTAAAATCAATAATAGCACGCCATTTTGAAAAGGTTGGTAATGTCCTAAAGCTTTGTACAGATTTCTTTATATTACCTATATTATTAAATAAGGTTGTTTCAAGTTAAGGTTTCTTCACAATTTCAAGTGAAACTAGTGTTAGTACCTACCCGAAAAAGCCGCAGATGTCGCGTCTTATTTTTTAAATTCGACGAGTCATCTTAATTTTTTTTTTCTTTTATTTTAAATTAAAGATAAATAACACTTGAAAAAATCATCGACCTCAGGTGGGACTCGAACCCACGTCCCATCGCAAGCCGGGCGAGTGCAATGGGACGTGGGTTCGAGTCCCACCTGAGGTCGATGATTTTTTCAAGTGTTATTTATCTTCAATTAAAACCTTGCATGGAAATGCTAAATAAAAAACAAAAAAATATTTCAAATTGTTTGTCTATGTGTATATTTATTTTTCTATTATTATTCTATGAACGTTATCATTATTGTTGTAATGTTTTCCATAAACCTTCCTGTAGATAATGGGTAATTGACAAAAACAATACGCAGAAACACACAGAATCCTTGTTAAGTTGATAATATAACTGTTGTACTCTGGAATTAAATATTGAATACTTATTAGCATTTTTCCTGTTATTGCGAACAGTTCGCAATGTTTTTCATCTTGTAAATAGGCACACCTATAAATATATTAACTGTTTAACTATGAATAAACAAGTAGGTAGTAAAGTAATTGTACCTATTGCAAATTTTGATATTGTCATGCTTCGACATTGAGGCCAATTTGTCGAAAATACCATACCACCAGTTAATACATTTTCTGCCAATTCCACTACAAATCAAATTTCTGGTTTCAAACTTAAGATTGTTAATTAAACAGAATTGATAATAATTAAATTAAATAATACTCAGCCAAAATAGTCCGTGACTCATATGTCTAAAATTCATTAATGAAATCATACACCATTGAAATACTAAAATCATTATTATTGCGGAAATAAACACCATAATAAACCTAATTTTTGGCCTTTTTGTTACCGATGACTGTATTTCTTTTTGCGATCGCTTAGCTCAATCGAGATTACGAATAAGCGATGACATAAAGCGGTGCGAGTTTGACATCTCGTACCACCTGAAAAACTGGCTAGAGCCTGTATTCCTTTCTAACTTAAAGTCCTGAGGGCTATTACTATGATCTCTTACATTCCCAGGAGCTTGCGATGCTTAAAGGCAATTAGACAGTGCCTTCTTGATAAGAGTAAATGAAATGAGTTATGCAGTAGGTACTTCCTGTAACCTATACCATGTCATTTGTTTACCTTGTGGGACGTCCCACGCTGCGCTTGCCAGTACGTGGCCTCCATTCCAGAACCTTTCTGCCCCATGGGCCGTGAGTTCTACGTGCTATGTACCCCGCCCACTGCCACTTTAGCTTGGTCATCCGTCGGGCTATTCGTTCGCGGATCTCCTCATTTCTGATTCGATCTCGTAAAGAAACATCGAGCATAGCCCTTTCTGTGCACCCTTGAGCTTCCTTATAAGGCCCATACTAAGAGGCCACTCAGAGGTTCGCTGGATGCAGGCCGCTTCCAACCAAGCCAATCTGAAAGACACTGGGAGAGGCCTATGTTCAGCAGTGGACGTACTGTGGCTGAAATGATGATGATTATGAGTAGTTACTTACAAAGGTGTGTTATAGATGTAAACCACAGATTTTCATCAATATAAAGGTAAGCTACTGCCTACCTCGAAATAAAACCAATGCCCGCCACTGCATAGCAGCAAGTATTACCACAGTGGAGATAAGATAACAGTCTTAATCCAACCTCGTTTTATTTATTTCTGTTTAAAGTTTGATGTAAATAAACACTTCTTACGAAAACAAGACGTCATGGTATCCAAAACTGTCAAATTTCTTCAATCGATTTTCAACTTAGTTTTCGAGCGATAGAGTTTAATATTTATTGCGGAAATTTGACAGTTTGTGGTAACTTGATGTGCTGTTGATGGGGAATTCACCTAAATGTGTAATTATTGCAAGCTTTGCATCATTTAAGGCCTTAGCATCACCCAAGTGTCTAAAATCTCGGATATAAAAATCAAATTGTCAGAATACCTGTAACCGACTGGAATCTAAAATAAAAACTTATAAAAATACGATAATGTGCTACGACAAAGACACAAAAATAAAATCTTTTTTTTTCATAAATTTAAATTTTTCTCAAACGGCACAAGCCATTTCTTAACTTTTCACACAAAACAAGGTTGTGGAAATATACATGTTTTGATTTTAGAGTTTTATTTGAATATTCTTTTTATTGGCATTAATTTCATAAAAATCATGTTTTTAAGATTTTTAGAGGTCATCCGCACGCGCGTATGGCCGCGACGCGTCAAGGTCATAGGTATGCAGAATTGCAGATGGTAAAATAAAACTCCAAATACTGAATTCCAAAAAGTCCAAACTAATAAAAACTCCCGTCTGTTCTAACTAAATATTTTTAATTGATTTTTTGAACGATGACGATAAAAAAAATTATAAAATTAACACTCCTTATTCCCTGTCCGGGAAATTAAAAAATATAGCTACTCGTTTATGACAGTATTTTTTTTAAATTGTTATTAATAATTGATCTATTTTCTTACATAAGTAAGATTTATTATTATACGAACAAAAAAACAAAAATCGTACTTATTAGACGCTATTCCTTTCTCGTCGTTTATTTTTTATTTAAACTTAAGTGGCAGTGGGCTGGCCACATTTGTCGCAGAACCGATGAAAGGTGGAGTAAACGGATTCACGAGCGGAGACCAAGCCTAGGCAACTTAGTGTTGGACGCCCCCAAGCTCGATGGATCGACGACCTTAGGAAGATGGCTGGCAGTGGATGGATGAATAAAGCGGCAGATCGTGCTCTTTGGCGCTTTATCGGGGAGGCCTACGTCATGCAGTGGACTGGAATAGGCTGAGATGATGATGATTTTTCTTTATTTAATGCACCATAGAATAAATCTTATAAGTCTTACTAGGTACCTAACTTGAACAATTGCACAAACAATCACAGTCTGTACTCGTATTTATTTCATTATATTTATTAATTTTGCGGTCATTTAAGACTTTTTGACAAAGCCTATCATTGTTGTGGCTGTTGTTATTATGACTTATTTGTTTATTAATAATTTTGTCGACTCATTACATGCTCTTCTGATTGATTATTGCGTATAAATTTATTTGTTTCTAATATTGTTTTAAATATTCCAGTATATATAACTGAGAAGTTCAATATAAAAGTAGACTAAATTATTATGTATCATTCACAGAAATATCATTATAAGGGAAACTTATCGTTTCAGAAGTAAAATATACTTAATTAACTGCAGCTTGTTGAATATTGCTTATCATTTCCGCAGTTTTAAACACATTATGCAGTTATGTTAGGGAAATTGATATTTTTATGGTTTTAATTACTTAAACTCTTAGCAATAATTATTTATTTATTTGAACGTGAACGAACAAAAGTCGCTGACATAGCCCGACGGATTAGCCAGCTAAAGTGGCAATGGGCGGGGCACATAGCACGTAGAACTGACGGCCGATGGGGCAGAAAGGTTCTGGAATGGATGCCACGTACCGGCAAGCGCAGCGTGGGACGTCCACCCACAAGGTGGGCAGTCGACCTGGTAAAGGTTGCAGGACGACCGGCCGATCTGGAAGTCACTGGGGGAGGCCTAAGTCTATAGCAAAGGACGTCCTGTGGCTGAAATGATGATGATTTATTTATTAACCCAGTAATATACTGATTTGTTTCGTAACGGTATTAGAGACTTTTCTTTGACAGATATCATCATTTCATTTCGTAAAGAAACGCCAAGCTTGCATGGCGCTGTTTGTGGCAAGCTGGGAGTTGGCCTTTTGTTATGAATGATTGTACATAATAAAGGCATATCATCATCAGTCATCCTCAAATCATTTTTAGTTACGTTAGTTAATTTGTATTTTTGATTTATTTTTTTAAATTATCAACACTTTTCAAATTTTTTTGGGTTCCGTGGTCCTGACAAGAAACCCTTATAGTTTCGTCATATCCGGCTGTTTGTCTGTCTGTCTGTCTGTCCGTCCGAGGTTTTGCTCGGAGACTATTGACCCTAAAGACTTGTAATTTTGTGGAGATATGTACATCCATCCCCACCAAATTCATGATAATAGTGCTTTTCATGGACTTTCAAGAAAAATCATAGCGGTTAAGGAAGACCTGTTAGTTTATGGGAAATAGTCGTTAACGTGACTTAAATGAAGTAATCGCTGAAATATATTGTGGTAACGACGGGCAACTACGGAACCCTATACTGCGCGTGGCACGACACGCACTTGGCCGGTTTTTCTTAGATTAAGTTTAGTGACACGTCATATCACTTAACGTTTTTAGTAAAAAGACGTAATAAACAAGAAAATTCTACATCTTCCGTTATTTCGTGGTATCCCTAGTAAAAGTAAAGGCCTCACCTCAACTACGCAGTACTCATTATTATACTATGCCTCAAAGAGGATTTAAATACTCTATGCCTCATCAACTATGAGGTGGTTTGGCCCATACTCCACCACGCGGGCCCAGTGCGGATTGGTGGAGGGGCGTTTTTAGGCCAGTGACTAAACCTTACTGTCAGATGTAGGTAATCAAACCGCCTTCAGACCTCTAATAATTCAAAGCTCTACGAAGATTGTAACCTATTAACGGTAAGACAATTGTACATCTTGAACTGTCCTCAAGATGCATAAAACTCTTATTCCGGATCCTAAAATCTTTAATAAACGTAATCCACGCTCTGTTGTCGCCTATCCAAATGTTAGAACTAAATTTGCTCGAATGCAATTCACCTATCAAGCTTCAATTGCCCCACCGGTGGACGCGAATAATAGATTTTTTATTGTGTCTCTTGACCTTGGCCTGACAGGTTCAATACCCAATCGGCTATTCTATATAATAAAATCAATCGAAATACTAATATCTATACCAAAACCAACTTTGAATGTAAAAAAACAGTGACTTCTTGGCTAAAATCACTTAATTATGATGACACAGAATCTTCACTTAATATCAAAGCGTAAGCTGACTGTTATCGATTATATAAGCCCTCCAAGGTACTAAATTTGATAAAGAGTTAAAGAAGTTATTACTTGCCAAGGCATATTATGATTTGAATGAATATTTCACGGACAAATTTTAAATATTATAATTCTTGACGTCTTTGACATTATTTTATTGTGACTATGTATAAATTTGAATTTTATTTTGACAATTGTAATTTAATTTTAAGACGTAAATTTTGACATCTTGAAATCTTGGCATGACTTAATCATACCAATTTATGAATGTAATATTGTATGAATGTAAAACTCAAACTCAAACTCAAGCGTTTATTTGCCAAGAACACAGTAAATAAGGATAACATTATTTTAAAAGTAAGTAGCGCATGTGTTCAGCCTGCTCGCAGACGTGCAAAAATTCAGTTATAAAATTACACATAATATTGATGTCAATTAAATTAGAATAGAATAATTAATGTTAGGTAGTTTAAATTAGATTAGATATTAGAATGTTGTCGCCAATTAAAATATTCATTAAAATTATAAAAACATTTGTCCAAAAGCCAATTAGTCAATTTCCTCTTAAATATCATAATGTATCATATACTGATATTCAGTAACATAATGATGACATGTAAATATAAATAACTTTAATTTGAATTCACGAATGCCTTATAAAGGTTGTAATGTTACTATTGACCATCTATAATGTACATTATGGAGTGATTAAATGAATATGAATATGAATATAAGTATTTATTAATATTTATTTTACCTTTATATTCTTATTTAAGTTCATATAAGTCAACATATCTGCAGATTTTGGACCTTCCTTTCCCGAATCGAATAGTACCTACATGTTTATCAATTTTCTTACTGTTACTTACCTCTAAAGGAGAATTACACTCAAACACAATTTCTTATAAGTATTATATTTATTGACATCTACTACCTACTTGGTCACCGAGCCAACATAAAATGTTATTCTTTTGTCTTTTATGTAAACGTTATTCGTAATGTAGTGTAAACATGTGTCACTAAAAATTAAAGTAAAAGTAATATATGTAATTAACTTAGCTGCAAACAAGTACTATTTATTGTAAATACATATAGAAGAGCAGTCTCATCCTAACACAAGTTTATGGATGAGACTCACACCTTTGTAATGTAACTGGCAAAGACCTGGAAATAACTCTTTATTTACAGGAAATGAATATTCATGTCCTTTGTCTTACTGAGCACTGGCTTAAGAAATGTGAAGTGCTCATAGGGATTGAAAATTGGGAAGTCATTAGTTTGTTCAGTAGAGAGTCAGCTCAACGAGGGGGATCACTAATTCTTGTTAAAAATAATATTAAGTCAAAAGATCGTAAAGACATCGTGGCACTTTCTATAGAGCAAACTATTGAACTAGCGTGTGCTGAGCTGGAGCGGTATATTATTGTTAGTGTATATAAACCCCCATCTGCCGATTACCTTCTTTTTGAGTCCACTATAGAACAGGTATTAAAAAAATTATCAAAAACGAATAAGAAGATAGTTGTATGTGGAGACTTTAACATTGATTTATTAGAGGTAACTCAAAACTCTATAAGGTTCCTAAATCTTTTTAAATCCTTTAATTTAATTAATCTTTTTAATGAACCTACACGAATTACTCCTACAACAGCTACTTGCTTAGATAATATTTTCTGTAATTGTAAAGTTATGCAAAAATCTATTATAAACTGTCTAAGATCAGATCATAGTGGACAAATAGCCACATTTGAGCACCATCATGTTTCACCAATAGTGGATATTGTTTGTAGGCCAGTCACCACCAATAAATTAGATAGATTTAAGAAAAATATTGATTATGGAATAAATATATTGCCATTCAACAGCGCTAATACGGATGTGTCATATGAAAATTTGTTTGGATTTGTTAAAGATGAGTTTAACAATATATTTAAGCAAAAACACCTTAGAATAAATACAAATAAATCTAAATTCAGCGACTGGGCCACAACCGGTATTCATAAAAGTAGGAGAAAATTATATGAATTATATGAACTTAAAGCTCAAACTCAAGACCCTAAAATTATTGAGCATGTGAAAAAATTCTCTAAAATCTTTAAAAAAGTATGTTCAGTAGCCAAATCACATTACATTCGTGATATTATTGCTAGCTCCAAAAATAAAATAAAAGCCACTTGGAGCATTATTAATAGAGAAACATGCAAAAATAAACAATTAGATCGCACAATTAGCCTTAACGTTGATAATAAAATTATTCAATCCGACAATGAGGTAGCAAACGCGTTTAAGGATTTTTTTTCTAATATACCTATTGCTACAACTAGTAATTTAAACTCTTCACAAGGTCTTGCGGAAACTTTTTTGAAATCAAATGTCGAAAAATGTACTTCTATTCTAAATTTTAGGCATATAAATCCCGAAGTTATTGTAAAAACTTTTAAAGAGTTAAATATGAAAAAAACAGAAGATTTATGGGGCATTTCAGTTAATATAATCAACCATATAATTGATAGTATAGCAACGCATCTTGCTTGTATATTTAATCAGAGTATTGATGAAGGTTCGTTTCCTAATTTGATGAAGTACAGCAAAATCATACCCTTATTTAAATCCGGAGATAAAAGTGATCCCTCTAACTATAGACCGATATCAATTTTACCAGCTCTTAGTAAAATATTTGAAAAGTTAATCTTCAATCAACTCTTATCACACTTCAGAATAAACAAACTATTGCATGAGAATCAGTTTGGTTTCACAAAGGGGAGAAACACAACTGATGCGGGAGTTGCACTCATTAAGCATATCTTTGATGCATTTGAAAGTAAGCAGGATGCTTTAGGGGTTTTTTGCGATTTGTCTAAGGCTTTCGATTGTGTAGATCACAAAACGTTATTAATGAAATTACGGCATTATGGTGTCTCAAATGAGTCAGGAAAATTGTTAGAGTCATACCTCACAGATAGAACGCAAACAGTTAATGTCAATGGAACTGACTCATCCGGGGCTCCATTACGCATGGGTGTGCCCCAGGGCTCTATATTGGGACCTTTATTATTCCTGATATATATAAATGACCTTCCTTACTTTACTAAAGACCTGTGTGAGATAGTATTGTTTGCAGATGATACGTCATTGATTTTTAAAACTGACAGAGGTGAAGCAACCTTTGACGATGTAAATAATGCTCTCTCTCAAGTACTACGATGGTTTACTGCTAACAATCTTTTACTTAATGCAAAAAAAACCAAGCTCATCAAATTCACTATGCCCAATGTGAGGCAGGTCAGTACGCATATTAATATGTCAGACGATCACATAGACGCAGTCGATTCAACAACCTTTTTGGGAATTACTATAGACTCCCGACTGCAATGGGGTCCCCATATAATTGCCTTGTCAGGAAGGCTCAGTTCAGCGGCTTATGCTGTGAGGAAAATAAGGCTTTTAACTGATGTCGAAACGGCAAGACTTGTATATTTTAGTTATTTTCATAGTTTATTGTCGTATGGTCTATTGCTATGGGGCTCAGCTGCTGACATCGAATCAATCTTCGTGTTGCAGAAAAGAGCTGTACGTGCAATATATTGTCTTGGGCCTCGCGACTCTCTGAGTGAGGTCTTTAAAGATATTAAAATATTAACAGTAGCGTCACAATACATTTTTGATAATATTATGTATGTTAGAAAAAACATTAGTTCGTTTAGCCTTAAATGTGATTCACATCATTATAATACTAGAAATAAAAATAAACTTGCCGTTCCGAGCTTCAGATTAAAGAAAGTAGGTAATTCTTTTTTGGGGAAATGTATAAAAATATTTAATAAAGTACCACAAACTCTTGTTGACTTGCCTGTTTATAAGTTCAAAAACCACATTAAAAAAATCCTTATGGAAAAAGGATATTACAAAGTTGAAGATTACTTGAACGACAAGAGTGCATGGACTTAATAACCTGCCTAGCTCGCACTTACACTATCTTGTAATTGTATTTCCTGTAATAAAATCAGGCTGACAAAGGTGACTGAGTTTGTTGCGCCGCTTCTTCTCATCACCAGCCGATATGTAGTCCCGAAGCGGTGGTAGGAAAAAAAAAAATGGGACATGTAAAAGTGCCATTGATGGCCAATTTGCAAAAATAAATGACTTTGACTTTGACTTTGACTTTACTTGTTCTATGAATAAATAATTTTGAATTTTGAATTTTTGAATCTAATTTAAGGCTTCGCGACCAGTATCAAGCGATATCAGCCAGAACCAACTTTTAACGTGCCTAAGCACGGAAATGCTCGTGATAAATGTCACTAAAGATGGTTTGAGTGGTCACCCATCCACTCACAACCACGGCGTTTGGTGGCTTATCTTTAGTAATTGATACCAAAGCGCTACTGCTACTGAGCTACGAGCACCTCATTCCTTAAGGATTTCGTGAAATCCCTAATATCCTCATTTCCCTGGGCTAAAGACCTAAATTATATGCGAAATTAAATAGCAATTCTTCTTTGACAGAGTGGCGTTGTATTCCTAGAGGCACCAAACGCATATGAACGATGGACTCGAGAAACTCCAGAAAAGTACTGCTTGGACTACCTAGGAACGAAGCAGCTCGATGGAAGTATACAGCTTAATTTGGGCGTCTGGGGTTCATTTGACAGTAATCCTGCGCCACCACGGGTCAACGAGTTCTACAGAGCAGGTATGAGAAAATAATTGCCATTGTTGTCTAAGAAAAATTTGTGTCTCAGAGAAGTACAGAATCCTAAAAAAAACAGACTTCCTTAAATGCCGTTTTTGTGAAGAAATTCTGCCATGCTTATGCTGCATGATATCACACTAACATTTGTCTCTTGCGGGATTCAAACTCTCGACCGCAGGTTTTGCACTACTCACTAGCCATCACTAGACTAGACCTATTGAATTTTTGTGAAGTCCTTCCCCAGCTATTACAAAATAGCCAAAACAAACAAAATCGCGACGGGTCAGTTAATACACAAGCCGAATTTTCTTAGTTATTAAATTTTAAAGTTTATATGTTTTTTTGAATTTTATATTATTCTCACAATGACTTTGATTTTACAAATTGAACTTAATTAATAACATCACTGCATGCTGGCTGAAGTAGTTTTTAGAGTTCATGGTTAGACACCTGTGAGAGAAAATTTGGCAATGTTGTCGTTCTACGTCGAAAAGTTAGTTGTTTTTCCCATTTTCCTAATAATTTGTGTTGTAAATGTAGGATTTTTTCACTAGGCGCTAACATCGTAAATGTTTTTTTAGAATACGTTACAAAACTTTCTTACTTTTTAATCTTTTACAACAATACAATAAACTGACCTCATTTTTTTAAATAAACCAAATGTCAAAGGGTATTAACCTATTTGACGACGACCGTCTGGTGTAGTGGTTCGTGTTCCGGACTACAAAGCCTGGCGGTTGCGGGTTCGAATCCCGCGAGGGGCAAATCTTTGTGTGATGAGCACGGTCATTTGTACCTAAGTCATGGATGTTTATAAACGTATTTAAGTATGTTTATCTGTTATCTAGTTGCGATAGTACAAGCTATGCTTAGTTTGGGACTTAAAACGTGTTAGCATAGCATGTAAGAATTTTCGTTTTTAGTTGTCAGTACTACAGTAGTTAACATTGAGAAGATAAAAAAGATGAGGAAATAGATATTTACTTTCAAGTATTGTAAAATCTCAAGTAAACCTGTAATTGAATTAATTAAAGATGTTTTTAACCGACTTATAAAAAATAAGAAATTTCGAATTTTTCTTTAGACGAACCGGATATTTGTGAAACAAAAATGTGTATAAAGAAGTGTTGCCCTTTTGGTGAATACGTTTTCTTACGCAAAAGGTGCGCAAGTTTTAATGGAACAACACCACAGAATATTTCGCTGCCAATCTACAATGAAAATCTTGAGCATACTAAGAAGAAGTTTGAAGATATTTTCCAGCTTCAACCAAATGCTTTTCATAACTCATCGTTCCGAATCAATGTTTTTGAAGCCATATCGATGGGGTTTAATGTTTACACGAAGGAGGTAAGATTCATTTTTTAAAATTAAACTTACAACATGATGATATTATTTTTATACAGATTTTAAACTACTAGGTCCAGCCTCTCAACATCGTAATCTCGGAAACACTCCAAATATTATTTCTAAGATGGTAATAATAATAATATTTGGATCATGAACAAATCATGTTTTTATGTCAGAGGAATGCGAGTTGTCTCACCACAATTAAAAACTTTTAGGTGTTGACTTAAGTTTATTTGATATTTTAGTGTATTTGTTCGTGGTATCCCTAGTAAAAGTAAAGGCCTCACCTCAACTACGCAGTACTCATTATTATACTATGCCTCAAAGAGGATTTAAATACTCTATGCCTCATCAACTATGAGGTGGTTTGGCCCATACTCCACCACGCGGGCCCAGTGCGGATTGGTGGAGGGGCGTTTTTAGGCCAGTGACTAAACCTTACTGTCAGATGTAATCAAACCGCCTTCAGACCTCTAATAATTCAAAGCTCTACGAAGATTGTAACCTATTAACGGTAAGACAATTGTACATCTTGAACTGTCCTCAAGATCCATTAAACTCTTATTCCGGATCCTAAAATCTTTAATAAACGTAATCCACGCTCTGTTGTCGCCTATCCAAATGTTAGAACTAAATTTGCTCGAATGCAATTCAATACCCAATCGGCTATTCTATATAATAAAATCAATCGAAATACTAATATCTATACCAAAACCTACTTTGAATGTAAAAAAACAGTGACTTCTTGGCTAAAATCACTTAATTATGATGACACAGAATCTTCACTTAATATCAAAGCGTAAGCTGACTGTTATCGATTATATAGGTATTTAATAATATTTATTTTACCTTTATATTCTTATTTAAGTTCATATAAGTCAACATATCTGCAGATTTTGGACCTTCCTTTCCCGAATCTAATAGTACCTACATGTTTATCAATTTTCTCACTGTTACTTACCTCTAAAGGAGAATTACACTCACACACAATTTCTTATAAGTATTAGATTTATTGACATCTACTACCTACTTGGTCACCGAGCCAACATAAAATGTTATTCTTTTGTCTTTTATGTAAACGTTATTCGTAATGTAGTGTAAACATGTGTCACTAAAAATTAAAGTAAAAGTAATATATGTAATTAACTTAGCTGTAAACAAGTACTATTTATTGTAAATACATATAGAAGAGCAGTCTCATCCTAACACAAGTTAATGGATGAGACTCACACCTTTGTAATGTTACTTGTTCTATGAATAAATAATTTTGAGTTTTCGAATCTAATTTAAGGCTTCGCGACCAGTATCAAGCGATATCAGCCAGGACCAACTTTTAACGTGCCTTCCTAAGCACGGAAATGCTCGTGATAAATGTCACTAAAGATGGTTTGAGTGGTCACCCATCCACTCACAACCACGGCGTTTGGTGGCTTATCTTTAGTAATTGATACCAAAGCGCTACTGCTACTGAGCTATGAGCACCTCATTCCTTAAGGATTTCGTGAAATCCCTAATATCCTCATTTTCCTGGGCTCAAGACCTAAATTATATGCAAAATTGAATAGCAAATCTTCTTTGACAGAGTGGCGTTGTATTCCTAGAGGCACCAAACGCATATGAACGATGGACTCGAGAAACTCCAGAAAAGTACTGCTTGGACTACCTAGGAACGAAGCAGCTCGATGGAAGTATACAGCTTAATTTGGGCGTCTGGGGTTCATTTGACAGTAATCCTGCGCCACCACGGGTCAACGAGTTCTATAGAGCAGGTATGAGAAAATAATTGCGATTGTTGTCTAAGTAAAATTTGTGTCTCAGAGGCGTAATCCTAAAAAAAGTTCCCTTATATGCCGTTTTCGTAAAGAAATTCTGCAATGCTTATGCTGCATGATATCACACTAACATTTGTCTCTTGCGGGATTCAAACTCGCGACCGCAGGTTTTGCACTACACGGTCACTAGCAATCAATAGACTAGACCTATTGAATTTTTGTGAAGTCCTTCCCCAGCTATTACAAAATAGCCAAAACAAACAAAATCGCGACGGGTCAGTTAATACACAAGCCGAATTTTCTTAGTTATTAAATTTTAAAGTTTATATGTTTTTTTGAATTTTATATTATTCTCACAATGACTTTGATTTTACAAATTGAACTTAATTAATAACATCACTGCATGCTGGCTGAAGTAGTTTTTAGAGTTCATGGTTAGACACCTGTGAGAGAAAATTTGGCAATGTTGTCGTTCTACGTCGAAAAGTTAGTTGTTTTTCCCATTTTCCTAATAATTTGTGTTGTAAATGTAGGATTTTTTCACTAGGCGCTAACATCGTAAATGTTTTTTAGAATACGTCCTTGATCAGTGACGTTACAAAACTTTCTTTCTTTTTAATCTTTTACAACAATACAATAAACTGACCTCATTTTTTTTAAATAAACCAAATGTCAAAGGGTATTAACCTATTTGACGACGACCGTCTGGTGTAGTGGTTCGTGTTCCGGACTACAAAGCCTGGCGGTTGCGGGTTCGAATCCCGCGAGGGGCAAATCTTTGTGTGATGAGCACGGTCATTTGTACCTAAGTCATGGATGTTTATAAACGTATTTAAGTATGTTTATCTGTTATCTAGTTGCGATAGTACAAGCTATGCTTAGTTTGGGACTTAAAACGTGTTAGCATAGCATGTAAGAATTTTCGTTTTTAGTTGTCAGTACTACAGTAGTTAACATTGAGAAAATAAAAAAGATGAGGAAATAGATATTTACTTTCAAGTATTATAAAATCTCAAGTAAACCTGTAATTGAATTAATTAAAGATGTTTTTAACCGACTTATAAAAAATAAGATCCTCAGTTTGACCCGTATATTTGTTTGTAACATACATTACATGTTTGTCCGCCATTATTTCGCGTTTGGTTTGTATGCTTTTGATGAGTTTTTCAGAAAATTATATAATATTTTAATATACCTATTATAGGCATGATGGTATCCTGCGTGTTTCTGAGCCTCGTCCTCCTCGTGTACCTGGTGCTACCAGAGCTTCAGAACCTGTGCGGTCTGGTGCTGATGGCATACGTGGCCAGCCTGCTGTGCGCCTTCATCAACTTGCTCATCGTGCAGCGCGGAGGCCTGACCCCCACAGGGTGTAAGATAGGCAGTAAGTGACAAGACATTACATGTTTGCAACTGAGTTTGCGTGTGGAGACCACGCCTTGGTCAATGTAGTGTAGGACGCCCCCCAAGCCGAAGGACCGATGACCTTAGTTAGGAAGAAGGCTGGCTTCAGCTAAATAAAAAAAGCGGGAGATCGTGCTCTTCGGCGCTCATTGGGG
Organism: Anania fuscalis; assembly: GCA_950371115.1. NCBI lineage: Eukaryota > Metazoa > Arthropoda > Insecta > Lepidoptera > Crambidae > Anania > Anania fuscalis. The sequence continues at coordinate 4,440,599 of OX493335.1, forward strand.
GAGAGTAACGTCATCATCACGCTTCAGCTCGTGACGTTATTCTAGCCCAGGATTACTCGAAGTAGGGTACGTAATCCCATAGGGGTTGGCCATTTCGCGGTCGGTGTTTGCGATAAGATTCGCGTAATGGCGGCTAGATGGCTAGCAAGCGCGTGCATCACGCATGATGGCGTCTCCCTCCCGGCCTGACGCTATCCTGCGTGTTTTCTGTGTGGTCTGGTGCTGATGGCTTATGTGGCCAGCCTGCTGTGCGCCTTTATAAACTTGCTCATCATGCAGCGCGGAGGCCTGACCCCCACAGGCTGTAAGATAGGCAATAAGTAACTAAGACATTACTGACCTTACCACAAAAAAGATAGACTAGGTTTAAACCATGTCTAAAGAATAGCCAACCAATTGAAAATGTTGATACATCAGACATTCGAGACAATTATTAACAAACATTTTCAATTGATTGACTAATCTTTAGACAGTGTCTAAACCTAGTCTATCTTTTTTGTAGTAAGGAACATGTTTGCAACTGAGTTCGCGAGTGGAAACCATGCCTTGGCAACGTAGTGTAGGACGCCCTTCAGGCACCGGACCGGCAACCTTAGGAAGATGGCTGAATGAAAAAAGTCGGTGATCGTAGGATCACCGACTATTTTCATACTGTGTGACAGAAGTGGACTGCAATAGGCTGGCATGATGATGTTAGCCACGTCACACTTCAGCTCGTGGCGGTGCCGTTGCTTTAGTCCAAGGTTACTCGAAGTGGGGTGGTACGTTAACCCCGTGGGGTTAGCCATTTGATGGTCTGGGGTTTGCTATATGATTTACGTAGTGGCTAGCGCTCGCGACACGCATGATGGCGTCCAGCCATCACTTAAACTTGTATTTCTTATTATAGAAATAAAAACATGATTCCCTTCTACAGCTAGATTTTCTTTTATTTTGGGGTTCGCTGTTGGCTGGTAACTTAAACAGGGGTTCGACCACAAATTACGTATAGCGGCGTCGCGCGTTCGACATTAGTTTGAGTAACGGCCCTAGCCCATAGAACACATACCCTATACATGCATGAATACAAATGTCATTTATTTTGACCATCTTTGAGTGGTGATGGTCCTCCCAATAAACAAATATTGGTAATACAAATAATCATTCGTTACTTGACCATGACATTAGCGTATAATCTGGAGCAGTTTTATTTATAAGTAACTTTTACCTTTCCTTTAAATCTTTTTTTTTTTTTGGAATAATGTTATACGTTAAAATAATGTAACAATAATAAAGTTTCATAGTCTTTTAATATTACTCGCTTAAACAAGGTGCAAGGAATTTCATAAGGAAACAAACTAACAACCACATCATAATTAATTTCTGAAAATCCAGTTGCACATTCTTTGAGTACAAAAGGCTATTATTATAATTTAGTTGTTCTGTAAGGGTCTCCCTTACATCGTGAGGAAACCACATTTAGATAGTACTGGAATGCATTGTTTAATTACAACTAAGCTGTGCCCACAACTTCGCTTGCGTATGGGACCTGACTACAGGGTGTTTGGTATGATATGTAACCAAAAACCAGATCTTAATCAATGTGTTTGCAAAATTTCATCCAAATCCGTTCAATGATTTTTGCGTGAAAGAGTAACAAACATTTTATACGTCAATACATACAAACTATCGCGACATATTAGTAAGGCTAAGGATCATCGGCGTAGCCAGGGGGTTTAGGTGGTTCAAACCCATTCGATTTTATTATTCTTTTGGTATTGGTTGTTTATCAATCAGAAACTAATTACGTTCGTTAAAGGACGTACATGACTTTATAGTCACCCTGTATTAAAAGGTCTTTTCCTTATGAACCTCGGCACAAAATTAAATATCCTAACATCTAAGAAGCCTACAGCTTATTGATAAAATGAGTAATGCAATAATTATGTCGTTCCTTTTTTCAGCGTTTCTGACATACTTCTTCTTCCTATCAAGCTTTTGTTGGATGAACATCATGTCTTGTGACATTTGGTGGACTTTCAGGTAAATATTTTGGTTCCCATATTCTTAGTCACTTATACAGAAGGAATGCTATAAAGAATGAATTATTATTCCTTCAATAAAATTATAAAATAGAACCATAACGACGGTTAGCAATCCGCTCTGAAAAACTAGCTGAGTGGTAACCATTTTGGTATCGAGGCATTTTTTTTATATCTATTTGAATTCTTTTTTGATGATATAGAATACAAAATAAACTATATTTTTTTGTCTTTCGTTCAAAAATAATTCTACTTGTATTGGTACGAGATCTGCGGGGTAATCATGAACTCTTAAAACAATATCAAATCTGTCAAATCTGTCAATTACGTACGTCATTACGTACGAAATTTGACATATTTGATTAGATTATACCATGGTTACCCCGCTGGTACCTACCGCCAACCTTAATAGTTGTTCTGAGGGGAGAATAGGCAAACATCTATTACTTGTGTCATAATATGACACATATGAAAATTATTATGTCTGTTATCTAATAATTTGATCTTAGTCATCCTCAAGTAACTGATGAGAAGTAAATATTTATTTTTCTAAGGTCTGGAAGACTATATTGACTTATTAGGTAGGTACGTTCACTAGACAAAAGTGACGAATATAGACCACATAGGCGTATCGCGCCTTTAGGCATGATAGCTATTAGGAAGACTGATGACACGACCTTTTTTTTCAGAGGGTATGCCAAAGCGCGGCCTATCCACCGCCGTGGCGAGCACTTCAAGTTCGCGATGTACTGCGCATATGCAATAGCAGTCTCTGGTGGCATGACCGCTGCGCTGGCCATACTGAACGAGGTGGACCTGAGAAGGTATCCTGCGATCGTCACGCCCAGCATACCAGAAAAGGGGTGCTTTCTAGAAGGTACTTATGATTTTTATCGTCATTTCAGCATAAAGACGCCAAATGGCCCGATCATCATGATCAGCAGTATTAATTCATAAATTTTCTGGTTTTTGTTGCATAGAGTTTGAGATAAAACCAAAACAGCTTTAGAAATGTTCATGGCACCGTTCATGTCAAAGCACCAGACATATCATGCCACAGACTGTAAAATCCTTGGAACACACACCGATCCAACGGCATACAGTAGCTCGTTTTACCGCGGCTACCGAGAGATGCGAGGCCCCGTCTTTCATTGTGCCTTTTTTATCTAGTCCACCCTTTGAACGATGGCCAAATCCGAGGTCCGAGCCACAGAGGTGCTCTTAAAGCCCGAGTTTCATCCTAGCGCTTTTAAGGCCCAAGTGTGACCCACCCCTCGGGCCCGTTAGAAAGGCCCAACCGTGGTTCGACCTGTTTCGGCAGTCTTAGTCCCTACGGCGCTACCACTAGGTTCGCCACTTGGCAGAGCTGATTGATACTAGCCCGATACGTCCGCTATACAAGGTGTAACATAATTAACGCACATCCTCAAAAGAGCTGTTTCTGGTGCTCAAATACAACAACTGCTGTGCTCAAGTACTACGAGACCAACATCGAAATCGCAAAAAAAAACACCTCCCCATATGCGATGTGCGTTAATTATGTTACACCTTATAGCTCAGACAAGTACCTAAGTGTCAGCGCCAAGAGGAGGAGTAAACAAATAGTCTAGTTCGCATTATATTTAAACTGAATGTCGCAGCGTATCGTGTCTGATCGGAAACTTTAATAAATCCCCCATTGCAGGTGGTGAAAAGCTGTATTACCTATACATGCCAATGCTGATCATGATCGTGCTCAACTGGCTGTTCTTCCTGATGACGGCTTTTAACATCTGGCGCCTGAGTCGCGGCACCGGGGTCCTGGACTCTGCGGCCGCTGGAACCCCGGCTGCTCATCGTCAGCAGAAGCAAAGGTACTTAGAGAAAAATAGGAAATTCAAAGTTGTTTTTGCTTTCTCTCTCAGGCTCTTAAAAAACTAAACTTTGCATTTAAAATTTTGATACGGTTTTTAGGCATCGCATGAGCTACTATCAGTTGTTCAACAATAATTTATTAAGAACCTGTCTTTAGTTAAACACGGCCTTTTTAGAATAATTCAGATTTTTCCGGCGAGTTTAATCTTGTATTGGCAGATTTGGGATTATTTGGCAAGTTGTCCCAAACGCGCGAGTCGTTTGATTTTGTTTGGGCTTGACGTTCAAACTTCGAGGGAACAGCATTATAAATGCTGGAACGTCATTCCGAAATAGCACATGCATTCGACATCAATCCCAAAATGTAGCGCATGTTTAAGCTCGTATACCATATTGTTAAGAAAAAATGCTAATTTGGACGAGGCCTTAGTCTTCTTATCCTGACAATCCACGCATAGACTCAGTAGTACGAAAGTGCATACTAGATTCATGCAGGCGCTGATAAATGCACTCATGGTTTCTATAGCTACGTATTATTGATGCTTTTAGCCCGTTAGGAGTAGATAATAGAATTTCTATTGTCTGATTTCCCTGAGCTGAGGGTGACCCATTTCATATTTTTCAATAGCATTTGCCCGCTATAATATATTTTAAAAATAAGATTTTATAGATTTTAAAAATAAGGAACAACATTAACCTCGCTTTTGATGCTCCATACAAACGTAGAACCCCCGTTTTACCCCTTTAGGAAATAAGTTGTGGAAAATCCTTTCTTAGCACACGCCTACATCATAACAGCTGTATATGTGTGCCAAATTTCAGCGCAATCCGTTCAGTGGTTTGAGCTGTGCGTCAGTCAGTAACGGTTGCCTTTTTATAAAGGAATACAGATTATTTTTTAATTAAATAATTAATTTTTTCTTTAGATTTTTAGTGTACCTGAAACTTTCGGTCGTAATGGGACTCAACTGGTTGCTTGAGGTGATCAGCTCTGTCACGCCTGATCTCATGAAGAACGTTTGGTATCTCTCTGACACATACAACATGCTGATCGGTCTAGCTATCTTCCTCATCTTCGTTTGCAAGAAGAAGATCTTTAAGAAGCTTTACTTAAGGTACGTTTACTTTAATTGGTGTCTATTAAATATAACTTTCGACTGTTTACATATTCGTTCATTGAACATCTCATCAACTTACCACAGATTAATATCACAAATTACGTATAGCGGCGCTACTATTTTGTGTTAATATACTTAAGAGGTCCATTACAAAATTTTGGCAGTTTTGCGGTTTTTTGATGATTACAGGGCTATAACCATGAACTCTTAAAACAATCTCAAAGTTGTCAAATCTGTCAATTTTGGTACGTCATTTCATACAAAATTTGTCAGAAATGATAATGTTTGACAGATTTGTGATTATTTTAACAGTTCATGGTTAGGGCCCTGGGCCCTAACTAAAACTAAATTTCTGTCAAATTTTGTATGAAATGACGTACCAAAATTGACAGATTTGACAACTTTGAGATTGTTTTAAGAGTTCATGGTTATGGCCCAGGTCATTCAAAAGATAAATCGAAAACGGAGGCCGCTACGAACTACAAACTAAACTGTAAAAACGGTATACATTTATAAGAACGTGCAAAAAATAGGGAAAATACATTTTTTCTTTGTCCCAATATGGTTATAGATGATTTAATAAAAATACTAATTGATACTTGTAGGTTTCCCTTTTTTATAGTACGAAGCGGCCTCCGATTTTTGATTTATCTTTTTAATGACCAGTAATCACCAAACAACTGCAAAATTGTCAAAATGTTGTAATAGGCCTTTTATATTGTGTTTGACGCCTGAACATGGTTGAAGTAAATGTGAGGATTAGCAACTATGCTCTAATTTTTTTGCTTTAATACTTAACAAACATAAACTTCCTTTATGCTGCCGGTCCCTTGTCTCTTCTAATTAGAATTAAAGCTTTATTAAAAATTAGTTTCTTTTAGACGACTTTGTTAAAAAAAATGTGGCAGGCACAGTCAACTGTACGTAAGAAATTGTCACAATAATAAACAAGCTTAATAGCTCTAAAGCATTTGTTCAACAAATTTACGTGATCTTAAAGGGAGTGAGTTTCAAAAAAGAACCAACAAACTGTCCAGAAACATTCAAATTCTTAATCAAATCCTTAAAAAAGTAATTTACATACAGTGGTTCTGCCTCATATTTTGCAAACTATGGCGCACTATTTGCTCTAACATTTCAAATGGCTTTAAATTATTTGGAGACCACTTAATAAAAACTTTTTAACAAAAAAATTAATCCGCCGAAAAACTAAAGAGCAAAAAAATTTTTTTTTTCACATAACCTTAAAAACTAAGTTCTTTAACTAATGTCAGTATACCTAATCTCTCTCTTTTTGGAGTCGGTACCAGCCATTGAGAGTTAAAATGTGTTCATTCGCACTGACTCCATAAAAGAACTGGTTAGACATACTTACATTGGTTAAATGACTTAGGTATTAAGGTTAAATCAAAGGAGTTTATTATTTTTTAGTTTTCAGTTCTTTTGCGGTAAAATTTTTTTGTTAAAAAGTTTTTATTTTATGATTTTCTGTCGATATAAAACCAGCATTAAAATCTGAGAGTGAACAAGAAGTCACACCTATTTTCTACCCCTTAGGGTATGTTTTTTTCCAAATGTATATGGGACCAATTTCAAAGTATACTTAGATCTCTATTAAAAGAAGAATCATCAAAATCTGACAACTCTTTAAAAGTTATGCGTGATCAAACATTACAATCAGTGAGTAAACAATCAATCATCTCCTGCTTTCCTTCCCTTAGTGCTGTATTTTATTTCCAAATTTATATGGGACAAACTTCGGATATTCTTTAAAATAAAAAACGAACTATCAAAATCGGACTACTCTTTAAGAAGTTATGCGTGATCATACACAAAAAATCTACTTTCACATATTCAGTCAACGGTTTTTAGTAGGTGGAATAATAACTCCTTCCTGTTCTCAGGCTCATGTGTGTATCGTCGTTCAGGCCGCACTCCTGGGCTCCGTCGAGGAGTCGCTCCAACAGCACCATGACGGAGACGTCCAGCATCGGCCCCGACGCCCCTCTGCATATAAGCATCAACCCTAAAGGCCTCTCAAATCACCAAAAAGACCAGCAGTTCTTCTAAATTAGTTACAAAACTGTCCATAGATCTTGAAAGAATATGTCACGGCGATGATGGTCCAGCCATGCAGGTGGGATATCGCGGCGGTGTAGTTGCGATATCGCAGCGGTACGCTTGCGATATCGCAACGGTGCAGTTGTGATATCGTAGAACGGTGCAGTTGCAACATCGAGGCAATACTACCACGGGCATCTCATCATACTAATATACCTCAAATAATCTATACGTGTGCCATATTTAAAGTAATTGATGAATCACACCGAAATTATCTAAATTAGAGTGATATGGCGACCAGACAATGGACAGTCCTTCTTGAAAACATTTTAAAGTTATCGATGACTTATAAATAAATACCACAGTAGGTATTTATTTTTAAGTCATCGGTGATCGATCACACAAACTTGCTATTTACGGGATTCGAACCCGCGACCGTTTCTTTGTAGTCCGGAGTTCGGAGCGTGAACCACTAGACTAAGACGGAACAGATAAATAAACTGTTTTCGAAATAGTTGTATTCATTTCATGTGACAACAGTGTAAGTATCTACCGTTTAGTTAATTTAAATAAATTTATAAGTAAACAATCTTACAACTAGCGGCACGGATGTTGAGCGCTAGGCGAAAGATGCGCAGAAGACCATTACGATTAAACGATTGGCTAGTAGTGCGACGCGCCTGCACCGCCGCACGGGATTGGTTGTTAGCTCCGCGGACGCATCTCTGATACGATCCCCACTCATCGGCCCCAGCGCTCAACATTGGTGCCAAGTACTGTAACACCTATACACCGAGACATTTTAGTGGTTGTTTTCCCGCAGTAAAATGATTATATCTTAGTAGTACAATAGATTAATGAAGTTTTTTTTTAATTCAAATCGCCTGTAGGCATTCAAATTCAGATCACGTGCAGCGCGTGCGATATAGTTTATGCTGTATTACTTTGTGCGGGAGCTTCTTTTACTTTACACATTTATTTTGTGCAGCAGGCGGTACCCAAATACGTCACATCTCGTAAAAGAAACTATCGTTTCTCACGCTTTCGAGTTGATGATTATTTTTTTGATTAGTTGAGAACAAAAATAGTTTTATTTAAAAAAAAAACTCGCATGGTTCTATAGTACTACTAAAGGTAAATCGTTCTGCCGCGGGAAAACAACAACTAAAATGTCACGGTGTATTATTGTGTAAGGTTATTTTTAAAGGCCAATATCGACGACTTATTACTTTAGTAGGAATTTAGATAGCGGCCAAACTTAACATGTGAATAAATATAAACAATATTAGTAAATCTTGCTAAATCCAGGCAGGCCAGAACGCACTATTAGTCACGATGCAAGCATAGTATAAAGCTTATTTTCTAAGCTTAAACCTAAAAATATAAGAGACAACAAGTTTAAATTTCTAAAATGTGTTTTAATTACAATAAAAAAATGAATGAAACCTTTTCTAGATGGCGATAGTGTGGAAAAGTATTTAATAGGAACTAAGTAAAAAAATCTCATGACTATACTCAGTAATACAAGTACCATTACTAAATAGTATTTTATTGTTAGGAAATAATAATAATATGTACCTACATTTTACAAAATAGATTGTAAAAACATATATTAATTCATAGGCAATATAAGTTACGTAATAAGTAAGGTAATATTATTTACGTAACTGTACAACGGGCACAATGTAATGCAATTATAATAAGCCATTATTCTGTTAAGTGATATAAAATGTATCTCAATTATTAATAGCAAGCAGGAAGGCAATACAAAATGATTTTCTCCCGATGAATTGGCTTTTAATGTATTATTGATCGTTAAACACATTACCTACATATTACTTACTGTATAATAAATAAAACAGAGCCTTCTTTTTTAACCTATGATGTCCCACTGCTGGGCAAATGTCTCCTAGGTCGATTATCTACTATAACTGATATAAAAAAGCTGTCAAGAAAATAAATTATTAAATTCATGTTATATTTAATTCAGTATGAACGTATAATAATAGTTTTTTTTTTTGTTTTCACAATCACACCAATTAGCTAGCCCCAAACTAAGCAAAGCTTGTACTATGGCGACTAGATAACGAAATATCCATGACTTATTATACTCTTGTGCTCATCACACAAACTTTTGCCCTTCGCGGGATTCGAACCCGCAACCGCCAGGCTTTGTAGTCCGGAGCGCGAACCACTACACCAGACGGTCGTCAATGTTCATAAATGTATCGTGCCTAATAACTTATACTATTACTTTAAATAGGATCATTGACTAAGTAAGAATCTCGAATTATCTCAAATAAATATTTGTCGACACATTGAAATATTGGTTTTCTCTTTAAAATCCTGCGAAACCAAGGAATAAACAGAGCAGTAGTTCAGTGTGCGTAAAAATTATCTCACAACCGTGGGTCATGTTTTCGCATCACACAGCATGACAGCTCAGTGATCAAAGAAAACGTTTATGGAAACCACACAAATACAACACTGATCTCTAGTTTCCATGTCTAAAGGTTCGTTACGAAGGTGTAATGGCAATCGCTCCAACTGTAATATACATAGTTATTACTTTTTGAATTTAGTAATTAAAAGTGCTTTTATCGCAATACGCAACTAGCTGGCCAGATCTTTATCTTAGTTTAATATAAAATATCGTGTCTTTCCCTTTCACAAATGTTTCTGTGCCTACGCATAATTAAGATGTTTACCAACTAGTAATCGTAGTACTCTAAGTCTCAACGGGGGGGGTCCTGGTGACCTGTGTCTCAGGTTTTTCTGAAACCTACTTCAGGCACCAGTCTCTCACAATGAATAGGAGCTATCTTATTGTCTTAATAAGCCTAAAAGAATGTACTATTTTTAATCCTAAATTGTGATGAGAAAATAAACGCTTTATTTATTATTATTATTATTATTTATTATCTAGGATCATGGTCAAAGCGTAAGCGTTTCCACAGAAGTGGAGCTGCGTAGAGTTGAGAAAAGTCGACCAATTCATTCTCATGTCACTCTTCTCATCCGCTCTCCGCTTCACTTCAGTGCTCCGCGCAGCTCCGCTGTGGAAACGCAGCTTTTTTTTTCGGACGGACCTGTCGCTGAGGTCCCAATAAAAAGGCCTCGTTCAGCTACAACCAGGCAGTGTTGGCGAGCGCTGAAGACGAGAGCCTAGGTCCGCCCCACTAGCGGTCTTCGCAACCCGTCTGAGTGTGAGGCTTCTAAAGATCATCTATGAACACTGCAAGACCTGCAACCATCCGCATTGTGACCGATGCGCTCGCTGCACGCGCTGAGCGCGGCTAGGTGCGCGAGGTTTCATCCGTTCCACACAGAAATATCGAGAGTTCCATAATTTTCATACAAAGAATTTAAAATTCAATGACTGCGGTGGTTGCGGGTCTTGCAGTGCTCATAGATGCGCGATCAACTACTTACCCGACTAGGAAAGGAACAAAGCGCTCGAAGTAAAAAAGATATCATGGAACGAACTGGTTACACACGGAAAAGTTTGTGATCGTTTAAATTGATAGGATATTTTTAAATGAAACTACTTTTACGGATTATTTCGCGATTTATTAACATTTTATTTACCAGTTGCCAGTACCACGTCGTTCCAAACCCCGGGTCAAGCATTCCACCGTCGAACGCCAACCTGCCGTACTACCTTATATGAAGGGTGTCACTGACAAGATTGGAAACATTTTGAAGCGCGCTTCAATCAAAACCTACTTCAAGCCGCCGAAAAATCTTAACCAATTTTTACCACCTGTCAAGTGCAACATACCTCTTCAAGATGCGGGGGTTTACAGACTGGATGTGACTGTGGGCTCTCCTACATCGGTCAAACAAAACGAAGTATAGGCGTGCGGGTAAAAGAACATAAAGCCGACATCAAACATAGACGGAATACTAAGTCTGCAGTGTGTGAACATGCCTTAGATACACCCAACCATTTCATACGATTTGACCAGCCTAAAGTCCTTGCAAGAGAACGACGATTTGTTCCTCGCATGTTACGGGAGGCAATTGAAATTAGAAGACACCCGAATTTCAACAGAGAAGATGGTTGGAAAATACCACTAGCATGGGATCCTGTTTTAACGAAATCCCATGCTAGGCCCCGCACTGCAAGATCTCTAGATACAGTATAGCTCTTTTTGCGTAGATAGGAACACAAATTAATATTAACTGAGTGACGGTAGTTTTCAAAATATTTTTCAAAATATTGTAAAGACGAATAACACCTTAGTCTACCTGTGACCACGAACGCTGTAAAGTGTTCGAAACGTCAGGTTATATAAAATGTTAATAAATCGCGAAATAATCCGTAAAAGTAGTTTCATTTAAATGTATCGTGTTCGCGTAAATAAAAGACAACAATATGATAGGATATTTCTTATTTCCATTTATTTTTCTGGTCATAACAAAAAAAGTAAGCTTAAATGCATCCTACTGTATGACACATACTCGCGTCCACTATGAGGCGGTTTGGGCCATACTCCACCATGCGAGCGCGAGCCGAGAACGGATTGGTTAAAGGGTGGCCAGTGACTAAAGTTTTTAAAATTGTTATCATGCCACCTTGGGGCTTCTGACTAGGCTTTACGACTAGTCTTAAGCGTTATTAGTTAGCCAGGGTCAAATTTTAACGTGCCTTAAAGCATGGAGATGCTTGTAATAAATAAATGCCACTAAATATAGTGGTCTCCCGACCACTCACAACCGCGGAGTAGCTTGCTTAACTTTGGATAACATAACCAAGTCAGATTATCTGATGAAAATTGATGTATTCAGGTCCGCAAACCAGTTCCGATTTCCGATGATTGTAAACATTCTTATCTGTGCTAACGGCTCATTCTGATAAGAGTGGATAAGGATAAGAAAATATGCCTCTTCAAGAATCCCTTAATGACGTACGCTCATCTAGTCAGTCATTATTATCAATCAGAGCTGTAAATAAGTGTTATTTTTAATATTTGTATAGCCCCCTAAAGTGTGTTTTACATAACATCTGTTTCTCATAAAGTGATGTGTTTGGTTTGAATTTGAATCCAAGTGACAGTGTTATAGTGACCAACATTGTATGTTCTAGAAAAAATACTTATGGTACGTACGTTTATATGTTGGTTTACTATAAAATTTAATGTGCAAGGTTATGTTTCAGTATAGTCAAATTTTTAAGTCACCTATCCTACGCAATGATGTACAAAATTGATAGATTTGAGATTGTTTTAAGAGCTCATTGTTACCCCCCTTTATAATTCATAGTCAAAACGTCAAAACTTTATAATTCATAGACGAGCAAGGAGGTAAGGCCGTATACGTAGGAGATTGGCGACTTGGCGGCAAAAAACGCCGTCCTGGGTCCGCGCGCCCCAGGCCCCGCGGGCCTAGCACGAAAGTGTATATTTCGTTCGGTCGTAAAAACCTCAGGCCGCGACCACACGCTTGACATTTGTCGCAAACTCCAAATCGCTACAAACTTTTGTTGTTTGCAAACGAATCAAACGTCACCATCCATACGCTTGCGAGTCCGTTAGTTTGTTCTAAAGAGGCAAGCATGACGGACGTCGAAGTAGTTGTATCGGCGATAACATTTGGCTTGAGCTATTTCTCATGTGTCAATCCTTTGATAAAATATGACCAACTCAATCGAGCCGTGTAAAAAAACCCGACCGTTTTTAATTGTTCATAATTTGTTAAACCTTTGAAACTGGGGAATGGAAGTTTTAATTTGAACGGATAATACGATCGACCGAACGATCCGCTTTCGTATTAGGACTCCTGGCTCCGTGTGTGTGCTTTAGTGTGCCTTTATGCGCACTAATTATGCTCTTTAATGTATTTAAAATGAACCGTACGTGCAAAAGGGCACATTTTCTCAAAAGTTACGTAGTAACTATTTACTACCATGACACATAAAATGGCGTAATGACATAATGTAGGAACTACAAAACCGATTTTCCTGGTCTCTACATGGATTATTTACCTAATTGGTCACATAAATGTTACGAATTGTTACATTGAATTTCACTCCCAACTGGCATGTTGATTTTAAGAATTATAAAAACTTTGCTGTTAAAAATAGACGGACTTAAATCTTTACAAAAAAAAATACTAGATGTTTAAAAACCATGACTGAAAATAAGCCAGCCATTTTTATGTATCACAATAATCAAGACATGTCTGGCTTCAATTTTTAAATTGTCTACTTATTACCTATACCTACTGTGTCCAGGGGCCTGAAAATGACTTTAAAACAGAATGCCTACTATGAAAATGTTTGGTTTTCGGGCGTATTAATCTAATAATAATCTTTAAAATAACCATTCACTTGTATCAATTCTTTGACAAAATAAATACAAATCAAACTAGCCAGCCATGTAAAAAAACACGACTGTCTTAAATTAATCATAAATTGTTAAATAGATGGTAGTTTAATTTTTTTTGGTTTTAATTGTCAAATCGAACGAAACCTTCACCTACGAAATGTTTTTCAAACGCCAAACTCTACCATAAATTATCCGCCCCAATCTATAAACCTCTACACAATGAAACAAAACAACCATTTTAATGGCTATTCTAATTTATTGACATGAGTATTTAAATAAAAACTTTATATAAGGCTTCAAATCGTCAAAATTAGTTTGATGTTAGTTAATAATTAGTCAGTTAAGTTTGGTAAAACGTCATAGCTTTGATACTGCCGGTTAAATGAAAGAATTTCGTTTTCCCAAGATCCCAAAATCGACAGTTGATTGGTTAACAACTCTATTAATGAACTTTTATACTGAATACGAATAATTAAGTACAATTTTTTTTACTCACTCTATTTTGTTTGTATTCCACTACACCTCTTTGTATCACAGAAACAACACAGAAAACTGCACTGTTTAGAACATTGCTTATGAATACAGTACGTCATTAGGACTCAATATTGCAATCGCCAGTAAGACAATACTACTTATTAGGTTGCAGGCTATTCTATGTTTGGATAGATAGTTCGAAGTGAATACAATGTAATTTAGAGTCTTTATGACTTATTGTTACTAGCATATGTAGCATATTCGTACACGATCTTAGGCCACCCGGGCCATTATAACGAATTTATCGATCGTTCATTAAAATCTGTCCAGTAGTTTAGGCGTTACGGTGGAACATACATACATATAAGACCGCCAAAATCATTACCCATCCTTTTGTCTTCGCCGTAGTTGGGTAAAAAGAATCTCGACAGAGAGACAGACAGATAGATAGACAAAGGAGGGATCCTACAAGGTTTCCTTTTTACTTTAGTTCATTTTTATGGGACAGTAGGCGTGTTTAGACTAGTCTAACTTTAAAATTAAATGCTTGGGCTTCTGTAGTATTTTATTTATTCACATTGTCTGTTATCTAATTGCAACTTATATTTGGACTCGAAGATAATAATATGGTCACGTAAAGTGAGTAATAGCTGTACTATCTCTTTGGAAATAGGTACTATTATTTTAGAGTAGTGTATGTTAACCAAATATGTGGTTTTGATGATTAAGACATCTTTCCTGCAATAATCATATTTTGGACAATACCGACTTAATAAAACTGGATGACAGGATAATTTAAATTCTTACTTAAATATGTTCGTATTTAGTTAAGTTTTCCCCTCAAAACGAAAAATTTCATAAAGGCTCGTTTACCAAAAACTTGTATTACAAAAATCCAAAGTTAAACAGGTAGAATAGAGTTTAAGAAAGGACATAGGCTACCTTTTATGGCGAAAAAAAAGGCTTTAAGGGGTTAAAATAGATAGGGGATGATAGTTTGTATGGAAGTTCGTCATAATCGTTAAAAATTAAATAAACATTGCTGCCCAGAGCAACTATGCTATGTGGACGAAGTTCGACCTGTGTGGAAATGAAAAATCGCGTGGACGTCTAAAAAGAGTTATATCTATCTATGAGGACACTGAGGCAATACTACATATTCTTATCTGACCAAAATTAGATTTTATTCTTTTGTGAATCTGTTTGCAAAAAGTATGTAAAATAGTCGTTAAGACCAAATACTGTAGTGGTAATAGTAATGAAGTTGTTGATCAAGGCACACATACACACGCTCGTATACTACATTCGAACATACATTCACACATCCACTCACAAACACACACACACACACACATACACACACACACACACACACACACACACACACACACACACACACACACACACACACACACACACACAGGCATCAACATCATTATATTATTAGTATTACCTACTCATATTGCGAGCACATTTATACTTTTTTATTGAAAGGGAAGTCTGGTCTTCACGACACAGGGTATCCTAGTGTGGAGACCAGCGACACTGTTTAGTTTACGTGCTTAGTTTAAGTTAGTATAATTTTATAACAGTGTATCTGTATATCTGTATATTTAATAAGTTTTTGAACTGAAATAAAAATTCTTTATTCTTATTCTTTATCTATATACAGGGTTACATTGCAAGGCAGTGCCAAATTTTCAGGGACCACTCAGAATCAGTAACTAAATCGATCTACGATACAAACGATCTAAAAAAAAACCTATTTTTTATGACTAACCGCTGTTCAAAGATGGTATGCGTGGATAATCTTGTCTCATTTATAAAAAATACGCACGCACATCTCTGTGCAACATATATAACTGCCAAGTTCAATGCAATAAAAGTCACAATGGCGCGCGAAAACAAACCTTAGCGTTTTCGATGTATGGTACATTTCTAACAGCAGGAGCGCCTGCGCATACCAGAGGTTCAAATTGACAACAAATACCTTAAGCTGTGCGCCTCTAGATCCTATTTTTAAAATTTGGCACTACTTTGCAATGTAACCTTGTATAGGTAACACATAAATACAATTGTAGTGTAGTATTTAGAATTTTATATTTGATTAAGAGTTGAAAATTTTTGTTTGAAAAAATCATCGACCTGTGCCATGTGTCCCACCTGAGGTTGATGATTTTTTCAAGTGTTATTTATCTTCAATTTGATTAAGAGGTTTAATTATTTAATAGCTCCAAGGGATAGCAAACTTAAATATTTCAAATCAATTTTATGTTGAACCTCTACGCTTTTTTGTTATAAAGAATCTTGACGGACAGACAGACAGACCACAAAGTGGTCTTATTAGTGTTCTTTTACCTTTTGAGGTAGAGAACCTTAAAAATCTACTGACAGAATAACAAATAACATAAATAAATTATAGATATGCGGTTTACGGTCTAATAGGTAAAATGCTGTGTATGCCTATAATAGGTATAATTATATATATAAGATGTTTTTAATAATGTCGTGTTTCTAGAATGTAGCTATATATATATATATATATATACTGTTGGTGTACCTTTTAATATAAATAAATTGAACTGTATAAACATTATAAGTAGTGATAGTATTACTCGTACTAGAAGGTAAACCTTATCAATTTGAAATCCCATGTAATATTGTTATAATTGAACATATACCTACAAGGAAAACCGCGGTGCTATCCGCTAGATAGGGTCGTCGAAGTAAGTAATTTATTTTAATAGTAAATGACATGAACGAAGTAAATATATACTTGGTTACTTTGCCAAAATAGTTGCCAGAAAGCAGGCGAATGTGTACAGTTCATCAATACAAAGACCTTTTTTCTATAAGATCAGCATTGAAATCGCGATTTATTTTTTGGTTCTCCACACACCTCGACGATTCTTGTAAATTTTATGTCTCGTCACGATATGAAAAACTGTCTTGTGCTTAGGAGTCGTGCACATAATTATTAAAGTACGGTCATGGAGATAGAAAAAACATTGAGTCGAATTGAGAATCTTTTTTTTTTAGGGTTTCGTCTGTCTGTCCGACGTTTTGCTTGGAGACTGTTGACCCTAGGTAGCTGTAATTTTGTGGAGATATGTATATCAACCACGCCGACAAATTGGTACAATAAAATATTAAAATACATTTTTTTAGGGTAGCTCCCTTACATGGAACTTTTTATAGGGGGTCCAAATGAAGGTTATATTACGTGACTTAACAATATGAACTGGATGAGCTGAGCTAAATATGATGATAATGATGCTAAGAATAGTGCAATAGCGATGAAATAAATATTAAAAAGTTTGTATTCAAACTCATTTATTTTATTTTTACATGGGGTGTGATAAAAGTTACATCAAGCCAAAACTGGGCTATGTTGAAGTTTGAATTCGATATTATTCTAGTTTTGGTTTTCATTCCACTTAATTTTGAGAATCCGATTTGTATGTTTTTTTAATGATATTACCAAACATCCCGTAAAGTACAGTAAGTATGATAAGTACCTAAGCACTTACTTTTTTAACTGACGACTTGTTTAGTAGTTTATCATACATCAACGACATTATTTTCATAAAATAATTAAAACTGTTATTATAGCACTTTTAAATATATTATTTTGCTGATAATACCGTTCCATTTCAATTCAACAAAGTTAAAGTTGCACAGCGCGCTATGGAAAGGGCTATGCTCGGTGTTTCGTTGCGAGATCAAATCAGAAATGAGGAGATCCGTGAATGAACCAAAGTCGTTGACATAGCTCGACGGATTAGCCGGCTGAAGTGGCAGTGGGCGGGGCACATAGCACGTAGAACTGACGGCATATGGGGCAGAAAGGTTCTGGAATGGAGGCCACGTACCGGCAAGCGCAGCGTAGGACGCCCACCCACAAGGTGGGCAGACGACCTGGTAAAGGTTGCAGGACGAAGCTGGATGCAGGCCGCTTCCAATCGGCCGATCTGGAAGTCACTGGTGGAGGCCTATGTTCAGTAGTGGACGTCCTGTGGCTGAGATGATGAATTAAATGTGCTTCTCCTACTTGCGTGCCCGACAGGTTCCTTAACTCTGGTCTCAAATTGTTTTGTAACATCTACGTACATTATGGTTTTGCAATAGATTATTACTTAAGTAAAAGTGTCATCTTGATTTTTTATACCTCTATTAATATTATTTATTTTATACAAAACACCAACGGCATTAATACTTAAATTAGAACAAAGTTATCATATAAACTTACTAAGTATTTATAGATAGGTATTTGCAATTATAAATTTTACCGCACAATAAAAATAACCTAAGTAAAAAGCCGCCATTTTTCGTATTAAAATAAAGCCCACAGCTGTACCATTGTAGCTCTGATGGTTCAGACAAATCAGCAGACACCTCATTGATAAGATCCAAGGAATATAAAGAATAGAAAATAACATAAACACATAATATAATATACGCCTGAAACTTAACCCTGCCTTGTTTTTTGCACAGGGAAAATAAATGACTGATTACATAAATAATTAATAATACAATGATTTAATATTGATCTCAAAATAGCATGCAATAACGAGGTATTATTAGTATTGTTTTTATCTTTTGCTGCTATGCCGATAAGGTAAAACTAAACAAGGTTTTTGTATGAAGGGTCCGCCTGTAATAATGGTTAATGTCCAAATATCTGAGTGAGTTTAAGTCTCGTTTACAAACTCAGCAATTGGTATCGCTTACAGTTTAAAGATAAATACATGTTTAATATGACTACACAGCGTCTTAATTTAATTGATTTTTAAATAATCCTTTCATCATCATCATCATCTCAGCCACAGCACGTCCACTGCTGAACATAGGCCTCCCCCAGTGACTTCCAGATCGGTCAATTGGAAGCGGCCTGCATCCAGCGTCGTCCTGCAACCTTTACCAGGTCGTCTGCCCACCTTGTGGGTGGGCGTCCTACGCTGCGCTTGCCGGTACGTGGCCTCCATTCCAGAACCTTTCTGCCCCATTGGCCGTCAGTTTTACGTGCTATGTGCTAAATAATCCTTTATTTAGTCTTAATTTTGGAGCTGTTTGCGTCCAAAGCGGTTACCCGCAGATCAGATCAGATTCAGTCTACTGCGTGGCCCTCCATCTATTATGATAATTAATTTATTTCTAAGAACATGGTAACAAGACTTTATTAACACTTATTACAAAATCAGTTGTTGAATTATATATTTTATTATTACGTAGAATTAATATTGAGCACTGTGAAACTAAATTAAACAGCAATATTTTCTCATATAATGAGTGAAAGTATGTATGAGTGAGTGTTAAGTTTTTAAAAACAAGAATTACCGAGCGGGTCTTCCCGAATAAAACTGAGAAGGAAATGAAAATGAAAAAAATATTAAACCTTCCGGTTCTTGGCCGCCACTCGAGAACTATCTTTCCTCACTTATCAGTTTTGCAAGAAATATTTGGCCTGCCCATTGCCACTTTAGCTTTGCAATTCGAATGTGACTTTGTTTTTTCTACGTATATCCTCATTTCGGATCGTATCTTGCAGTGAAACGCCAAACATAGCTCTCTCCATAGCACGTTGTGTGACAAACCGACAACCAACAAGGAAGGAATTTGAAATACTACTCTGTCAAGAAAGTACCGGGAAAAGATTAATAATACACAAAATGTTAGTTATTTATCCAAATTTATTTTATCACCTTTAAAGTAGGTATGCTCGTTCAGAAGCGATACACTTGTAGCGATAATAATCCAACCATCAAAACATTTTTTAAACGCTTTTCCGGAATCGAGTTCAGTTCTCGTCGCGAATTCTCCTTATGTCTTCTACTGAATGAAACCGGGTGCCACGAAGTGGTAATTTGAGTTGAGGAAAAAGAAAGAAATCGGCTAGAGCCATATCTGGTGAATAAAGTGGCTGCTCGATGGTATTTGTTTAATTTTTGGTCAAAAATTCGTTCTCAATGATGGCCTTGTGGAAAGGCGCATTATCGTGGTGCAAAATCCAAGAATTTTCATTTCACAAATTTGGCCTTTTTAGTCTGATTTGCTCTCTTACACGCCGCATAACGCTTAAATAATACTCTTTTTTTATCGTTTGACCTTCTGGCAAGAATTTTGAGTGGAAAACAGTTGTGCCAAACTAACACAACAAAAAAAAAATTGAATTTAAACAAATTATCAATTCCCGAAACTTTTTTGACAGAATGTACGTTACGATATTTACATTGCGTTGTTTATTTTCTTGCTTGGGCCAGACATGAGGGCGATTATCTCCAGCCTGGAGGTTTTTAGATAATGTAGGTTGGTTTAGGATATTGAACAGTAGGTACTTATTATATAAAAATAAAAAAATGTTATCTTTTTTTTTGCAATAGCTACAAAACTAAAGAATAATGAATAATAACGACAACTCACAAGCACAAGTTAGCGTTGCATAGTTACACACAAGCACAAAATATATATTAAAGGATGTTAAAATGTAAGTGATAATGTTCGTTTGGCAGTCGGGTAAAAATAGAAGCTAATAAAAATAAATATTACAGTCTAATAACTTCTATACTACATCGTTTCTGGCATAGGCTAATTTTATGAAAACGTAATAGGTTTAAATAGTGAACCTGTTCTGATACATTTCGTCACTGGCGATTTCTGGGTTTTTTTTATATAGCTAACATCATAAACAACAACATTTGTTCTACGCGATTTATCATAACTCAATAAACTAATTAAAAATGATTTCCCAAGCTTTTATTGTACTGTCGTGACATTTGTAAGTCTATGTTAGGCGACGCGCGCGACGCTCGCGCCCTTCCCCGTCCGATGTGAAGCGCACAGAGATAAGAACATTCAGATGTAAGATTAAACTGATATTTATTTTTGTATGAAAGTAAAATGTGTCAAATTATCAAAACTCGTAAAACGAATGTTGTTGTGTATGATGTTAGATCTAGTCGTGCGAGGTTGTTGATTTTTTTCAAATAACCCTGTATATGTTTTTTGGGCCATGTCCTTTACCAAGATCGATGGCGCGGGTTTCCTCGAATGAAACTGAAAATAACACAAACATTATAAATTGCCATAAAAAGGTAAAAACAATTGACATTATTATACTCTGACAAAAATTTTACGTACAGTTACTTGGCACAATGTATCCTATTTTTTTAACTACCTGGATAGACGAATTTGATTGCTATTTCGTTGGTAATAGTAATAAAATTCCCGAAATAAACAGTAATGGTTGTGGACACGTTACCTAATTAAATTAGACACAGAAAAACAATTAATTAATGGATCGCCCAAATGGTAATATAATACATTAAGATAGATACTTTTTATTCTACACTATAAAGTACATTCGAGTTATTGTTTACAGAAAGGTGTATTATGTAGATAATTTTATTGATAAAAAGCGATCTCTTCCAGACAACGCTCAGCAGATAAAGGAGAACTATGAAGAAAGAACAGGAAGAATAAGTAACTGTTCACCTAGCAAGTCCTATCACTTGTAAAAAAAAAGTGTGCGATTCATGAATTGTTATTAAAATAATGAAATCGCATTTTTCAAGGATACATTTACATTTAGCAAGGTAGTTTATAATGGGGTTAAAGTTTAAAGATCCTAATCTACGGAATTATTCATCCGCTTTTAATATTTCCTTCACCCAATATGGTTGATGAATCAGGATGGACAATGGCTATATTTTATCACTTCAAAATTAGTCACAAACCCAATAACACGCGGAAACAGCAAGTTTTCTAATGCGAGTAATAAGTATTAGATTACAAAACAAAGTAACGAAATCAATTAAATTGTTGAAAAAAAATTTTTTTTTTCGCTTTTTAGTTTATTTTTGATGTCAGTTCTTAGTTTTTAAAACTTTTTTTTATTTCTCTATTTTTAGTGTTAGCACTTTAACAATTACTTTATCGTAATTGAGGATCTATCATTATACAATTCGTTTAAAAATATCGTTATTACAGAAGGTGTCGTAACTATGGGATAAGGTCTTGCGTTCAATGCCTAAGTCAATTTAAAAAACGAACATATATTTTTTTCTCGTTTCTAGGTGTACTGGTTTACGCCCCCAGTAAACAAAATTACTGTCTGGTACCTCGTAAGCGCCACGTCTGCCCAATACACTACCAAATACGTACTGTCGACAAATCGCATTATTTTCTATTGGCTCCTAACCGTTAAGGAGTTCTGTGGCCTCCATCATCAGCTTAGCAGTATTATATGCATATTAAAACCTTCTCCAGAATATAACAAATACTTTTCTGAAAACCTCATCAAAATCGGATGAGCCAAACGCGAGAAAATCGCGGACAAACATACATACATACATACATTCATGCACACATACATACATACATACATATACATACATACATACAAACATACTGGTCAAACAGAGAAACTCCTTTTTTTAAGTCAGTTAAAAAATGTGGTATTATTTTCCTCCTTACATAGTAATATTAATTTGTACAACAAGTGCATAAAACGCAAAATACGTTATCTGTTATACTACTCTGTCAAGAAAGTACCGGGAAAAGATAAATAATACACAAAATGTTAGTTATTCATCCAAATTTATTTTATCACTTTCAAAGTTTGCTCCTTCAGAAGCGATACACTTACGCCAACGAATAATCCAATCATCAAAACATTTTTCAAACGCTTTTTCCGGAATCGAGTTCAGTTCTCGCCGCAAATTCTCCTTTATGTCTTCTACCGAATGAAACCGGGTGCCACGAAGTGGTAATTTGAGTTTAGGAAAAAGAAAAAAGTCGGCTGGAGCCATATCTGGTGAATAAGGTGGCTGCTCGATGGTATTTGTTGAGTTTTTGGTCAAAAATTCGTTCACAATGATGGCCTTGTGGGAAGGCGCATTATCGTGGTGCAAAATCCAAGAATTTTTCATTCCACAAATCTGGCTTATTCGTCTAATTTGCTCTCTTAAACGCCGCATAACGCCTAAATAAAACTCTTTTTTTATCGTTTGACCTTCTGGCAAGAATTCTGAGTGCACAACACCGCGACAGTCAAAAAAAACAGTCAACATGACTTTGACTTTCGATCGAGTTTGGCGCGGTTTCTTCGGTTTCGGTTCAGTTGGAAGGCGCCACTCCGAAGCTTGTTGACTAGTTTGCATGTCAAACTCGTAAACCCACGTCTCGTCACCAGTAACAATGCGTTTCATGAATGTTGGGTCGGAATTGACTCGTTCTAGCATGTCCTCAGCGACTCTTTTGCGATTGAGTTTTTGGAGAAAATTTAGGTCTTTTGGGACTAGCCGAGCGGCAACATGTTTCATACCCAATTGATTATTTAAAATGGTACGAATCGACTCGTGTGACACAGAAAGTTCGACGGCTAGCTCTTCTAAACTTGAATGACGATTTTCAGTCACTATTTCCTTCACTTTTACGATGTCATCTTCAGTAGCAGACGTTGATGGCCTACCAGAGCGAGGCAAATCTTCCATCACATCTCGACCGCTTTTGAACGCTTTATACCACTCATAAACACGTGTTTTTGCTAAAGTCGATTCACCGTAACGTAAGCCTTCTGTAACATTTTCTGAGACTCTGAACACGAAATCCCATTGGCGATGCAAAATTTAAGAATAACTCTTTGTTCGATGTTTTTGTCCATTATGAAATTCGCAATACACACTAGATATGGTATAACTAAAAACAATACTGTATTAATCTAATTATCAGATGTAACAGTTACAGTCAGATGTACAGGAGTTTGAGTTACTGTAACTCAAACTCCGCGCCAAAATGGGAAACAGTTGTGCCAATCTAACAACAACAAAAAAAATATAATTTTGAATTTGGAACCATAAACAAATCATCAATTCCCGAAACTTTTTTGACAGAATGTATACGGTATCACAAGGGTTGTAAAGTCGAAGGTTAAAAGTAGATTTATTTACGAGTTATACACTCTGTTTTTCACTTCAATTGTGAGGAAATTATACAGCAATATTGTAAAAAAAATATTTAAAGAAGTTTGATTGCGTGTCTGGCTGTTTACCTGACGACGATTTGATGATGGTGATGATGAAGTCGATTTCATCTACACATATTAACAGAGATCAGAGGGCGGTAACCACGAACTCTTAAAACAATCTCAAATCCTTTAAACATTATAAAATTGACAAATTTGACAGCTTTGAGATTGTTTTAAGAGTTCATGGTTACCCGCAGTTCAGTTACTGTCATAGTGTAAAGTTGTAAACCAAACCAACCATAAAGTTAATGCAATTGGGCACATATTCAAGCGCCTGGTGGTTAATGGTCATCGTCGCCCATTATATTAACAAGCTTAACCCTCTAATCAAAATATCTAAATGTAAAATTGTAAATCGCAGCTTGGGTATTAAGTGGCCCCAATTAAATTAAGAAATAAACTTTGTAACTATACAGGGTGTTCAAGAGAATGGGATACTCCTTAAAACCACGTGATCAGCTGGTCATATACAACAACTTTTTCTATGGGAGCAACTTCGAAATCGTGATTTTATTATCAGATGCTCCATACATTATCATCAATTTATCGACCGTCTGGTGTAGTGGTTCGAGCTCCGGAGTACGATGCCTGGCGGTTGCGGGTTCGAATCCCGCGAGGGGCAAGTGTTAGTGTGATGAACCCGAGCATTTTGAACCTAAGTCATGGATGGATGTTTATAAACGTATTTAAGTATGTTCATCCGTTATCTAGTCGCCATAGCACAAGCTTTGCTTAGTTTGGGGCTAGATAATTGGTGTGACTGTGGAAACAATTTAATTTAATAATGTAATACTTGCTACATCAAAAGGTACTAACTAATCATTGAAGATTACTGATCTAAATCGAGAAAAAGAGCAATGAAGGGAACCATGTCTTAAGACGATGTAAAAAAAAGAAAACAGTATTGTTATTGACGTCCATTGAAGTTGATAACGTTAAATTTAACGAATACGGTGGTATTGCAAAATATAACGTATATTCAAAATAATGCTACAAATACTATTTCAGTTTAATAAATCGGATACTTACCTAACATATACCAGTTACACTCATTCATAGTCAATGAATGAACTACTAACTCGACACAAGTGTTATTTATTTATTTTCTCCAGCACCATATTTATTAAAAAAAATATATTGGCTTTAAGTAGGTACCTATATGAAAGCTCAGTGCCACACTGTGGGAACTGTTACCCGCTGTAAATTCATATGAACCGGTATTACAAGTCACCAAGTTTTCTGTGGATTTAAAAGTTTAACGACCGGCAGGGAAGTTGTGCGCTGCGCAAAAGATGCGCAGAAGACCATAACGATTACGTGATTGGCTAGTAGTGCTACACACCTGCACAGGCGGCCGTGATTGGTCGTTAGCTCCGCGCACACGCATTTCTAATACGATCATCGTCTCTTAAGATGCGCGAAACCATCCCCACTCTTTGTCCCAGCACTCAACAACGATGCCGCGTACTATATATCATTTGCGTTTCACTCAAATTCCGAAACAGGTCCCATACATTCCAAAATTTTTCGCCTAAATTGCGTGGTTTCGCCATTGTAAGACCCCATGCTGTATTTAAAGGGTTAGTAAGATTGAACACGAGAGATTATACAAACAGAGGCTTGAAATAGATTGTTGCGAATGTCTGTTGTCTGTTCTTCACACATGGCAATTTAAAAATTCACGACTTACTTTATTTCATTGCCTTTTTGTGAACGATCCAATCAAAAAGTCATTCATTCGTATACTGTGCTATGAAATCTGTGATCGCTGTAAACAAAATAAGCGCAAAAATCATTACTGCCGAAGAAAACTTCCGAGATTTTTGAATATTTTGCACGAATTTTACAAACAGGTATGTATCAGGTATTAGTTTGTAAGTTTTAGACCTCAATATTTATAGTAAATTGTTGATGGTGTGTTGGTATGTCTTTTTTTTTTATTTGGCTCCTTCTTCGCTTAGGTGTTATAACGATTAGGTCTGGTCCCATACAAAGTGTAAAAATATTAGATGAAGATGGTAAGAGGTCACTTAAAGTCAACAAAAAATAACATATTATAAGTATTTTTATAATAATTTATCTTTTGTTTTATAATAAAAGCCCATTATAGAGTATGTCACTCGATAAAGTACCAATACCAAACGAGCGGTAAAACCATACCAAAAGTGATTTACAGAAAAAAAAGACAAAATATGTAAAAAAAGTTAATTTTATTATTAATATTAATAAAGATTTTTTGAAGAATAAAGAAAATATTTCTGAATGGACTCTACGGTCAGTGTTTAACTATAAAAGCACTTACTTAGCCTGATAGTTTTGTAAGTTCACATCATCACATCACATCACCAGCCTATATCAGTCCACTGCTGGACACAGGCCTCTCCAAAAGGAGGATTTTGCCATAATCGCCACGCTTGGCAGGCGGGTTGGCGATCGCAGTTTGGCCAATGGTGGAGAGGAGACGCTGCTGCCCGTCTTCTTATGGCGGTTCTCCTGTAGTCACCTCTTACGTTACGACACCCATAGGAAGAGAAGGGGTGGTGCAATTCTTTTAACGTGCCGGCATCACACAACTTTTTAAAGTTAGAACGTAGCTTTTTGTTAATTGAAAGATAAGAGGATATAAATATTTTAAAATTTCCTGGTATTATCGACCTAATTTAGAAGTTATTTTATTATAAAAAGTTTGTCACCATAGCAACTTTATTGCTAACTATTAGTTACTTTATCCTCACTGCCATGTATATATTTTTTATTTATTTCAACGACATTGATTCACTACGGAGACAAAATCGATTCGAAATAAAAACTACAAAAAAAATCTATTTTTTATTCGATAATTTTTAGCCTAGTACGTGAAAATTCACCCCTTTCGAGAATAGGCTTTACAATTTCTTTAATAAAACTAGAGACCCCTTAAAATTCGGCATTAACAGGATAATCAAAAACATAAACGTTAGCATATTATTTCATAACTAAGTATAATTAATTTGCACCGTTGTCCTTATGCAATGTCTTTTAAGGTAAGCTTTAGGCGTTCAGAAAGCTAATGAGCCGACTGTATTTTCTGTATTGTTTTTATTTTTAACACAAAGTTCCTTTCCTTGTTCGTAGGACCAGTCGACCGGTGTACGTGCCACCGTCAAGTGCGTTTGAAGAAAATGATCGTTAATCCGCCAAAATGAGGCTAATAATCTTGTTTGTTTTATTTATTATACATAAAAGTACTGCCAGTGACTTGTGCAATGAAGAACATTGCGTCCAGAAGTGTTGTCCCGAAAACAATTATATGCGTAAAGGTGTTTGTACACAACATACAGAAAATATAAATTTTAAAGACGTTAATGTGTATGATAACAGCACCAAAAAATTTACATCGGTCGGATATTTTGATGATTTCTTCACGATAAAAGCGGGAGTATATCTCGATGTCGAATTTAAAAAAAGCTTATACAGACACATGATTTTATACAAGAGATATTACTTGTTACGGGTGAGTTTCTTCTGACATTGACAAAAAATACTGTTTCTTGTGAAAAAATATATGCAAATAGGTAACATACCTATTTTTGAAGTCCAGTGGAAAATTTAATTAATAATTATTTTTAAGTTAACCGGCCATGTGTCTTCTGCAACACGCAGTAAAAGGATTTCGAAATCTCAATTCTGTTTTTTTCAAAAAAAAAATGGAATAGGATCTAAAGGTGTAAAGCAAATCTGTGATTGTAAAAATGTTAACCAATATTGATTTTTACACCTTTATCTAGCTTTGTACTGGGCTTAGTCTTGCGTACCTAGAAAATTAAAAGCATAATATGGTTTTTGATTACTTTTCGTAGGTAAGTAAGACAGGACTGTAGGGTTTAAACATAAAGTTTTATTTGAATTACTTTGTTCCGGCTATTCATATAGTAAGCATTCATATAGCAAGCATGCCGGGCTTGGCGTCGCTATCTCTGAGGTTTGACCGTTCCGGGTTTGATTCCCGGTGTAAGAACGAGCTTTTCTTTGTTGTCTATGGTCTGAATGTTGTGGCCCGAATGTGTGCGTAGAAACCCTTACGCAATAATGAGATAGACGCTGGTCGTCTATAGGTTAAGGAAAAATAAAGTAGTTGATAATTTCAATATTACGTTCGTTTCTATTGAATTAACCAGGAATCATAGTACTTAGTCATAATATTTAATAGTAATATAAAATGCCTTTTGTTAAATACCGGTAAAAAGCTTTGGACTCCATAATGATTATATATTAATTAAATCTTCTTAGATAATATTAGTATTTTTTACTTTTTTACAAATATTTAATGAGATTTTAATGGAATATTTATTGTCATGTGTTGGTTAATTCAAAAAGCTAATATTATATACCTTATTAATTATAATTTAAAAGAAACCACTTTTTGGGTTTTTTTTTAAGAAAAGTAAAAAAAACCCACAATAGAGTTATTAACAATAAAGTATAATCGTATTCTTTCAGAATGGTCACATGGTTATGGAACAGAAAGATAGTCCCGTGTTCGATGAGTTTAAACCACAACAATACTGCATTGATCGCTCGATGAGTAAAGATAATGAACCTACTGACCTCGTCGTATGGTTCAAAAATAAAGAAACTGACACTGCAGATAAAGGCAATCACGTTACTTTGAAGTGGGGTGAGTATTCATGAAATAGATTACCTAGTACTGCAAAATTTCAGGTCCACTTGCACATCTCAGGATTAGTGAGTTTAATACCGAACTAGTAGATACTAACACGGTATTAAACATCATCCTATATTCGTCATTTTGTATGACAATGACAGAGACAGAATGATGTCTTAATCTTGTAGTAAAGTAATCAAGTTGTGCGTAAGTCCAACTTATTTTGTTAGTTAAATCTAGTTAATTGATGAAAATTAAACTTAATCAATATTAAAGACGCAAAAGAGAATTTATTTGCCCATTATTTTGGTATTTCGGCTATTGCCAATCAGTTGTACTTAATGAGTTTATGTATATTCAGCCTTAAAGATCGGAAACTATCGATTATTGTCAATATCACATCGTATTTGTATGCCTAAAATCAAAAACGATATTGAATAGACAGTACTCGATTGTCTCGTTTAATCTTATTATCATTGATGGTACTTTTTATCCAAATCGGTTGCAATTTGCAAACGTTCAGTACTATAGAAAACCTTTTTAAGAGTAAATTATTTTTTCAGGTTTCTTAGTGTCCTGTGTGTTTCTGTTCCTCGTTTTGGTGGTGTACAGCCTTCTACCAGAGCTACGGAACCTGGGTGGGCTCATACTCATGACTTACGTAGCCAGTCTCATGTTGGGCTTCATTTTCTTATTCACGATACAAGTAGGCTCTCAAAGCTTCGAGCCCAAGAAATGCTTGATTATAAGTAAGTGTTTCTACCTAAGTTTAAAAAAAAAAAATGTGGCATAATCACAAAAATAATAATTATGTTCAATGTTTAGATGGTAGGTACGTCTCACGATTACATAGAATTAAATGGCCTTACTACATAAAGAAAAATATTTTTTTATCCTGCTTTTGGAGTGGCCTGTGTCCAGCAGTGGACTTATATAGGCTGGTGATGTGTGATGTGTGTGACTACAAAAAGATAGACTAGTGTCACAGAGTAAGAATTATTAGTGTTAAACACACAGAACAAGTAAGACTCGCTACTCTAACTTGTCTAAAGATTAGTCAACCAATTTGAAATGTTTGTTAATAATATGAATGTCTTGAATGTCTGATGTGTCAACATTTCAAATTGGTTGACTTATTTTAAACCAGTGTTTAACCCAAGTTTATCTTTTTTGTAGTAAGGCCAAAAGTGTTTATTTTAAAATAATACTTAGCTTTAAAAATAACGGACAATTAA
Organism: Anania fuscalis; assembly: GCA_950371115.1. Lineage (NCBI taxonomy): Eukaryota > Metazoa > Arthropoda > Insecta > Lepidoptera > Crambidae > Anania > Anania fuscalis. Next base: position 4,470,360 of record OX493335.1, read on the forward strand.
GAAAAAAACTTATTTATATTTTTTCAAACTCGAGAATTTCGGTGCGGTCATTAATTTCCATGGACTAATGTAGTTTTTTTTCAGCTTGTCTAACGTATTATTTCTTGCTGGCCAGTTTTTGTTGGTTAAACGTCATGTCATATGACATATGGTGGACTTTCAGGTACGTAATACGTACGTACATTATGTATTTCCCTATAGTCAATAGAAAAGGAAAATGAACGAATATAGCATTTAATAACTTTATCATAAGGACATTCCAATTAACTGAACTCACTTCAATCGTTGACGTTAAATGAATCATCATTATACAGGGTGTCCCGTAAATCAAGGTCAACCTTGTAACCACATATTCTATACATCATATTGAACAACTTTTGTTCTATCACTTTTTCGAAGTCGATAAATTTTCATGCAAATTTGCAAAAGTGATAAAACAAAATTTGTTCACCATGAGGGACTTATAGAATATGTGGTTACAAGGTTAACCTTGATTTACGGGACACCCTGTATATTATCTAGGTACATTTTACAAGTAGCATTAAAAAAAGAATACTTGGGATATTTTATTTAATGTCAAATATTATTGTTATTATCTTGCCCCCTAAAAAGAATTGTACATTATGATACGAGTGTGCTAAGTTGATTATTACACACGAGGCATTATTGTAAGCGCGAGCAGTAGGCGAGCGCGGTAAGAAAGCCGAGTGTGTAATTATCAATGCACACGAGTTGCATGCGACGTTTTTCAACACAATTGATGGAAAAAAAACTAAAAATACCTTCTCCGAATATGACGGCTTTTTGCTGTTTTTCCACTGATTGAATGTTTCGTAAGCAGCTAGGTATTTTTCTCTGGATTTTGGAAGCAACAGCAGAGGCCATCACTCGCGTTTCGTGCCTCGATAAGTATTTCCGGCGCGTTAAATTAATATTTTACTCGTCTTTACTATTTGAGGTAGATATTTTTGATTGTAATTAACCACATAGCAACAACTTTACCAAATATTTATGGAAAATGACACGTAAGTTTTGTTTTTTTCGTGCGCCGCACTTTCAATGCGCGCGCAGATTCCATAAAGGCACAGGAATAACCGGCTGTTCAGCCGGAGCAGCAGCAATATAAAAAATAAAATAAACTATAAATTATTGTTTCTAAAAATGATAGTTCAGTTAATTTGTGTTAATAATATACAATTTGATGAAATTAAATATTTATTTGTCATCTTAACCCTAAAATAATTAAATATTCGTAAAATATTCAATGTTTTTAGACATAAACTTGTGCTGAAATTTAAAAAAGTTTACATTACCGCACTAGTGCGATAATGTTATTACAGCACAAGTGCGTAATATTATGATGAATTATGAAACTAAAAACGGTGTTATTAAAGTCAATTTACGAGCAACTGTGTTGAAAATAGTTTTAATGGGTGTGATAGAAATCTGACCCAAATTTGCTTACCAACGGTATCAACTCTGCATATGCCGACAATTAAATACGTTGAACGTTTAATACGTCGAAAATTCATTGAAAGCGCGTTTTTAGTCTTATATGTTTATTAAATCATATTGTTACAAAGATTTTAAATAAAACTGCCCTTATGAACGTGTGCAGTACTGCAGGCTACTTACTGTGATTGAATCTCGTAAAGCTAACGCATTAAGAGAGAAAAATCTCCCTAATTCACATTACATAAGTCACAAAAACGGGTCATGTTGGACCAAACGTTATTTAACAAGGGCCCAGTATCTAGAACCACTTGAATTGCTTTTAAGAAATTTCTCCGTAGCCGGGAGGCGTATATGGCTTTCCGTTATCACCTCGTCCCCTAGATGAGAGACGACGTCGATACGCTTTTTCTTATTCACCTGGTCGCTCGAGGGGACGTGCAAGATACGGCTTTTCAGCTTCTTTAAATACAAAATCCTCTAGAAACCCATGTTCACCACGTCAACCAAAGCGCGATGAGATAGATACGCGTTTTTGCGCTTGTTATCGCCAAAAACTCGTAGCGAGCTCGTCTTTTTTATTGGAAAAATGTTTCTTGGATCTAGATGAATTTATAACCATTAAATTGTAATTTAATGAAGTTAGACAAATTGTATTATGTATTTAATTATTAGACTTTGAAATGATAATTAACATTAAGTAATATTTAATTTCTTGGTACCTAATAATTAAAAAATAAGATAAATTTATTTGTTTGAATAAGAACAGTTTATTTGCAAGTAAACATTGTATACAAAGATGTTACAGACAGTGAGAACCAAACATCTTAGCCAAACTTAATTCGCATGCACAATTAAACAACGGTTTTATGTCATAAATGCTAATGAGCGATGATAATACAGAAGAGAAACAAAATATCAGCAGCACCTACACGATATTATCAAAAAACTCTTTTAGGTCATAAAGGGTCCGTGATAGTAACCATTTACACACAAATGTTTCTTAAAATTTCTTATAAATATTTAATGTCCTAAATTCTTCATGCATGTTTTTATTAAGATAAGTTTTATTGTATTATTCCACACAATGTAAGTAATTATATTGTTTTTGAATTAAAAAATTAAATTAAATTAAATTAAATAATCTTTATTTCAAGAAAAAAAGTTCTCATAGATTACATTCAATTAGATTAGATTACATTCAATTAGATTAAATTAATTAATTATTTATTTATAATTCATATTAGTTAGTCACAAACAAACAAAATCTTGTCGAGCTCTGAAATTGAAACATTATTAATCTGTCTGAACTGAGCTCAATTCAAAACACACAAACAATATATCAAAAACTCTGACAATTTTTCTAATGATTAAAAGGTACATTTTTAAAGTTTAGTTTGCAGTAAATTTAATCAAGATTTGAGTCATTTACGATTTTACGACATTACATTTGATTACACATCACAAAAAGCAGTTAGCATTACAGGTCACATATGATAATTTTGCAACTTTCATACACAGATAATACAGTTTTATTTTTGCTATGTCTTATGCGGTCCATAAATGAAGCGGCCCTTTTTCGCATAATGGCATAGAAGTCATCAACCCTGTTTTCGGCGAACATGCCAGACGCACTGCACCGCCAGGGCAGGTTCAGCATAACTCGGAACGCGTTGTTATACTGCACACGTATCGCGTGAAAGGCTCGCTGCGAGAAGTTAGTCCACAGCTGGCTGGCGTAGAACGACTGGCAGTATGCTCCAAACAGTGTTATTTTTACAAGTTTACTACATTTAGCAAATCTACGAGCTAGCATGTTGCTCTTAGCGGCGATACATCTTTTTTGCCTCTCCATATCATCATCATCTCTTAAGTCGTCCCTAATTATATGTCCTAAGTATTTAAATTTACATACGCAATTAATTTGCAATCCAGCAAGGTTTAAGACTGGGTTATAATCATTAGCTTTATCGTGTTTGAAAATCATAAATTCAGTCTTACTTACATTGTAGGTTAGCCCATGACTCAAAGCATATTCCTCACATATAGATAACAGTTTTTTCATACCATTAATAGAGGGACTCAGCAGGACCATATCGTCGGCATAGCTTAGGTTATTAACTGGATTATTCTGCATGTGACAGCCGACACCTGACCTGCTGAGTTCCTCTATCAAACCATTTATATAAAGATTAAACAAGGTTGGAGAGGTCAGCCCTCCCTGCCTCACGCCACACTTAAGCTTGTATTCATTTGATAAGTTATTAGCCCACCTTACAGCATTGGTCTGACTTCCATACCAGTACCTTAAAAGGCCCAAAATATCACACGGTACACCGGCCCTTTTCATTTTCGACCACAGTATGTCATAATCTATGCTATCAAAAGCTCGACTAAGATCAAGAAAACAAGCATAAACGCTTGTTTTTCTAGACAAGTAGTATTTAACGGTGTTTTTCATTGCAAAGATTGCCATATCCGTCGATGACTCAGCGCGAAAGCCAAATTGAGAGTCACCTATGTTGATGTGCTTAAGTAACTCTGGATGTAATAGCCTCTCTAAGACCTTCGATAAAATTGTTGCTAGAGAGATAGGGCGATAGTTTTTAGGATTGGATAAATCAACCGACCCACTTTTAGGAATAGGTACTACCAAGGTCCTCATAAAGTCCTTTGGCAGGTAGCAGTGCGACAAACATAGGTTGTGAACTGCACCTTGAATAAAGAATTGAATTGTGATGTGAGGAATATGATAATACAGCTCTTTGCCAACCCAAAACAAGCCAATTTAACCCCTTATGCAATCATAAGGGGTGAAATTGGCTTGTTTTGGGTGGTGAAAAAAAATTGCAATAATAATGATCTACTTACTTAGAGTGATGGCTTTATTTATCAGTCCTTTACTTGCATAAAAATAACATCGTGGTTGTTTTCGCTGTATTAGGGTACGAACTAATCTGGCAAACGCGCCGCGAATGCGCAACTCACGTGCAGCACGCGATCCGCTCGCGAGCTCATATTCATATTCCTCACATCACAATTCAATTCTTTATACAAAAGCAATGGAATAATACAATAAAACTAATCTAGTATAAAAATTTGCATAGGTAATAAAATTATCTTATATTTTAATTATTAGGTATAAAGAAATTAAATATAACTTAATGTTATTATGTTTAGTTTAGTTATAGAAATGAAATTGTTGTTTTTATATAAGTTTTTTTACTTAATGTCAATTATAATTCAAAGTCAAATAATTAAATACCTAATACAATTTGTCTAACTTCATTCAATTACAATTTAATGGGTAATTGGGTATAAATTCAGCTAGATACACGAGCTCGCTACGGGTTTTTGGCGATAACACGCGCAAAAACGCGTATCTATTTCTTCGCGCTTTGGTTGACGTGGTGAACACAGGTTTCTAGAGGATTTTGTATTTAAAGAAGCTGAAAGCCGTATCTAGCACGTCCCCTCGAGCGACCAGGTGAATACGGGTTTCCGGGCGTTTTCGCTCAGAAAAGGCGTATCGACGTCGTCTCTCATCTAGAAGACGAGGTGATAACGGAAAGCCATATACGCAGCCGGGAGGCGAGCACGCCGGATTGTATTCGATCCCCGGTCGGGTCAATGTAGAAAACTAACTTTTGTATATTGTCTCGGGTCTGGGTGTTGTGGTACCCTCGTTGTTTCTGATTTCTATAACACAAGTGCTTTAGCTACTTACCTTAGGATCACATTGTATGTGATGTTGTTCAATATTTATTTATTTATTATTTTGTTTTATTGCATTTCAGAGGATACGCGAAGGCCCGTCCCATAAACCGTCGCGGTGAAAACATGAAATTTTTCATGTACTGCGTATACGCGTTTGGCACACCACTCGGTATGACCATCGCTCTGGCAACACTCAACGAAGTGAATAAGGTGCACCGACTGGCCGGCATCGTGCCTCGAATACCTTTGAAGGGATGTTTTATTGAAGGTATAAGCTTGATTCTTTGTATCCCACATATAATTATCAGCCTTAATCTTACGCTGAATATGCCTAGCCACTGCTCTTTTTCAAAATTGTAGGCCCAATAATTTCGTATAAAAGGAGCCATCCGATTACGTCAAACGTTAGAGGGAGGTAGGAAGTCGACGACTCGACTGTGAACTCAGTCGACGAAGTGGAACATTCTTTGACAAGGGGTTCCCGAGGTCCTAACCCTAAAACTCGTGACGTTACATTTAAAAATCTTTGTCGAGTTTTCGAAACACAAAATTTGAATTGCTTTAAACTTTCATGGTCACTAACATTAGAATAGTTTGTTACGGGATTGCTACCATGTACCTTATTTTTGAGTTCCCGATATTTCGGCACTGTTGCAAGCGCCATGATCACGGAGTTGATCAAAAATAAGGTACATGGTAGCAATCCCGTAACAAACTATTCTAACAAAATTTGAACTTATATAAAAAAAAAAACAATTTCTAGATAAAAAAATACAAAATATGTGACTTTTCGCTAGGGTGGAGAGAGTCTTACAGTGAACATCAGTGACAAGGGGGAGAGGGTGCCTAATATCACTAATATTTAGGTATTCATTAAATATTATTAACATTACCTATTAACTTTTTTTAAAACATTCATTAAACTGTTCGTTGATTTAAGGTACACTCTACATTAAAATGTTTGTCTGTAAAATTATGGCCTAAGTTCTAATAGGGGTGTGCATAGCATATAGTCAATTAGGCAGTGCCTACCTGATAAATGAATTGGGGTAGGCAGTAGGTACTTACATAATAATATGTGTGTTATTGATGAAACCACTAATTTTCATCAATAAAACACATTGGTAAGTATCTACTGCACCTTGAAATAAAACCAATGCCCGCCACTGAGTTCTAAGAGCTATAATTTAAAAACCCGTTTATTTATATAAGTTTTATTATTCAGTCCTTCTGTTATTTACCGTCCTCTATAGCTAAGAGGCGACGAGGCGAGCAAGTCGGACTTGGCGTCGCGCGTCGCCATCTCTGAGGTCCCGGGTTCGATTCCCGGTCGGGTCAATGTTGCAAATGAACTTTTCTATATTGTCTCGGGTGCTTGGTGGTACCGTCGTTGTTTCTCATTTATATAACCCAAGTGCTTTAGCTACTTACCTTAAGATCAGAGCAATATATGTTAGGTGGTCTAATATTTTATTTATTATAGGACCTGCAAAATATGCGTATTTATACGCGCCAATGCTGATCATGATCATTGCCAACTGGACGTTCTTCACAATGACAGCGTATAACATCTGGCGCCTGAGTCGCGGCAGTGAAGTTCTGCGTTCAGCCGACTCCGGCGCATCGGGTTCTGCGTCTGCGCGGAAAAATAACAAACAGAGGTAAACTTGCCGTAGGAGCTTTTTATAATCATACCAAATTCAAGTCCTTAATTAAGAAATGCTTGCTAGCGGCTAGATAACAGATACACATACTTCACATAACATAAAAAGGTTATTGGTACAAAGTGGTACAAATATTCACCACTCAAACATTTGCTCCGCGGGACCCTTATACGACGGCCTTCATAACCAAAGCGAGCATGCCGCCGGACTTGGCGTCGCCATCTCTGAGGTTTTGATGTAGAAACAAACTTTTCTAAATTTTCTGGGGTCCGGGTCTTGTGGTACCTTCGTTGTTTCTGATTTCTGTAACACAAGTGCTTTCGATACTTACCTACTATAGGATCAGAGCAATGTATGTGATGCATGTCATTACTAAATTCAATTTTATTCTAGTAAACTTTTTGTGAGGTTAACCTAGGGGACAAATGCTGTATAAGATGTTTTAAGCTCTCTGAACGAAACGGACTAGGTATTTACATCAATAATGATTGCTCACTGAACTTCGTTTTGCTGACCTACCACGTACCAGTATGATCTAGTGATCATACTGGTTGCTTGAGCCGCTCAAGGATCTTGATATTAAGTGTCAACGTCAGTCAAGATTGTAAACATTCTTTTAATGCTGATTTTACGTGCAGTGACAGTCTATCACAGTCACACACCGAAAAGACACGGTGTCGAAATGAGAAACATCTATTTATTTATGATGTTTTGGCTACGTAATTAAAATGCCTCAGTCGAAAAAACGCTGGTATAAGCTACTTTTACTTGTTCCTATGAAACTTATACCAGTGCAGCATCTTAAAATAAGTAAGAGAGACGAATGTAAATTCCTATATAAATTAAATCAAAAATGTTTTCTGGACTTCCAAGAGTAGGCAAATACTCCCTTGCGCATGAGAAAATGTATGTTAAAAGACCTTGTATTCAAATATGTTTTTACAGATTGATTGTGTACCTAAAACTGTCAGTAATAATGGGCCTGAGTTGGATCCTGGAGGTGGTCAGCTCGTTCTACCCTGACTTCACGGGTTGGTATATCACCGACTGCTACAACGTGTTCATTGGAGTGATTATCTTTGGCATCTTCGTCTGCAAAAGGAAGATCCTCAACAAGCTGAAGAAAAGGTGCTTACATACTACGCACTTCAAAAACACCGTGGAGGTAGTATGTCGAAGCCAACTAGTAAAAGACTATCTTTCGCTCAATCAGCATTCAACACATTACATTTAATAGTATCATTTTATTCAACGGGCAGCCTAGATTTTCGATGAGTAGGTAGGTACATGTTACTAAATATAGATAATTAATTAAATGACTTATTTCACCAGTTGGCTGCGTCATATTTAGATATACGTTACATTTAAAAGACTGCTATTGACTCATAGAATTGGTCAAAACGTCTTACCATACTTTTGTATTAATGAAGTTTGCTTTAGCTTTCTGCTTTTCACGCTTAGTTTGCTCGTTCGGTTAAGCATGATTGTATCTTAACTTAAACAAGAAGATACCATCCAAACTCACCGTGGCCTAAAGGAGTTTCTCTAGACTTTTGCCTGGTTAGGAGTTTCGACTTAGACTTATACAAATTATTACAATTAGATCAAATGAGTCCTATACTCAGACTGTCAGAACTCGAGAATCGAGAATCTAATCGCGATTCAGATATTAACCAACTTTAAAATTCTGGAGAAAAATACAGTTGTAATTCATTATCTGCATTATCATCAATTTAATACACTTTCTCTTGTCTAGACAGATTGATACTTGCATTAAAAAAATATATCGAAGTTCTGATTTTGCTTTCTTTTAAAACTTGGGTAATCTAGACCAGAAACTTTTAAAAATCTGCCTCGACTTGTATGCTCTAATGAAAATTTTATCGTTGTGTCACTTATTACGCAGACCCCGACCTAGATACCTAATAAGTATTCTTGTCAGAGCATCATTTAAATCATCAACATCCATAATCCCACAGTCGTGTAATACTTCCCAAAATCGATCAACATAGGTAGCTATCTCTCTTAATGCTGTTAACGATTTAGCGAACGATGCACAGCTATAGCCATAACAGCAATAAAACATCTATTGTGTCTGGAATACTGTGAATGTGTCAGACACGATAGATATATTCAATAGATCTAACAAAGATTGTATTTTTGCAGGTATACCAACTTCAAGCACACACACAAGTTCTCATTCCAATCCAAGAGTCAGACTCGATCAAGAAGTTCGCAGGATGAGTCACTACAGACTCAGAGCATTCTACTCCAATCACCAAACTGTACCCTTGTATCGTCAAAGTAATGAATTTAGCATAAAGGTAGTACCTTGCCTTTTCTAATTTATATCTAAATTAAAGGCCACGGACTGCGACGCTCCAAGCAAATTCTCTTGGCGCTGCAAGCGTCAGCGCCGAGCGTCAAAAACAATAGGGAGGTAGACTAACTTTTTTTTTCTCGGTCTATCAGGTAGATTATTATAAAGTACATGTATTTTTTTTTCTTATAACTAACCAGATTTGCTGTCACTTTTTAAATCCTAAAGTCCCAGGCGCGTTTGATCGAGTGAAGAACGTAATACCGAATCATGTTTGACCGATGTAATCTTGACAAAATTAAATAATAATAAATAAATAAATATTGGACATCACATACATTGCTCTGATCCTAAGGTAAGTAGCTAAAGCACTTGTGTTTTATAGAAATCAGAAACAACGACGGTACCACAACACCCAGACCCGAGCCAATATAGAAAAGTTCGTTTTCTACATTGACCCGACCGGGGATCGAACCCGGAACCTCAGAGATGGCAGCGCCATTAAAAGTCCGGCGTGTTCGCCTTTTGGCTACGGAGGTCGTCAAATGAGAACCGTGCTTTTAGGAATAGATATTTCTATCAACAGTGCATTCTGTGAAAGATGACATCGGTCAAACATGATTCGGTATTACGTTCTACACTCCATCACCCTAGCGCTTGACATGCCGCGATCAAGAAGGCGGCCGCGTCCTGTACATAATAAACAAAACAAACGAGTGGCAACAATTTCGTTTTGTGTTTGAAAAAATAGGAAAAAAGTCACGTGAAAAAATATAGTGGGTCGGTAACCCTGTATGTTGAGATGGATTGACAGCAGTTCAGCTCGATGGCTGTCTGCAGTCACGTTACATCTACAACATTATTAAAAAACTGGAATCAAAACTAATGAAGTAGTCAGATTCAATATCAGATAATATGTAAAACAGTGGGTAATATGATAATATGTACAGCTAGCAATACCATAAATAAACTAGTCTTATTTTATCATCTATAACTATGTAAACCCTATGCATTAGGACAGGTTTTAGGCTCCCCCCCCCCCCCCACACTAGCATTTTACATTTTTTTTAAATAAGTACTTTCTATTTTCTGAACCTTTTTTTTAGGTAGGGTAAGCCCACCAAAACATTATTTATTGCATTCTTATATTATTGTACCTACCTACGATTCGGAGTAGAAAATATTAAGTCAAAATTACATGAGGCGCTCTAAATTTGTGATTTAAAGTAAGTATTATATTTATTAATATAACTTTGATTTAAAGATGTTTTTGCTTAAAGAAAATTATAAAATCCATTATAATAGTCCGTGTAGGCGCAAAAGTAATTGAAATGTAAGCATGGCGATTGTCGATGTTTAATCAACTGTCCTAGCGTTGGCATAAATATTATTATTTACATGTATTTATTAGATAAAAACAATGACAGAATCTTAAAGGACATGATATTTTTGGTACTAAAAACAAAATAAAACGAACATAATACCATTTCAATAAACAAATACTTTAAAGGCTAAATTCTATCATTCTACACAGCTTTTAGATTTTATAAGAACTCTGTGTAATTAATATAAAAATAATGTTATTATAGTATATTATGATACGAGTGTGCAAAGTTGATTATTATACACGAGGCATTATTGTAAACGCGAGCCGCAGGCGAGCGCGGTATGGAAGCCGAGTGTCTAATAATCAATGCACACGAATTGCATACGACGTTTTTCAACAATTGCGAGGAAAAAACCAAACTAAAATCTAAAATACCTCCTCCGTTTTTGCTGTTTTTCTCTGGATTTTGGCGGCAACAGGCTATCACTTGCGTTTCGTGCCTCGATAAGTATTTCCGACGGGGTTGAATAACATTTTACTCGTCTTCACTATTAAAAGTAGACATTTTTGATAGTAATTAACCACACAGCAACAACTTTACCAAATATTTAGGGAAAATGGCATGTAAGTTTTGTTTTTATCGCGCGCCGCAATTTCGATGCGCGCGCAGGTTCAATAATGGCACAGGAAAAACTGGCTGTTCAGCCGGAGTAGCAGCGATTTAAAAATAAAATAAACTATAAATTATTGTTTCTAAAAATGATAGTTAAGATAATTTGTGTTTAATATACAATTTGATAAAATGAAATATTTATTTGTCATCTTAACCCTAAAATAATTTAATATTGGTAAAATATTCAATGTTCTTAGACATATCCTTTTGCTGGATTATAAAAAAAAAGTTTACATTACCGCACTAGTGCGATAATGTTATTACAGCACAAGTGCGTAATATGATGAATTATGAAACTAAAAACGGTGTTATAAGAGTCAATTTACGAGCAACTGTGTTGAAAAATATGTTTTATGCGTTTCCGAACGAAAACAATTGTTGTCTGACAGTGATTAATGTCAAATTTCTTTTTTCTTCCACCTTATACAGGCTAAGGTCTACGGCCATGCTCCCTAGTCATTAGTTATTTCATTTTCATTATTTGATTTGTTAAAAATCAGGAAAAAATAGCAGATACTTACGAAACGTCAGACAAACTTCCTCATTTTTTTTCACACAAAAAGTATCATGGGAACGTATAATGTTGCTGTTTAGAAGACAAAATATTTTTTTTGTTTTTAATTAATAAATTAAAAACTGGGTTCATTAAATTATTAAATCTGCAACCAATGCGTTCATAATCTTCTTTTTTTTCTAATTTTAATTCTACCTACTTTTACTTAACAGTTTCCAGTTTAAAGAGTTTTGATTTTAGTACCAAGCCCCATAGTAAAAAAAAATCATGTCCTTTAACAGTTATCTAGTCTTTCAGTGGTTTTGCAATAATATAATAGGTAATATACTGTTGAAATAAAAGAAGAGAAATTTTGTTTATTTATAGTATAAAGCACAGTTAAATTAAATACTTACATATAATTATTGTAATAAATAAACTTCTTAGAACGTACGCTTCCAATTAAAATACCAAAATCAAAGAGAAAAATAATAACAGTAGGTATTTATTGTAATAAATATTATTTATTTTAACTTTTTAAGAAGTAAAATGGATTCAAGTATTTAGATCGTGATACCAAAGATTAAGTTTAATTATATTATTAAGTTTAATTAATAAATAAAGCTACCTACAAAATATGTTTGTTCTTTTACTTTAGTTTTACCTGTGGCTTCACCTATCTTCATTTGGATAAATTATACAGGGATCCATTGATATATACTGGAAGTACCATATGGATTCAATCGAACAGTAGCATAGCGGGGGTGATTCCCGAACTTTTTGCAGTTATCTTGGTTCAGAGCAATTCAGTGTGCAGTTTTTAAGCTTTGTTTAAGCTCTAATACCGCATATTACAAAAAAAAACAATCACAAGTTTTTTTTCTGTCGAAATGGAACCAATATTGACATTTATATTATATTCAATACTGATTCTAATGAAATTGTTTGCATTTTTTTAATTTTTATAATTTAATTACTGAAATTTAATTTATATTTTGATTTGTCAATATGTACGGGTGTAATTTGCCTGAATAAAGATTTATTTATTATTATTATTATTTATTATTGATAGAGCCAAAATGCTCGAGAATCAGCCCTGCTAAGCGCCTTTTCGATTTGATCCATACTTCCAGAGACACCCCGTATAAATTGATGAATAGCACAAATTACGTATAGCGGAGGTGCGCTAGATAAATAATATTATAGTCATATATAAAATGACCTATGTTTTAACCAAGTTTAGACAGTTATTTTACAAGAAGTATTGTTCATAGGGTGTATTTTATTATACAAGTATGTCTGCCTGACCGTCTATTATCACCAGGCTCTATTTCATGAACCGTGATAGTTAGACAGTTGAAATTTTCACAGATGATGACTTGCCGCTATAACAATAAATACTAGAAACCAGAATATAATAAATATTCAAGTGGGCTCCTATACAACAAACGTGATTTTTTGGCTCGTTTTTAGGGTTCCGTACCCAAAGGGTAAAACGGGACCCTATTACTGAGGCTCCGCTGTCCGTCTGTCTGTCTGTATTTCTGTCTGGTATACTCCCGAGGTGGTCTCATTTACATCAAGTCAGATTCTGATGATGGGATCCCTGGGAAATCGAGGGCAACCCTCAATTTTTATAGGCACCCATAATGTTTTGCATATATTTTCTGACTCAATGCTGATTTTTGGGTCTGGTAATCATTATGTCATGTTGCTGACCTGATGATGGAAGCCACAGAACTCCTCAACGGATAGGAGTTAGAAGATAATACTGCATTTTGTCGACAGATTTTATTTCGCAGTGTGTTGAGCAGACGTGGAGCATATGAGGTACCAGACCGCCAATTTTTATTTACTGGGGGCGTACCCGCACACCCAGTAACGAAAAAAAATTTGAAAGTTCCTTTTTTAATTTGACTTGTTATTTAACGCAAGACCTTATCCTATGGTTTCCACACTAAAATAGCCGCCGTTCTGGTTGGAGTGTAGGTAAACCCTTTTCTTAACTTAAAAGTTTTCGTCGAAAAATTTTCCCTATATACCACCTTATTTTTATTATACCATTGGATGGGGGGTCCATAGAGGACCAATATTAGTTAAGGTTACTTTGCTGTAAAGTCATTTTTGGCGAAGTCAGTAGGGAAAAAATACAGGGATTTAACACTTAAAATTGTAAAATAAAAAAAGTTTAATAAAAAACTAAAAACCGACTTCAAAATTAAACTAAAAAGCGAAAAATAATATTGACTAAAACATACCTAATCAGTTCTTTTTGGAGTCGGTGCAAATGAACACATTTTAACTCTCGATGGCTGGCACCGACTCCAAAAAGAACTGATTAAGTATGTTTTAGTCAATATTATTTTTCGCTTTTTAGTTTCATTTTGAAGTCGGTTTTTAGTTTTTTATTTAACTTTTTTTATTTGGATTTACAAAGTTGAATTGTTGGCATAATCATAGTTCGTGTTAGTATTAAATAAGATCTTAGCTATCATATTACATCCTACTATAATAGTAAACGCAATCAAATTCTTCTTATATTATGTATCCAACGACTTGTTAGGCTCGTATGGAGTCAAGATACTTTGTTACACCAGTCGCAATCTTGCTAGGAGGTTCATTTTTTTTTTATCAATGTGAAGTTCTTCATCGTCTACATAATATTAATGCGCCCAAATCTTAGATCTTATTAAGTGTTCATATATCTACCACCTTTTTTTGAGTAATATAAGATAGGTACCTATCTTAAATTACAGTAGGTATACCTACTTTTTATTTTGTTAAATTTAACTTTTAAGTCTTGTGTAAAAATGCGCGAAACAGCAAGCAGATGAATAGTTGCCATTACTTACACTTTTTAGGCACAAATAATTTATTTATGTTTTGTAATTTATACTCGAATTATAGATATGTAGAGGATGGCTAAAACAGTGACGTTCAAAAATATTTTAATAATTAATATTTTATTCGTATTGAAAACGTATCCAAATCATCCCTATAGGCATGTTCAGCGATATTTACCTTTGTGGTTTTCGATTGTATTTGGTGTGTTTTGGGACTTATTATAAGCATTTGTCGGTAAGATGATTAATTTGTTTAGATATGTTTTCCCGACGTTTTTTGTGTGTTTAATTAAGTGCTGTTAAGTAAGTATTCATTCTTTCATTAAAAAATATTTTTAACATTGTTACACAACAATACAATTTATACACAAGTTGAGTAAATTTGGTCCATCAGTCGTTTCAGGCGATTAGTTCTTGCATATAAATAAATGGTACTTGAATAATCTTTTGACAAACTATTAAATTTAATAAAAATCTTAGAGTTCTCCTTCAGGGTTCTTACTTAGGTTTACTTTCCTACAATTGCAACTTATCTTGTGCACGCAGACGAAAAAATATCTGTCGTAAAATTAAAATAAATTAATATTAATTACTATAGTTCTATATCGGTACACGGATAATGAATATTAACCAGCAGCTGGTAAATTATCCATTATCCATATACCGATGTAAGCAGTCTGCTTGAATACCTACTTTAGTCAGGAAAAATAAATATTGATAAAATCGACTAAAACAATGCTCACAGAACATTTCGTACTTTCACCATTAAAAGTACGTAAATCTTAATTTTTCCTGGAAAATCTTAGGGTTTACACTAAATCGGACTTAATAGTAACGGTATAATTAACAGAAAACGGTTCTTCCAATTAGCCTTTTTACCCGACTACGGCGAAGCCAAAAGGAAGGGTAATGATTTTGGCAGTCTATGTATGTATGTATGTATGTATGTTTGTATGTTCCACCGCAGCGCCTAAACTACTGAACCAATTTTAATGAACGAGGTGTCAATAGATTCGTAACAATGGCCCGGGTAAAATAGGCTGTATAAATTTTATCAAAATTGTCTCAGACGGAATTTAAACGTCAGTTTTTAACCAAAAAAAAACTAAAATTGTGATAATCATCACGTGTTTGGTATCAAAAGAAAGGTCTTGGCTAGCACATTACAAATATTTATATATAATATATTGTTTCAGTCATAATCTTTACATTTAAATGCTTTGTCCTGAATGACTGCCTGACGGATCAACGCACAGCCTAAACCGCTGATCGTAGAGACCTAAAACTTGGAGTGTGTATTTTTTGTATGACGTAGGCATCCGATAAGAAAGGATTTTTCGAAATTCAACCCCAAAGTGGGTGTAACCGAGGGGCAAAGTTTGTATGGGACAACGTGATTCCATGGTTCAATCTACTTCAAATTTTGCATAAACATTCTTTAACTGAATTGATGGAAGATATTTTTTGTATTTTATTGAAATGCATCCCCTAGCGGGGTTAAAAAGGGGTAGAAAGTTATTTTGGGGGTGATTTGCTTCGAAGTTGATATCAACACTCCTTAGTGCTATAAATGAAGAACTAAAAAAAAATATTTTAAAGACGGTTGTCATGTCATTGTCATGTAGTGTCAAACATTATTTTGATGTGCAAAAATGTGTTCGTAATCTATTTATAAAACAAAGTCGTGTTTGTTAGTTTATTTGATCAGTGGTTGTTACAACACTTATAATTCGAGAACGGCTGGACTAATTTTAATGGTTTATAATTTGTTGGATTTGTCTCCGCTCCGAATAGTAGAATAAATAATTTTAAAAAATGGAAAAGCTGACGAAAAAAAACTGTTAGGCGTTACGACGTTCGCCGGGTCAGCTAGTTATTTATATAAGTAAAGTAACTGAACTGAAGACTGGACAAGATTTCTATATTATACAACAAAGTTCTGACGGTACAATGTGAAGGTAGTAAAAGGGAGTCTAGAAACCATTATTTAAAGCAGGAGCAGGTGACGCAATCATTGAGGATAATTTGCTTAGACGCAATTATCATTTGGGGCTAGCCAAGTAAATTATGGCGGACTGCAGCATCGCTCTGTTAATTATAACCATGAACATGGTAGAAGAGACGTTACTAAAACGGATGAGATTTGAGATAGCATACCAGCAAACCAAGATACCTACTGTACCTACAGACAATGATGGTGTGATAATGTTGTGATGACGTCAGTCTACTGATGGACATAGGCCTCTCCCAATGCACAACAGTGATTCCAATTCTCGGCTATTCTTTTCCACCCATTTCCAGGTTTAAGTAGAACATCGCATTATGACAGCAGATATTGAGGTTTTAGTTAGGCCAGAAATAGTAATGAGAATAAAAATGTATTAGTTATAATTTTAAGTTGAGTAAGGACCTAGGTATAATGATTTTATGTTTAGTGTATGAACATTATTAAAAATAAATTTCTTTTCTTTAATTTTGTCTTAGCAATTTACTTTATTTATTTTTCTATTGTTATTTACAAACACTACCGTTACTGGAAATAACCCCAATAATACTGATGGCTTAACGCGCAATCTGCTCGCGCGCTGCACGCGCGCAGCACGCGTTCCGTTACTGCAATCGTTTGGTGCGCCTCCTTAGTGCAACTCATGCAAGGCTTGTAGAAAGCGCGCGATCTGCAGAAACATAAAATGCAAGCGTGCGAGTTGCGCGTTTGCGGCGCATTCGCCAGACTTACGCGCCGCGAATGCGCAGGTGCGCGGCCTGTGAGTTACCTGGAAAGTGAGCTAGAATTGCACGCACGCACTGTAAAAGCCTTGCATGAGTTGCGCTATGGAGGCACACCAAACGATTGCAGTTAAGCTTCAACCAAACTAATGCGTTCAGCCTGCATGCGCGTTGGCGACTTCTCGCGTGCAAGGCCAGTGCACACCAAACGCGCTAGGTACGCGTTCAGTCCAGTGACTGCGTCCGCCTTCCATTCCGAACATACTCAAAATTAATTTGGTGATAATGTAAGATAGCCAAACTAAAATCGAAGCTAAAATTCTTCTATTAGCAGCAGTTATTGAAGATGAAAAAAGTAAAAAGAGTATTATTGGAAATAAATCAATTTATAATCAATCTCCTAATCATTATTGACGCGGGTTTCTTTTATATAAGTAGTAAATACTCAAATATTACAATGAAAGTAATATTGATATTATCATACTGTCATATCTGTCCGTGACATCAAATGAACGCGCCCGATCGTGCGTGCGAATGCTGTATTTCAAGCCAGCAGGACGCACCGGTTTGACCTCGTCGCTACAAATGCTATTGCACTATTTGAACGCCACCGTCCACGCCATCGCGCACGCAGGATGAACGCGTTGGTTTGGTCAAGGCTATCGCTTAACGGATCGCGTGCTGCGCGCGTGCAGCTCACCCTAACTTTTTTTCTTAGAATCGATGTAGATGTCGTGGCCCGATCTTAAAATTAAACACTTCATGATGTCCGGCCATTTCATAATATGGTCGTATTTCATAAAACGGCAAAACAAAACTGGCCATATCGTTTAAACGTCAACGTTTGATGATATGTTAATCAACGTTTGGCCATATCATTAAAATAGGTTTAAATACGTTTACAAGCTACTGGAATTTGTTTAATATTAATTTTCTCAATAGATAAGTAAAACAGTATAAATATTTGTAATTTTGAAAGAAAACTAATAAGTAAAAAGATTTAAATACATAACCTTACTAACCTCCCACATTACGTGTCAAACTCCACGACTTTTGACGTTGAGCCTTTTTTCAAGTGACTTTCATTAAAATCACCTAGCTTAATGTCTTAACGATAATTCTCTGCAATTTAATCTTCTATCTACACTTATTCACTTTCACAATTATTCAGGAAAACAGAATAATTGTCTGCCGCCATGTTTTACCACAATAACAAAGCGACATCAGCGCCTCTACCGGTGGATAATATAACTGTTTTAAGATATGACCACCAAACGTTTGGCCATTTCAAGAAGTAGTCGATCATATCGTCAAACGCTGACTGATTCATTGATCTGGCCTATCAACATCATGATGTGGCCAGCGGGTACTGTGCCGCATCATGAAAAATGACCATTTTATGAAATGGTTGGCCAAATCATGAAGTGATTAATTCTAAGATCGGGCCACGACATAGATACTACACGGCTAGTGTATTTGCTTGATCGGGAAACGGAAAAATATTAAATAAAAAAATAAGTTTAAAAAACTATAACCCGACTACATAGGAAAGTGGTCTAAAAAGTACGAAACAAGTAAATAATTTAGATAGAAATCCAGAAATGCACAGGTACAAAATGGTCAAGGTAGAGCCGTGGTCGTACCCACTGTATACCTACTATGATTATGTGGGTGCCAGGAACACTTCCATTGAACAGACAGTCATGGTACTGTGATGGTAGGTAACAGTGGGTGCGACCACGGCTTTACCTTGACCATTTTGTACCTGTGCATTTCTGGATTTCTATCTAAATTATTTACTTGTTTCGTACTTTTTAGACCACTTTCCTATGTAGTCGGGTTATAGTTTTTTAAACTTATTTTTTTATTCCTCTAAAGGTTTACAAAGATCCACCAGAGGCAGCTATAGTAGGGGTACAAATGTTTGCATTTTCTATTGACAGTAGACTTGATATTAAATTAAAATAATTCAATATATTGAGTAATCAAATGTTAAACAATAACAATTATCATGCCCTCTAAGCAGTGTTCATTCGCCAATATTGCTTTTAAAACAGTCAATATAAGCAGGATGGTGTAAAATGTTTGTAAAGCTACGGCCAAACAAACGCGGGGGCGTGGGCGTGCGCGGTGGCGTGGGCGTGGGCGTGCAAGCCAGTTCACACCAAACACGTGGACATTAGGCGTTCAGGAGGCCTAGCACGAAAATGTATCTTTCGCTCGGATGTATAAACCTAACAAGAAAGAGATTAGTCATAAATGAAGTCAAAGAAAATTATGAATGTTAGTCATAATAAAGGTATCTAATGATGTTGTAGAAATTATGATTTAACTATTTTTATCAGATTATTTGCCGATATACTACGAATATAAAAGCGCAACCCTTTTACTAAATAAACAAAGAATTTTTGTAGAGTTTTAAATTTATTTTATTTACTGAGTTTCGCATTAATTAATTCCAACGCGGTTACCCGAGCGAAGCTATTTGAAGATGTAGGAAAGAAAAAAACCTAGTTGGCTTCACTCATTGCTTATCGGAAAAAAATTATGAGCTTTAAACGTAATTATTTATATTATCGTAGTAGCGCACCATCTGTCTGTTGAGCCTGTCACGTCAAATGTCATGTCCGCGCATGCAGAAACTCAATGTCAAGCTGCACGCGTGATGCACGCCGCCGCTCTCCGCGCTGGTGTGAACTCGTCGAAACAAATGCTATGGCACGATCTGAACGCCCACGCCCACGCCACCACGCACGCCACCGCGCACGCGTCTGTTTGGCCGGGACTTTATAAGTACCTCAAGTTGACACAAAAGTGTTTGGAATGGATCCGTTTATCGCAAAGAGATGTAACATTTGAAATATAATTAAACATTTAATGTGACGTCTAGACTCTATGGTTATCACTGCATGACTAATTTCTCAGTAGGTTCATAGGTCCTACAAAAGCTGTCATTGTAAAATTTCACTAACCAATATTTAATTACATAAAAGAGTTTGATGTAAAAGCGCAATATAATTTGAGTCAGTACCTACCGAATAAGTAATAATTTACAAACGATTTTACTCATCTAGGTAGATAGGTATAATAAACACACTTCAGTAGAAAATTTTATCAATGATAATAAATCTATTTCAATAACAAACCTGATTTTGAATTTTTTACATCATCATCACCAGCCTATATCAGTCTACTGCTGGACACAGGCCTCTCCAAAAGGAGGATTTTGCCATGATCGCCACGCTTGGCAGGCGGGTTAGCGATCGCAGTTTGGCCAATGGTGGAGAAGAGACGCTGCTGCCCGTCTTCTTGTGGTGGTTCTCCTGTAGTCGCCTCTTACGACACCCATAGGCAATTCTTTTAACGTGCCGGCACCACACGACACACACATTATTTTTTTACAGGGTCATTATTTTTTTTAATAATTTTCGTATGATGACAATTACTTTCAGATTGGCTCGAACCTCGGCTTGGGCCGTGTCGTTCGAAGGGTGGACAGGGGAGAACCAGCCAAGCTCGTGTCTGTGTCGGCCGAAATGAAAAACGGGGCGGGCGCGGTGAAAAGAGCTACTATGTTGATCAAACTCAAATTTTTAAGGCGGTTGTTATACCTAATGACGTTGTAGATGCGGAACCTAACAAAAAGATTTAGTAGGAGGAAAACAGGAGCAACCATCATGAAAAGTTGTAATACGTTATAATTCAAAATTTCTTGCCCTAAGCATCCCATAAATTTTTTACTACATATAAGTAAGTATTTAAAACATCAATGATAATGAATAAAAAATAAATAAAAATAAAAATTGATTATTTCAGGTACCTGTAGATCCATATATAGGTTAGTAATACAAAATTTTCTTTAATTCTAATGTTAGTAAATCGTAATAAGCTAGCACGAGTTACAAAGATTTCCTGTGCGGAGACGGACCATCATGCGGGTGGATAAGCCCCGTGATCATATTAGAGAATTGCATGGCAGTCTCTGGCTCTGCACAAGACATTTCCATTTTCCACAGCGGCGATGTGTATCTGTCCGCTAGGGTCCTCAGAATGCTGTTGTGGCTGGCTCGCACCCTTGTAATCAGGCAGATGCAGATTTTTTACGTATAATGGCTTAAATGGATAATGCATTGATTTTTTTTTTTAAATAAAAATAACCAAAATATTCGTTGTATTTACCATTCTGTCGAAACTATTATCTTTTACATTATTATTAATCTATGCGTCGCGTATGCCGTGTGACCTAGCAAAGACTCGCAATCGAGTCGCTGAAGTAGCCATGGGGGATGGTAAGGCTGGTTTTAGCGGTGGGTGGGGGGTGTCCATTCTATACGTAGTACGTAGTAGTATTATTACATGTCATCTGATCATTTATTGAGTCTGTTTTGCCAAATCAGGAGCTAAAGGTAATTGACCATAGACGACGACATGTGTTCTGATGAAAATTTGGTTCAATTCAATTGCTTCAGAGCCTATTTCATCTAAATCATTGACCCAAATTCTCATCGGAAAATCAGCTTCAGCAATGAGGCTCATTTCTGGATGCAAGGGCATATGAACAAAAAAAAACCTCGAATTTGGGGCAATAAAAGCACATTCCACATGACATTCAAGAGTGTTCAATGCATCTCAAGTCGAAAGTCTTCATTTTGGGCTTGCGACGTCATCGGCCCGGCAATCGTGTGATTTGACCCTGTTAGACTATTTCTTGTGTAGTTTTTTTTTATTAATTTGTCCCGACGTTTCGGGATTCCAATATGCCGTGTTTAATTACATAGGCCGTGGTCGCGGGAAGACTAGTGATTAGGCCGAAACGCCGGGACAAATAATAAATAAAAAAGAGATGTTGCATAATTAACACATTTTACATTATTACATTACATTACATTAAAACATTTTTATTATTATGTCATCGTAATACTTGTTGCCTGAAATAAATGATATATTATTATTATAATACCCTTGCTGTGTAGTGTTAAATAGTCTTCATTTTGGGCTGGCGACGTCATCGGCTCGGCAATCGTGTGATGTGTAGTTTTCTGAAATCGCAGGTCTATAGGAATAAGGTACAAACCTAATGTAATCGGGCAAATTATAAAAGACTCTTGAAAAACTGAACATGTCGGTTACGGAAATCGCGTGAGCCGCGGCGGACATTTGAACAATGCTTTATTCCAAACACAATGGCATCGATAGGCATTATTTTAGACGAATAAAAAAATCGGTCAGGTTACGTCAGGGTCCCTGCTGAAAATTAGCGTCGTGATATGTCCCTGGCTGTCACGACAAATGCTGAGCCTTTTTGACACATTATTTTTGTCTTAATTTTTTGTATTTCTATTTTATTCTGTGTATGTGTGTCAAATAAATATTTTTCTATTTCTATTTCTATCGGTTATTAATATCTTACACACTCTTTAGTCTATTAAAATTTAAAGATTAATAAAAGACCCTTTATAAGCCAAATCATGCGAACAAAAACGGTTTTTTACTGTTTTTAAGCTGGTAAACTGAATGACACAATGGTTTCATAAGTTATTATAATATAGAGAGAGTATCAGCCTTTATAAAGTAATAATAGGAAAGCCATTACGAGTACATTAAATCACCAAATGACGTCAATTATGTGGTTTTCCTTTTAACTTATACATAATAATAATTTAACACCAAATATGTATGAGGATAGAACAATATGTTCACGATAATATGCATTATTATTGTAAGGTTCAAAATGGCATTAAATGTTTTACTGTACTAAGTTTTAGCTCGATCGATTACATTGGCTAATTACGTTAGAATATACTTACACGACTTCAGCCGAATTATTGATTAGAGCTATCTTGTAGAAGACTAGTTAGTGGACGGACAATTACCAGGGGCGTACACTAACTATTGAGCTGCTTACTAGTAAGTTGGCCATAAATGAACTAGACAACGTATGTCGAAAGAGGTAGGTAAGTATTACAAAAGGCCCAAACAAGAAATCCGAAGAGGATATAAGAACGTATGATACGCAGGTGCAGTCAGTCTTAGCGCGCTAATTTGTTATAATCACATTAGACGTTAGGCGATAGCTCGGACGGCGGTAACTTTCGCTACATCAAAAGTATATTATTTAGCGGGCCTCTAGTACGTTATTGTGGCTACACATTCATTCGCTATACGAACTTGTCAAAACACGTTTACAGTAAAACCTCTTAGTGAATTAGGATACATGTGTAGTCCGCTAAAATAATTGCCGATAGAACTCTTTAGAAAAAAAACTGTGCAGAATCTTGGTGGAAAACTGTTTTTATAGCACTGAAGAGTTTCTGACAGGCGTATCAAGTGTGCAGTCTGACAGGTAGTTCCGTGACCCCTAATAATTTTTCTAAATATATAGGTTGCTGGTTCAAATCCGGCTCGAAGGACCAAATTTTGGGGTCCTTCAATGGGAAAGGGTGTCAATCACGCTTAGAAGTTTTTAACCGTAGTACAGGCAGAGATATGTAAAATATCATGGTCGTGACTCGTGAAACTAGTAAAAGCTTGTAATAAAAAGCGTAGTAGCGCTGCGCAAACTAGCAAACTCTGTAAGAGACGGGTTGACGTTTATTTTTACCAGACTGCCAAACAACATCCAACACTTTTTTTTTTTAGTAAGTTAGTATAAAGTCCGCGGGTCCATTGTTATTCAATTGTTATCTTTTTTTCCGAGCATACAGGTTGAGTATGAACGCTTTATTATTACTGGTTAACGGGAACGCCTTCGAGTAGGTATACTGTTTAAGTTCTACTAATTCATTATGACCTTATTCGTTTAATCGTGCAGTCAGTATAGGAAACGAGCACGACGGGCTTTTGTTCACTTGTTTTCCAGTACTGACTGTACGCGATTTGTAACATCCTACTATTACTAGAAATGCGAAAGTTTGTGAGAATGGATGGATGGATGTGTGTTAAGGTAAGGTAATAACTACTGTAAGGATTTTGAAGAAACTTTACAGTAATATGGCTTACATTTGTTCGCACAATATGGGCCATACTTGGCCGCACCACTTCGCTAGCTTGCGGAATATTAGTAAAAGGTAACACACAAGGTATCCACCGACGACACCGCGTGCTTGCTTTCAATTAATTTATTTTGTATGAAGAATGAATATACCTAATAAACTCCTAAATAGAAAAATTGTTTATTATTACTATCCCTGAGCTAGGCTAGGACCCCGAAATTTGGTCCTTCAAGCCGGATTTGAACCAGCGACCTATATATTTAGAAAAATTATTAGGGGTCACATCTGTCAGACTACATACTTGATACGCCTGTCAGAAACTCTTCAGTGCTATAAAAACAGTTTTACAACCAAGATTCTGCACAGTGTTTTTTCTAAAGAGTTCTATCGTTAATTTTTTAGCGGACTACACTTTTATCCTAATTCACAAAGAGTTTTTAATGCAAACGTGTTTTGACAAGTTCGTATAACGAATGAATGTGCAGCCACAACAACGTACTAGAGGCCCGCTAAATACTTTTGATGTAGCGAAAGTTACCGCCGCCCATGCTATCGCCTAATGTCTAATGTCATTATAACAAATTAGCGCGCTAAGACCGACCACACCTGCGTATCA
Source organism: Anania fuscalis (assembly GCA_950371115.1). Classification (NCBI taxonomy): domain Eukaryota; kingdom Metazoa; phylum Arthropoda; class Insecta; order Lepidoptera; family Crambidae; genus Anania; species Anania fuscalis. The sequence goes on from OX493335.1 coordinate 4,495,184, forward strand.
TACGTACGTATATCCTCCATTATCAGCCCCAGCATAAGAATAACATCAAATAATTTCAGGTAAAGTCTTCGGATTTCATGTTTGGGCCTTTTGTAATACCTACCTACCTCTTTCAACGTACGTTGTCTGGTTTATTTATGACCATAACTTACTAGTAAGCAGCACAAATTACGTATAGCGGTGCGGCGCGCTATCCTTTGTATCCTTTCATTTGGCCAAATGTTGTTATTAAAACAATAATTTCTCTTTTAACCATAACAGGATAAAGTAAAGAACCTAATTAAATGTAATTATTTCCGGCAGTTCACAATAGCCTTTGTACTAAACTGTACAAGCGGAACAATGTTGAAAGTTATCCTACTCCTAACTCTCTGTGTCTGTTTTATAAATAGTGAAAAACTGAAATGTGACCTTAAAGTTGTTAAAGATTTACAAACAGGAAATACAGTTGACAAAACTGATTTTTGTAAGGACAAAAGTTGCGTTTTTCAAAGGTGTCGCGAACAGAATACTATGTTGGTACAAATAGCAAATGTAACAAAGTGCCTCTCTACGGATTGGGTAGCAAAAAATACCTCTATAATCCCAAACGTCCCCTTGTTTAAAAGCGACTATTCAAAAAGTGAAAAAAAGTTAAGCTATGTTATCTTATACAATTCAACTATGCAGAATATTATGACTGCTAAGAAATGCTGGGACAGTAAAATTAATGTGATTCCTTCCGGGGAATACGCTTTTCTTGAGGTAATATTATAAAAACAATAATGCAAGCCGAACGTACACGTTCGAACGTAGTCAAAATGTTGTTAAGCTGATTATTTTGTGCGTTAATAATCCAATTCAATAGCATAAAGTTAATTATTTTTATTTGCGCACATACTCACATATAGATTTAGGGTCTGTTTCACAGATAAAAATATGTCGTGCTTGAAAATCGTGTCAAAATCGTGTTTATCCTTGAGTTAATAGTTATCCGTAAATTGTGAAACAGGGCCTGTTAATAAGTAGACTGCTAAATAGATTTTTCGTCCATAGCGGGAATATAGTTTTACGCGTTTTCAGTTTTTAATTTTATGTAAAATAATTGTATTGTAATTATTATACCTGTTTCACAATGTACGGATAAGTTCTGCATTTGTTCTGAATAAGCTATATTTTACTTATCTGAAGGATAAACACGATTTTTGACACGATTTTCAAGCTATTTTATCCCCTACATACTTACTTATCTGAAGGATAAACACGATTTTTCAAGCACTTTTATCCTTGACATATTTTTATCTTTTACACAATCTTTTTAACATTAACAGCTGTATAATTTGATTGCATTTGACTTAAAACTTCAAGAGATTTAGACCTAATTATTTGATATTAATATCAACTTGATACAACTACCGGCGCAGAGGTTGAGCGCTGGGCGAAAGATGCTCAGAAGATCATTCAGATTACGTGATTTGGCTAGTCGTGCAACGCGCCTGCACCGCCGGCCTGGACTGGTTGTTAGGTCCACGCACCCACGTCTCTGATACTCAGTCTTTGCCCCAGTATTCAACATCGGTACCGAGGATTGTACTGGCAGTATCAAGTTTCTAGTAAAAATTAGATTTTTTGACAGACAGACAACGAATTGATCGTATAAATTATTTTTTTTACTCCTTTATAGGTTTTGATGTAAGGACCTATTGGCCCTCTGAGCCTATGCAATGCAAATATCGGATTCTTCGAGAAGTCTTGATATAAATTATCTTGTACTTTGCAGGACGGGTCACTCAGGATCACATCCTCGGGCAAAAACATCGTGTTAAAATCACTGGAATTTTTCGTAGATTTGCGAATCAGGCAGTCTGACGGTCGATGGGTAGGGCCAGAGGCCTACATAAGTTTATTGACCAAAGAGGTTGAGAATACACAGGATGTGTACCAAGCCATAGGTATAAACTTCATATTTTGGATCACGTTGATAGGGTTGATATTTTAGCCGTACTCTGACTAATATGTGGTTGGTATTATATATCTCACAGATTAGTCAGAGTACGACATACTTCCTAATATGTAGAAAAATATCAGCTTTTTTCAGGACAGCAAATCTTTAATTCTTGATTTTATTGTTGGTTCTCCAATAAACTGAATGAACTACCTATTGCTGGATATAATGAGAACATTGGTTGCTTTTGTAAAATTCTTGGCACCTAATTAATGTGCATTGGCAATTTCATGCAAGGTTTTAGCAATTCCATGCAAGGTTTAATTGAAGATAAATAACACTTGAAAAAAATCATCGACCTCAGGTGGGACTCGAACCTACGTCCCATCGCAAAGCACTCGACTGGCATGCGATGGGACGTGGGTTCGAGTCCCACCTGAGGTCGATGATTTTTCAATTGTTATTTATCTTCAATTAAATTGTTTAACCTGATGACTGATAGTTTTAAAAACAGAACTTATGTAGGTACCTAGTCAAAGAACCGTTTTTGAGCAACAATTGATTAAAAATTAAAGACGAGAAGAGAAAGACGGTAAAAGCTAATTTTAGTTTCGGAAAGAATCTTACGCAAAAAACATTCTTATTTTGCCTATTTAAATAAGTTTCCAATGGTATTTACCATCTAGCCACGACAACGAACTGAATTCAATCCTGTGTTTCACTTAAGGTAGAAAAATAAGACTGCAACTTTTTTTTTCAGGAATGCTTATTTCCTGCGTCTTTTTAACCCTCGTGTTAGTTGTCTACTCCATGTTCGAGCAACTCCGCGGACACTACGGCAAAATGCTCATGGCATATGTCGCCTGTTTCACCGTTACCTTTGCACTAATGGCAGCAATGCGACTGGGCTTGAATGCTGAAGTGATTAACGGGACTTTTTGTAAATATATTAGTAAGTTAATCTAATCAATAATTTTTTGCATGAATATAGGTATTAATAATTGAATGGCCGAGTGATTTAGATTCCTCCACTTTCTATAGAAATATTCTTTGTATATGCATGCATGTTAAATTCTTTAACTGATACAGAACTACTTTTTATAGAACTTTTAACAGTTAAAATTATTTTGTTGTAAAATGATTTCCATTCTTATTTTTTAGGCATCATGATGTACTTTTCAATACTTACCACTTTTTTCTGGTTGAACGTGATGTCCTACGAAATCTGGAACACCTTCAGGTCTGTGACTTTTAGTACCTACCTTCGGTTTACTCCTTAGTATTAATAAATACTACCTGCACTATATAAGCAGTATAAGAACCCGTTCCATGTTGTAGGTTCTAAATGACTTTCGACTCAAAATTTACATTACACTATGATTCCCTGCATTTGAATAGAACTTAAATACTTTTCATAATACACTTTAACCGAAGCGTCGTCGAAATATCGCTCGAATAGAACTTTAGGTACCTAAGTATACCTACTTAATCTAGTCCTCTCACTATGGGCCTTACTTGGGCTCAAGGTTGCAAATTGCCAACCAACACTGCACAGCGCACTATGTAAAGGGCTATGATAGGTGTTTCTTTACGAGATCGAATCAGAAATGAGTAGATCCGTGAACAAACAAAGGTCGCTGGCATAGCCCGACGGATTCTAAGTTAACGTGGCAGTGGGCGGGTCACATAGCACGTAGAACTGACGGCCGATTGGGCAGAAATGTTCTGGAATGGAGACCACGTAACGGCAAGCGCAGCGTGAAACGTCCACCCACAACGCAGACAGACGACCTGGTAGAGGTTGTAGAAAGCCGCTGGATGCAGGTCGCTTCCATCGGCCAATCTGGAAGTCACTGGGGGAGGTCTATGTTCAGCAGTGGACGTCCTGTGGCTGAAATGATGATGATGAATCTAGCTCGCTAATACCAAAGTGTGTAATTCATGTTGCAGACCCAAAAATAAATTTCGATCACCACAGTCACGCGAACACAACCGAAGATTTCTCAAAGCTGCTCTGTATGCGTTCGGGGTGCCTCTACTTATACTGGTTGCGGTTGTAATCATAGATGAACAGGGTCAGGGAATGACACCTAAGTTCGAAAGCTGCATGCATTCAAGTACGTACTTATGAAGATATGATTTAGATATCGCAACCAACTGGTTGAAATAGCCGTTCAATTAAACGGCTAGCCCTTTCATTGAACGATGCCATTCAACAACACGCATCGTTTTAGAGGTGTATCACTCACTATAGCATTTAAAATATTCAACATCACGGCCTTAAAAGCCGCCGTAACATAGAATTAGTATATTTTTAAATCACTGCGAATTGTTTTTTGGAGAATCAAAGTATCAAAATAAGTTTCCAACGTCATTTAGAAGTGCAAATAATGGAGTGCCATAACCAGCGACTCAAGTGAATTTAACATTTTCTACAACATTTTAAAGAGAAATTGTACAATAATGAAATTTTGTTGTAATTTTACGGATATTTTGATACTGAATTAGAGAATATAATACTGAATGTTAAATTGTTACAGAATCAGTTAAAATACTACAGTTAATATGTGCCTTGAGCTTGTGGTTGCACAGCGTCAAAATATCTCCTAATTCACATGAAATTGATATTTAACCAGTTAGCTGAACGTCAGCCAGCTGTACTGTTGAACGTTGCACTCAACCACTCGGCTAATCGACGTCCAGGCGTTTGGTTGAATGGTGTTGCTTAATAAAAGGGCTAGTCTTCCAATCAAATGGCGATTTTAACCAGTTGGCTGCGACATATACATTATTATTTGCTTTACGTAAGTCTTACAAAGAGCTTAAGAGCATGGCGTGGCGATTCTTTGAAGTACAATGTGTACCTAGCTGATATATCGCAAAAGCTTAAGACACCCCAACAGAGTTTTATTATAATAGATACACTTAATAATAACTAATATTTTATTTTATTTGTAAATTATACGGCCTTACTACAAAAAGATAGACACGTGTTGAACACCTGTTTACAGATAAGTCAACCATTTTGAAATGTTTGTTAGTAATATGTCTCGAATGTCTTGAAATTGGTTGATTGATTTTAGACAAGTGCTCAACGCTTGTCTATCGTTTTTGTAGTAAGGCCAATCATGTCTATTTGAATTTGTAGAATTACGACATTCATTTTACCATTAACGTAAGCGCATGTCATTTTGCGTGCATTGATTTCACTGCGTGCGCCCTATCAAGGCGGCTTGCAAAATTCAAAACTTCATATTCTTTTACAGTACCCAATCTCATAACTTTGTATTCTAAACTAAATGTAGATGTATAATTATCAATTCCAGAAAACGTCCACCTATATCACTACGTTCCCATGACAATATTATTATTTGTGAACGCAATTTTCTTTATAATGACGTCGTACCATCTCTGGCAGCTGGAGAAAAACAAAACTTTAAATAGTTCAGAGAGTAGGATAACCAGACATAATCAAAACATGTAGGTATATTGATTACTTAGTTGTTTCGCTTTTTGGTCTTCAGTTCAATGCTGAAACATTACTCGGCATGCGAACAACATAAAAAAAATTTCGTCCCCAATCGGGTACGATATAAAAACATAATTATTCCTTGGAAGTCGGATCAAAACCGCACTAACTTTAACCCAGATAAGCCTACTGTCCTACATATAGGTCACCTAAATGAAAAAATATTTCGACCTGTCAATAATTAAAAAAATACAGTTTCAGGCTTATCTGAGTTATATAACATTTTAAACTTTCTTGTCTTTCTTGTTCTTGGCCTAATTACATAGACCCGCGACCACGAAAAACAAAAAATACAGTGGGTAGTTAGCTAATTTTCTTCATATCAATTCAATAAAATATACTCATGATTTACGATTTAGCGAAAGGAGATTAGGAGACCATATCTAATATGCTAAGGGTAGATTTTAAGGGTATTGTTAATTGTTGTGCCTATTTATTATATAACACAATTGTAATAATCGTATTTTTTATTTTTCAGATACGGTCTGTACTTAAAGCTATCAATGTCGACTGGCCTTAATTGGATCATTGACATAATCGGGGTGTATGTTAACCTTCCCACCTACATAAGTTATATTTTTGACACCTATATTATCTTACTAGGTGTTATAGTGTTCTTTGTTTGTGTGTGCAATAGGAATGTGCTTAAGCTACTTTCTAAGAGGTGAGCTATAATTTTATAAGTTCTGCTTAAGTTCTATATAGGCTATTTGTTACTTATCTTATAGGATAAACACAATTTTTGCGTTTCACGACCGTCAAATACCGCTATATTAATTCAAGCACTTTATCCGTACATTGTGAAACAGGCCCTTATTAGGATGTATGATAGTAATAAGTTATTTATAGGTTATTATTAGTAATAACATTGTTATATTAACTTGGCGTCGCCATCTCTGAGGTCTTGGGTTCGATTCCCGGTATGGTAAATGAGGAAACGAACTTTTCTATATTTTCTTAGGTCTGTTTGGTTTGGTACCGTCTTTGTTTCTGATTTCTATATCAAGTGTTTTTTAGCTTTACTTAGGAACATAGCAATGTATGTTAGGTAATGTTTTCAAATAGGTACTACTTATTACATATTAGTATACTTTTAATAGAAACGAGAAATTACAAGATACAAACAAAAAGGTAAAACAATAATATCATTAGGTATTGTCCTTATGTTGTCCGTCACTTTTATTTTTGTTAGTTGCGTGCTTCCCTCGTGTTCCAATAAACGGATACCTATAGCGGCAAAAAAATTTTGTCATACAAATCGGATTCTATAATAGATTTTTTAGAAAATAATGATTTTAAATTTATGAGTTCACCATAGTATATATATGCGAATTTTAAACACCTGTATAAATAAAATATCGACACTGTATTCGTGATATCATTGATTCGTCGATTACATTACTTATTATTTTAGAAATCATGTCTATCTATTTAACTAATGTTTTGCTTTATTTCAGGTTTGCAATCAACAGACGTTTCGTGAATCAATCGACTTTAAGCACAACGGCAACGCAAGATAGCAAAAAAGGCAGAAGTATTAAAAAGATGGAAACCAGTGAATTGAATTCATAGCCTATTTTTAAATACAATAACTTTCGACCTCGTTTATTTTAGACAAGATTTCATGCATGGCTGTTAGACAATTATTGTTTTAAACCCTCATGGCAGGAGCGTGCGGTGCATATAGGCAATTAGGCAGTGCCTACCTGATTAATGAAATGTCGTAGGCAAATAAAAAAAGGTACTTACAAATGTGTGTTTTTGATGAAAACCACTGATTATCATCAATAAAACACATAGTAATTATCTACCGCCTACCTCGAAATAAAACCAATGCACGCCACTGTTTCATGGTCACTAACATCAGAATAGTTTGTTACGAGATTGCTATCATGTACCTTATTTTTGAGTTCCCGATATTTCGGCACTGTTGCAAGCGCCATGATCACGGACACTGAGTAACAATCAAAAATAAGGTACGTACATGGTAGCAATCTCGTAACAAATTATTCTAATGTTAGACAATTTTTTTATAGCGTTAGAGAATTAAATAATTGAATAATATTGACATTTGTAATTTTACCTATTTTGATATTTTAATACGATACTGAAATCTTTTTATTTGTGACATTTATAAACATTTTACATGCCATTCAATGGCGAAACATGTCAGACCTTTATTTTTATTATAACTTTATGTATGTGCCATGATTGAATAAAAGAATGAATTTGAATTTCACATTAAAATAAATTGAATTATTAATATTTATAATTTAGCAGGTAACATGCTACGACGCGCGCGGTTACGATATATACCTTAGTAGGTATGCTTCCTTTTAGCAGGCAACTTAACTGTAATCAAGAGACAGCTTATCATCCTACTAACACCACATACCTAATGTCAGAACTCTTTTGTTTTAAAGTTTAAAATTATTTTTTCTTGATAGGTTGATAAGTTGTTGCTAATCATAGTTACGTTAATTTACGAGTAATATGTAAAAAAAAATATTTTAAAGAAATCAAAAAGGAGATTAAGATTTTGACTATAAGAAAATTAATAGTAGATAATTATTGAATGATACAATTTAATTTTATTACGTAAAAAGTTGTAACTATACCTACGTCGTCCCACTGCAAGGCACAAGCCGAAGCTTCGGACCATAGTACACCACGCGGGCCCAGTGCTGATTGGTGGAGGGGTGTGTTGTGAGGCCGTGACTAAGCCTTACTTCTGTCAGATGTAATCAAGCCGCCATAAGACCTCTACAGCCCGGTTCCTATAACCGAGAAACGGTTGGTTTTGCTAACGGATGGTAGGAATTGTCAACTTGGCACACTCAAAAGCGTTCCTATAAATAACGCTTCGTCAAATTTTATAGGAACGACTATAACGGCTCGTTACTTTTGACACCAATACGATCAGTTGCTGATGTACAGTCAACAGCACGTCGACCTACCCCAAAAGTCAAAAATTCTCCAATTGATTTTCAACTTTAAGCCTGACATAGAGAGTTCATTTTCAAATGAGAAAATTTGACATTTTCTGGTAGGTCGACGTGCTGTTGTCGGTACACTACCTCCGCATAGTACAATATAGCACCCGGTGTAACTAGGCTTCACGTTCACGATCAGTATCAAGCGATATCAGCCGAGACCAACTTTTAACGTGCCTTTCGAAATTTTAACTTACATTTTAATATTTTAAATTGATTTTGATTTAAAAACCCTTCGCACTCGCAGTGCAAGATGCATCTTGTTGTTGATCGTTGCTGTCGCATACTTACATACATTCATATCTCATAGGCATATTTGGTTACATTGAATAGCGATTCATTTGCCTGACCCTAAACTAAGAATTTTGCAATGACACGTTTTGTCCGCGTTAATTCGTTGTAAAATATTTTAATTTCATTAAAATTAAACCAGCCAGCGAGTCTATGGCCAACAAGCCCCATTGAGTGCGGGTCCCCTCCCTCACATAATATCTTTTCTGCATCTCTCATGTCATTGCGCTGGCACTATCACCCACCCCGTGCAGAGGCGGCAAGATCTTTCTCGAGTAATTTAATACTCAAGATCTAAATTAACTTGTTCAAACACTTACACAGCTTACTTACTTTTCTTTTGCATATCGTTAATCATCGGCACACCACACAATACCAAATCTGGTAGGTATGTACCATACAATCACACACATTCAATCACGCGCTGCGAACCCCCCATAAAGTTAATATACAGGAATAGAGGAACAAACGGCTGAGCGAGCGAGATGCTACTAGCAGCAACACTGTATGATAAAAAGAGATGCGTGATGCGTCATAGCAGAACCGTTTTTTGGCAACTGTTTGACAGCTGGCGGCACTTAGCGGCACGCTGAGAATTCGGGCTCTGTAAATTTTCCTGTTTTTACTTCACATCGTGAATATTTTTGAGAAATAGTGCTTTATAAATATGGTGACTTGTTCAGTGATTGATTGTGGTACCACACAACGACTTAACACCAAAAAATATTCATTTCTCAGGTAAATTAATCCAAGTCGACACCTCATAACTTTGGATTTATTTTTGCATAAGCGCTTGAAATTTTAAGTGTTTAGTATGATAGTTCTTTTCTTAAACCATTTACTTATGTAAGAAGCAAAGATTGGATACTCATAATGCAGAATTAACGAATATCTTGTGTAAAGAAATAATTTTCGTTTTACGCTAGGGCTGCATCAAGTTATCGATGTTTCGTTTCCACTGTCTTGGTATCACGCGGTAGACGAAAATTAATTTTATGTTTTAAATTACTGTTGTTAAAAGTACCTTTATGAAGTTTAGTTATGAATTATCTGGAAATGTAATCCCACATAAGATACTTAGCCTATACATAGGTATAAGTTTTTGATTGCTCGAATATTAGGCACTTTCTACTACACATACCTACTTAAGAATAGAATAGAATAATTTATTTTCTAATTACATGGCTATTAAGAGCTGTAATAATATTAAAAGTAGGTACTTTCATTGGTTATTCATGTATCTTTCAGATTTTCTACTAATTCACCAGGAATATATGGCTTAAAATAATCGATCGTCCAATCTGGATTCCTAGAAAACATTCATGTATATGCAGCAAACATTTTGAGGATAAATTTTTCAAGACACAAAACGAGGAGCGAAACAATTTTTGATGAAATCTTCAATTCCAACTAAGTTTGTTCCGGTAAGCTTAAATAAAATCAATACTATTCTTCTGCTGATAATTAGCACCATGTACCTACAGTTTTTCAAAAGCAATTAAGTAGGTATATTTATAAGTTGGGTGTGCCTTTTACTATCATAACTTTTTAATTTGTATTATTGGAAGTCCGAAAATATTTCTCATACCATTTTACATCGTGATGATCACTCTGGGTAAAAATACACAATATAAATATATAAAATACTTATGATCGAAACTTAAAATTCATAATATTACTAATAATACACCTGGTTTATATTAATATTTGTTTTCATATATTTTAGAAATTTTAAAGAGACAAATTTTCAACTAATATTTTAATTTAGCGCTCGCCTGCCGCTGTTGTGGCATGCTAGCTACGCTCGCCGCTAGCTTGGTAGCTTTGCTAGCTACTCTTTTTTTTTTCATTTTCACAGGTCAACATAAAGCTTAGACGCATAGTATCGTCCTAAGTTTATAGAGATATTGTATCAAGTATTGTATAGAGGTTTTTAATCTATCCTTCTGAAGATGTAATAAATGTTTGCTTCATCATCATCATCATCATTTCAGAAACAGGACGTCCACTGCTAAATGGGCATCCCCCAGTGACATCCAGATCGGCCGGTTGGAAGCGGCCTGCATCCAGCGCATAAAGTGTGAAAAATACTTTAGAGAAAAATAAAAACACATTTTGATTTTGATAAGAACGTTCTAAATATTATTAGTGTACTGATTTTGGAAATTATTTTGGTGCCTTGATTGCCCATTCGTTTGAGTAAGATCCACTTATTAGTCACAGATATGTCATTATAAAATGTATAATTGAAACATATTTACCGTTAAGATTGAGGTACGAAACACAATTGAAAAATGTATCAAAGCTTACTTTAAGAAATTATTTAAACAAAATCATATTTTCCGAGGGCAGTGAGAATTGATATAAGTAGGTACCTTTAAAGCATTGATAAAACAATGATTTAAATGTCTTCTGTGTTTTCCTTAAATATTATTACTTCACTTGTTCACCCTGGGTCGTATTTTCAGCCATTCTAAATCCCTTCCCATCCTATTTTAGTTTTAATAATTCTACGACTGTAACTAATAAATATAATCGATATCGATATTAATGTGTAATTGTATACATCACTGACACGCATACATAAACAATTTTACACACACAAATGTTTTCCAATTTCGGTTTCGTTTGACAGCTCGAGTTTGTTCCTCTATTCCGTAGGTATATTACCTTTATGGAACCCCCCGGCTGCGTTCCCGCGCATATTTTATTCTTTTTTGACATTCTTTTTTTTTTGACAGCAGACAGTATTGTCCAGGCACGATAGTAGGTATATAACCCAACCGTGGTCCAGGGTACGTAGTATTATTTGATCAGTGGTCCAGGGTTTTATTAAGTTAATAGGTATAAGGTTAGGTCTATACGCTGCCGGAATCCGTGTTAGCATACGCAAGAATCCGTTCCAAAAACGACCTTATTGCTTAAGTAACCCGGTCCGGTTTCCGGCTGGGTGTAGACCAAGCTTAAGCTTCTTCTTGTTTTTGATGTATTTAATACGACGGACAACAGCTCGTCGACCTTCCACAAAATGTCAAATATTCTCATTTGAAAATGAACCCTATATGTCAGGCTTAAAGTTGATAATCTATTGGAGAATTTTTGACTGTTGGGCTAGGTCGACGTGCTGTTGACTGTACATTATTTATACAGAATATTAGGTAAATGGTATAAAAGCCAAAACTAGCCTATGTTAACATAAATGCATATAAATAGTATTGTGAAGTTAGAAATTTAGAATCCGATTAGTATGTTTTTTTTTTTCAATAATGATGATATCAAATTTCTGACTTTTCCACAGTATTTATATGCATATGTTAACATAGGCTGGTTTCGGCTTGCTATACCATTTACTTATATTTAAATTACACTATTATATTTAAATTTCTTGCTTCTAGGGAAGCACGGGGCCGGGTGCCTAGTAAGAGTTGCACAAAACAACCTAGTCACATAAATCGGTCGAAAAGTAATACAAATAAACAATTGACTTTTTTAAAAAGTCTTAGAGCAATGCTCTAAGGAAAAAGTAAGCGACGCGGCCATTTTGTTGCACTCGCACTTACTAGGCCTTCTGGGTGCTTAGTACGAGTTGCGAAAAACAACCAATACATAATACAAATTAACATTGACTTTTCGAAAAAAGTAAGCGACGCGGCCAGTTTATTGCACGAGTCGCACTAAGGCCTCGTGAGTTCACCATAGCACCACTACGTTTATGGTAATCGCGCCATGAAACCACCCGGACTATGTAAAAATGATAGAACCAGTCCAGTCGATTGTAGGTTAGTAAGTGGATCTATCTAGTGAATTCTAGTGTTCACTAAGTAGTACACTAGATAGATCCACTTAAGAAAAATTAACAAATTAACATTAACGTTACGAAGTCGCAACGTTAATGTTAATTTGTTAATTTTTCTTTCGATTTGTGCTAGTGCTAATTAAATAAAAACCTAGGTCCGTGAATAGCCTTTGTTTTCTGATTTCCGACCTTTGTGTAACCTTCAACTGTCAGTCCCTAGTATGTCTTCTCACTGAGTCTAGATCTGTCCCATCCCTAAAATCTTGCTAGCTTTGTAATTGGTTATATTCTCTTTGCCTCTCATCATGATTGATTTTTGCCGATGAATTACACATTTCCCTGAATTCCCAGCTGTTCAGCTGCAGCATCTGCATTGCGCCTGCCTCAACTTAGTGCACTTGTTAAACTCGTCCCAGATTTTATTTCAGTCACCATGTCGGCCACGGTGGATGAAAGGTGTGTATTTTGTGAAAAGTGTTGAAGAAATTGAATACTGTAGCGTTTCCTGCAATGTTATCACTGTTTTACAGGATTTCGGACGAGCTTGAAGCTTTGGAAGCTATTTTGATGAACGATGTTGTGGTCAAAAAAGTCAATGATGTCCCCGAAATTATTGAGACTGTCGTTCACCCTTCTACGGGCAACGACGTTAATCAGCAGTTCGTGTGCGTTACTTTGGAAGTTCATTTGACTCCGGGTTACCCGGACATTTGCCCTGAAGTGATCCTGAGGAACCCTAGAGGTCTGGACGACGAAGTGCTCAAGACCATACATACACAAATCAAGCGAAAACTGTTGGATTGTATAGGACAGCCTGTGATTTTTGAACTGATAGAGGTGAGTTTTTTTTTATAAGAGAGACTAATAAAATTGTCTATAAAATTTACTCATAATATACACTCAAATATTATCCTTTCAAGTGGCGAATGCCACACACACAATCTGTCATCGGTCCGCAGTGAGCCAAATGCCATACAAGGGTTTATTTTAACAAAATAACTTTAAATGATGTCACCTTATATACATTTTATTCGGAATCCAAATATAGAGAAATCAAACAAATTTATAACTAATAGGAGTGTAATTTTATTGAAATAAATCTGTTTTTATTTTATTTTAACAATAATAGAATTACTTTCAATTTATATTCATATTAATATGGATGGTACTAATGTAGTATATATCTACGTGATTGATGTATTGATGTATTTGTAAGAATATTTATTTAAAAATTTACTAAGAGTTGAGAGACACTGTGTTTACCAGCAGCTTGTTATAAAACTAACAATTCAGGATGATATACTACACAACGCCAATTTAAGATTGTAGGAATTTACAATCACATCATTTTAATTCATCCTAAATATCCTGCATCCTATCCTGTATCCTACCAGACTCCCAATTATATCAATAATATCCTGTTTTTAAGGCCTTAACACGCTTGAATGACCTTGACGCGTCGAGCCCATACAATTTCACGTGTGCGAAACACTCTCGGAAAATTGAAAAAACATGTTTTTTTAAATTAATGCCACTAACGAGTATTTTCAAATAAATCTCAATTCAAAACATGTATATTTCCAAAATGTTGTTTTGTGTGAAAACAATAACGAAATAGCTTGTTCCGTTTAAGAGAACATTTGCAATTTATGAAAAAATAGACACTTTTTTGTGCATGCTTTAATCCAAGGGGCTTAACGGAGAATTAAAATTATTCAATTAAAGATGTTTATTAAATCCTCTTCTAGCATATCGCATTTTACAATATATGGTATTCTGACAATCTGATTTTCATATTTGGGTGGTGTTAAGGCCTTAAATAGAAGTTGTAATAAACGGTATGGTTTTGTTATTATATTTCTTTTTGTCAAATTGACATAGAATGGGCCAAATGGCAAACTCAAGCCAACCAGCATTGAAGGGGTAGTTAAAGCATCTGCATCAGGTGCTATATTAGCATTGTACCACTTGTAATTTAGAAGTGGTTGAAGTTGTTAGTTACTTATTAATTATTGTCTAATTAGCATGAGTAACTAGTTCCTGAATCAAAGATGTCACTTGTTTTCTTTTCAAAAATATAATATAGTTTCTATATTCCATAGCTGATCCGTGAGAACCTCACCCAGAGCAACTTGCCAAGCGGTCAATGTGTGATCTGCCTGTACAACTTTGTTGAGGGAGATGTCTTCATCAGGACACAATGCTACCACTACTTCCATAGCTACTGCTTGGCCAGTCACCTGATTACGGGTCAGAAGTATTACCAAGAAGAGGTCGACAAGCTCCCAAGCTGGCAGCAGATGCAAGCACCTCTATACCAGGTTAGATTTTCCAGCAGGTTGGACAGAATTTTCCATAGTTTTTAGGGTTCAAAACATTAAAAGAGAAAGAGGAACCCCTTTTAAAATCACTTTTTGGCCTCTCAAGATCTTAAATTAGGAATACAGATCTGGCGAATGGTGAGCTACACCTACTTCCTGGAACGCTGGAATTGATCGCTCGCGCGCACTACCGTGCGCTTATATATATATTATATACTTGTACCCAAGTCTTGCATGTGTGGCGCTTAAGAAGCGCACCAAACAATTGCAGTCGCCAGATCTGGACGTACCGTTAGGATTGCAGACTTTCGGTCTGTGTCGCGATTTCCCAACATATCAAAATGTTAACTTAGACTGTTGTTCACAGCAGACGTGCCCGGTGTGCCGGTGCCGAGTGATTTGTGACGTGGAATCCCTGAAGGTGGCCCCCCCTCCGGTCGACTCGATCACTGCTCCACCTTTCTGCTTGACTGCTGAGTTGAAGGTATGGTCTGGATAGGATATTAAACTGTAGTATTTCTACAAAATAAGAAAAAAATCACTAATTAATTAGTTTACTTTCGTCTAGAATTTGATTGTCCTACTGTTTAAATACAACTTTTTCTATGGAACCAAAATTTTAATTTTTTCCATTAACAAATGTAAAACAATAAGTATCACGTGATTTACCAATTGTTAATTCATTATCAAAGGGTTCTGAATCAGTCTTGTTGGTCCTGAGGACTTGGACAAGTATGAATCGCTCCGCAACGACACGATATCTAAATTCGTCTTTGCCTGTCAGATAACTACAGCAATGACAATTTACCACTGGATTTCACGACTGCATTTGTCAATCAGGTCCATACTGGCCCTCATAAAATTTTTGTTCCTATTTTAGGTTTTCTACCGTTTTGTATTCTCACTCTTCATATTTTTTTCTCATACTTTTTTTGTTCATACAATTTTATTACCACTATCGGAACTCATAACAGACAGTTCTCATATAATTTTTAACCGACTTCAAAAAAAGGAGGAGGTTCTCAATTCGTCTGAATGTTGTTGTTTTTTTTTTTTTTTTTTTTTTTTTTTTTTGTATGTATGTTACGCGATTACGCCGTCAATTATGGACCGATTTCAAAATTTATTTTTTAGTTTGAAAGGGTATACTCCAAAGGTGGTCCCATTTCCACGAAGTCAGATTCTGATGATGGGATCCCTGGGAAATCGAGGGCAACCCTCAATTTTTATAGGCACCCATAATGTTTTGCATATATTTTCTGACTCGATGCTGATTTTTGGGTCTGGTAATCATCATGTCATGTTGCTGACCTGATGATGGAAGCCACAGAACTCCTTAACGGATAGGAGTTAGAAGATAATACTGCAATTTGTCGACAGAACGTATTTCGCAGTGTGTTGAGCAGACGTGGAGCTTATGAGGTACCAGACCGCCAATTTTTATTTACTGGGGGCGTACCCGCACACCCAGTAACGAAAAAAAAATTGAAAGTTCCTTTCTTAATTTATCCTGTTATTTAACGCGAGACCTTATCCTATGGTTACGACACCAAAATAGCCGCCGTTCTGGTTGGAGTGTAGGTAAACCCTTTTCTTAAGACTTAAAAATTTTCGTCGAAAAATTGACCCTATATAACACCTTATTTTTATCATACCATGGGATGGGGATGGATGGGGGGTCCATAGAGGACCAATATTAGTTAAGGTTACTTTGCTGTAAAGTAATTTTTGGCGAAGTTAGGAGGGAAAAAATAGAGGACTTAACACTTAAAATTGTAAAATAAAAAAAGTTTAATAAAAAACTAAAAACCGACTTCAAAATGAAACTAAAAAGTGAAAAATAATATTGACTAAAACATACCTAATCAGTTCTTTTTGGAGTCGGTGCGAATGAACACATTTTAACTCTCGATGGCTGGCACCGACTCCAAAAAGAACTGATTAGGTATGTTTTAGTCAATATTATTTTTCACTTTTTAGTTTCATTTTGAAGTCGGTTTTTAGTTTTTTATTAAACTTTTTTTTTATTAATACTTTCATTACTAAGAAATTTTTCAACTTAATTTTTTTACATAATAATTTTATTGTTGTGTAAAATGCTAGTTAGTGATCATAATTTTCTTATTCATAATGACTTTACTAAGAAACTATTTTAACTTATAATTATAATATTGGTAAAATATATATTTCGCGTAAAATTATGTCATTGTAAACCGTTATGTATAAGAAGGGTGCTAGTACCAAATTTAAATGACACAATTTTTAAACTTATATTGTAATTTAATTTACACGCGTTCGTGTGATCACTGTTCTCACCTAACCTAACCTCGATGAGATTTGTGATAAGTTTAACCATAAAATGATTTGACTCCATCAAGTGCTCTTTCGTCGTGAGACGACTTAAATTAAGATATTCTAACCGTTTTACGACTATTAGATACCCTTAAATAAGGCCTTCCACCCTTAAACTTATTTAAACTATCCAGGGTATTACCTTAGGGACTTAACTTATGAGATAACCAGTTTCATTTACACTTATGACGAAAAATTATAATAAAATAAATTTAAGTGCAAACAAATTTATGATTTTTATCATTATGAATATCAACAATTAAGAAAAATAACACTTATGATTAAAAAATATATGAAAACAAATATTAGTATAAACGAGTTGTATTACTAGTGATATTATGAATTCCGATGAGTATGAGTTTTGATGATTAGTATTTAAAAAAAAAATGAAGTGTGATCATTATGATGTAAAATAGTATGAGAAATATTTTATGACCTCCGATAATAGGACTTAAAAAGTTGTGTGAAAAAAGGCGCACCCTTGTCATTCCCATAGTTTTTTTTTTGCGATTTTGATGGTTGCTCCTGTAAAACAGCTGCTAGCTATATTTGAGCAGTCTACAGTAGTCACCTCATTAGACGAAAATTGACTTATAAATAAACCTTATAATGAAATCTCTTTTTTATTATGATAAATGTTTTTTATTTGACATTGTACAGGCTCTGCAGGTGAAGATGTCTGCCTTGCTGGCCCGCCAGGTCGCAAGGGGAGGAGTCGTCGGAATGGGCGATAACGGACCCCCACCCCTAACTATCACTTCTCCTTCTGATAATGATGTGAGTACCTATGATCTATTCAGCTAATTGTTTAGGTATTCAACTGTACAAGCATTTCTTTAACGACATTCAGTAATGATGTGAGTTATATTTAAGTTAACACTATACACACGGGTATTTAAGCAACACATACCTCTTTTTATTATGTTACCGACGTTTCGGCCTAATTTCATAGGCCGTGGTCGCGGAAAGGCTGGAACACGATTTCGCTGTTGCTCCCACAGAAAAAGTGGTTGATATCTACAAAACAACAACTGATTACTCGCTTTTAAAGAGTGTATTTTCTTTTGCACTATCGCGGGCTCCAACGCCTTACCGCTTTGTAGAAATATTCCTGTGTAAGCGCATCGCGCCCGTCACGCCCCAACTCGCCCTGATTGGTTATGCATTTTACTACGTTTTACTACAACCAATTAGATACATAGAAGCTTGCTTGCTTGTGCCTAAACACCTATTGTCTTGATTGAACCCAAAACATAAATTAACGTAGGGCGTGGCTTGAAGTAAGTGGCGATGAGGTGCTTGCAAGCAATTTTAGCTTTAAGTCTGGTCAGGCGTCGAAGCCCGCGATAGTACATCTTGTAATCTGACGATTTGTATTTTGTCCAACTAGGGCGGCTCTACCAGCCAGGAGGCTGATAAGGCCGAAGCCCTCGCGTCTGCCCGCCCGCATACATCCAGCGAGAACGCGCCCGGCTCACCGCAAGCCCGCCCGGTCTACCGCGGCCCATACCGGTAAGTACCGGTTGTAACCGGTTTTTTTATTTCCTTAGGGTGCGTTCATATGACACGTTTGTATGGTTCCGTACCCAAAGGGGTAAAACGGTACCCTATTACTAAGGCTGTCCATCTGTCTGTCTGTCCGTCTGTCACCAGGTTGTATCACATGAACCGTGATAATTAGACAGTTGCAATTTTCACAGATGATGTATTTCTGTTGCCGTTATAACAAGAAATACTAAAAAGCAGAATAAATAAATATTTAAGGGATCCCATACAACAAACGTGTTTTTTTTTGCCGTTTATATAGATAATGGTACGGTAACGGAACCCTTCGTGTGCAAGACCGACTCGCACTTGGCCGGTTTTTTTTGCGCTGACCAGACGCTTGGGGCTGACGCCGCGCGACGCTCGCATGCAAACCACGAAGATTTAGCAAAATGAGCTCTTATTTAGCATCGTCCTGAGTTTATTTGACACGAATTCTATCGCTGACGTTCACTGACGTCATTTTTTTTGTTTGTACGGGCCATTGTTATACAAATAATAACTACCTGACAAAAGCAATGTTGCACACCCTACACCCCCCAACTTGTAACCATAATAAATGTTAAAGTGTTTTATTTTGTTGGTAACACCCAAAGGTTAATTACCCAAGTGATAAGCTGACTAAAATACAGCATAGAATTTCTAATCATAGATTTAATTGTTACAAAAAAAAGTAGGCTCAGAAAATATTTTTTGTAGTTTGCGCTCCTTTGCGCTCTTTGGGGGAGGCTTACGTCCTGCAGATCATCAGACGTGGTTTTGGTAAATATCCCGCTGGCTGGAGGTCGGTTAGAGAAGCTTATATTTCCGTTTGTAATACGGAACAAATTCAGTTTTCAGCATAATTCAGTAGAACAAATCTAGATCTAATTCTCTGTATCACTCATAAGTCTTCCAGACATGGGATCCCACTGAGTTTAGACACACATGCCGGCGAGGGTTCATACAAAAGTCATTCATTCATTCATTCATCGCACGCAGCCTGTTGCAGTCCACTGCAGGACGTAAGCCTCCCCCAAAGAGCGCAAAAGAGCACGACGTCCCGCCTTTTTCATCCATCCACTACCAGCCATCTTCCTTAGGTCGTCGGTCCATCGAGCTGGGGGGCGTCCTACCACTCGAGAACCCGTTTACTCCCCCTGATCATCAGGCAGAGGACTAAAGTAACGGATATCTAGTCCAAAAATGTAATGAGCTTAAGTGGCAGTGGGCTGTCTACATTTGTCGCAGAACCGATGAAAGGTGGAGTAAACGAGTTATTATAAGTGCCCATCATTAATAAATAATGTTGTCCACAGAGGCTTCAATCGGCGCGGGAAGCCGGGCCGCCGCGGGCGAGGCGGGCCGGCTGGCTCGCGGTGACACGCGCGCCCAGCCTCGCCGCCTTCTCCCGCGTAGCGCCGCCCCAACATCCGCACCCCCCTCTCCCCTCCCGAGGTAACGTATCCTCCCCCCACAGTAAACACCACAAACACCAAACTTGAACTAGTGGCTTTGCACTCACATGAGACCAACTTGCAGGTGACCCGATATCTTCTTGTGCAAAGTATTGAAGGAACGAGATACTTGGCACCGTTTTCAGTACACACCATACTTGTGGATATTCAGTCACCAGAGACATACTTCCAGATGACCCGAAATCTTCAGATGCAGAGAATTAAAGGAATGAGATCATCTTCTGTATTTCTGTGTTTGCAAAAATGTAGCCCTAACGGTGAAGGCGATGCGAGATATGACCCTAAATGTAAAATATTCCATCCGCACTTTTTAAAACTGAGCTCTTTTCAACCTTATGATGACAAAGACACGAGATACTCGGCTGGTCACGTAGTATTCTTATCTCCCTCTTTACAAAAGTGTAGCCTTTATGATAAGAGAGATGCGAGCCACTTCACTGATCACCAAGTGTTAATATCTCCCTCTACGCAAAGGTGCAACGCCTCTAAGCAAAAAATAACGTTTAGATACATTTGCTCACTTTATGCTGACTTTCAGAAGGTGCATTTAAAGAATTCTGAAATGAATATCTGTTTCGAAGCAACATGGAGTCTTAAAAATATGCCGGGAAATAGTAAGATGATCTTAAGACGAAAAATATGTATCTCTGGAAAAGATATAATAAAACTCGCCTGGAAAGCTTCATCTAGTGGGTGTAGCAATGATGGGAATTGGTCATCGCCTTGGTTATTTTGTACAGGATTCACAAATAAAAGATTTGTACACTTACCTGATGCTGTACACAATAACACTAAAAAATTGATCAACTCGCAAGAAAGTCAATTTAGAAAGATTAGGGTAAGGTACAGCTCCAATGGATCCAAGGAGTATAAATTATCAAAAGTGGGGATGGAACTGATCTTTGATGTTCAGAGATGTGGAGTGCGTGGTAGAGGATGTCTAGGTCTCGGGTCATTCTGCGAATTGTACTCATGTGAGCCGTCATATGCGGTTTCAAGTATTCTAGTTGCCAAATTCGGTGTACGAAAGAGTGAGAGAGCGTCATCCGTCACCACTCACGTGGAATTAAAAGTCTATATCGTGGTACTATCGTTTAAAATTACAGGGTCCTATTTTACTGAACTATCGAGACTGACGATTTACCCTATTTACCCAAACTTTAATGTACGGAACGCTCGCACAATATTAGCTTTATTGCATTACTTTTAAGTGTTACTCTTCTAAACTTTCATATCCTCAAAAGTGGACCATGACGCTCGATTAAATCGGGCGACGAATTTATTTGTATAGTTATCGATGACATTTAGTTAACACTCGTTCTGTGATATTAATCCTGGCTACCGTTTAAACACGATATATTTTATTTACAACGTTATTTCAGTAATTTTGTACTTGTATGTACAAAAGTGGATATCAAACTGAAAAAAATAGTTTTCAAAATTGTGCTATTGTTATTACCAAATACTATGGCCATATCAAATTATAATATCGACTGTAGAATAAAAAAAAATATTATAACTTGTTTGAATGGAGCCATTTTAACTAATACACAAAGTACTTCCCACCTTTTCCCAAGGACCTTACTTTAAAAAATAAAAATCTTAGTTTGGGTAACTTAATTTACTTTTTTGTTGTTATGAACGTATAAATCGTCAGTCTGTTGTATGTTTTTTTTACAATATGTTTTAAAAAAACATTTTTTTCAATGGATTAGAACAGCTTTATTTAACTTTATTAAAACCTAATTGGACATAAATTTACTATGTCGCGAAGACTTTCAAGTCTACGTTTGTTGACAAAAAGAGTACTGAAACCGCAAGTATAGCCTACAAAATCCAGTTATAAAATAAAAATACACTACTTCAATGTCAAAAAGAAGCGCACACTGTCATCTTTATAAATTTCAGTTACAACAAAATAAATGAAAAATACAAAAAAAAAGTAGTTTTGTTGGTTTATATGAATTGATTAATAGAAGTAGATGCTTTTGATTGTTTCAATAATTTTTATTACTCTTTTTTTTAGTTTTTTTTTATTATATTAACATAGCTTTAGTTTTATTATTTTTGGTTACGATGGCATTATGCTGCTGTGATGTTGACGTTCAACAGTTTTTGTGGTTCAGTATATTATTCACATGCTCGTTTCAATTCGGCTTATACCGACTTAGTTGCCAAGGGGCGGCGCAAACCCATTTTAATAAAATATTCGTTCAGTGTTCTCTTAGCGTAAGGTACGTTTCTGTGACATACCCTAGTCAGAAAGCAAAACAGTAGTAGTGTGTTGAATGTTCGTAATATTTGGTCAACTTATTGCTCAGTCAATCTGTTTACTGGCTACCACATGTTGATGTCATGATACGTTCCTTACGTGATTTTGAAATGTTTTTAATTTTTTATTTAATGTTATTGAACGGAAGGCGACAACTAACTCAATATCCACTTTAAGCTGAACTTTCATAGCACAGGCGAGCACAATTGTGAGAGTTCTGCTTATAATGAAAACATATACGAGTAACTTCACTTAAACCAGAGTGTACTTCTTCGTTTAAAAAAAACGGTATTACTCTCAGTTTCAGTTTTTATAATGGAAGTATGCTCTTGATCATAATTAGACCTAACAGCATCACATTAATATGGTCTTATTGTGATGATGTATTAAATCAATTGAGTCGGCAAAAACCATGTCACTTGCTTGACTGGTACATAATAGTTCTACTCAATGTTCTGCAGTACGATTATATACAGGGTAACTGGTAAGACGAGCAAAATTCTTAAACAGGATATTCTGTCCATTAAAATGAACAACTTTTACTATAGGATCCATACCTAAATCGAGAAAAATAATTTCACCTTTCCATACCTCGATGATAATGTATGGAGTACTAGATTTTTTTAGTGTTGGGACGTTCGGTTTATATTTAACCCGTTTGCTCGAAAAACAAAATTACTGATAACAATGGCCCCGACACACACGTGGGCGCGAACCGAAAGGATTAAAGCTGGTCAATTTAATAGGTAAAATAATAACCTATTAAAGCGATTTCCTTGTTTAACCTGCTACCCTGCGTTAATTGACAATAGTGCCATCTTTGAAGACGCTCCCAACTTTCACTAACCAGTCGACATTAGCGCTCTATTCTATCGTAGTCTATTCGTCGTAGTGTTCATGTGCACTCAGGTAATTAGTGTGTATCGGCAGATTTTAACACAAGCGGAAGGTTTGCACATTTGTACTGTAACTGTCTTATTCAGAGTGCATTTACTAATCCAGACTAAGCTTAAACCACTGATTTTTGTACGTTAAAACAGTGGTTTAACCTTAGTCCCGGAATAGCAAATGCACTCTGAATAAGACAGTAAGCGATTAGGAAAAAGAGTATGCGTGTGGATGGCACTATCCGTACAATTTGCAATCAGGGTCAGTACTTTGTGCAGTTGCAGAGCCTTGAGTAGATCGATTTTAGTAACTTGACTCTGTTCTTAACAATTATTGTTTAAAATAATTTTATTTAATTTTTAAATTATTCTTTGTTTAATAAAGTTAATTGAACAATAAGTTGACCAAACTATCAGTATCATAAAATAAGAATAAATAGCTGACTTAATATATTTGAAAATCATTATTTGAATCATTACAATTTTCTGAAGAATTCTTTCCTATTTTTCGTTTAGCAAAATTGTCTTCAAATTTTTGAATTACTCATTAGTAATTTATTATTGTTTTGTTACGTATTTTTATTGAATTTTATAGATTTTAGACGTAAGTTTGTGAATCTGATGAAGTGTTTATATTAAATATTTTTTTATAATTACACAGTTTTGATAATACTCATTTTGCAAAATTGAAATTGTAATTATCAATAAAAAAAAGAATTAACACAGTTCTGCGCGACTGTATCAAAATTATTTCTGACTTAGATTTATACCTTATATTCACTTGTACAAATATTTTGTGATGTCAACATTCGATGGCTAAACTGTAATACTAGAAATAAATAGTTTTCTGGCGTTATCCATTAGATGTTACCGGCCTTAAGTAAATAAATTGAAATGTTAAATACATATTAAGAAGCAATCAATTTAATTATCAATATTTATTCAAACATCTGCTTAATTTAAAAAAATACATTGCTTAGAAGTATTGCAACATTTGCATAAATCTAAAATGAAAATTGGTTACTTGTTTAATAATGTAAGTAAAATAATTCAAAATCGGTTTGTCCCAGGACTATGTAATTTATCCTAATACGCTTAGAATTAACATGTTTGCCCTTAAATTGGTTTGGCCGGTAACACACACAAGCGTTTTTGAATTGAATCTCGAAAAAGTTAAATTTAATGTATCCTCGTACAGTACCCGGGACCGATGTTGAACACTGGGGCAAAGAGTGGAGATCGCATTGCGCATCTTACGAGACGATCATCGTATCAGAGACGCGTGTGCGCGGATCTAATAACCAATCAAGGCTGGCGGTGCAGGTGCATCGTACTACTAGCCAATCACGTAATCGTAGTGGTCTTCTGCGCATCTTTCGCCCAGTATTTCAAATACGGTGCCGCTTGTTGTATTTTATTGATATTACAATGATAGCTTAATTTTGGGATTGCTTATATTTAACTTTTATTTATGATTCATACTATTTATTATTCATTAGTTTTATTGAATTAACAAGTTACATCACCAAATAATTATACTTACCTCCAGGTCTGTCTTTTTCATTGACATTTGTATCTGCAATATGTACTCACTTTGTTATTATTGCACTAAAGTTTGAATAGTTTTACATTCCATTGCGAATTTTAATTACATGTTCAATATTTTTGTATTATTGTCTTTATATTAATTAGGTATCATTTACATATTGGCTAAAGTGAATAAAATATGTACGCGATTTTTCACAACCTTGACGACCTCCGTAGCATAGAGGCGAACACGCCGGCCTTGGCCGCCATCTCTAAGGTCCCGGGTCCGATTCCCAGTCGGATAAATGTAGAAAACGAACTTTTCTGTATTGTCTCGGGTCTGGGTGTTGTGGTACCGTCCTTGTTTCTGATACTTCAACACAAGTGCTTTAGCTACAAACCTTATGATCAGAACCATGTATTTGATGCTGTCCAATAGCTTTTATTTATTTATAAGCCAAGATTTTATAGCTCCTCGCTATACGCTTACATATATATATTTTATTTTATTTTTTAATAAATATTGGACAACATCACATACATTGCTCTGATCCTAAGGTAAGTTGCTTAAGCACTTGTGTTATAGAAATCAGAAACAACGACGGTACCACAACACCCAGACCCGAGCCAATATAGAAAAGTTTGTTTTCTACATTGCCCCGACCGGGGATCGAACCCGGAACCTCAGAGATGGCGGCGCCATTTAAAATCCGGCGTGCTCGCCTCTCGGCTACGGAGGTCGTCAACGTATTAATATGACTGGTACGGTAATCTTTTTGCTACCAAGGCGGCAAAAAAATCATTTTACGTTGACAAAATCACAAGTCAACTTGTTAATACAAATGCAACAAATTATTATCATATCAAATAATTCGATTGTTTTATTCACTTTAGTCAAGTGTCAATTTATTTCCTTCAACACGCGTGGTTAGATTGGGAAATCGTATTGTAAGTACTTACGCATTCGTATTTATGAATTAGATGAAAAATTTGTTATTTATTCTATTCGCAGCTATTGTAATTTAAGGATAGTTGTAGTTTTTGTCTTTTCGGGTTTTAATGTAACCCTTTTTGAGAATCTATATGTCTGTAATCTATTTGCCGTAAGATAAAAAAGAATGTTTGCAGTGTTTTAGTGAGTTTGGGTTCCTAAAATGAATTAACGAAATCTAGACTTCGTTGTACCTATTCCTTTTCTTTATTGTACCCATTAATTTCAAGTTAAAATTAAAATAAAATAATACGGTCTTATGTCCCTTACAAGTAAAAATGCATACTTATAAGTCATTTTTATCAATGCAGGACTTCGACCAAGGACCACTGTGTTTTGTTTCGAGCACAAAACCACGTGTTGGATAAAAAACCGGTCTGGCATAAAATTGTGTTTAGATGATCCAATCCATACAAACTAACGAGCTACATTGAACGTTTGAAATGTTATAGATAGACCAACTAAACATTTTCGATGCTGTTCTTGAAAGATTGTTGTATATCAGTAGCCGATCATGTGGTTTTCAGGAATGTAGTACACCTATTTTGTGGATTAAGTAGGTATATATTTTTTTCTAGCCATTTTTTTTATCTTACGGCAAGTTTACTACCGTGTGTTAGCGCCACGCGCGCTGACGGTGTATCCGGTACTTTCATATTTGTAATCGTAATTTTATCCGAAAGTAGATATGAATATCTAATAAAATCTTACCAAAGAATCCGTGTTTACTTGTTCGCCTTAGTAAGAACCTTGTTGCAAGTGGGATTAATGTTTACACCATTAAAATTTGGCGTCGAGACGTTTGGCGTGGCGGCGTGCGGTCCCGAATCCGAATCAAAAATGTTACTCCATGTTTTATCGTAAAAAATCGTTGAATTAGCTGTTAATACTAATTAAAGACATTAAGTATAAACTAGTTTAACCAGAGAACAGGTTTTCTAAATAAACACTGGTTTTGATTTTCGCAAAGACGCGTTTCTCATCTAAGCCAAGCACCATAGGTAGGTTTTTGCTACGAAAAATTTCTTCTCTTCCATTCTGCCGCTATATGAAACAATTTACACTATTTCTTAAAAACTATCGAGGAACCTCAAAATAATGGCGCAGGGTGCATTATGTCTGCCTACCTCACAGTGTATCCAACAATTGGTTATCCCACAAATCACGTTGCCGGAACTATTATTCGCTTTATCCATATACGCCATGCAAAACACTTCCACCGGAAAAGAACCAAGGTTTACCCATATCTGGGAGTCGGCACACTTTCAAACCATATTCTAAGTGGCTAATTAGATATTTATGGTAGTGGCTTATTGAGAGGCTTGGCTACTTCATTCAGTGTATGATAGGTGTGAATAATGTCGAGCCTTCGATTGTAAACAGGGCAGGGTCACTTTATTGTTGGATTGGAGTCGATAAATCTACACCTAACTCACTAAGCGCAAAGCATTACTGGCAGCTGCACCCTTGTGGTTGATAAAATTATACAGTCAACCGTATTTCAATGCGGCTGTATAATATTGTGTTGTCGTGGCCCGATCTTAGAATTAAACACTTCATGATGTTGCCAACCGTTACATAAAATGGTCGTATTTCATGATGCGGCATAGGTAGTAACCGGTCCGCTGGCCATATAATGATGTGGTAAAGCCAGATCAATGAATCATTCAGTGTTTGGCATTAGGTATGTCCAGCTAAACTACTACTTCATGAAATGGCCAAACTTTGGTGACCTTACAGAAAAACTGTTTTATTAACCGCCGGTGTTTTTGTGGTAAATCACGGCGTAAGCTCATGATTTGTTATAAAAAAGTATTTGTAAATTGTATCAATATTTTTTAAGTTATTTTTATCGTTTTTTTTTCACTAAGGTATCATCAAAAAACCTTTCAGCAGGTCCAATATTAGGCCAATAAACGATTACCACTCCAGGGAACTCTAGATCTTGCCCCAACCGATCACCACTTTTTTATAATTTTGGATAACTTCTTACAAGGAAAAAAAGTAACCTAAGCTTAATCCCGGAATAGCAAATGCACTCTGAATAAGACAGCTAAAGTTTGAGTTTGACCATATGACATTTTAAAATCATTCATTACCTGAGTCCTGCGGGGTAACCATGAACTCTTAAAACAATCTCAAAGCTGTTAAATCTGTCAATTTTGGTACGTCATTCCATACAAAATTTGACAGATTTGAGATTGTTTTAAGAGTTCGTGGTTACCGCCCTAAGCTTTTTTAAGGCTCGATCTAATCAATAATATGTGTGGATGGATGGATGTTTGTTACTCTTTCACACAAAAACTAGTGAACGGATTTTGATGTTACTTTACAGAATATACCTTATACATCAGAATAACACAAACAGCTACAATTTATAAAGGTTTTGTGTATCTTGGCCATATTATAAATAAACTAAAGACCATATTGCGAACGAAGTCGCGGACATCGGCTAGTGTAAAATATTAGGTAGTATACCTAACAACATAACAACATTGTATTGTGTTGGGTATCCGCCTCAGGCTTGCTCTGGCTAGTTGGCTGAGCTTGGCTGACGCCTGTGAGTGAGCATCATTGATAACGCCTGGAAATACTTAAATTGCAAATAACGCGTAATGTCAAATATACGTATTGCATTTTTCTTGAGGCGCTGCCATTACTAAAGCTCCGCTGTCTGCCTGTTTGTCCGTCTGTCACCAGGCTGTATCTCATGAAGAGATTGAGATCTCATTAGAGAGTTGAAATTTTCACTGATGATGTATTTCTGTTGTCTATATCAACGAATACTAAAAATCAGAATACAATAAATATATATGGGGCTCCCATACAACAAAAGTATTTTTTTTGCCGTTTTTATAGATATTGGTACGAAACCCTTTGTGCGAGAGTCCGACTCGCACTTGGCCGTTTTTTACATGTAAGTAAGGCCCTACCGTTCCCAAAATACGAAAATAAACAATTATGTGAAATAATTTGCTCGATTGTTGCGATATTAAACTTACAAAACTAAATTGTAAGCACTTAGAATGTTCGTAAAATAGGTAATTAAAATCAATTAACGATGAAGTCATGGATTAAGCAAAGCTTACACTACATAGATCTGTTATACGGATCATCTATATTTCGCTTAAACTATTAGTTGACAAATCTTAATGTGTAGGTACTTTCGCCTGGAGTCGAACTAATTGAAACGTTCAGTATGTAGGCCACCAAATCAAATAACAGTTCAATGATTATTGTTGTCGAACAAAATAAATATCACTGAAAACTAACAAAATATAACTGAAAGTATAACTTTAATTTCCGGAAATTTTAACCAGTGATAATATTTTGGTCGAAAAGAATTTTGCTCTCAGTAGCACACTGTACAAATAATTGATTACTAAAAAGTGGAATAAAACGTAAGAGATATCATCATTCTTACAAACAACCTGTTTAGATTCCTTAGGCCATAGACGAAAAAGGTGCTCTAGAAAAAAATGTCTCATCTCTGGACGGAGATTGATCCGAAGAGGTCGTATACCACTAGATAAACCTTTTGAAGTCACATGCCCGTAGCCTTGAAGACAGTGTTGTCCTCGCTGTCATAAAAAAATAAAAAGTCTCGTAATGGAATTGCGCAGAATTTTACGTTGTGTTATGTGACCTACAGATCTTCTGAATTTGGGCGGGCACAAAAGTTATTAAAATGCGCTCGAGAATGTCATCTCTCAGGGTTGTTGAGTCTGAGGACAAAATACTTAATCCTCTTTCATTGGGCAGACAGAATGTATTTATTGCGATAAAAATAGAAATATTTATTTGCTAAATTAACGTGTAAATAAAATAATACTGATTACCAGTGGTTGGCTTGGAACACTGATTAGGCAATTAGAAACAACGACGGGTGATTTGCACTCTGACCTTAGACAAGGTACATAAAGAAGGTTCATTTTCTACATTGACCCGACCGGGAATCGAGCCCCGAACCTCAGATGGCGACGCCAAGTCCAGCGTGCTCACTTCTCGGCTGCAGAGGTAGTATTTGACTACCTCCGACCTCCAATAATTTTGAGGGTTGTACAAAAAAAATACAGGAGAATGATGAAAGGTACTTTAAGGGGATATTGTGTTTTGACAGTGCATAACTATTGGTGACATCAGCCACAGCTTGTTTTCGAGGCAGCCCTAACCATGTCTGCGCGTGAGTCAATCGCGCGGATATGGAGAAAACGTCCGAGGACGAGGCTCCAATGTTTTGATGAGTAACGTAATTATAATGTTGCGAACAGCAAGCCATTTTCAGCTAGTCACTGTTGGCCATGCTGGAGGCCTACCACGAAAATGTTTCAAGAGTTGTCATTTATTTATACCGGGTGTTAGCTAAATGTTATATTAACCCGAAACTGGCCTATGATAATATAATATGCATATAAAAACTATGGTGAAGTCAGATTTTTTTTTATACAAAAAAAAATTCTTAGAATTCCATTTGTATGAATTTTTTTTTTCAAAAATGATTCAATATGAAATATCTGACATCATCATAGTACTTATTTATTTATTTGCTATTAAAGCGTGATATACCATTTTACCTAATGTCCTGTATAATATTATGCATTCTTATTATAAAGTGAACTTAAACATTTCGAGTAAATATATCGTACCCTATTCCCTAAAAATTAGCAATAATCGCAAATTTTCGTTATCGCGTTGCTTTTGCAAGATACGAAATCAGGGTACCGGTTTCTTAATATTATTTGTATCATGTACAATGATTGCAAAAAATAATAAACAGGATAGAAAAGATAGTTTTCTCTTCTAGGTCACAATTGGGTTAAAATGATAAAATTTTGTGGGAATTATTGGGCTGTGCGACAAGTTTATACTAAAATTCACACAAAATTCAAAACCTAATAGGAAAAACTTTTAATAAACAGAAAATGAGGTATATTTCGTAAGGATTTGCTATCATAGCAAAATAGCCATAAAACCTAATGGCATAGAGATAGTATTATCATAGGCTAAGTATTTAGCCTATGGTATTATATTTATTATTTATTTTTATTATTAATCATACAATTTAAATAGGTACTACGTAAGCTAAGTATTTTTTTGCTGTTTGTGTTTTATATTTATTTTTCTTTAAGTAACCAGAAACTACCTAATTAATTAACTAATACTTACTAAGAGTCAAATGATAATACATATTTGCTCTTCGTTAACTTAAGGTTTTCACAGTTAAACATGACATTTCCTTATGTCTTTAGTAGTCATGCTTAGCGTATAGTCAAATGAATAAGTTATCTTAGTTATAAAATAGTTTTTCTCGCTCATAGAAACTTAGATCACCAAAATTAAAGTCACTAGAATAACTTTTAACAAAAACTTAGTTTCTTTTATATACCACGGTATTACAAAGAAAATTCTGCTTGACCATGCTTGACGCATTTGATGATATATCGTATTCGCGCGCTGCCAGTTCAAGTCTTTAGACATACTCTGACTAATCTGTGAGTTCAAGTTTCGAAGGCACGAAGGAAACACGCGCGCGTACGGATATTGTTTTATAGAATTGTTATCGTATTGTAAATAATTGTAATAAAGTTTTATTGGTGATGATCGTTTTTGTCTGTGCTCTACTGTGTGAAAATGTCTGCTCTTTTGAAGAATGTTACCAACTGCATCTGGCATGCCTTCGATTCTTTGCAAAATAATGCAGTTGTGCACAAATCTAAACTTAAGGTGCGTACACATTTTTACTTGTTAGTGTAAAAAATATCACCCTTCCAAGACACACAGTAAATTTATTAATTATATCTTAAAATTAAGTTTTAATACCTACTGCTTAGTAGAACGAAATGCGCTCAATATTTTTTTAAACAATGTAGTTAATAATTAAATTACTGTAAAAGTCTAAGGAATTTTGATAAAAACGATTTTAATTGCATAATGTTAAAATAATTTTTAAAGATATATATTTCAATTAAGCAAAGACGCGGCCAACAGTTCTAACAATAATGGCAAAATATGTAACTTATTATTTGTTGTTAATTAAAATCTTCAAAAATATAATAATAAGGAAATAGGTTATAGTAAGCTGTTTAATTTTTTTTCGCGGGCCTGCCGCAATTGCTGATTTGCATTCCTAATCTTGGACTGAACATAATCGTAGTCTAAAGGTTAACTATGAATAAATAAATCGGTCAAGCGTGAGTGTGGCGGGGCACTGGGCCAGTTTTTTATCTTAAGAGTATTGGAAGCTGGAATCCGTGACGTGTAAAGTCAACATTTGCCCTTTCAAAGAGAAATGACTCAGTTACGATGCGAACGTGAGAAAATGGACTCAGGAATATAAATTAAATAAGACTCAAAATGGTTCACAAATCTCATAGACGCGTGCAAGTTATCTAAACAATGAGCAATAGTTACAAATACTTGTTTTCCTTTAGTTCTAGTTGTTTATATGGAAGTATTTGTACTTCTTTAATTAATTGTAAATATTTATCAAAATTAATTTTTTACAGTTACAGACAGACGTTCTTTATGTTGCAAAAAGAACATTTTTATACGACTTACTCGTTTATCAGTTCGAAAAATGTCAGTTCGGAGTAACTAACTTTTCTATTTTTATGAACGATCTAAGACCGTTAGCGCACTGAATCTGATCCGAGAAAATTGAATGAATTAGCACTATGGCTATTACGGACAAATTCAGATCGGATGCAGAGCGAAACCGCTCTAAGGCTCGGTCTATACGCTGCCGGAATCCGTAAGCATCCGCAAGAATCCATTCAAAAATCGACCTTATTGCCTAAGCGACGGATTGAATCCACATTGACCCGGTCCGGTTTTTGGCTGGGTATAGACCGAGCCTGAGTTAGAATTTTTTAAAATAAAAACGAACCCGTTTGACGGATCGTCGAAAATCTGTCCATACAAAATAAATAAGTAGACACAAAACATTAAAAAACAAGTAAAGCACGATTTAGGCGGTGTTCTCCCTAGGACTGATCTGTGCTGACTGACAGTTGAATTAATATTGAAAGGGAGAAGCCATAATAGGTCCATAATCTTACCATTGATCTGTTTAGCGGTAGGACGATTTTTTTGGACATTATTAAAAATGTTATGTCAATATTTATAACACGATTGGGACGACACTTCATGTGAACGTACTTGTTCCTAATCGCAAATTGTGTACCTTAATTATTAAGATTAAATATTAAACATGTTTAAGGCAGTATTGTTAAACCATAAACTTGAATCACTTAAATTAAACGCAAATCAAATTGATAATTTTTATCTAGCCGTTTTTTAAAGGGTTCTGTTCTAGGTGTGTATCCATAGTGTATCACTGATTATATAGCTAAAAAAGGGTTTTGGTTCATACAGTGACCGTTTCATTTTAGTACTAAGACAAGTTTGTTGTTTAATAAATAGGTAAATACTTACTGTAAAATAACTTACTCCCTAAGGCAGCATGCATGATTAATTAACTTGTATGGAATATGTATGAGCTTATCGATAGTTAAATGACATTGATCACGTGTAACTAACTTAATTAACCAATTAATTGTGCCGTGAATATCAATGATGGAATTACATTGTTTTTACAAATACTTATTTAAACTTTGTGTAGTATTTACAGATCTTTTTAGCGTTTCACCATTTGTATTTACACGCATAAGTAAATAATAATAATGACAATTGAATTATCTGCTTTCCACATGCTAAAGGAATCATTTTAATATGTTGGTGCACCTTTCTGATTAATTTCTTCAATTAAAGAACTAATGTACTAGTCAATACCTAGCTATTTATGTCTTTTATTCGGCAAATTGTTTTGCAAATAACAATTAAATTTATACGCCATAACAACTTCCATCGTACTACCTACTTATCTTGTGTTCTCAACAATTTAAGTGCAATTAGGTAGCGTAATTGCGAAGTTTTTTAAAGCTTAACCCACGAAAGTGGAATGAAATAAGTAGACATTAAACTCGAATTATTGTACAAAATTGCCAGTAACCTTTACCAGAAGTACAGTGGGTAAGTGGGTACTGAGCAAATGCCATTAGGTACGGATGGTAGAGTTTCGAGTACTTTGTTCATAAATTATTTAGCTAGCTAGGTTGTAACTTCCTACTTTCTTACCGATTTCAAAAAAAAAGGAGGTTCTCAATTCGTCTCAATATATTATTTTTTTATTTACTAATCAGCTCGCTCTTGCCTAATACTTATATAAGGTGTAAGTGAATTAGTGTCAGATATTTTTAGGAGTAACTTAGACTACCACATGGATCACATATAAGATAAATTTAAAATTATAGAACAATTTTAAAAAATAAAAAATAAAAAAAGTTTTAAAATAAAAAATCTACATCATCCTGTACATGAACCCAAACATCACAAGTAGACTACTACACAACGCTAGCCGATTCATAATCTCTCCAGAATTACATTTAGGCACTCAAATAATCATATTACACTGTTCATCATAATATCATATTACTTGGTGCGTGAATTAAAGTTTGTTCTATAATTTTAAATTTATCTTATATGTGATCCATGTGATGGTCTAAGTTACTCCTAAAAATATCTGACACTAATTCACTTACACCTTATATATATATACACAAGTAGGTAGAGTAAAAATCTTTTCTATGGGTTCCGTGACGTGATAATCATTTGTATCGGTTTTATTGTCATTTTTGGTATTATATAAAAAGTTGTTTTGTATAACCAGCCGAGCTGGCCATCGAGCTGAGTGGTGGGTCTACGTCTTTCTGTGATTGCCGAACTGTCATAGTCTTAACCTAGTCCATTTGTGGTCGTTGCCAAAAATGATAAACATCGCCAAGTGCCCTTTCCCTTCAACTTCAAATTTTGTCTTTCGTCATATTTCTACGTAAGATTATCAAAAATTATAACACAAAACAGACGGTTATTTTAAAGTTAGTGGTAACTAAGATAATATAGAGGTGCATTATCAACGTAATTTTTTTATTTAGTTAGAGCTCCTTGAATAAATATGTGGTAATACAAAACGATTAACAGTCTATCCTTGCTCATTCTGACTTGTGACCGTGCATACTTAACTAAAAACATGTTTTTGCCTTCCCTATTTGGCTAACGTTTCGACAATCAGTGCAAGCGCGACAACCCTGACATGAGCTGCTCGAAATGTCAAACTACGCCTACTTTCGCGCGCAACGTGTAAAAAATGCCATTTCAGTTTAATGGCGACCGACATAATTGATTGCTGTTATCGAATGTCTATAATTCCATGTCTTTATCTCGGAGACAGTAGGCTAATTAAAGAAATAAATCATACCAATATGAAAGCTTGAATTCAATATAATTCAGGGCTTAAGTAATTTCAATTAAGTACCTACGCCCATACGTTTTGCTTGAAGTGAAGCCGGTATGGTAATAAATTTTAAATAATGGCAGAAAGTCTCGTAGTATTATAAGTTGCCTGGTTACATAATTGTTAACATGGTATATATTGGTCACAATAATTATATTAAGTACATAAAAACGAAAAAATAACGACCACAACAGCACATAACACAATAAACAAATTTTATGACAATTACAAGATTTTGAATTAAGTAGGTACTTCATTAATTTTAATGATATTACTACTATTATTTGACATAAAAAATGAAACAATAAAATTACACAACTACAAAGTTGACTTTCGGAGCAAAAAGTAGAGTCAAGGGAGATACTTAATACCTAAGTAGGTAATTAAGTTTCAACCGATTCCAAATCAACAAGTTTTCCATTCGTCCGATAGTCCTTTATTATAAATTATAATGTTGAAACATCATCTCCAACCTTTTTTTTGTAAAGTGCTACGCGAATACGTACGCGATATTTTGGCCAAATGTGAACCTATTTTGATAGAGAAATAGGCCTATGGGGTAAAGCCCAAAAGTGGTCCCTAATAAATTTATAAAAAGGATGTAATCGATGTACCTATATAGGAAACACTACAGCAATTAATTTGCATTTATAAAAGTCGTCGTGATGAGGACTTATCACAAAAATACAGACCAATCGGCAGGAAAAGTTCTCTTTCAGATGGAAGATAATCTATGCTCTAGAGCAAGATTGGGGTCAAGAGTAAGCCCATCTTAAGTAAAAAAAAAAAAAAAAGATAATTTTTCTAGCAAAAATGTGTTATGCTTAACGTACTTTTTCCTGTACCTACTTTGTTTCTTTTGTGTTTGCTATAGACTATATTTATCTATCAGAACTGACTTATCGATTTGCTATGATGTCACCGAACTAACGCCGCTTGCTATAACAGACGGCGAGTAGGCGGTGTAAGGTCGTTCCTCGGCGGCAGGCAGTCATTAGCCAAGCTAACATAGCACTCATAGTACTATGTTGTGTAAGCATGCAGAGTGGCATATACATTAGAACAAATAGAGAGAGCATCGCTAATACATTTACTTTAACTCGACGACCTACGAAGCCGAGAGGCGATTTCACTGGACTCGGAGTCGCCATCTCTGAAGTCCCAGGTTCGATTCCCGGTCGACGTAACAGACTGATAGAGACTACTTTCGTACTTATAATAAAAGCTTATATAGAATCATTAATTAAAGTCTCCCTAAGCATGAATGTGCCAGCTAAAGAAAGTTAATCTGTTGAATAAATTGTGACTGACAAGCTGTTCTTAATGAAAAGATATGATAATTATTATAGTGCAATAAACTGATGATAATAAATTGACAACACACACAGTTGACAGCTAACAAACATATTTGCTACATAATAAATTAATTAATTTACCAAAATCTTCAGGGCTCTTTCTCCGACATGCTTTTATATTCCGCGGCATCTATTACCCATTCGATCTATGGTGCCGATACCGGCAAATGCAATAAGCTTGAGTGTATGAGTCAGGGCACAAACGCCTACAGCCATGTTGTATGACTGCTTACTTTGTGTGCTTAGTAAGTTACACCGTGAAGGCTACTCCTATAGGTTGGTTTGGTTTGGACCTAATGACGTTTACCTCGTAAACAGAGAACCCTTCAAGGCTTCAACTTCTGTGTAAAGCCAGGATTAACAAAACCAACAAAAGAAGGAATCTCTATGTTGCCCAACTCAATGCACATGGGTTAGTCATTATTGTAAAACAAAACATCTAATCTGACTTTCTCATTTATTTTTTTAAACTATTGGCTCTCTGCAATAAATAATCAAGAAGTTTAAGTACTTTAATCTTGATCTATCTGATCATTTCTCGATGTTAAAGTTGAATTCCGGATCGGATCAAAAATCAGATGGATTTGGAACTTATTTCATTATTTTATTTCATAGTAAAAATTGATGCATTTCAGCATCTTAATTATTATGTATTTCTTAATAGGTATTTTCTTTGCTATCAAAATTGCCATTTTATGCCGTGTTAAGTACATCATTAATGCAATAGTAAGTATTACTGTATGGTAGTAGAAACTAGAATGTGCCTCTATGGTTGAGTCATCATGTTATTACGAGAGCTTTAAATTACTTTACTTGCTTCGATCTTGTTGCTGCATTTAATAATATTTAGCTACAATTGCGCGATATTAACAAACGGGATGACGATGACTGGGTCATTGTCCACGATGTGCATACTGTCTGCGTGGGCGCAGCGCAGCGACCGATAAAGTATTGTTCATTGGGCCACTGCTCCACACTAGTAGACCCTAATTAACTAGGGCTTGGCGTTTAATATAATAATCAAACGCTTTAAAGTATGGCATCTCGTGGACGTGGCTAATTACTTTCTTTACCTATGATGAATAATCCCACTGCTGGACAAACTTCGCACCCAGACTATCTAACACTCCCTTAGTAACCAAGGCTTGGTTAACCAGACAGCTGACTTATACTGCTACACAAATTATGCGCTATTAATAGAACCACCCATTGTTGTAAGAAGGACAAAATATTTATTTTAGACTAAGTACCTATAACTTCTGACAGTTTAGCTGCTATACTATAGATAGAAATCTTGTTTTAAAATTGGAAAATCTGTTACATTTAGTTCCCGTAACTAGGACGATGCCAGCGGTGACAGGCACAGGTTCCTGGAGGGCGATGACTAGGCTAGATCATGTTTTGGTTCATAAATGGACGCATACATGCAAGTGGCAGTGAGCTGGACACATTTGTCGCAGAACCGATGAAAGGAGGAGTAAACGGGTTCTCGAGTGGGGACCACGTCTTGGCGAGCGTAGTGTAGGACGCTGATCCCCAGCTCGTTGGAGCGACGGCCTTAAGAAGATGGCTGGTTGTGGCAGTATAAAAAAAACCGGGAGATTGTGCTCTTTGGGAGGCTTACGTCCAGCAGTGGACTGCAATGGGCTGAGACAATGAGATGACGATGGACGCATTAGAAGCCCGCACCGGGCGCAGAAGGGTAGTGTTGGCATGCCGCGGCACTGGGAACATCTAGAAGATCGAAACAATTTAAATATTAACTTTGTCATAATTATCTTACCTACCTACTGAATGCATGACACCGTCAACTCATTATCTAGATTCTAGCTAAATGGAAGTGAAGACACTCTGTAACGAAATACTCGCATTGAATCACCAAGTAATGATGTCTCATATTTAACCAACTAATATTACATACCTACATAAAGTAAACTGCAAAAAATTTAAACAAGGTAATTTCTAGAGTCGAGACTTTTAGGCGTTAATAAATGAAATTAAAAAAAAAATGTTAGCAATTCATTAAAAAATGCTCAATTTCAAATGTTTTTTGTCCAAAAGCAATGAATAGCCAAGGAGACCGAAAAAGATGGCGGAACGATTTGGAGAAACGCTCCGGTACCTATCGTCAGATTTTGACAAAGATAGATAGGTACTAAAGCATTTTTCAGCATGCATATTTACATGGGTTAAATAAAAAAACTTACTTGCACACAAGTAAACATCGCCGCTGCCTAACTAATGTGGCTAAACTAGCAAATATTACGACTTTGCTCTGCAAACACATTTTACTGGGCAAACAAACGATCACACTTTCCTCGTAAAATATGTTTACTAGCAAATATTTTGAAATATTTCTCTATCACACTTTTAGGCATCTTTGAGTGTTTGTGATACCTATCTTCCAAGGATAAAAATACTTGTTGTCACGTAAAAAACGCTAAATAACCGTTGTTCTCTATGTGAATACAATTTAGGCCTTGGTAGGTGTATTCATTTTTACTTATTTATTGACATTTAACAAATGTTAATAAAAGCTAATACTAACACCATAGCAAATCTGTAAAGACGCACACGCTGACTGATGTCCAAAAGTTTCCATTGCCACTTTAACGCTACAAATAATATGAGGATTCTGTTTTTTGGCTTTTTTGACTCGTGTGTCCTTATAATCAGTATTGAACGCAAACGTACCTACTCATAAACCAAGGACACATTAGGACACCATCCACTAAGTTACCTAAAAAGATGGCCGGATATGACCTTATGAGGATGTTCATCTAAGCCAGTTCTTGCCGTGATCTTCAAACTCCCAACGGTCAGACAAGGTCTTAAACATGGCGAAACCCTTGGCTCCGTTTCACTCAAGGCACCGGAGGGCACCGTGAGGTTTTAGTGGGTGGCGGGCTCTGAGCCCGGAGAACCCCGCGGCTGGATGATTGCGTCACAGCATTTTCTCACGTAAAAATGGCCCTAAACATGTTTTTAGAAACAAATATTGACTTTAAACTTCTTCCAGGTCCTCACAGCAAACATCGGCACTCTGCTAGACCTGTACGGCGTGGAGAAGGGTCTGGACCATTTCAGGTCGACCCAGGAGCTGAGCTTCGACGAGTTCCGCTACTACCTCCAGCATGAGGTCTTCAGCTCGCTGCCTAAAGCCGTCACCTTGCACGTGGTCAGGGATTATGAGAAGAAGATTAGTGAGGTTTGTATTTTTTTAAATACTCTTACAGCCACACTCAGATACGGACGTCACTTAACTTAATGTTTACTTAAGATCTTAAGTCCATACGAATAAAGACCAATATTAAATGCACAAAAATTTATGTTAATCCACACTTTATTATTAATTGACGTCTCTGAGTAGGTATGGCAGTTAGAATCGAAAAGAAAACATTTATTTGACCCACATTAGGTAATTTACACTTTAGTGTAAGTTACACAAAGAATGTCAAAAAGGGGGACCAGGGGGAAAAAGGGTACTTTCAGCATTTGTCGTAACAGGCAGAGCCATAACGACGCTGATTTCAACGACAACCTCTTAGTTATTTATTGGATAGATGATGTAGTCCATCCATAAAATATGAGACGGCTTCTATGTTTCGAAAAGATTAAATAAAAGTGGACAAAAAAACAACGGGCTGTGCTTTATTATTGAAGAATCTCTTATAATAAACTTATTGAAGATCGATCAGTCCGCACTTCCGCAGTCGCATATGATACTGGGTAATAATACAATTTCTAAGATAATGTAACATTTGAAAAAAGATAGCCTTAGAGGCAGATGGAAACCGAACTATGACTATTCAGAGTCTATGAGATAAAAACTCTCATGACGTGATGATGATCGTTTAATCTATTTGGTTTTCTTTTAATCTAGGCTGTCGTTTTTTCGCTTAACAAGAGTTATGCTATGGTTACAAGTTATTAATGACATAAAATAATGTTTTTGTTTATCCGTTATCTAGAAGTCAACAAGTTAGTTACGCTTAGTTTAGGAATAGATAAGTACCTAATTGCCGCGATTGGTGAATTGAAACAATTTATCATTAAATTATTATTCATTCTTTTTTTCATCCACGTGGGCATGATTGTGTGTCGGTAGATAAAAAACCCCAGTGGGTGCAGCCTTTAGTTATTCATTTAGACTAGAGACTGGTTTTTGTCTAGCTATCTTGAATCACATACAAGACGACCAAACTCTGAGAATGTCGAATAGAGATAACTATGATTAATGCTTTGTTTAATTCTTAATCGAAGGATTAATGTCGATTTAGAGATTTCCAACGCTGGCCATGGCCGACGGATTTCATGGTCGCCCTGCGCAGGTGTCCATAAACGTGGGTGATTTTTGTTTGTTGTATGAAAACATGTTTTATTTTATTGTATTAATTTAGATGACCAACAAGGTTACACAAACAATATTATATCAATAAGTGTTATGCCTCAATGCTCATATAGTGCAAGCTTTGATATGCAAACAAGAGCAATTAGTACTTAATCGAAACTGAATCTGGGACGATTTGTATTTAAATTATATATATAATTATATATATACCTCATCCAAAAAAAACACTACGACTTCACAGTGTTAAAGATAAGCCTTTTTTAGCCCATTTAAACACAACATGCTACGCTCGAATGACACTGCGTCCTTGCTTTACACTACTGCGAGTAAGTAATGCATCGTAGAGTGTAGACCTAGGCGCTTGTAAAGGTTTCCCAGTATTATGTAAAAACCAGAGTAGTACCAAGTAAATGTTTAATAAAGTGTCTAATCAAATTAATATTAGGTTCATACTTACTGCATGAATTCATAAACAAATTAAAAGCGTTTCCTATTTAGTGTTGAAAAGAGATAACTGTATAAATACAGTTATCTCTTTTCAACATTCTCTTGAGTTAGGTCGTGTTGTATGTGATTCAAGAAAGCTAGACAAAAACCAGTCTCTAGTCTAAGCGAATAACTGAAGGCTGCACCCACTGGGGTTTTTTATCCACCGACACACAATCATGCCCACGTGGATGAAAAAAGGAATGAATAATAATTTAATAATAATTTTTTTCAATTCAACAATCGCGGCAATTAGGTACTTATCTATTCCTAAACTAAGCGTAACTAACTTGTTGACTACTAGATAACGGATAAACAAAAACATTGTTTATGTCATTAATAACTTGTAACCATAGCATAACTCTTGTTAAGCGAAAAAACGACAGCCTAGGTTCATACTTACTGCATGAATTCATAAACAAATTAAAAGCGTTTCCTAGACTGTGTTCCTACTCTTTAGTTTCTGATACAGACACTATCTAGAAACACAACATCTTCAATTTCTCTAACAATTAAACCTAGCCCATGAAACTAATCCTATCATGCAAACTAGATAACAGATAGATAAGAACACACACACAACACACTCAGAGGCGAAAATTTGGTTGTCCTCATCTCAACACTTGCCCCGGTTTTGAACCCGTGACTATCGGTTTTGTACTCCGGAGGAAAAGCAGAAACGAGACTCATTTATTCATTAAAACAGGTTAACTTTTTCAGGATTAAATAGGTTAGCTTTTTTTCTATATTGTTAGGATAAAACTACATATTTGTCTGCCCATTACTCATCTATAAACGTTATGCGTACCTAGCTTGTTGAAAAAAAACAGTTATGCTCCTTAGGTTATTGTATGTGTTACTGAATGTGTTAAACGGATTAGAACTACCACTTACGGTTAGTACATTATATAAAACATTGTTGGCTCAGTGCCTAGTACCTATTACTTTTTGTAAATTATAGGTACCTAGACAAGGATTTCCAGTTGGCTGAATATTTTGAATGGCGGCCAAAATATCGATCTTACACGGAAAATATAGACACAGACAACTCTAGACTCACCTTGGCATTATTCGATAACTATGACAGCTTGAATTGATAGGTATTATAAGTAACGGCTAGACCATCTACTTATACAGGACGCCATTTAAATTGTTTTTATGGATAAGTATAAATGATCTTCATAATCAGCCTACGCAGTCTACAACGGAACATAGAAGGCCTTTCCCAATGATGCCACTAAACTAAAATCACTACTGACAGACTGACTTAGAACTCTTATCACTGCAATCTAACTAAAGCATGAAAATAAAAGTCTAGCTATACTAGCTAAAGCACGAACCTTACAAAGAAATTGAATCCTTATCGTATGACTAGAGGCACTCATCATATATCTTTAGGACCGCTCAATTTGGGTCGAAGAGACACGTCATCTTCCGTAGCACAATAAAGGGTGGCAGCCAAATAGCACCCATTAGAGTCGACCACTAAATTGGACGGTAGACGATAGACGTCATCGCCGTCAATTTTGTTTCGCGAATGAATTGGGGAACCTTAAAACATGGTGATCCATTCATTGTTCCCAAAGTGGTTTATGAATTGTCCTAATTCCAAAATATCAGGCTCTGTTTGGGTCTCTACTTAAGGTAGAGACGGGCCTAGGTTATTTTTCTTGAGGGCTGGCAGCACAAAATAGAAAACGGCAATATACGTAATTTGTGCTGGTAGGGCCTAAACAATATGGGAACATGTCAAGGACGATTGCATCACTTACTGTCCTGCAAGTTTGATCTTAAAGGTTGACTGGTAGAGATTGTTACTATAGAAAGATATATAGCATTCCCTCAACGCAGTACGCTATGGTTTTCGACGTCATAACGTGAAGTAGTACCTCTTCAGATACTTCACGCAAGTTCCCCAAACACGAAACTAATCCACTATTTACACTGTCCATAGTCAACTTAAGCTCACTTTTCAGGTCTGCTGGCTGGTCTGCCGCAAGAGCCTCCTTGGCCGGGACAAGCCCATCTTCAGCGACGACTCTGTCTTCAAGCTCTTCAGGATATTCTGTCTGCTCGCCGACCTGGTGCAGGACGCTGATAACTCCAAACATTATGTGGTTAGTTTTTATTATATTCCGCTGGTGAATCATAAGGGTCGTCGTAGCTAGGTGCTGGTCACAGCAGTAGGTTTTTGTTCGACAGTAGGTACAGACCAAGACATCCAAAAATCCCTTGTTCTTTGTACAGACACACAACAAATTGGATCACATTAGGATCTAAGTTTACGTTTTATTTTTCTGTTAGAGGTTCAGAACTGTTGTATTAAATAAAAACAATAAACAAATAAAAGCAATACATGGGTTCTGTGGTACGGATGGATGACAAAAAAGAAATTGTGGTGAAAGAGATGAATCATTAATATCTAACAATCGGTTGTCAATGTGTCCAGCCTTGCAATGCGATAAAATTTGAAAACCACACCTTAGGAAAAAATACCGTATTGAATACAGTTCCAGAGTATCACTGTAACTTAGTACCTTAGCAACGATTTCAAGTTCCGAATTAATTCAAGTTATCAAGATAACGTGCTGCGTGCTCTCATTATATATCGGACAACACATTCACTTTAATCAAACATTATGACTAAATTTTATTAGAGCTATTTATCGTAACCGTTATAACACTTCGTACGTCCCGACCTCCCCATAACTATGACGTCATTAATTAAAAGATCGCCCAGTTAATAAGCTCCATTACGCCTCATATGCCGGCCACATGTCCTTAAGCTTAGGATTGAGGTCACTGACATGATAATTATAACAAAGCACCTTACTTAAGTCAGCTGGTTATAAAAAATTGGGTGTCGAAAAAAAATACATACAATCGCAAAGAAATAAGTACGTAAGACGAGATGACTGATGACGCATTTTATATCAACGAGACGCATTTGTTGAGCCATCAATTCATTTTACTGCTGATATTGATGAGAAGTTATGACCGGACGAGGCTATGTTCGTGCGAATTATGCTGTACAATTTTATTTTGTTTAGCATCTTCATATTTTTTAAAATTAAAGTAATTTAAATGTGTTAAATTTATACGAACCTGACG
Source organism: Anania fuscalis (assembly GCA_950371115.1). Lineage (NCBI taxonomy): Eukaryota > Metazoa > Arthropoda > Insecta > Lepidoptera > Crambidae > Anania > Anania fuscalis. The sequence goes on from OX493335.1 coordinate 4,539,724, forward strand.
TAGGTGTGAATTAATTCTCAAAATTCAAAACTCGTCTAGCTGGTTGGTTACAAAGTTTTCCTTGAGGCACGAAATACCTAGTTAATGTTAATATTTTTTAATATAATTAATAAAAATAATGGACAAGATTGGAGTACTAAGTTTTACAAGACTTCGGTTTTTTTCCGTCAATATAAGCATGTACATTTACTTCCTATTATATCAAATACATTAACTTCGATATGAGAGCATCGTCCACTGGCAAATTAGACTACAAAACTCATTCTATTATAAATTATCTTTTTTAACAATTACAGCTAGGTTAATTAGAGATGATATAAATACTTTAAAAAAAATCGACCGCCTCATGTGGGACCCAAACCCACTAGCTTCGACAGCGAGAAACTCTTGAAAGATTTCGTCAGGTCAGCGTCTCGGTAGCTTAGTTGGAAAAGCACTCGCCTGGTATGCGAAGGTCGTGGGTTTGGGTCCCACCTGAGGCGGTCGATTTTTTTCAAGTAATATCATCGATCTATTTTATTTTTTAGATAGTCCTGCAACCATCAGAAGCAGGCATCATAGCTGAACAGCTGGTCCACTGCCTCGGCCTGCGCTGGGATGCCGTTGACTGGGAAGCTCTGGGCTCCTCCATTGGGCATTTCAAATGGGCAGCTTTTCTCGCCGTCCTCGAGGCCAAGTACTGCTGCGACGAGCAAATACACTCTAAGGCATTGGTCGAGGCGGTTGACGAAATATACGACGTGTTCATTGAGGATATTATCAAAAAGGTATAATTAGAATGATAATTAATATTTCTTTATGGGCCTGTGATGAATCCCTGTGGCAATATTTTATAACTTTACGCTTTTTTAAATGTCATTTCTCATCATAAAAATAAATTTGGTTTAAAACAAAACCCAACAATTACAAGGTCAACACTCTATAGACACAATAAAACAGGTAAATCCATTTCGATCAACTCGATGAGAATGTGATGTCTGGGTAAAGAAAATGCAATTCTATTTAGTATAAAATAATGGACTTATTTTTTCTTTTGTTAATCAACCAATAAATTACGAAGATAAAGCTTAAAGTTCGGGAGAGGGGGCTCGTGACGTCACTTCTAAGTAAAAATCTGTTCCTAGGCTTGACGTCATGGGACTCTTCAAATCAATACATCTTTGTAATATTTTGATTCTGTGAAAAAAGAAAAAATACGTGTCTAATACTTTTGAATAATGTACCTGTTAGTCAAAGAAAAACAGTTAGTCGTCCGTTATCCCTATTATCTGCATGGAAGAATATAAGATACTGCGCCGACCTCAGATGATCTCCGTCTATGACCGTATCTAAATAAACAACTGTCATCTATAGTATATTCATATATTCATATTCATTTATTTCATCTTTTGGTAATAACGTTACACTTAGATACGTCATTTTACAATTTAGAGTCAATAAAATAAAATATTAGCATTTTAGAGCTTCGTCAAATGTTCAAAAATAAAATTGAAAATACAATAATTAATGAAAAAAATTAGTATGAGAAGATCTCTTGCATATATATTTCCTTTTTTAAGTAATCCATCAGTATAGTGGTTTAAACTATCTATCTTTATAATTTTCAGGGTTACCTCTTCAAACGTGGCTACTTACTTCCAACGATGCGCGAGTACTGGTGCGTCCTCCAGCCTTGTGCCCTCACGTACTACAAAAGTTCATCTCAGAGGGAACAATGCGGCAGGATTCCAATAGACGAGTACTGCTCAGTAGAAGCGGCAGTTGGGGAAGGCAAGCTTCAGAGATTTCAGTTAATCACGCCTGACAGGACATTTGAGTTTGGGACGCAGGACCATAAGTAAGTGAGATATTCCACACAGTTTATTGATTTTTTCTGAAATGAAGCATCAAAACAAGATCTTCTACATTATTAACTCGGAAGATGAGATATCTACTTTAATACTTACTTACATCTCCCACCCTCACTCCCATCACTAACTGTAGTTTGTGATTAAGTAATTTCTATTGGACGGATTGTGGCAGTATAAATAGCGGCACGGAAGTTCAGCGCCGGGGGAAAGTTGCACAAAGGACCATTCGATTAAGTTATTGGCTAGTCGCGCGTCGCGCCCCTGCACTGCCGGCCGGGATTGGTTGGTAGCTCCGTGCAAACGCGTTTCTGAACGATGATTGTCTTGTAAGATTCCCCGCAAGCATTCCCCACTCTTTGCCCCAGCGCTCAACATCGATGCCGCGTACTGTAGTGGGAGGCATTGAATTTCGAATAAATAACTAAAGTACCTAGATGACCCAGAAGTAGTCAGAGGCCAGTTTCAGCGCTGAAGTAAAAACTTACTGACAATCCTAAAACCCTAGAACAAACAAACCTAACTTTACAGTAAAATATATTCCAGGAGGTAAAGCTTTTAAATCAGGAAGAAATAGCTAAGCTTATAACTTTTCTTTCATTCCGTGAAGGCTACTCTTCCCGTAGAAGCAGTTTTCAAGACGGCATCAAGTCTAAAGCAAGTTGTATACCAGACACCAAAGACCCTAGACCTAACACACCAAAGTCACACTAAAGCAATTTCCAGGAGTCGTCTCCAATGGATATCAGCATTAGGCCAAGCGGCAGCAGTGTCGGGAGGCGCGGAGGGGTACCAGCATCACGCACGCTCGGGGCGGCTGGTACCCCTCGCGTGACTACTTGCGTAGTCAGTGGCGAACGCGAAGTATCAGCATTGCAGTAACAAATGACACTGACAATTGCTGACAATCCTAAAACCCTAGAACTAACAAACCAAAGTGACACTGAAGCAATTTCCAGGAGCCGTCTCCAATGGATATCAGCGTTACGCCAAGCGGCAGAAGTATCGGGAGGTGCGGAGGGGTACCAGCACTACCAGCGTCGCGCACGCTCGGGGCGGCTGGTACTCCTCCACAAGTAGTCAGTGGCGAACACGAAGTATATACACTGACAATTGCTGACAATCCTTAAAGCCTAGAACTAACAGACCAAACTGACACTAAAACAAATTCCAGGAGTTGTCTCCAATGGATATCAGCGTAACGGCAAGCGGCAGCAGTATCGGGAGGCGCGGAGGGGTACCAGCATCACGCACGCTCGGGGCGGCTGGTACCCCTCCGCAAGTAGTCAGTGGCGAACGCGAAGTATCAGCACTGCAGTAAAAAATGACACTGACAATTGCTGACGATCCTAAAACCCTAGAACTAACAAACGAAACTGATACAAAAGCAATTACTAGGAGCCGTCTCCAATGGATATCAGCGTTACGGCAAGCGGCAGCAGTATCGGGAGGCGCGGAGGGGTACCAGCGTCGCGCGCGCGCGGGGCGGCGCGGGGCGGGCGCGCGGCGCGAGCGCGAGGCGCGGGAGGCGCGCGCGCGGCTGCAGAGTGAAGTGCGCGCGCGGCTCGCGGCCGAAGCGCAGGCGCAGGTGGGAATAACGTTTAGTTATCATTATCAACAAGTTTGGGGTTTTATGTATTACTTAAGTTTAGACACTTTTCTGTCTGTTCATTGTAATTGTTCGACATATTTGGTAGGTATGCTGCTACTAATTTAAGACTTAAATTAGTAGCAGAACATCAAGACTTTTAAATTAGCAAAATTGAGGCCCAGAACTTGCGTGAAAACTAATTTGATTTGACATGATAATCCTCCATAACTTGGTTAGAAGTAGGAATTTAGATATATAAAGCCATTAAGAAATTCTAAGATACGCAATGTCTTTACAGATTAAACGAATACCTACATAAAACACTTCAGAATAATAATATAAAAACTATGAAATTACAGGAATTGACAGAAATGGCACAACAAGATAACAAAAAATTAGAACAGCTTAAGCATACTCAAGTCGAATTGGAAAAATTACTACAAGAAGAAACTCAAGCTAAAAGAGACGAAGAAATTGTTAGAGCTCTTCAAGCCAGGTATGTCTAAACAGTATTTTCAAAACAATGTATAATACAATATGATTAAAAAATACAATTTAAAATATTTTAGGGTTTTGGCTGAAGAATGGGAGCGACGAGAAGAATTAGAAAGATTACAAGAAGAGCAGAACAAAATGTTAGAAGAAGAAAGATTAAAAAGGAAGCAGTTTGAATTATTACAAGCTGAAAAAGAGGCACAATTTAGAGGTACTTACTACCTACTTTTAATAACTTTTCTGAATAATTGATAAAGTTGCTGTGAAGATAAGTAACTCTTCTTCATTGTCTAATATTAAATGTGTTGTAGAAGCAGAAAAGCGTCTGAAAGAGCTAGAACTAGAAAAGCAACGGCTAGACTCTGAACTAAGAGCAGCACAAGAGAAGATTTCGAAAACCGAGATCACGGCGCAAGCGTTGCATGTACACTTGAGGGTACATGGAAAGGTATTTTAATTTTAGTTTTTAAAACAAATTGAATTTAAAACTAAAAATCTTGTGCTTGTTTCCTTTGTCTGGTGTAAAATAAAAAGTATTTAATTTTCTAAACCAGACTTGCACCAGATCCATATTTTTGCAAGTAAAATAACTTGAACTTTTAAAAATATTTCTATTGATCCTGGAATTTTTGAAATATATCTATTGACCGTACAGACTTCTTTTCTATTTATTTTCGATATTTTATTCCTATTTTTGATTCAAGGCTTAAGATTCGGCATAGATTAGTTTAAAAATGTGTAATGTTGTTTTTCATAGGACATGAACCCAACCTTCAGAAACGGTGAACGGGCGCGCCGGGCGATATCCTTCGTGCCCACAACCAAAAGTTCCTCCGACACTCTGATCGACGTTCGCGCCATCAGGCATTTGCAAGCCGTCGACGATGAAGAAAAAATTTGAGACAATAAGTTGGAATTCAACGATTTTAGAAAATGCTTCTAGTGATTATAAATTTATATTTCAACGAAAATAAAAAAGATGTAAAACAAAATTTTATGTAAAATTTAAAATCAGGGAGAGAATAAAATGCTATTTATATATTTATACGTATAGCAAGGAGATTTTCTTATATGTCAAAAGTTAAAAAAGAAAGGAATATGTAGTTATGTCATTTTAATACAGTTTCTTGTCTGGTTAGAGTACAAGAGTAGAGTCGTACAAGATATATTTAATGTTAAATGTTTGCATAACTCATAATATCCAAATGTATTGACCACGAATTATGAATCTATCTAGGTACCTCTTTGATATATTAGCTTTTTATTAGAAGAATATATTGTTCCTTCCTCTGTAAAACTGTACAATCAAAATCGCATATTTATTTATTGTTTAAAAAGTGTGAAACAATAAGTTAAAAAAGTATCAGCAAAATTAATAAAAATATAACAAATAACATTACTTGTACAATTATTTCTTTCCGCCTTTCTTTTCCGCCGCTGCTGCTGCTGCTTGCATTTTCTTTTGAATCTTCTTTAGCTATGGGAAATAAGGATAAACATGTGAAACGGTAATTTATGAGGAAAAGGACAATCATAAGGATAAGGAGAGATGAGGATAGGATATGTGGATAATGGTAAATAAATGCTGCATATTTGTAGAATTGACGAAATACGCGTCGTTACGTTGTTATTTCTTTTTCCCTTTTTTGCCCTTTCCTTTTAGCTGCATACAAAGAAAAATAGAAAACAAATTAGTCATAAATGTTAACTTAAAATACGGATTGACATAATTCCATTTTTGTTGCAACTTTAAAGGCGCATTTTCATTGGTCGTTGCCGCGCATTCGGAGTTCGGACTTATAACCGACTTCTCGACCGATGAAATGAGCCTTAGCTTGAGCATCGACCTTTGCCATTAAACTAAAGTAGATTTTACTAACTTTCATGCTAACTTCAAAGATTTCAATAATTCGCATTACTTTCAAAAAAACACAAAAATCATTCGGCAGATTTAATTTTTAAACATGACATACCCGTTTCTTCTCCGCACGATTGGCAAGCACCTCTCGCCACGCGACCTGGATAACCCTGGCCGCGTGCTCCATGAGGAACTTGTTCATCTTCTCCGTCATCTCCTGGTGATATTCTTCCTCGCGCTCTGCCATTAGCGGTATGTACTCCTTGTCTTGCTCTGCTAACTTGGCCTGGGGATTAACAGGGATCAAGATGTAACATATTGGATTTTGTTATTCATTATTTGAATTGTCTTTGTTTGTAATGTAAATATTCAGTGATTTTGTGTTTAATTTTTTTCGTATTTCGTGCTATTTCGTTTTTAATGGCTTTTCGTTTTTCTACGATTTCGACTTGGTATTTTTTCAAGGATTTAAAGCTTTGAAACTTGATCAAAGCCAAAGAGATCCGTCACCAAAATCTACTAATCCCAGACATTGAGGTATAATGTACTAGCGTATCCGAGAAGACGTAATTTCATACAAACAATTTACCAGGTATCTACCTCTAAGTCTTCACATTTCTGAGTTTCGTCCTCGTACTTCTCGGTGAACTCATCGAGCTCCACCTGCTTATCCCCCATTTCCAGGTCGTACTTCTGGAGCCACGATAGCAGCTGGGTTTCCACTTTGAATCTACAGAAAAGTTTACAACAATACTTCGCGTAAAACCATAAACTCGAAGAGACAGTTATTGGTAATACAAGACCAATCGATCGGTCTTAATCGACGGCATCGATCGATGGTAGAAAGGTTTAGGACCCAAACACAAAACTGCAAATCAGTGCGATGCGAATCCGTAACGCAGAAAACTGCATAGATTTCAAATGCATTCGTGCGTAGATTTTTGCGATGCGACGTCGCATTACAGCTTTGTGTTTGAGGCTTGAGCCCTTAGTCGACCAAGCCAACTGCGACTTAAGCTTGCTTTTGCCTGATAATCCCGTTTCGCATTTTATCCTTATCGACCTTTCCATAGCTCGCTGAGAACCGTGAAATCGGTGGGCCAGCTTTACTGTCGTATGTTCCATGTTTCGGCTCCGTAGAGTCACTGGTAGGACGCACTGATCGAATACATTGCTCTTCAGGCATTGTGGCAGTGGTGACGAGAAGATGTGATGAAGCTCCCCAAATAATGACTTTACTATAATGGGTATGGTTACATTCACAGTGTGTACCTCCTTGCCCTTTGATTCTTCTCGTCTATGAGGTGTAACCGGAGAAGCGACTGGTAGTTCTCTCGGCTCTCAACCTCTTCCTCCTTCAGCATCTCACTCTTGACTGCGTGTGCGCGGGTTGCGAGCACCATTTGACGATCTGAGTCCAAGCTGAGAAAGAAATAAAATGTATTTGTACAACCTCCAACTTGCCTAGATTTACTCTCTCCGGGTTAAAATATATCATTAGATTATTTATTTAAAATTATATCTGTAGGTTCCGTTTATCGTGGTCGATGTTTTAAGGTTCAAAATAACTGAGGCACCCTTATCGGATTTAGTTTAATTTCAGACTGGGGTCCTAGATTATTTTGTTTCAAATCCAATGGGTGTAATTATAAGATTTCCTTCACAGACTACGGGGTTTAAATAGATCTAACTATGGTCCGAATTTTGTTATTTAGTAAAAGGATCGGAGACGAAAACTAGGTTCGTGAAATTAAGGTAAAATATAACTAAGCTATCTCCATTATTATTTGCATAATCTATGTGTATGTCTTGATGATGATGAATAAATTCATTATGATTTCCATAAATGTAAAAATACCTACTAACATTTTCTTTTTAAGTCTCATGGTAGCCTCGTGGTTAAGGAACGCCAGCTCTTGTTCCAACTTGGCTATTATATCCGACTTCAGAGCCATTGTATCTTCAAATCGAGTGTTCTCATCTTTCAATGTTAAGGTGTACTCTAAAAAAATATATATTTTTAAATGCAATTAAGTAACGTGCTAAATTTGTAAATGCAACCGACAGTAAGTATTCGTTGCACGAAGACCGTTATACGGTAAGTATCTCTCGTACACGTTTTAAAACGGCTTTTATGGAACTGCCCAATGAGATACGAGGTGTTCCGCTTAGGCTAGGGCAGGGCTTCCCAAAACTTTTTTTTATTGTGATGCCCTGATATTTGCGACTCCTCCCCTTTCTCTGATCAAAAACTACCTACCAATCTACCATACCAGTTGTAATTGTAGCCTAGTAACAAGTCCGGGTCCCACTTCAAATAACTTTGAATTTTTTTATTAGAATATATTATATATTTCTTTCTCTTTCTTATGTAGGTTTATTAAACTTTCTGTGACTTAATGACCCAACCTTTGATCTTCTCAATCAGCTTCACGTTAGAAGCTTCAAGCTTCCTCGTGCTGATCTTCGTAGCCAACTCCTCAGCAGCAGTCATTTCCAGTTGCCGCACCATCAGCTCGCGGAACTGCTCGAAAGTCAGCAAGTACTCCAAACCAACTACTGGCCTTGAATGCTGAAAGTGATGGTTTATCATAGAATTTACCATTTCAATGTAATTATTAGTTGGTGTGTTTCCAATTCAAAGTGACCTTGCAGAATTTCCTGCAAAAAACCTTATTTTATAAAATAAATAATGACTTGACTTAACTTCAATTTGGCATACATAAGAATATTTTTATACTTCTGATCAGAACACCGGGATCCCCATTTCAGGCCCTTGTCACCACTGCACTACTCATTAAAAGCCACTCGAATACTTAATCTTTAAAGAAAGAAGAAAATATATATGATTTGCAAAGGAGACAAACAGACGTACTTCGTTTCCTTCAGCGTGTTCGCGTTTCATCTGAAAGAAAAGAAAGGACAATAATTAAGAACAAGAAGTTTCTTTAAAAATGTAAAAAAACAAATTGTAAAACGAACCTCTTGCACCATCTCCTCGACCCTGGGCCTAAGGGCCGGGTAGCTGTTCATTATGTAAAGAAGATGACCGAGTTCAGGATTCAAACGATTTTTCAGGGAAACATCACCCTGAAAAATTATAGCACTAACTGGTAAGGTAAGCTATAAACAGGGTGTTAGGTCCATGGTATATCAAGCCGAAACTAGCCTATGGTAACATAATTATAATAAATATTGGACAACATCACATACATTGCTCTGATCCTAAGGTAAGTAGCTAAAGCACTTGTGCTATAGAAATCAGAAACAACGACGGTACCACAACACCCAGACCCGAGCCAATATAGAAAAGTTCGTTTTCTACATTGACCCGACCGGAGATCGAACCCGGAACCTCAGAGATGGCGGCAGCATTTAAAGTCCGGCGTGCTCGCCTCTCGGCCACGGAGGTCGTCAAATCGTCGAATTATGTAGATAAATATTATGGTGAAGGCAGAAATTTTGTGTCATCATTGACATTTAAAAAAAAACATTTTCCAACAAATTTGATTAGCATGAAAATCTAAAATTATTAAATGATGATATCTTTCTGACTTAAGCATACAACGAGTATTTATTTGCATAATGTTAAAAACATAGGCTAGTTTTGGCTTAATATATACCATTTGACCTCATCATCAGCCACAGGACGTCCTCTGCTGAATATAGGCCTCCCCCAGCATTACCTAACAGCATGTTATGTAGACGCTGCATATTTGATCATTTCACTAATTAAGTGGTAGCACGACAAAATCAGCTCGTAGGTGCTCGTAGCTCAGTGGCTGCAGCGCTTTGGTATCGATTACTAAAGTTAAGCAACCAACGCCGCGGTCGTGAATGGATGGGTGACCATTCCGACCATATTTAGTGACATATATTACAAGCATCTCCGTGCTTCGGAAGGCACGTTAAAAGTTGGTCCCGGCCAATATTGCTTGATATTGTTCGTGAAGCCTAGTCAGAGGCCTTAAGGCGGCTTGATAACATCTGACAGTAAGGTTTAGTCACTGGTCTTACAACACCCCTCCACCAATCCGCACCGGGCCCGCGTGGTAGAGTATGGCCCAAACCACCTCATAGTTGAGGTGAGGCCTGTGCCCTGCAGTGGGACGTATATAGGCATACTTTACTTTACTCCTTTTTACGACAAAATAGAAATAGTAATTTTTAGACATGGATGTGATTAAACTAGCTACTCTCCATGTTGGTATGGTATTTTTTTCTGATTTCTATGTCACAAGTGCTTTATAGCTAGTTACCTTAGGAGCAAAGCAATTCATGTGATGTTGTCCAATATTTAATATTTATTTTATTGAAATCATTTACTTTTTAATCCACTTACACCTTTTATATCCTCCATAGCGGCCATATTAAGCAGACTGGTTGAAAACAGCGGATTGTCGTACTGCTCAAATATAAAAATCAGGTCATCCATGTGCTGTTCAGAGAGGACAGAGTTGAGAGTCTTATACTCTTGCACGAGGCTCGGGAGACAGATGGCGAGCTTGGTTTTGTATATCGCCTCATCCATGATCTTGGTAATGCGTTCGGCCTGGATGTGGCATTCGAGGTCGATTGGGGACGCGGCTGAAAATAAAAAAAAAATAGTCCCCGCTTCATTAAGAAACGCAAGCAGTAATAGAAAAGCCTCCATTTGTTCGTTGGTTAAAATTATGTCATTTGTGTGCCGTGTGGGGACGGCCGTAATATTCTTTACCACCAACAGTAGACTAAACCCTGTAGCACGAAACGAGGAGCAGCGTCTGCGTGCAAAATAATATAAAAAAACTGCGCTCGCCAACCCGACTGCCAAGCGTGGCGAGTATGGCAAAAAACCCCCGATGACAGAAGTCACTAGGGGAGGCCTATGTTCAGCAGTGGACGTCCTGTGTGGCTGGAATGATGATGATGAGGGTGATGTAAAAATAGGTAATTCGATCGTTGGATGTTACCTACATAGTTAGGCTACTTACATAGGTTTTCTTTCTTTTTAAATTGGAATTCTTTTAGGGATGACTAACTTAAAAATCTAGGTAAGGCTCGGACTGCAAAGAGCCGGAATATTTCATTTGTCAAGTGCTAATTAAAGTTTTAAGCCGATTCTGATGACTGGATCCATCATAGATATAGATTCGCTGCGAATCCTAAGTCTATAGGATCCATGTAGTCCTAGCCCAGGGGGTCATCTTTCAATATTCGTCAGCAGCATTAGGTAGCAGCAGCAACCTGAAGCTAAGAGCATTTAACCAACTTGGCGTGATAAATTGTAAAATTAACTTACCCAGAAACCTGAAACTTACCATTATCCTTAGTTAGGTCCTGTTCTTTAGTTTTATCAGTACCGCTGGCTCCAGACCTGCTACTCCCAGTCTTGGAACTCTCGGAGTAGGTAGATGGAGACTGCAAGGTTCCTGAAGAGTGAGTATCCATCACCACAAAGATTCCAGTAGAATTATAGTAATTTGCTGACTGATTCACAAACAAAATTGAAGTCTCTTGACAACTGGTAAATAAACAATGCCGCTATGGCAACGGCTGTTTCGATAATTTAATGTGCGCGAAGTGCGCGCAAGTTGCCGCGTTTGCGCGAAATCACTGCGCGAAATTTAACGTCACATTTAGTTTTTTTGTTTTTTTTACCTTTGGTTTTTTAACTAAGTATTTGGTTGTGTGGATATTACCCGACTGTCATAAGAGGTTTATGTTTTTTAGTATCGTATTATGTGAGATATTGTTTATCCTTGGGTATCCCATTACTCTTATTCACCATCTCTAAAATCCTGGGTTCGATTCCGGTCTGGGTTGTGGTACCGTCGTTGTTTCTGGTTTCTAAAACACAAGTGCTTTAGCTACTTACCTTAGGATCAGATGCATGTACGTGATGTTGTCCAATATTTATATAATATTCGGAATTGGCTACTGTGCAAAAGTCTCTGACAAGTCTTTTTCATGCTTCACCGTTGAGGGCTAAATTCTTTAAATCCTGGGTGTGGCTTGCCAAATTTTCTTAACTATATAGTAACTTCAGCTTTATTTATAACAACTTTTACTATGAGCAGGGAAAAATAAATCTACATCCTAAAAAACTGTTTCAATTAGATTAATAAATGCGTTTTCCGGGCACTAAGTAGCTACCTATTCTTTTCCTACCTATAATGAAATATTTTGTTTTTCTACTTTACTAGAATTACGAACAAGGAAGAAAAAACAAAGACTATAACATTGCTTGAAGCAATTATCAAAATTATTCAAGTAATTGACTTTAATTTGTATATTCTCAGTCAAAATGCTAATCTAATCGAACAGCAAGCTCGCAGACATTATGTTAGCAAAAGACTCCCCACCTGTTGCTATGGCAGTAATTTATTAGTTTGTTCAATGTAAGGCGTTGCTGTCGGAGAGCTTAGAGCTGGTAATAAACTTAGTAACATCCAGGTAAAAAATGTTTAATTGTTTGATTACTTACAATTTGTGTATTGTGTTGTGTCTATTACTTAAATTATTGATGTTTGACGTGTGAAAAACCTTTATGACTAAACATACCTACACGTAAAATGTGTGTGTGAGCTTAATTTAGGCCTGTTCACAGAATCTAAGTATATAAATTTATTCTGTGTGTCCTTTTTGTCTCTAGTGGTGTCTTTTACTCGTACTTATAGTCTACCCATGTTTAACCGTTTACTTTACCTGTCTTATAATGTTGTTTGTTTTGTTACCAACAACAAGGTGCCGATTCTGATGTACAAAAACCGTTCTTTACGTTTCTAGTAACATAAAATCACGGGACAGTTGTTCTTCTTTCCATACAAAATTCCAATGTTGTTTAGCGATTTTCAAAATTTGCCCTTAATTGTTAAAATTCCTATAGGTAAGTATTAAGCACTAGAACAGACTACATTTTACTTAAATTTCATTTAATTTTAATTAATTTTAAACAAATTTATAAATATATGTTGAACCTGACCCTGTTCGGGTTAAAAGAGTGTGGATGATTACAATCCAACGCGGTTTTTTTACACCTTAGTATTCGGGACACACCGTGCACTTCTGCATTCATTCTGTTCAAAACTGCAGTGTTGCATGCATGCAATGCATGTGTAACTATATTTTTGCATAGATCTTTGTTCCACTGCATTTTACCTTAATTTCCGCCATACAGAGCTCCCTACCAATAATAAATAAATCAAAATGGGGAAGAAGAACAAAGTAAACAAACTGGCCCGCATGTCGGACGAGGAGCGGGCGCGGTACTTGCAGCACCGGGCTGATCTGGAGGAGGAGGCCCGCCGGAGGAAAATGGAACTTATTGCTAGGTTCATAAAGGTAATAGTCATCATTTTAGCCATATGACGTCCACTGCTGAACATAGGCCTCCAGTGACTTCCAGATTGGCGAATTTGAAGCGGCCTGCATCTAGCGGTTTCCCGCAATCTTTACAATCCACGCAAGGTGGACAGACGACCTTGTAAAGATTGCGTACCGGCAAGCGCAGCGTGGACGTCCCGCGCTGCGCTTGCCGATACGTTCGCGTTCCAGAAACTTTCTGCCCCATCGGCCGTCATTTGTATGTGCTACGTGTCCCGCCCACTGCCACTTTAGCTTGCTAATCTGTCGTTAAGGTAGGTACTGGTATTTTTTTTATAAATATGCGGCAGGCACCATACTCATCGTCAAATAAATCTGAATGGGCAGAAGAACAAAGTGAACAAACTGGCCCGTATACTCAACGAGGAGCGGGCGCGTTACCTGAAGCACCGGGTTGACTTGAAGAGCCCGTATACTCCTATAGGAGGAAGATAGGTTATTGCGAGGTTCATCAAAGTAATGATCAGTATTTCCGGACATAAGCTTGTAACTCCTTTAAAACGCCTCAGCGAGCGGTTATGGGAAGTTTGCATTCAGCGCCTTCCCGCAAACATGACTTGGCCGTCCTGTTGGCTACCAAGAGTATCACAAGAATATTTATTTCTCTATCTAAACCAATCATATACAGCACAGTTAACATGTATGTACAACGCGTTTGTTACACATTATATTTCCTTTTTTTTCAGAACAAACTAGACAAAGAAGAAACGTACAGTCGCATGAACAGAGCGAAGATAAATCAAGAATGGCGGTATATTCTCAGAAAAATAAAATGCAAGCAAATGGCATTAGATATACAGGTACTTCTCTCTATGAGAAACTCCTCCGTTTTTTCGTCGGTTAAAATAAATGTTAAGTACGCTTTACAGGAAAATAATACTTAATAATTAAGAACGAGACATACTTACCTAGCTTACATGAAATTTTAACGCTAGAAGTTGAAGTTTCAACAACTTTAGGTTGAATGAAATATTAATATGAAAACTATTGCAGGGTCAAGTTATTGCCCCTCTAAAAATTAACAGAACATTAAATCTCTTTTAAAATAATTTAGTGCATTTTTAAGTTTGTATTTTAATAACTTCTGTAATCTTTTAGGGAATGATAACGAGCTTCAACTTCCTGTTGGAGAGGAAGGATCGCCTCATACAGACCCTAGTGAGGTGCATCGAAGACTCCGATGACCAGCACCGGCGCGCCTTCCAGGCACATACAGAGAATCTGAGCTACTTTTTAGGCAAGTCGCAAAGAAAATTGTAGTGTGTCAAAAATTTGAATAAATTATGAACTATGGTAGAAACAATACTTACATTTTACTTTTTAAATTTCAACTGGGCGTACCCCATAGAACGCCACAGTGAGCGATTCTGCCCTGATCAGGTTGTCGATCAGTCCACAGTCGGGGAGCCTGCCCAATGCCAAGCTTGGAAGACTCTTCCAGTCCGTCACCATGCACTAGAAAACTTTTCTTACCCTCGGTTGTCAGCTCTCAGATTCGTAAAGCTAAGTACTTCATACTACTTTCTAACTCAATCACAATTTTCTATGTTAGGCATAGGGTCCCAACGTCTGGACAACCTGCAAGCCGAGTATGACTACCAAAAGAATACACTTCTGGAAAACTGGGACAAAGAGGAGTTTGATATTAGTGACAAGCAGGAACGAGCGGAGTTTAAATTGAAGCTGATCACATACATCCAGAATCGGGACTTTAACGCCTACAAGATAGAAATAGAACTAAAGCGGGCTACTTCTAAAAATGACGCTAGACTTGAGGTAAGATTCATAAGAGATCTTAAAAACAATAGTAAACAAAGTAAAATAAAATATTACAATTTAATCATTACACTCCAGGGTTACAAATAAGTTATTTTATGTTATTACAAAAATTAGCAAAGCAAAAATCTAATTTAAAATTTTAGGTCGTCTTTCCAATCATCACAATTGGCTCTTCCTTTTTCAGACAAGCACATCATTAGGTTCTTTGAAAATTCACATTTATCCTCAGTGTTCTCTGCAAAAAGAAATATTGCCATCGAAAATCCAAAAATAAATCTAAATCTAATACTTTGGTTTTTCGCAAAGATCCGATTTTACCAATTATCCTACGACATATACATTTTACATACCATTGTCAAGTATCTGAAAGCACTCCTCAATTGATTCTTGAAGAAAATCTCTCAAATCCTCATTCTTCACATCTTTTGTGATAGCATGTGTTACTAGATATTTATCTGGCATTCCGTTATCACCTGTCTATTAACAAAATAGTAAATTTTTAATTTGGCTACACGTCGCAAAGAAGCTATCATATAATAATATATTTACCATTTCTAGTTGTTCCATAAAACAATGCAAAGCACATGCTTTGTAGTCAGATTCTTTGTTAGAATTGCTGGAGTTCCTTTCGTCATCTTTGTAAGTTTCCTCATTCTGGGAAGGCTTTTTTGAGTATGGGTTATACTGACTCCTTTGACCGGAGTTTATTTCTGTGCGTCTGCTCCTCTTGAACCTCCGAGATGACTGGGTCGTGGAGTGGTAGCCGTAACGGGTCATATCCTGCAGCAGAAATATCGAGTCTAAGTTGTGGACGCATATCGAAAAACCTCAGTAAGAGACGACTAATAACAAATGAGATTCGATGGCTGACCCATATAGAGTGGTGTTAAAATAAATGTTTTGTTAACTTTTAAACTTTTTCACAATATTTATCTCAGTCTAAAAATTATACTTACATTTTCGTATTCATCGCTTTGCGGAAAATCATTTCGACTACTAAACGGTTCTCTTCCATATCTGTTTCCATCTTCATTTCTATTCATCATATTGTTTCTGTCATTCATATTGTCACGTCCACTCGTTCTGTCTCTGCTGTTCATATCTTCTCTTCCACCCATCCTGTCATTTCTACTCCCCATTCTATCATACCGACTTCTTGTACTCTCCTCGCTATTTGATCTGTCATCTCTTTCACCCATCCTATCATCTCTGTCTCTCATTCTATCATCAATATCCCCCATAGTACCACTGGTCCATTTCGATCGATTGTGGAACTTTGATTGGCCTCTGGTTTCCTTTCGATCCTGGTCATCTGTGTACCCGTGAGAGTCGATCGAGTTATTTCCCTCTTGCTTCTTCAGGCATGTCATGTATACGGATTTGAGCTCATTTTCTTTAGGACCACCTTCTGAACGGCAGTTTAGGGCCTGTAGACGCATTTTTTAATCATTATTAGAATTTAATTCGCATACGGATTCCTAAGAAAAGGCTAACTATTTTCTAACTTGAAATTCAAATGCTTCAAAAATAGGTACGCCTCCTGAAGAGGATCTTACTAGAATAGAAAGTTAAGAATTCTTATATCATGGTTAAATGTAATTAATACGGTTTATAAATTGTATTCATGTGAAATAATAATTACGCCTAATTAAGGCCTTGATTACAGGATGGCATCATTATCATTGTAATTTTATGAATGGCCTATCAATTGTAAAAATCTTCTCTTGTTTTTACTCACATTGCAGTCCCATATAATAACAGCAAATATAACAATACAAATCGGAGTATGACACATGTTCACATGTGCTGCTCCCGCGCAACTGGGTGATTCTGCCACAAAACACCGTATATAATGGTTCCACGCTTTAATAACATTAGCAGAGAGGGTCGCCAAAAATACTGATCAGATTCCGTATTATATTTTTTTGTGTGCAATTATGTGGGTTCCCGAAATGTTCCAGCTAGGTAAAGCTAGAAATAGATATATAGAAACTCTCTACTGCACACCATAAAACCAACAAAGTAAATTTAAATCTAAACAATGTGCAGAATGTGTATTAAGTACTGCACAAGTATAAAGTAGATACTAGATAGGAAGGTCGCTGGACGCTTACTATATTCAAAGAATTTATCCGAAGAAAAGTTGCCAAAAGCAAAAATATTATAATTGTAATGTTAAAGAAGTAAGAAGACATGTCAAAAACATCTATGTCAGAAATGTTGTTTTTGTAAATAGGTAACTACATGCTAAAATTCTAAGTAAGCAGTTGAGGTGAATCCTATAAATGCCCTGCGGTGAAACGATTTTAAACGTACCTACTTGACTTGTTTTTAAAGTACTTTCCACGGGGAGAAGTCGTATTTTTTTAAGTATGATATTATCACCATACCCATCACGGTTACAGGTTACAGGGTGTATTCTAAACTGACTTAACTGGAAATGGAAACTAGGATCGAGCTTCAGGCTGCACTGTGCAAAGGCTGATAGGTACCGAATACTGAATATTACTGGGTGACAACGATATGATAGGCTGACAAAGGTTACTGAGTTTGTTGCGCCGTTTCTTCTCATCACCAGTCGAAATGTAGTTCCGAAGCGGTGGTAGGGCTAAGTTATATTTTGGGACGTGTATAAGTGCCCAGAAGAGGGCCTATATCGGTACTGAATATATAACTTGCATTGTATCATTGTACGATAAAATTGAAAAAGATGACCCTAACTCATCAAAAGCGAATGTCCCTACTCCGCGATCACAAAGACCTCGTCATCGGCATCCGACACGCCTGTCATACCATGACAGGTGCTTGTAGGGCGGAAACCCGTACCAACAGTAATGACAGGAAAACTGTGGCCAATCGAAAATTGGAGTGATACAGTCGTTTGTGAGTCCAATATGCTTGATAACCTACCCGTTTGTGTCGTAATCGCAAACAAGGTTCTCCATGTTAATGGACTTTTGATTAGATTAGACATGTTATACATGAAATCGAGATTATTTTTTTAGCTGCTCTATACAAACTTAATTACATACCTCGATAAATGTATGGAGCATCTAAAAAAAGAAACTATCTCGATGTTACTCTCATAGAAAAAGTTGTTGTATATGATCTGCTGATCACGTGGTTTTAAGAAGTGTCCTATCCTCTTGTAGGTACACCCTGTATAACTGCTGGTTTAAATGAAAATAGGAACAATTAAATAGTTGTCAGCAAACATGAAATTACCCTTAAGATTACCTACTAATGAAAAAACACTAAACTTCATTTCTTAAAGAAGCTTTTAGTAAGCTTTTTAAGAAGTAGCTGTAGTGATTTGCTCTTTTATTTTCTCAGCACGCGAGTGCGAAATACTTAGCAGCTAGACAAAATATGAGTAAAAAAGAACATACCTTAGCCTAATTCATAGAAGACCTACAATGGCACAGCTGTACTTGAACTACGAGGTGGTTTTTGGGCCACAGAACATAGAAAAATCAATTTCCAGTGTTATTATAGTGTGTAGGTCTGTAAGGCAGGCAAGTTAGAAATCTTACTGTTAGATATAATAATTAAGGAAGGCTTCTGTCGAGGTCGTAGACGTAGAAAGCCTCTTAGTGAGATTCAAGCTTAAGCCATTTGACAAGTAGACTCTATTTCCTGTGTGGATGAAGCACGCCATCTTTTAGCTATCCTTAAGAAAGAGTAAATTAATGTTTGACGACCGCCTGGGTGTTGCTGTTCGCGCCCGGACTGGCGTGGCGGTGGCAAAATGTAAGTATTTAAGTGTGTTAAGCACGAGCATTTGTATCTAAGTCATGGGTGTTTATAAACGTATTTCAGTATGTTTACCGTTATCTAGTCACCATAGTACGAACTTTGCTTAATTTGGGGCTAGATAATTGGTGTGATTGTGTGTTGCTTATAGAAAAATAAGTAGGTAAGAAAGTATCATGAAATTCCACAGGGATCAACAATGTATTTGCTTTCTCTTTCTAGCACGAAGAACAGCTGCGTGAGCTCTGCCGCCCCAAGCAGTTGGAGATCGAGATGTACTGGTCCAAGTTGAAGGAGGTGTTCAGCTCCTATCTGGCTCACCATAAGCCTATGCTGGCTCACTACCATTCCTTACGCGAAAAGGACGAATTCTACGGCCAAGACATAGCCAGGAACGACGCGCTCATCCAACAGGCTACGGTAATTCTTATTGCCATTTCAGGTCATTAGGTTGGGTGGTAGAATCCTCTCAGCATATCTAAGGCATTTACAGTCTAAATAGTCAAAATACGCCGTATAGTCTAATAGTCTACGCCGTGGCAATTTAAATCACGTTGCATTAACTGACATTAAAAAATGCCTTTTCCAAACCATAGCTCCCAATCAGTTCCCGTTGCTGCTACCTACCTATTTGCTTTTTAGGGCTCAGGAGCGGGAGCCTATTACTAAGACCCTATTACTATGTCAGCAATTGATGGCCACACCGCACGTAAGTACCTTTACTGGCTCTCTCTACTCTCACTTATCAATTATATAAAAATAAATCTGTCTCATGTCCACAAAATAGGACTTGCTAATGACTCTTCAGCGTCAGTGGGTGAAGTCAACAAACATGATAAGTCACAAGCTGGCGAAGATGGCCAACCACAAGGAAGAGCTGTCCCGCCGCTATTGGCAGATGAAGAAGGAGTCCAAGACTCATAGGAGTAAAGGAGACGGCCAAATGACGGTCATGGTGAACGCGAGCCAGGATGCTATCAAGGTAGACAAAATCAATAGACTCTAATTCTACGTTACCACGTCTATAAAAACAGTCTAATAATGATAAACCGATTTTTATACTTTGGTAATGTTTATTGTTTTACATTTCTTTGTAAGACTATTGAATCTTGATCGCTTGATCTTACCCCTAACGCACTTAGGATTAGAAACACGTAAACCTAAAACCACAAGTCCACAAGGTGGACAGACGACCTGCCCATCTAGCATGAGCAACACGATATGATACAGCGATTTATCGCAATTTTTTTATCAAAATATAATTGTTTTACGAAAAAGTGAGCATAACCGTGACGTCGCCGGCACGGACATGCTCACCGTTTCAATAAAAGTTCAAGTTTGGCGGCATGTTATCATATTTTGAAAGTAAAGAGGCGATAAATCGCTATATCATATCGTGTTTTGTTGCTCGTGCTAGAGGGGCTGGTAAAGCTTGCAGGAAGCCGCTGGACGGAGCTGGATGCAGGCCGCTTCCAACCGGCCGATCTGTAAGTCACTGGGGAAGGCCTATGTTCAGCAGTGGACGTCATGTGGCTGAAATGATGATGATGATGATGAAACCTATTTCAGCGACTTGAGGATTTCCAAGAGAAGTTGAACAAGATAATGCAACTGGAAGAAATCTGCCGCAAGTACGAACATGAAGATGACGAAGTCTTCTTGAAGGATTTGAGTAACGACGGAGAGCCAGTCGACTTCGAAAACCTGGATGGAGCCATGATTGTGAGTTTTTTTTTAATTTCGAAGCACTAAGTAGGTTTAGTAGGACTCATAATGTAGCTTTGCGGATCTAAACTGACTGATGATTGAGTACCTAAGTACTTGGTACTCTAGTAAGTACCTACTGCTCATAAAGTTTTAAAGTTTGCTAAAGAAACTGGTCGACTTGAAATCATATTTAAAAATGTTGGGCCTTTCATGCATTCTACACTACCCGGTCAACTGGTTGCTATCTCGTGATTTATTTAGTCGTAAAGTTGTTTAATTTCATTCCTCAAATTAGGCTGAACCTATGTGTTACTCGTTGTAGACAAATAACATAGTGTAGTATTTTTTTGTACCTAGTTATATATATCTCGCTCCCTCTCCTTTTCCAAGAACGAGTGCAAAGAATACAGTAAAATGGACAAGTTCATGCTAAAATTGAACCGCGTGAGGGTTCAGACCATGTGCTTGCGGGCCGAGAAAGCCAAGCTGGGCAAGGAGAACGTTCAGCTCAAGCTGTACATCAAGAGGTACCTGACCGATCTCGCCCTGAAGGGAGGCAAGGACAGACCCGTCAGTGTCAAGATACAGTCGGCATTGCAGACCGCTGATCCCAATGGAAAGATATTGTAAGTCATTTTTTTAATCTAAACGATATTATTATGATACGATACGATAAGCCAATCGGGTGATTGGCTCAATGGCGAGTAATTCGCGTTAAACGCAGAGACTGGGTTCGATTTCCTATTCGGGAAGTCTGGGGGCCTAGCACGAAAGTGTATCTATCTTTCGGTCGTATACTTAAAACTAACAAATTAAAATGGCCAGTCTCATGTGTCAATCCTTTGATAAAATATGACCAACTCAATCTAGCCGTGTAAAAAACCCGACCGTTTTCAATTGTTCATAAACTGTCAAACCTTTGAATGGGAATGGATGTTTTAATCGATTTGATCGGATAATACGACCGACCGAACGATGCGCTTTCATAGTAGGCCTCCTGATACCTCGCAATTTCAGGCTGTGAATTCTATTCAAGACGATGATTAGGGTGTAATCTGGCGCTTATTTATTTCATGTTTTTTTTTTCTACTCTATATTCAACCATTTATTAACTTGTTATTACCACGAGTTTTGATTGATGACCATTATGATTATTTAAGACAAAGGTAATGCATTTACAAGTTTCTTACCTAACAACAAGCACAGATTCTCCAATCACCAGATTCACCAGGATCACTCCCGAAAGCTTTTAGAGCCTGAAAAGGCTGCTTACCTTCAGGGATGACCAGGGCTGGTTGGAGTAAAGAAAAAGATGCAGCACGCACAATGGCCCAATCGAGAGGCTAAGTGCGGAAACAGCCCAGCTAAACTAACTAACTTTTATTACCTTTAGCCGCGCATCCTGTTAAAAACAAAATAAAAAATACGTGGTTACCATTGTTGCATTACGCATTACGCTCGCGCGTTAATTTCGGAAACTATTTTTTCAGGAATCGTCCAGTCACCTGCATCGAAGGTGCGCTATCCAATGCTGTACAACATGAGAAGAGGATGAAGATCTTAGAAAAGAGGAACAGGGAGATTGGCGACATCCGCGCCTACCCCAGGGTGCAATGCTGGATGGCATAAAAGAACTAAAAAACTGGCCAAGTGCGAGTCGAACTCGCGCACGAAGGGTTCCGTACCATTATCTATAAAACGGCCAAAAAAATCACGTTTGATGTATGGGAGCCCCCTTAAATACTTGTTGTATTCTGTTTTATAGTATTTGTTGTTATAGCAGCAACAGAATCATCTGTGAAAATTTCAACTCTCTATCACGGTTCATGACAGCCTGGTGACAGACAGATGGACAGACAGACAGACAGACAGACAGACAGACAGACAGACAGACGGACAGCGGAGCCTCAGTAATAGGGTCCCGTTTTACCCTTTGGGTACGGAACACTAAAAACCATGTTGGTCCCACTTAAGCAAAGATATTTGATAGTAATATTTTGATTGTTTATGTACTTATCTTAAAAATCAAGAAAATTCACAAAATAATAAGTAAAAATATGAGACTTAAGACAAAAATTATTGACGCACTTAAATTAGAGTGGCGATGGGCTGGCCAAATTTCACTCTACACAGACAAAACGATGACCATCAGGAAAAAGATGTGTCGGCTGGCCGAAAAGACGATGGGCTGATGACTCAGTCCAAATTGCTGGGAACAACACAAGTGAATGACTCTAAGCAAAGACAGAGTGTCATGGATGAAACTGGAGGAGGCCTTTACCCAAAAGGTTCAAATCTCAGAAGCAGACTAAACTAACCATACTATAACAACTCCTAGTTTTTTTCTTTACTAACAACTTTTGAAATGTTACATAATGAAATGGTATTTGAAATAAATGGCTAATTATTATTATGTACTTATGAACTGACAACTAATGGGACAGAAAGGTCTACCCACAAGGTAAACAGAAGATCCAGAAAAAATCTGCAGGAAGCAGCTGGATGCAGCATGTTTCCAACTGGCCAATCTATAAGTCATTGGAGGAGGCCTGTGTTCAGCAGTGAACATCCTAGGACTGAAATAATGATGATGATGTAATTAAGACAAAATAATTGCTTCTTAATAATGTATTTTAGCTTCCAAGCCTTATTCTTTCCTCTTTGATCTTTGTGCCAATACAAGATGCACCAAGTCTGTTTATTGTTTAGTATTACTACTTAAGTATGCATTTCATATGTACATGTATGTATATAAAGTGTATAGAAACACATATCTGTATAAATCAATGATAAGAGAAGAGACCCATGATGACCAAATTATGTACCTAGCTGAGAAATGCAAAGATGAGACATGGGAAACAATGTAAATTTTAGCTTTTTTACTGTAATCTGTATCATTTTACAAGTAAAATTGAATTAAACAGTCCTAATGCTCTGTAGGCACAAATATAATCAATATTAATTTGTAACTTAAGTTTTAAATGAAATAGGTATAATTTTCATAGTGTAGGTAAGTGAAATATTTTTGTATTAATGTCTTGATAGGCTAGTATGTGTTAAGGATATTTGTTTTGTTCCAGAACCATAACAAAAATGCACTTAATAAACTGATAAATAGGCATATATAATATTGTTTCATTTTCTGACTCCTGTGAGATTAAGATGTTGTGACCTGATAACTTTTACATATCTATTGACAGTTTATTACAAATATTAGGATGTTGATTAAATTACATTTATTGCTTTCAATTTTGTATTAAAATAAACAATTTGTACAGTGAATGGTAACCTAACTTAACCTATAACACAGATCAAAATACTCATTCCATTTCCGTGACTCCATTGAGAGCATTAGATCCGGTATCGCCAAGGTTCCAAGGGTCATCAAGAGCTGCCAGCAGCCGCGCTAATCCTTTATGCCCCTCAGTGTCGATATTCTTGGTCATTTCTTCAGAAAATGCTACATATTCGTCACAAAGAACACTCTTTCCCTGTGATACTCCATAGATTTCATACCAACCCTCAAGTGGCTCACTCAAAGGCTTTTTCAACCGTATTAAAACTTCCTGATCATCTACAGTCTTCACATAGAAACCTTCGCTTGCCGAAACTTTGGTAACTTTGCCCCAAAGCGTAACTTTCGCGCCATTCTTCTGTGCGAGATTACCGGCTGTAACGTATGGTACCAACTCGTCGTTGTCCGGATATTGGTTATCCTCGAATACGTCGTTGTCTGCCATTATTTAATCAAATGATACTTTGAACTTGTTAATTATGGCCACCAAACAACTAGAAAAACTCTATTTTGTTAGAACTAACACCGGCAAGTTTTAACAGGTTGGTTTGGTGGTTACCGAATCTGACAGCTGTCAAAAACGTCAATGTCAAAATGTACTACATTATGCCCCCTGTTCCGAATTGCGCTAATATATGTACGACGGATCCATATAAATACAGTAGGTAGGTAAGCACCCCTTTTTTGTGTTATTTTGTTCGGTTGGTCGGTTTCGCGCTGAAAGTGCTTTTAGCGCAATTCGGAATGCGGTCTACATGTTGAATTGAACGGCAATGTTATAGAGTTTATACAGCCAAATCTTTTGATATTACAGGATGTCAAAATGTGTCCACATCATGGATGTAGTAATTCAAAAACTAGTACATATGTCACAGTACTCGCAGTCATAGGAAGTAATTTTGACAAGCGCACGAGGCGCGCGCCAGGGGAGCTGCGTTTCTCGCGCAAACCCATAGACTTAGGATTCGCTACGCTTACGCGAACCGCAGCGCGGACGTAACCAACGTCATCAATGTCATAAGCACGTCAGACGCGATACTATAATAACCACACTTCGTGGTACTTTTGAACCATCAACATGTTTACGTTATTTTAGGTATATTGCTAATACCATGTCTGGTCAACGCCATATATCGCAGGATTAGTACATTTTAAAAACGAATAGATGTCACTACAAGGCTCATTAGGATTGGGCTTGATATCAATGAACGATAACTCTTGATAAAATCGTTATCAATACACTTTTTTAACACTTTTGTTTTTTAAAAATGAAATTTTAGTAGAATTTTTACATTTATTTCAAAACAAATCATTTTAACTAAAATTTTAAGCAATTTCGGTATAATGCCATCTACCGGTTTTAACTTAAACGCTCTTTTATAGAAACGCAACGTCAGCTATTGGATTGAAAAAAACTAAACACGGCATTTATGTTGATTATAGAGGTAATATGCATTTCGTATTATTTTATTAAATAATTTGAAAAAATAAATGACGGAAAAACAAATTTTAAAATATAAGTATATTTTTTAAATGAGTAATTATATACTCTCTGGTAATTAACGGTCAAAAGCAAGAAGCTTCAAAATAATGTAGCTTTTCGACGACTGTCAAATATTTGTTTGTAGGGCTACCAGTGTGAGTATTGTAGTTTTATAATACGGGATTTGTTTTAATATTTGGCAAGTGATTTTAAAAATCAATTTTTAGGAGAAAAATATGGATTACTAATGTTTAGCCAAAAACGTTTCCCAAAATATTACAACCCAACTATTTTACACAAATTTTCATTTGGCAAAAAAACATTTGTCAAAACAACTCATTGCAATTTTTTAGTTAGCAAATCTTTTTTTGGGATATTATTGTTTAACAAATAATTGTTTGTCATGTTTCATTTAATCAAATGTTTCATTTGGCACAACTTTCTCATTGCAAAATATTGCATGGCATACGATTTACAAGCTTACTCTCTAATTTTGAAAATATCATGCTGCATCTACGTTTGTTTTACATAAGGTAAAAAAATAGTTAAAATGGCTAGAATGGCTGTAAGCGATTTTTCTTTGATCCCAAAAGCAATAATTTTTGGAAAAAATTCTTAAGGTTAATCTAAAAAAAGACAATTTGGTAACCCTGTTCCAATTTTTTTATCAACTTTGATAAACAATGAATTTTATTTAAAGGCATTTGTGTGTCACGCACGTCCAAAGATCACGTCTAAATGACGTAAATATGTCATAAACGGTCGTTTCAAGCTATAACCTAATTAGTAATTTCGTTATGTATTGTCAAGTATCGATGCCCAAAGTGCTAAGAATTCGGGCTAATATTCCATGGGCGCGACTTCGAATCTTAGTCGGCGACAATATTTTTTCGAAATCCAGACTTGTATTAAAATAGTTTGATAAAAATTGTTTATTCACATTTAAAACCATTTTTAAAAACTAAACTCAGTACTGAACTTTTGATTATTTTTTTTTACATAATATTCACAAAATAAATAACAAATAGAAAATGGGTCCCAGCTCACCGACATCTGTTTTCATAAAAATTAGGATCATACTCTAGTGAAATCAGCAACCGACTAAAATAAAGATAAATATAGTACTTAATATCTTAAAAAAGTTATGGATGCGCACAAAAAGTTATTCAAGATAATATAACAACTTGAAAAAAAAGACCGCATCATGTGGGATCCGAACCCATATCTCATAGAAACTACGAGCGAGTGCCTTTTCAACTAAGCTACGAGGACGTTAGAACGATTTTCAAAATTTGTCAAGTGTTAGTTTATATTTTTTGACAGAGTGTGCAAACAATTGTAAACCTTATGGTGGTTTGGCATTCTCTGACGGACCGAAACTGAAATTAATGTAAATAAATGTTCTATTTTGACGTAGTATAATTCTTTCTCTATGGTTCTATGAATTATGGGAAAGTTATCTATCATTGCTTAGATAGTGCCATCTAGTCAGAGAGGGAAACAAACGAAGGCGTAGTTATATTTTAGTTCCATTTACTCACCACCTTCGCTGTCTTTCGCGCGAGTTAAGGTAGAGATTTTCAAAGTACCGAGACTGCCCCTCTGTTTTACGTAGTATTATTCTTTCTCTATGCTAATACAGATAAATGGCAAGAGATTACCCAAAAAAATAATCATCTATATAAAGATATCATGTTCATCCATTTAAAGCTGAGAGACTTTTATTTATGACAATTTAATACCAATTATCAAGGAATAAGTAGTTTTCTATAAAAAAACACTGTTTTTCGTAAAAGTGTTCAATCGTTTGATAAACTTCCTACAATAATTACTATTAAACTTTGTAACATTTTGTACCTAAATTATGATCGTGTTAATTCCCGTTTCATTGAGTTTTAAACTTCCAACAGTACGCTGCTAAAAAAGAAACGATTGCGCTAAGCACTTGTTTTCACTTTTATGTTCAAAAGTATCTTCATTAAGCTAGAACGCCTAGAACTAATAATTGTAAATACAAATGCCCCCTTTAGTACTACTGTGGAACGTTTTTGCAAAGTTAAATTCCCATCACAAATTAATTTAAATTATAGTCTTTTTTTCAGTCTAGGTAAAGCTATGGCCAAACAAACACGCGGATACTACGCGTTCAGGAGGCCTAGCACGATAATTTAGGTATCTTTTGCTCGGATGTATTTTTTTTTCTATTTATTTTATTTAGGAGCTTTGATCGAAATTCGAACATGTCAGCTCAATCTTACCCTAATCTTACTAACTAATCCAACTTAAGGCTAGAAATTACAAAATTAAAAATAATTTTAGCGGCTTCTGAAGAAGGTTCAGCTAAAAAGTTGGTTAATAAACCAACATCATATTTATTTATATTAAGATAACGATATTTATATTAAGATAACTCGGATGTATAAACCTAACAAGGAAGAGATTAGTCATGAATGAAGTCAAAGAAGATTTAAAATGTTAGTCATAGTAAAGATATCTAATGATGTTGTAGAAATTATCAGATTATTTGCAGATATACTACGAATATAAAAGCTCAACCCTTTTACTAAATAAACAGAGAATTTTTGTAGTTTTTAATTTATTTATTTACCGAGTTTCGCATTAATTAATTCCAACGCAGTTACCCGAGCGAAGCTATTTGAAGATGTAGGAAAGAAAAAACACTAGTGAAACTTCACTCATGCTTTTCGGAAAAAAAATTCTCCTTACGCTCCTACTCTTAACTCTTCTGAGGAGTCCAAAGATGCTTTCTACGACGAATTAAACGACGCAGTGCGTCATGTAGGTAAAAGTAGGAGAACGTCTGCACATACTAGGCGACTTTAACGCCAGAGTTGGGCAAGACCATCTAGCCTGGCCTGAATGCATTGGTTACCACGGAATTGGAAAGCATAACGAAAATGGTCAACGTGTCTTAGAGTTTTGCTCGAAATACCAGCTGTGTGTTACCAATACGTACTTTAAAGGCAAACAAATGCGAAAGGTTTTCTGGAAACACCCGCGCTCCGGACACTGGCATCAGTTGGATCTTGTTTTGACTAGGAAAAATGACCTACGAGAAGTCCTGCATACACGATCTTACCATAGTGCAGACTGCGATACAGATCACTCTCTTGTAGCTAGTAAGGTCCAGCTGACCCCAAAGAAGATCCACTCGGCTAAGCCCCCTGGAAGGAAAAAGCTAGATATACCTAAAATTAACAATCCTGAGTCAGTGGACTCTTTCACATTATTAGTGAAACGGGAAACAGCAACATGGGATGCAGATGCCTCTTTGGATGAAGAATGGGTAGCAATTAAGTCTCTGTTGACTGAGCCTGCCGGAGAGGCCTTCGGATACCAAAAAGCAAAGGCACCAGACTGGTTCTCGGAAAATAGAGACGTGGTAGTTCCCTTAATAGAGGAAAAGCGCCAGGCCGCTGCTAAACACCACCTTGATCCCTGTGAAAGAACTAAAGCCACACTCAGGACAGCTAAGGCTTTACCTACAGCGAACGTGTCGCCAGTTCGCAAACGCGTACTGGATAGAACTGTGTGCGAGTATACAGCATTGTGCGGCCATAGGAAACTTTGCAGGCGTTTACTCAGGGATCAAAAAAGCAATTGGGCCTGTACCAAAGAAAACAGCTCCACTGAAAGAAATCGACGGTTCTGTAATAATGGACACTGATCGTCAAATGAATCGCTGGGTAGAGCACTATACCGAATTATATTCGCGTCCGGTCGATATCAGTCCAGAAGCAGTGGAAGAAATTCCGAAGTTCGCAGTTTGGACCGAGCTCGAAAACTTACCCACTATCAGTGAGCTGAAACTTGCTGTTAATCAGCTCAAAAGCGGAAAAAGTCCCGGAAACGACAGAATCCCTTCGGAAATATTAAAAGTTAAATGCGTACTTCCAATACTGCACAACTTTCTAGCAAAATGCTGGGAACAGGAGCGTTTTCCTCAGGATATGCGCGACGCAAACATTGTAACCCTATATAAAGGCAAGGGTGACCGCGGCGACTGCAACTGCTATCGCGGCATTTCTCTACTTAGCATTGTTGGCAAGCTCTACGCTAGAGTCATCCTTGCCAAATTGCAGAAACTTGCTGACCGTGTATATCCTGAGGCCCAATGCGGTTTTCGATCTCAACGCTCCACCACAGACATGATTTTCACTATTCGCAGCTTGCAAGAAAAGTGCCGCGAACAAAATACTCCCTTGGTAATGGCTTTTGTAGATTTAAACAAAGCATTTGATACCGTGAGTAGGGAAGGTCTATATACCGCACTTGAGATTGTCGGCTGCCCACCCAAATTATTAAGTATAATTAAATCTTTTCACGAAGATATGAGGGGATCCGTTGTTTTTGATGGCAAAACATCTGCCTCCTTTGACATGAGAAGGGGAGTACGACAAGGTTGCGTTCTAGCACCCACGTTATTTGGCATATTTTTCTCTCTACTTCTAAAGGTTGCCTTTAGTGACACTCAGCAGGGAGTTCATTTACACACACAAGCAGATGGTAAACTATACAACGCCTCTCTACTGAAGTCCCGAAGCAAGCGCGAGGACTTATACATTGACAGCCTGCTCTTCGCCGATGACGCAGCCTTTGTTGCTAAAACTCCCCAGGAACTACAAATCATGATGGACAAATTTTCCCGTGCATGCAGCTTATTTTCTATGTCTATCAATGCGAAGAAGACCATGGTACTAGCGCAAGGTTTTCGCCACAAACCAACGGTACTGTTGGATGGCGCCCCTTTAGACGTAGTCGATAAATTTTGCTACCTTGGGTCGATAGTATCGAGCACTCTCTCACTAGATGATGAGATGAGCACTCGCATTGGCAAAGCAGCTACGACGTTCGGGAAGCTTAGCACAAGAGTGTGGAGCAATAAACATCTCACAATAAAAACTAAGATGATCGTGTATCAAACATGCATCTTGAGTGCCCTCTTGTACGGAGCCGAGACCTGGACGTCTTATGCCCAGCAGGAACGACGCCTAAACAACTTTCATATGCGCTGTCTTCGGAGTATTCTGGGCATCACCTGGAAAAACAAAATCACAAACGAGAGGGTGCTAGACAAAGCACGGCTTCCTAGTGTAACCGCGTTACTAAAGCAAAGACGGTTGAGATGGCTTGGACACGTGCACCGCATGGAGGCTTCTTCTCGGCTACCTAGGCAAATCCTTTTAGAACAAGTTGCATTTGCGAAGCGAAATGTAGGGAGTCCCTTGTTAAGATTTAAGGACTGTGCAAAGCGAGACATGATCACGTTTAAGATCGATTGTGATAAGTGGGAAAGCTATGCTAATGACCGCGACGAATGGAAGAGACTACTTGCTGAGGGTTGCACATCACACGACAATGCATGGTTTGAATCTCTCGCAGACAAGCGATTGAGACGGCATAGATCTGAAAGTGATGCTGCAACTCCAGCCAACACACAGTTTATATGCCGAGTGTGCGACCGTATTTGTCGTTCGCGTATAGGGCTCTACAGTCATGAACGACATTATAATAGACGCTGATTGAATCATCTGTAAAGATGGATCAAGGCCTATGATGATCATAGTAGCGCACCATCTGTCTGTTGAGCCTGTCACGTCAAATGTCATGTCCGCGCGTGCAAAAGCTGAATGTCGAGCTGCACGCCGCCGCTGTCCGCACCGGTGTGAACTCGTCGATACAAAGCCTATGGCACGATCTGAACGCCCACGCCACCGCGCACGCGTTGGTTTGGCCGGGACTTTATGCATATATTTCGGTCAAAATAAAACAAAAAACATCAAATTTATTAAAATGTATTTCTCTTATGCTATTTACAGGCGATCGATCGACATTGTTACAATGATCCCTACAAACAAATCGTCTACGCGAACAGATCTTCGCGGTCGGCGGCCAGAGTGGGCGCGGCCGCATCCTCCATCGCCGCGAAGTTCATGAAGTGGGCCGGCCGGTGCACCTCGTGGTAGAACTCGCGAGGGTTGCCCAGCTGCACGCCGTACTTCATGTTCGGGTCGTGCCGGACGCCTGTGGGAGAAAAATAATGACATATGAGCCAACACAGTCCTTAATAATTAGCTCCATATTTTATCACATCTATTTTTTATCTTTTTCTTTGCGTGTTTGACTCAGGCTTATCATATATGTGAGGACCAAAACTCAGCCACTGATAAGGCACTATCGGTGGCCTCGTAAAGATCCTTGCGTTTGCGTGTACATACACCTGGTATGTACACGCAGGGCACGTAGAAGACGTGTCATTGTCTGGGGGGAAATACCACATAGATATGCGCCCTCCAAACTGTAATCCCACCTTTGCATGTTCTCACTACTTAGGAAAACTTGGGTCCGAAGTCTATTTAGGACTCGCAGGTTGCTCAAGGTAGATCAAGTCCCAGGTACAGACCTGGGACTTACAGTAAAAGGAGTAATATCCCATAGGGGATTTATCTTTTCTATTCAGATATATCTGTGCGCCTCACGGTCATTTTGATTTGCCTATTCAGACGATGACAGTAGCACCTGGTGCATTAATATTTCGACAGACTGTAGATATGTTATGATATCGTTTGATCAGATAGCGTAGTCTCAGACGGCCGGCCCTGTGACGTCACGCGATCAGCGCGCGCACAGGCACCGGCCGCCCCCAGAGCACAGGGATTCTCTGGTTTCAGGACCCCTACGCGATTCATCACCTCAAAGCAATATCATTTTCACAACTATGATGCAGCTTTATTTAAAAGTTTTGACTCCAGTAAAAAAAAGAAATAATTCTAGATCTCAATATATTTTCCTTGTGTCTTAGTCTTCATGAACTCTTAGCAGATTGGTAAAACTGCTTCATATGAAAGCGCTGATTCTTCTGTTTATTTTTCGTAATCTATATGATGATGTCTTACCCATGAAATTGTAATTCCAGCTTCCTTGTGAAGGCACCATAAAGTATCCCAAGAACCGGTCAGAAAGCAGCATCTGCACCCTTTCGTAGTGGCTCGGGAGGTAGCCCTTGGGGTTGTTCCCGCGGTCAGTGTTCCTCGCACCCCACTCGTACCCACTGGGGGTGAGTTTATAGGCAGTAAGGGAGCATGATCCAGGGGTGAAGGAGCAAGTGATGATGATCGTCTTCTCGCCGTCCCATGATGGATTCTCGGCCATTATTTTCGCGTGTGTTGTTATATCCTGTAAGAAAATTGGAAAAAATTAGTAACTTATAACAGAACTTGCGTGTTTTACTTGATACAATGATCTATTTTCATTGAATTAATTGAGAGGTGAGGCTGCGTTAATTTGATCTTTGGCGTTTATTGGAAACCACACTGCCTTTTTTCACAATTGCAAAGAGCACATTTATCCCAAATTGAGATGAATATTTAAACACTGATTCAGTGGTTCTTTCCATACGTGTGTCGAACAATGCGTGCACGTAGCAAGAACCTGCTGGCTGCAGGCCGTTTTCAACCAATCTGTAAGTTACTGGGAGACGCCTTTTTTCAGCAGTGGACGTCCTATGGCTGCAATGATGAAGAGTATTGTACCTGCGGCGACAGCTGCGGCAGCTCGTTGGGCTGCGTGTGCATCCAGCCGAGCGGCTGCAGGTGCGCGAGCGCGGGGTGCTTGGGCAGCGAGTAGTGCGCTGTAGTGTACCTGCGGCGACAGCTGCGGCAGCTCGTTGGGCTGCGTGTGCATCCAGCCGAGCGGCTGCAGGTGCGCGAGCGCGGGGTGCTTGGGCAGCGAGTAGTGCGCTGTAGTGTACCTGCGGCGACAGCTGCGGCAGCTCGTTGGGCTGCGTGTGCATCCAGCCGAGCGGCTGCAGGTGCGCGAGCGCGGGGTGCTTGGGCAGCGAGTAGTGCGCTGTAGTGTACCTGCGGCGACAGCTGCGGCAGCTCGTTGGGCTGCGTGTGCATCCAGCCGAGCGGCTGCAGGTGCGCGAGCGCGGGGTGCTTGGGCAGCGAGTAGTGCGCTGTAGTGTACCTGCGGCGACAGCTGCGGCAGCTCGTTGGGCTGCGTGTGCATCCAGCCGAGCGGCTGCAGGTGCGCGAGCGCGGGGTGCTTGGGCAGCGAGTAGTGCGCTGTAGTGTACCTGCGGCGACAGCTGCGGCAGCTCGTTGGGCTGCGTGTGCATCCAGCCGAGCGGCTGCAGGTGCGCGAGCGCGGGGTGCTTGGGCAGCGAGTAGTGCGCTGTAGTGTACCTGCGGCGACAGCTGCGGCAGCTCGTTGGGCTGCGTGTGCATCCAGCCGAGCGGCTGCAGGTGCGCGAGCGCGGGGTGCTTGGGCAGCGAGTAGTGCGCTGTAGTGTACCTGCGGCGACAGCTGCGGCAGCTCGTTGGGCTGCGTGTGCATCCAGCCGAGCGGCTGCAGGTGCGCGAGCGCGGGGTGCTTGGGCAGCGAGTAGTGCGCTGTAGTGTACCTGCGGCGACAGCTGCGGCAGCTCGTTGGGCTGCGTGTGCATCCAGCCGAGCGGCTGCAGGTGCGCGAGCGCGGGGTGCTTGGGCAGCGAGTAGTGCGCTGTAGTGTACCTGCGGCGACAGCTGCGGCAGCTCGTTGGGCTGCGTGTGCATCCAGCCGAGCGGCTGCAGGTGCGCGAGCGCGGGGTGCTTGGGCAGCGAGTAGTGCGCTGTAGTGTACCTGCGGCGACAGCTGCGGCAGCTCGTTGGGCTGCGTGTGCATCCAGCCGAGCGGCTGCAGGTGCGCGAGCGCGGGGTGCTTGGGCAGCGAGTAGTGCGCTGTAGTGTACCTGCGGCGACAGCTGCGGCAGCTCGTTGGGCTGCGTGTGCATCCAGCCGAGCGGCTGCAGGTGCGCGAGCGCGGGGTGCTTGGGCAGCGAGTAGTGCGCTGTAGTGTACCTGCGGCGACAGCTGCGGCAGCTCGTTGGGCTGCGTGTGCATCCAGCCGAGCGGCTGCAGGTGCGCGAGCGCGGGGTGCTTGGGCAGCGAGTAGTGCGCTGTAGTGTACCTGCGGCGACAGCTGCGGCAGCTCGTTGGGCTGCGTGTGCATCCAGCCGAGCGGCTGCAGGTGCGCGAGCGCGGGGTGCTTGGGCAGCGAGTAGTGCGCTGTAGTGTACCTGCGGCGACAGCTGCGGCAGCTCGTTGGGCTGCGTGTGCATCCAGCCGAGCGGCTGCAGGTGCGCGAGCGCGGGGTGCTTGGGCAGCTGGCGCGGCAGATGCACCTGCTGATGCGTGCCCCACTGCGGCGCCACCACTGCGCAGTGCACCTCGCGTACCATCGGGTTGTCGGCGGGGGACGTGCCGTATAAGTAGCACGCGATCTGGGAAAAGAATTGACAGTCAGTTTTTGAACAAAGTACCAAACTAAGCAGCTTGGACAATGATTGATTAGCCACCATTAGACCCCACGTATACTACAGAGTTTTGATCGCCGGATAGTTGGATGAGCATTCATTCAAACCAGCCTGTCGATTCTGTAAACAAAACCGCGCTCACTTCGTCGCTGCACTCGCTCATCAACGATTAATAATATGAACCTTCTTACTAACTAGATAGAGGCTATGTTCGTTTGTACGGCTAAGTCGAGTTTAAGAGCGAGTCCGTTGCGTTTTTCTTAGAGAATCGACCGGCAGGAGCGACTGATCTACCCAAAGACGACGACAAATACATCCATATAGATTAAGAAAACTGGAAGATATTAGCCACACACAAAACCCTTCTACCATTATGGGTTTCATTAATTCTTATGTCTTAACATAGTCATCAACAGACCGATCTAAATATCGGCCGATAGAGTCTGTAATAATATACTTAGTGTATTAAATTCATATTGCCGAACGTAAAACTGGTCCCAACACATTTAACTATAAAAGGTGAATAACTTAATATGTCTAGTTCCAGTACCTTTTTGGGAATAACTTTGGATTTCCGTTTGCAATGGGGTGCTCATATTGAGACTCTATTAGGAAGACTTAGTTCTGCTGCTGACGCCGTGAGAAAAATAAGACAATTGACTGATGTTGGAACGGCAAGATAGATATTTTAGTCATATGGAATTCTATTATGGGGCTCAGCCAGCAGCAGATATCGAATTTATATTTATATTACAAGAGAGAGCTATACAAGCAATTTATGACCTTGGACCTCGTAAAGAAATTAATATACTAACAGTAGCCTCTCAATTTATTTACGAAAATATAAATTACATTCGCAAAAATCTGGATCAGTTCCATAAGAAAAGTGACATTTATAATTTTAACACCCGGAATAAGGATAAGCTTGCCGTTCCAGATTTCAGACTGCATAAGGTGCAGCGCAGACGGCACACTTTTTGTGTGTTGGAATCTGCGGTGCACAAAAAGTCGGCAAGGCGCGCAAAAGGCGGTCGCGGATTTTTCACAGACTCAACGTACCGTACATGACGCACATCTTCGATCATTCTTTCGGCAGAACTGTAGAGACGTAAATTGCAGACTAAAGTGTGCGCCGTCTGCGTTAGCGTGCGTTGAAGCAAACGTTCAATTGTTATCGCACACTTTTTGTGCGGAGCTGCGCGGCGCGGCGCGGTGCGGTCTGCCCGAATACCACGGATTTTTTGTGCGCCGGACTTTTTGCGCGTCGTGTGGGTTAATGCATACAATTACAAAGGTTCTATTTTCACAGACTAAAAAGTGCGTCACAGATAGTCTGTCTTCTGCGCTGCACCTAAGGTAGGTAATTCGTTCATGGGAAAATGTATTCGCTTTTTAAATAAATTAGCAGCATACATTCTGTCAAAAAAGTTTCGGTTATTGATGATTTGTTTACGGTTCCAAATTAAAAAAAATGTTAGATTGGCACAACTGTTTTCCATTTTGGCGAGGAGTTTGAGTTACATCTGATAATTAGATTTAATACAGTATTGATTTGATGATTGTGTATTGCGAATTTTATAATGGACAAACACATCGAACAAAGAGTTTGCTTTAATTTTGCATCGCCAATGGGATTTCGTGTTCGGAGTCTCTAAAAATGTTACAGAAGGCTTACGGTGAATCGACTTTATTAAACACACGTGTTTATGAGTGGTACAAAACGTTCAAAAGCGGTCGAGATGTGATGGAAGATTTGCCTCGTTCTGGTAGGCCATCAACGTCTGCTACTGAAGACAACATCGCAAAAGTGAAGGAAATAGTGACTGAAAATCCTCATTCAAGTTTGAGAGAGCTAGCCGTCGAACTTTCTGTGTCACACGAGTCGATTCGTACCATTTTAAATAATGAATTGGGTATGAAACATGTTGCCGCTCGACTAGTCCCAAAAGACCTGAATTTTCTCCATAAACTCAATCGCAAAAGAGTCGCTGAGGACATGCTAGAACGAGTCAATTCCGACCCAACATTCATGAAATGCATTGTTACTGGTGACGAGACGCAGGTTTACGAGTTTGACATGCAAACTAGTCAACAAGCTTCGGAGTGGCGCCTTCCAACTGAACCGAAACCGAAGAAACCGCGCCAAACTCGATCGAAAGTCAGTCATGTTGACTGTTTTCTTTAACTGTCGCGGTGTTGTGCACTCAGAATCCTTGCCAGAAGGTCAAACGATAAAAAAGAGTATTATTTAAGTGTTATGCGGCGTTTAAGAGAGCAAATTAGAAGAAAATGGCCAGATTTGTGGAATGAAAATTCTTGGATTTTGCAACACGATAATGTGCCTTCTCCCACAAGGCCATCATTGTGAACGAATTTTTGACCAAAAACTCAACAAATACCATCGAGGTACCACCTTATTCACCAGATATGGCTCCAGCCGACTTCTTTCTTTTTTCTAAACTCAAATTACCACTTCGTGGCACCCGGTTTTATTCGGTAGAAGACATAAAGGTGAATTCGTGGCGAGAACTGAACTCGATTCCGCAAAAATGTTTTGATGATTGGATTATTCGTTGGCGTAGTAAGTGTATCGCTTCTGAAGGAGCATACTTTGAAGGTGATCAAATAAATTTGGATAAATAACTAACATTTTTGTATTATTAATCTTATCCCGGTACTTTCTTGACAGAGTAGTTTATTGCTGAACTGTGTTTAAATATAAAGCTCATGTTAAAATGATTCTTATAAAGAAAGGGTATTATACTGTTAATGATTATTTAAATGACAAAAATGTTTGGAATGAAATACTGCCTTGCTCGCACAGGTGCATTTATGTTGTAATATATTATCTTGTAATGTATATTTTAAACTTTTTAAAAGAGGCTGACTTAGTTTTTTTAGTTTAGCTGGGAGGTTTCCACACTTAGCCTCTTGATTGGGTCATTGTGCGTGTTGCATCCTTCCCTTACTCCAACCAGCCCAGGTCATCCCAGAAGGTCAGCAGACTTTTCAGGCTCTTAAAGGCTGCCGGGAGTGATCCTGGTGATTGGAGAATCCGTGCCCGTTGTTCTGCCACGCTCCCGCACTCCATGAACACGTGCTGCAGCGTTTCTTCTGCTTTCATGCATCCTCTGCATATGGGGTGTCTGTTACTCCTATCTTAAATAGTTGCCTGTTTAGAGAACAATGACCGGTTATAATACCTATAACCTTCCGAAGTTTGTCCCTTTTTAGTCTGATGAGGTTGCGAGCAAGCTTTTTTGATGCTACCGGAATTGCATCTTTTGTTTGCTTGTATCCTACACTGTTCATCCATTCTGTTTCTCTGGTTCTTTCGCGCAGCCACGGTTTAATTTGGGCCTGAGGTACGGGCAGTAGTGGTTTCGGTCCATGGACTACTACCTTCAATCCTCTTTTGGCCAATTCGTCTGCAGCGTCATTGCCCAGTGAGTTGCTGTGTCCATTGCAGAACTACCCTGTTCGTGTTCGCAATGAATTGGAGTGCATTGTGATACTCCAGTATAAGGAAGGAGGTTACAACATTGTTTTGTAGGGCTTGGAGTACGGATGCACTATCCGAGACCATTTCAATGCTAAGATCTCGGACGTCTCTGGCTGCAACCACCTGTGCCGCTTTGGTTATACCAATGCATTCTGCCTGAAAGATGGAGTTTAACTTGTCTAGTGTGGTTTAAATTTTTATGTTTAAATCATTCGAGAAGACGCCGGCTCCGGTGCCATGTGCCGTTTTTGAGCCGTCTGTGTATATCCTAACTTCATCGATGCCAGAGTTATCTTTTGGTTCTTCTGTAAGTTGAATATTGTATCTTCGATCGAAGACGTGTTGTCACGGAGTCCTGTCAATGGGAGCCTCGAGGAGTGGTAATTTCTTCAGGACCTCCTGCAGAACTTTGGAGTGTGTTGTTTCAATGTTTTGTTTCCATAGTCCGTTTGCTCTTAGCCTCAAGGCGGCAGACTGTGCTTCCTCCTGTATGATGAGATCTAGTGGTCTCAGATTTAGGAGAAACTGGAGGACGGGTGATGGGGATGCTACGCTCGCTAGGCGCTGTAAACTCTGGAGTTTTGTTTTCACTGTGGTCAGTTGTGTTCTGGGCCAAAAGTAACCGAGTTTCTTGCACTGCTTCTTCTCGGCGCTAGCCCAAACTTGTCCCGAAGCAGAGGTAGGGAAAAAAATATTGGGACGTGTAAAAGTGCTTAGTTTAAGCCTATTTGCAAAAAAAAATTGGTTTTATATGGGCTCTTAGGGCACCATTATTGGTGACAGATGAGTTTTTTTTTATAATTAATGCTAATTTAAATTTTATTTTATTAACAGTTTCCTCTTATGTAATTCGGTAGACTAGCCGTTCAGAAACCACTACATCAATCCAAAATTTTTCTTTTGTTAAGGCCTATCTTTCAAAATATGCCTTCTCCAAGTTCACTATTGTAATTCACACGAACTGGTGATTATACATTCAGACAGTAAAATAAAAGTGGAACCTGAAACTTTCGTGATAAAAGAAGCATAAAATAATAATTCACATACCTGAGCTCGCAAATCGGAGATTGTAACGAATTTCTTGAGCAGATTCTTGGGCAGGATGTAGGTGTACCCGCTCTCCTTGATGTCGTCCGAGCTGACGTAGATGTGGTTCGTTCGCAAATGGAGGTTTGTGGCCGAGATCGCTCGCACGCGCCATTCCGTTTTCGAACTAATTTGGAGAAAAAAAATGAGTACAGAATTCGTGGATTAATCTCATTGCCGTTGGAAAGACGATTAGGATTATTTTGTCCCATTCAAAATATCTCTCGCATTATAATGATGGTAATCCCTAAAAAGAGAGTTTAGTATAGAATTCGTGGATTGGACTCATTGTCATTGGGTAAAAAGGGATAATTTAGTCACAGTCAATATCACACTCATACCGTTAAATGACAGTAGTCTCTAAATAGATTCAAAATATAAATATTAAAGTAGGTCTTCTGTGCGAGTCTACCAGTAATTAAAGCTTTTTAAATTAGTACCTAACTATAGGCTTAGGGCAGACCTGTCTGCCTAATCATGAGCTATGTAACATTATCTTGGATTATTCTAAGTGAGACTAAGATATAAAACTGTGATCTTCATAATATGTACCTTATTCAATGGCAAATAAATGATTCCGATTAAGCTAGCATTTAATATAACATAAATTCAAGAAAAAGTTGAAGACAAGATAAAGATTCAACAAAGCAGTACCGAATACTCCCTTCTTAGTCCCATCGCTTCAAAATAAAACAATATGAATAAAACATTGACGACTTATGTAGCAAAAGAGTAGAAAGGGGTAACGTATTATTTCATTTGAATCTTACCTGAAGGTCTGCGACTCGTAATTACTAGTAGTTGAAGTGATAATCTCATCGCCGTGCTTGTTAACCGTTCTCGTGGTGGTGGCTGTGAGTTGGCTTTGCTCCTTGCTCTGCTTCTCAATCTCGGCGATCTGCTGCCTTTGGGCGGACGGCGCGGATATCTCCATACCGAGGATGATGTCACGGATCTCTGATTGGGTGAGCGAGGCTACGTTTACGCTGGGAAAAAAAGGTTGGACATAAGAAAAATGGTGTGAATATTAGAAATTAAAAAGACTATTAGGATGTTTTCTCAATGATGGAGCTGTCTGCACTCAAAGCCACTTAATACCACTACATAATTTGGACGTAGAGATCGAAATGCCATTTAAAATTGGTGAAGAATAATCCTACTTTTCTTGAGTTTAAATGAAAGAAAAAGAGTGTTTAGATTGCTGGTTTATAGCTGCTAGTAGGCATCGCAAGAATAGACTGAAAAGTGAATGGGTTTAGTCACTAATAGCTACAATAGAGTTGTTGTCAATTTTTTAGAACTGTTTTCATTTTATAGATAGACCCGTAATTATTGCAAGCAGACTACTAGTACTGTACTAGTAGTACTAGTCAAGACCCAGTACACTTGTACTTTATTTAGAGGGGCTACATCGATAAGCTCAGGAACACATCATCATCATCATTTTAGCTATAGAATGTCCGCTCCTGAACATAGGCTTCCTCCACTGATTTTCAGATTGGCCAGTTGGAAGAAGCCTGCGGCGGTGATCAGTATGCGGAACACATAACACGTTAAAGGAACACAAAATGTCATATCGTGATTATGGTAAAATTATCAGTAACTTACTTGTTCTTCTTGCCATAATCAGCCAAAATCAAATCCTTAAGCTGAACTTCCACCTTGATCCAGTCATCATCTGAAAGCGTGGGCCAGATGTGGTGCGGCTCCGTCAGCGTCGTCTTGTCCGGTTTGAGCAGCACTTTAGTGCGTTCCGTGTTCACGTGCAACGCGCGAAGAATGAGGATCAGACGACTGAATGCCTGTCAAATGGGGTTTCATATGCTTATTGAGTTTTTGACCTAAACGTTTGTTAGAAATTACGTCGTCAGAAATATCTGTGGGGCATGTCTGATGTCGGTTGCAGACCAAGAGCTAAGTTAGTTTAGTTTATTACTAGTGTAAAGGTTGCGAACTATAAGCTATGTAAGCATAAAAAACTGTGTCAGCTATTTGTCTGCAACCAGTATGAGTCTCTCTACCTATCAAGTGCAACAGCCGTGTCGCGCAGTAACGTTATGCATAGCTGGTGCAAAGATATTTCTGACGGACAGTGGTTATTTTATGATATCGTTTGATCAGATAGCGTAGTCTCAGACGGCCGGCCCTGTGACGTCACGCGATCAGCGCGCGCACAGGCACCGGCCGCCCCCAGAGCACAGGGACTCTCTGGTTTCAGGACCCCTACGCGATTCATCACCTCAAAACAATATCATCAGCCAAGTAACACCATGTAGCAATCCGAAATACCAATCTTTAACTTCTTTACAATGTAAGTCCTCTTATTAAGTGGTTATTGCAAAGTTAAGTGGTCAACCAACGATATAGATAATTCTCGTCAAGAAATACGGGCAGAATTACTCTACTAATGGTTGGACTACTTTTTTTTTAATATTGGAGAAAATCTCATACATTGCTCTGATCCTAAGGTAAGTAGCTAAAGTACTTGTGTTATAGAACACACACATTTACACATGAGAACCATAGTGACGCTAAATAATTTGTTATTATAACTATTACTTGCAAGGCTGATGTGGGCGGTACGTGCTAGAAAATTACGTTATCAGGCATGCTAGGAGTAAAGTTGTTTAATTTGCCTGCTATTATAACGATGAAGATTTACTTAGTCTTTTTGACCGGTTTTGAAGTACCTAGGCATACTAACCGTGTAAGAAGAGATGGTCTTCAGCCAGTCGTCGTAGAGGTTGAACAGCACCATCTGCGGCTCCGTGGCCTTGAGGATGAGGTCCCCGAACTTCTCCACCTTGAGGCACGCCTGGAACGGCAGCTGCAGCTCGGAACCCTTGATCACGATGTTGGGGAAGTCGAGCAAGTGGACCTAGGGGACAATGATACAGTATTTTAGATTTAACCATGACAAACTGGGGCTAGGTTATTGCTAGGTACGCTATAGTATGTTATCGATATAATTTAATTAAGATGGTTTGGTTTTTTTAAACTTTATTTATACTTGATCTAGGGGGCAATGTTACTACAGTGTTATTGCTAAGAAGAAGTTTCCGTCATGATTTCTTTGTTATGGTTTGGTGTGTAATTATAATCGTTGAAACGGATACTATACAAACAGCATTTTCTTGAGGTTATGTAACTAAGGCTAACTATAATATTAAGGTATGCTAGCTATGATAGAAGTCTCAATTTTTTTATAGTTTATCTCTTTTCTTCATTACTGAAGAGATTAGTTGAAACAGAGAGTACACTAACCTCAAGTGGGTCCAACATTCCTTTTCTGGTGACAATGATCTGCTT
The DNA here is from genome assembly GCA_950371115.1 of Anania fuscalis. Taxonomy (NCBI): domain Eukaryota; kingdom Metazoa; phylum Arthropoda; class Insecta; order Lepidoptera; family Crambidae; genus Anania; species Anania fuscalis. Next base: position 4,582,110 of record OX493335.1, read on the forward strand.
GGGCTGCTCCTCTACAGGCAGGGAGCGAATCAGCGCGGCGACTTCTTCGGCGGTCTTCCATTTGGCGAGCTAATAGGAAGAAATAGACAAGTCATTTTAGATATTTTTGTTACAGTGCAAGTACAGACCTAAGTATATTAAAGTAGAGGCGCAATTGCTTTAAACTGTTGGAAATTAAGCCTGTTGCTGCGGCTACCTACTAGGGGAGGTTTTTTTGACGGCATGGTAGGCATCTTACGCATGCGACAGACGCGCAAATTATATATAATAAACGTATCAAATTTTACTTTAATGACGTAAAGGCAACTAAAGTTCCATACTGTGTTAGTTTAGATCACTACTATGAATAAACTTGATTATATTTTAAAACATGTATTATACCTGTCCGAGACGCTTCTGTCCCGCCCACACGCTCGTGTGGATGATCTTAAGGAACAGCTGTCCGGTGCGAGGGTTGAAGATGAAGATGGCGCCGTTGATCGGCTTCGTCGTCAAGTTGCCTTCGAACGTCTTGTGGATCGTCACGCGGTATACGTTCGTGTCGTCGACGAACCTGGGAAATGATATAAATTAGTTTCTGACTGACTATAATACAGCTTACTGCGCGCTATTACGATAAGAGTTCAAACAAAGCTATCTATATTTCAAGTACTCTGCCTCAAGTAGGTTATGAAGAATAAATGGATGGCGGCGAAAGTCTGATAAGAATAACTGGGGTAAACTGGACGCAAGGAATCGGCAGCATGGGAGCGGGAATGCAGATACTGAACCTTACTTAGGCTCAAATTCATAGTGTCATGGTACATGTCACTCGCTCGATAACCGTTGTAATTGCAAGATTACTGTTATGGAATTATAATTACTTACTTAAATGGTAGTTTTTCTGCGCACACCATTATATCCTACAAAGATATAACAATGGTGTTCCGAGATGTTGTGGCGATGTCTATATGTATGCGGTACTCTAGGGCGCATTGTACGAAGTTTAATATCTAAAACCCATATCTTGGCCCTCGCTTGCTGGGTGAGCTGCGGAGACTCGGTAGACTTACCAGATGATCTGGTTAGAGAACAGCTCGCCGTAGTTCTGGCTGGACAGGTAGGGCTCGGTCGGCTCGGACGAGTACAGTTGCAGCGCCTTGCGGATGCGCTCGCGCAGCACGTACAGCGCCGGGTTGGCCTTCATTATCTTCGCCATCGCTTGCTGGATGAGTGGCTTGCAGCCGGGGAACCAGTTGCCGTATGCACTGGGGGGTAAATAATATTGTCAGATAATTTAGGCACTTGATTTGGATATCGCTGTCCGCCCACGTGAGACTTTATGTAAGACCGATAGTCGGGCCGATTTTTCCTAGGGTTTCGTACCTACTTTTTGTAGGACATGTGCGCACTATAATTGCAATCAGTACGTTCTATTTTTCTTTAACAAATTATCGTACGTGGGCGGGCAGGCTAAGAAAAGTACATAATAGTCAATACTTTTTTTACTGCTAATAGACTCACATCCTCCAATATTGTAAAGTGCGCTCCCGCTTTGTTTTTATGTAAGCATTTATATGATAAGCTGGACAGAGCTTTTATTGCAAGACTATGAAAACGAAAAAATGTGTGAAATGTATTCATGATGGCTAATACATGCTTGACTTTATTTATTCCAACAAAACTCCTAAAATCCATGACCTGTTTCAGGATTGAGTGGTATGGATTAAAATCTGAAGTCATTAAGTGTGACTAAAAGATACCTCTAAAGTCCAAAAAGTAAAGGGCAGTCGTATTGTATAGTATGAATGTATATATTTCTGACTTTGACTCCAAGTGACTATGAATGTTAAAATTTAATGTAATTTATATTTGAGAAAACGGGTTTTGACATAGAAACAACAATTTGATCCTAAAAGTTTATCGTTTTTTTTTCTTTTCAGGTATGCAACCCTATAGCAAGTATTGAAACTTTTTCAACTAACCTGTGCAGGTTATAAGCCAGGTCTATGGCGATGAGCAAGCCAGTGGGCGAGGGGTAGATGGACATGTTGTCCGTGGTGTAGTCGAGGAACTTGGCGCGCGCGTAACGTTCAACGTCGTGAGAATCGTAGTCGCCCCATCGGAGTTGGATATCCAGCCAGTACTTCTGAGTGGTCGTGTTGTCCATTGTGTCTCTGGAAAGGGTTGAATGGTTAGAAAAATAATAATATAATTTATTTACCAGAATATGATTACAAAAAGTAGGTAATACCGATTCCAGCATATTCTATCGCAATGCAACGTGCAAATATTATGTCAAAGAAAGAGATATTTACTAAAAACAGGTAAAATTTTCTCTATTAAGTGATTCTTACTGTTTTACCTCTGTACTTTTTTTGTTTGATGTGGGATAAAGATCTATATTTTAATTATTGAGTAGCAAAAATTGGTTTAACTGTTTGACTAATTGATATGCTTAGTTTTTTTGATGGAAAATGGCCTAAAAATAAGTCGATGATTTGACATATTAGGGCTGAACTTTCTGTGTGTTTAGTAAGGCAATTAATTTAACAAGCCCAAAGTGGTGAACTACAAATGAAATAGGCAGGTATTTAGATTAGAATGCTGGCAGTAGGCGTGGTTTTGAATATTTTCTCGAAAGTATAAAATTCAATATATTTTGTCAGCTACCTCAACCATGCCAAAAAAGATTGTATTTTATCAGGTGGGGATAACTTACTTGGTATCAGCGAGCAGTGAAGGTCTCGACACGTTCCACTTGTACGCGGAGAACAGCAGAATATCAGCGCAGGACGAGTTCATCTTGTACGATTTCCTGGGATGGATGGTTTCTTTTTGCACTGTCTCGATCTCAAGGGCGTCGAGTTCTTGATCGAACACCTATCACAAATAGTGAGATGGCATTAAGACATATCTATTGCTATTTCAATTTACTTTGTGCATTCTCAGAGAACAGACTTTATATTTCATTTCAGCCTCATGTCTTCAAATGGATAAGAAATTGAAGTAACGAATGTAAGTCAAAACAATACTAGTGTTTTAAGTAAATAATAACATCATTAATATTAGAATAATTGTGTTGAATATTCAATATTTTGTAATATGTTACTGGTAAACTTCTACAAGCATTAGTAATAGTAGAAAAGGATTCTTATTAGACTCATTACGCCACACACACAGTCACAATGGTTTAGGGGGGCTTACAACTAGCGGCACAGAAGTTGAGCACTGGGCGAAAGATACACAGAAGACCATTACAATAACGTGATTGGTTAGTAGTGCGACGCGCCCGCCACGTCAGTCGGGATTTGTTCTAAGCTCCGCGCACACGCGTCTCTGATACGATGATCGTCTCGTAAGGATGCGCAAAGCGATCCCCACTCTTTGCCCCAGCGCTCAAAATCGCTGCCGCGTACTGTACTTAATTTGCTCCAATCTTAACATCACTAGAAGATCTAAAGTCTTTATAACCTAATTAACATTCGTATGTTTTAAATCTTACCTGACACAAGTCCATGACAATAGACTCGTGGACCTTCTGCCACAAGTGAGCCCTGAATATCTGGATGAGCGAGATCTTGAGCGTGGGGATCTTGCCGTGCATGAATATGCCGGTCAAGTCCAATTGTACCTGTTTAGAAATAACACGTTAGTATTAGACTCTGTTTAGCTGACATTAACGTGACAATCATTTTGTAAGAAAATTCAGTAGTAAATCAATTACTATAAATTCAGATAATTTCTTTAAGTACCTACAAGTTACACACAGGCAGAAGCTCAGCCTTGTTCTGGAAGCAATAATCTTTAAAAATGCTGGACAGAGATGGCTGCAGACAACTGAATAGACAGAAACCTCAACTTCTTAAGACGAACTTTTGAGATTTTTGCTTTTTCTCACTAACCTCTTGCTTTCCAAATCTACAAAACTTGACATTGGCAACAGTTATATTTGTTATAGCTCTAACCTCTTCACCTGTTTACCGCTCTTCAATAAATTTCCTATATAAAATGAAGAAGGAAAAGAAGATGTATCATACCTGGAAACCAACGTACACGTTGGCCCTATTGATGGTGGGCGACCACCACAGCGTGAATCGACGATTCGGGATCTGGTTCAAACCGGATCGCTGCGCGTTTGTCAGCTTTTTGTACTTCATCGACTCTTCGAAGCCCGATGCTTTCTCCCTGCACGAGACAACAATATGTTTCAAAACTTAAAAATATAAAAGAAAGGTCATGATACTGCTGAGAAACAGAACTGCTATTGCTGATCAGTTTCCGCATGTCTGGACGAGCTCCATAAACCAGAACCACCGCTCGTTCGTGCAGGTTGGCAGCGAAGAGGATTTCTTTGTAGTAATTTATTCATCATCATCAATGATCATCAGCTCTTGGATGTCCATTGCTTTGTGGCAGAAAAATATCGCGATTTTTTAATCATCATCATTTTATTTTGGAAGTCTACTGCTGGACATAGAGGCCTATGACCCAACCTCTTTTATGTTACAAATAGCAAATTTTTTATTAAAAAAAAACTGTTTAGACTCATGTTGTTTAAAAACTGAAATATAATACCAGAAATGTGTTATGTACTCACCAGAAGAGACCTTCCCACGTAGGGAAGTAGGTGCCCTTGAAGAGCGTGTGTTCGAGGATGCCCTCCACGCCTCCCAGCGCTTGGATCATATCCGTCCGGTAGTTGTTCAGGTTCCACAGCTTACCGTCATGGCGCTGGTGCGTCCACCAGAACGGATTCTGTTTTAGGACCTAGGAATGGACGGAAAATGTTATTAGCTAGCGAATCCGACCAAATATAAGAGTCACAAATATTACAATTTATATGGAACGAATTTGGAACTAGGGGATTGTTATGCTTAACCATGCATGGTCTTAAGTAGATTGCAAAAGACCCGTCGTTAATACATCATCAACATATACTTTCAAAAGGTTATATGACACATTTACAAACTGTTAAGTCTTTACCAATATATGAGCATTTTATGGCCGTTATAAGTACGCATGCGGTCAAGTGATGGACTGCGATTAAATGAATCTAATAGTTACAGTGAAAATTTGTCTGTCCAGTATACAAAACATCTTTCAGCACTAACCTGATACTGTTTGAACTCTGTGCGTATACGCCAGCCCTTATCGTAGGCGAGCGTATGTCTGTCTTTCTGGAACAGAGTGTTGATTCTCGGGATGCCTCTGTCCCATGAGTCTTCCAAATCCTCCAGGGTCAAACGCCTAAAAGTAAATAACTTGATGTAGATGTTGATAAAATAAATGTTTTGTTTGTTTGTGGGTAGTTTTTGATCAGATAGCGTAGTCTCAGACGACCGGCCCTGTGACGTCACGCGATCAGCGCGCGCACAGGCACCGGCCGCCCCCAGAGCACAGGGACTCTCTGGTTTCAGGACCCCTACGCTACTCATCATTTCAAAGGTTAAAATCTCCAATTTGATTCTATTTTTCTTTTTTGTCCCGTTTCTAGTTAGGGTATGCTTGACCAAGATGTTAGATTCAGCTCAAGTCCCCAAGATGGACCTTTCCACTAAGCTTGCTGTGTTAAGAAACTTGTCTGCGAATATTTCGGGCTATTTCTATCGAATGACTAGTGCAGCAACATACGGACGCGCTTTGTAAATATGTAATGCCGCTTAAAAAATATAGACCTAATTCATTAGTTACTTCACAAACTGACTGACATAATTTTGTTATCAGCTGGTCGGCGATTAAGGCGAGAACAATATATTTTTTCGATTTCGACGTTAGTCCCATAGATAAAGTTGCTGTAATTGAGCAGTAGAATCAGGTTCTGAGAGGTTTTGCGTTATTTCAATGAATATAAAAAAAGAAAATTATGAAATAAACCATTTTGACGTTGGATATTGGTATGTGCTCCTTGGTGTGGCAAAAACTGCCCGGCCAGCTGTACACAGTAAGTAAATCATATACCGAGTATATAAAGAAATTACTTGTTTGTCAAAAAAACACTAATCTAATCTTATCAGATCAACATTTGGAAGTCTTCTGCTGGGCTATCTTCTTTTCTATAGTACAAATTACTACAAATGTGTGTTCCAAAATTAATATCTAGCTAGGCATCTTGAAAACTGATTATTTTAGGTAAAAGGAATACATAAATTACATAGAAATTGCGAACCTGTTCTGTGCGTTAGCCTCCTGTCTCTTCAGTGCGTACTCGGCCCACACTCGCTGCGAATCCACGAACTCCGCCTCCCACGGCTGGATGTAGCGGTACAAGTTCGGAATCAGCTGGTCTTCGTCATGCGACATACCGGAACGGAAGTGGGTGATGCCCACGTCCGTTTGCTTCGACCAGCGGAGGTCGGACTAGAGAGAAAATAGTACTTTAGTTAAACATAATATGGGTAAGAAGACCAAAGGCAGAAGACCAAAGTAACGGACATAGTCCAAATTATGTAGCAAGGTTAACTGGCAGTGGGCTGGTCACATTTATCGCAGAACCTGGGGGAGGCTACGTCCACCAGTGGACTGCAAAAGGCTGAATAGATAGATAGATAATATGAGTATTGTACTTTGAAGGAAATTTCAAGAATTTTAGCGTGCGTGAATGGCCCCCCTTATTAATCTTGAGGCCACAATGGTACAGAAAAATATTACAATGTTAAACTATTCTCTATTTTAGGATGAGAAGGTCAGACAGAAGGAGAACATTTTATCTTCCGACTTTAGGAACACTAGGATTTAAAGAGATTATTTCTCACTTTTACAAGCATGCAGTAAATACCAAGCCTAGTATTTAGGTTGCAGAAAGCCGCTGGATGCTGGCCGCTTTTAACCGTCCAATCTGGATGTCATTTGAGGAATTCTATTTTCTGGCTGAAATGATCATAATGCACATTTCAAACTTACCTGTGGAATCAAAACGTGTCCCATAGACAACATTCCCAGCCCTCCCAGCTCTTTGGGCGTGTAGAACACGACGGGCGGGAATCTCGAAGGCATTTTGGAGTTGAGCCCAATCTTGATACGCGTCTGGATTTTGTTCTCGCACTTGACTAGAAGGTCTAAGAGCTCTTGAGTGTTGACTACCGCCTCTCGGAAGTATGTCATTAGACCTGTGAAGAGATTTATCAGTTAAGAAGTTGCTGATTCAAGTATTGTGATGGTGAGTTGGTTAAATAAGACTAATACAAAAATACTATGTCAAACTGGTGGCTACCAACCAACAACTGGTGGACACCAACATGTCAAAATCATTTTTAACCTCAAAGTATCTTTGAAAAATGTTGACTATTTGTTTGCTCAGAGATTCTATTTTGAGCAAACACGCGATATTATTTCAGTACCGCCGATTTGGTCGTCAAATCACATTGCACTAACTACGTGCGAATGCATACGAGTTATGTGATAAAAAAATATTCTCAGAAAGAAAATGTTTTATTTAGGTGCGCATCTCACGTCGAAAAGGAGTTTTTGTTTATACAGAATGGACCCTACTACATATATTTTTTTTTACTTACCAATAAGTGCAGTATTCCACTTGTTGACGATCTTGGTGAAAGTGGTCGACCCTGAAGCCATGAGGATCTGGCGCACTCGGTTGTGGAACCTCGCAAGAGATTCGTCGTCGACGCGTAGGTAGCACTGCGCCGTTCGCTCCTTTGTGACTTCGTTCTGTAGGTTCCATACGCCGTCGCGATGGGATAGCTCTTCGTGTTGGCTTCGACACTGTTGGAAATTAATGTTTTGAAATCATGCGTAAATGGTGCTAATTTTATATAGACATGGTCCAAAAATAGTCTAGTTTCCTTGCATAAGGATTGCAGAAGTCTGGAAACAAGATATTTAAAAAAAACATACTATAGGTACAAGGTAAAAAGGAGACTGCGTGATACATTATTAACACAAAGATAATTATTAACATAGAGAATTTCAGCTTATAATTTGACAATACAGCTCATGGTCACAACAAGGACAATCGGAAGAATGGTAAATGTAAGATGAATGTGAGTTAAACTTACTTTAGGCAATATCCTGCACTCAAATCCGGCCATATTGAACAGCAGATTGGGGTTGTCCTTTGAGTAGACCGAGACGAAGCTGTTCTCCCACTGGATGGTGGTGACGGAGCGCGGGAGTCTGTTCTTTATGTCCCAGAATACGGCTCGGCCACTGTTAGAAAAGAATATAAACTAAGATGGTTGCAAGTACGATCCAGTTCCAAAGTATAGTAGATAATACAGTAAAAATGCTGGTTTTAAGATTGAAAGTTTTTTATAATGCATGTTCTCATTACCATGGCTATATTTTATGTTGTCTCGACAAGCCTGGACGTTTTACAATGACTTCACACTTAACGTCATAATTATAAAAAACACAGAAATAGTGTTGATTTTGCATTTCATTATAGAACACAGTCACCATATTTTAATGTACCTACGGGATGATAGGATGTACTTTCTACAAGGTTAAACTTACACACGAACTTTTGTCAACGCATTTCAATATGTCGTTTAAGGCCACATATTTTGTCACTATAGCATGGCAGAGGAGAACCCATACCGTATCTGCGGCATTTTGTGGAAACCCACCTAATTAAAAATACCACATGCCTCACACTTGCACAATTTTAGTAATAGTGAGAGGCACACATTTATGTCCACTGTAACGTAACAGTAATCTCAACGTAGTATCCATACTCACAGATTGACGTCGTGCTTCATGAGCCGCATGCGCGCGTCTCTGGGCCAGCACTTCTTGTTGTTGTAGCCGACTATGTTCTCGTTGTTGGGGTCGGGGTGCTCCGTGAGGTACCGCTGGATAAGGTCGCGGGCTTCCTCGGCTGTGAACCTGCGTGAATGAGAGTTAGGTCAATTAGTGAACTTAGCAAAATAAAGTCGGTTTATGGGCGATAATTTTACGTGATAACGTTATGCTGGGGCTTCACCTGCGTTTAATGCGCTATTTCATATAAATATCGTACTTATTAATGGCATTAAACGCAGGTGAGTCCCTAGCGTCATAAGAAAACATTGATGCTACTGGGACGCATCGGCCGATGGAGTGGAAGAGAGATAGGTGGATGCGTCACGAGCCGAAGGCTTAGGCCGATCGTGCCTCTCTATCGCTTGTTCCGCGCTTTTGCTCGCACGCGAAACGTGACACTTTTTCGTGCGTGCAGCCGGCGGCGATTTATGTCGTTATCACGTCAAAAAATGACAGGGTATTCTAATATCATGAAATAGTTTTGAAATTTAAATTAATCATCTGCAGTGTAGCCTGAAATATTATGTACACATAATAAAACAAACATCAAAACTCTATAACAAAAAAAACAAACCAGTCAACTTCATTACAAATGGAAAGAGCCATAGCAACATTTATATAAAAATAGTTATAAATTCCCAGAAATCAGCTACCAAACTTACCTGAAGAAGATATGAATCCTATCCACATATCGGCAGTACAGCCTAATCGGGTGTGCCGTCTCTGTCTGCCTGTCCTGGTAAGACAAGAAGTCGTTGGGGAGCTGAGGCGGGCCTGCCATCTCGCTCGCACGCTGCAGGCCGAGCACCAACAGGTCGAGTACGAGGCCGTAGTATTGCACTATGAAGGATGCGAACTGGAGGCCACGGATGATGCCGTACGAGTTGGTGTGGTTCATGTCCTATGAGAAAACATAAGTTGGTAAATTATAACACTAAATTATCTTGCTAAAAGCTAAGTAGCGTTAGTAGGTACTAATAAGGATAGAATTATTAAATCTTTTAACTGGGATGAACATGTATTGTTTTAAACTTTCATGGTCACTAACATTAGAATAGTTTGTTACGGGATTGCTACCGTGTACCTTATTTTTGAGTTCCCGATATTTCGGCACTGTTGCAAGCGCCATGAACACGGAGTTACTCCGTGGTAACTCCGTGGCTCCGTCCGTTGCTTACATGGTAGCAATCCCGTAACAAACTATTCTAATGGGATAAACATTTTGAATATTGGTTTTCAGTCCTATCTCAAGAGCATAACATTATGATCACAACATGTATGGCTATATGACTCAAAAGTCTAGTAGTTACTTTAGATTCAAAGGACAATGCTCCTGTAGCCAAAAAATTGTGCTGACAATAATCATAAAACTAAATAACTACTCTTGATTTACAAAAATTCTACCAATCAGTAAACATGCTTGTAGCAATATTGTCATATCACAGTATCCTCGCTCGCAAAGATTCTGTCAAGTTCTTGCATCATAATAATATTATGGGTACGATATTTATCAAGATGCCCGAATACATTTCATACCTTGTAGTTGATAACAACGTTGTTCTTGGCCGTCATGTAATCAGCGATGTTGTGGTCGACGATCAGCCGCAGCAGTCGGTTGAGCAGCGTCAAGTCGATCTTCTCGTACAGCTTCTCGAAGCGCGACTCGAGAAGCACGTTGCACTCGCCTTCGCCGGCTTCCCACACGTCTTGTAGGTTGTTGATGCCTGAATTATGTTGGGTCTTATAATAATGAATCGTATTTTTCAATCTCACAAAAAAAAAAAAAACACTTCTCTATAAAAAACTGATGTCAACCGTCGGCGAATTACTGTAGGGAAGTGATTTTTTTACGATGATCCTAATCTAAATATAGAGTATTTTAGATAAAATAAATACATAAAAACTCTTCGAGCATATCCCCTAATTTTATTGCTTGACATAATCTTCAGACATTGATTGATGTTCTTCTGATGACTCTGATGATAATGACAACCAACCAAAGTGAGGTTTGTAACAAGGGGATGGTATACCCATACAGATCTCCTTTGCCACAACGCACACTGTGGGCAGTCGTATCACGACGATCTTTTTATTTATTATTATCTTGGTCTTCTTGAAATAAGCAGTCTTCTTTCTTCAATATACCTTTTCATGTCATATTCCAGAAAATTCGATAAAAAATATAGTAATATTCGATAATAGCCTGGGGCGTGCTGTGCATATATGCAGTGCCTACCTGATAATTTAAATTAGGTAGGCAGTAAGTACTTACACATGTCGATTATTGATGAAAACCATTGATTTTCATTAATAAAACACATTATAAGTATCTTCTGCCTACCTCGAAATAAAACCAATGCCTGCCACTGCCACTAGCAGCACCGTGAGACACGACAAATATGTCTTGCGACGTAACCACATCGGAAGTACTAGCAACAAGCCGACAATACAACCACACCAACAACTGCAAGAAAGTACAGCGACACTATTCACACAGCAAGCACTGCCAGACCATTTATTGCCGTTTGTAGTGTGGATATATAAAATAACCTTAAGTGTAACTTACCCTGGCACCACTTATAAACCAGCAGCGGCGAGGGTTCCGTGTCAGCCGGTTTGACCCACGGCGGCAGCAGGCGCCGCTTGTCGGCCTCGTACCACAAGTACTGGTCGAGGTACGCGTCCGTTATCTTCTCTAGGGGCTCCACGTCGTACACGGGTACGAGATGCGAGTAGAGGTCCATGAACTCTATGCCCACCTGTTTGGGATAAGAATTGTTGGGTTACAAAGATAGCAACCTTTTTTTTCAACAAAATAACCTTATTGTATTGGACGCAAAGTAATGAATACACATTCTTGTGTTTTGATTGCCGCGAGTGTCTCCCAACACACCTAGATCAGAGGTAATCTATTTTTTAGATTTGGGAAATCTAGTCGTCAATAGTGCTCACAGTTACCACTAAAGAGAATAGGAGCTCTAAGAACAACAAACACAAACTATTTTTATTTTCGAGGTTTTTTTAATGTGTCGAAATGAGAATAGTTTCTTTATAAAGATTGAACTACCTACTTGAAATGATTAATCAGTTAAATATAGCATGATTATCACAACAGTAAAATGCGATTCATCTCAGGTGGTCACATATCTTTCTTTAGCATAATGTTATGGTCAAATATGACCTGCTTCATGAACTTATATGAAATTTATAAAAACATACCTCTCTAAAAGTCCTCTGTGTAAGCAAATGACGCTTGATCCTGGACAGGGCTTCGTGAGGATTATCGTAGGCCTGCTCAATGAGTCCCAACTCCTCCCTCTGGCTCTGATTCAGCCTGGACTTGACGCTGTACGCCTCCTTGAGCCGCTCAAGGGCCAAGATGAGCAGCTTCGTGTCGTGTTTGTACGAGAGCGGCGGGAACGGAATGGGGGCGAAGCGCCGGGACTCCAGCCAGTGGACTGTTGTTGTGTAGATCGCCACGGCTTCTTCGGGAGATATGTATGGACCGTCCTATGGGGGAAAACCACATCTTTGTATTATGTATGTGCTGTTTACTAATATTTATTATTATTTATATCTAAATGTATTACAAGCTATGCTTCTGCTATGAGTCCGAAACTATGAATTAGCTGACTACGGCGGTATTTAGAACTCCGGAAAAAACACTTGATAGGAAAAGAGTTGGATCGATATTTTAATAACTATCTAATAATACAAATGAGCGAGCACACTGAAACGATTTGTAATCGGCCGAAATTAATAGTATTTCAAATTCTCTAACTGTAAACTGAACAAAAGTGTAGTATCCCAATGTCTTAAATAACAAAACTTGTTTAGTCTTAGGGTTGAAAAACCCAAAGCATCTATCTGCACAAGTCAAATCAGCTATGTAATAAAGAACCACTTGAAAGATTTCGTCGAGTCGGCTAACGTCTCGGTAGCTTAGTGGTAAAGCACTCGCTCGGTATGCGATGGACGTGGGTTCGGATCCCACCTAAGGCAGACGAAATTTTATGTAATAAAGGTTATGCTAGTGTGTGATGCACCTTTATCCATATGGTTTTACCAAAAAGCGACAGTTTAAGACTCAACAGTTACCCCTTACACAGGGTTACACGCGCCCGCAATCATGCGTGTTTGTTACTTGAGTATATCAGACAATGGACTGTAGTTTCTGAACGAAGTGCAACCAAGATATAGTTGTGCTGTGGAAGAACCCTTACCAAAACAATGACGTGTTTTAGTTTGCATAAGATGTTACCTTCAAGTAGTTGTGCTGTCTCTCCTGCTCAGCCTTCAGGTACAATCTCGTGAGCCTGCCCAGGTTCTTCTTGCAAACGGTCTTGTCGACTGTAGCGCCGCGGCGGATTCTCTCGCGGTTATAGTGGGCTGTGTTGGTCCACCAGTCCGCTTTCATTTTCACGTAGCGGAGGATCATGTTCTCAATCGGGGTTGGTAGACCTGGCACCTAAGATTATGATAGAAAATTGGTTTAAAAATGTTAATTTTGAGCTCCTTTAAAATGTTAGACAAAGGGGCGACTATAACGAAATATTGAAAAATGGTCTTAATCAATTCTTGAAATCATTTCGAAAGGTTTAAAAGGAAGAAAAAAAGAATCTGCCTAGATATCTAGATAGATGCGTTGGTTTGTCCGTAGACACAGAGTAAGATTCATCAATCATGCTATAATTTGAAAGTGCATAACCAAATATAGAACTTTTTTGATGCTGCATAGATTTATCGTGGAGGTTGATCATTATTAATGCTTTACCAAAATATATCAGGGACATTAATGAATATGATAAATTTGTAGCGGCCATGAATATTTTTTTATGTGATAATTGTTATTATAAACTTAATGAATATTATGCTCAGAATGCATAAATAAATAGTATTTAAATGTTAAATGTTAATGCCATGACCGAATGTTCTAATTGATTGTATACTTATCTAATTCCTATTCACTACCTACCATTAGTTATTAATTTTGTTATAAATTGCTATGCCCTTGAAGGGTGCATGTAATGTACTGTAAAATTACTTATCATCTGCTAACCACACATGTGATTCAATAAATGATTTGATTTGATTTATATTGTAAAAAACGGTGTTTAAAAAAAATGTAATTTGTTGCTCTAGGAGCAGATTACATACTTTCGTAGAATAACTCCATATTCGACCTGTATAAACGGCCTTACATCATACATCAGTCATTCCAGTCCTATATTCAGTCCACTGCTGGACACAGGCCTCTCCAAAAGGAGGATTTTACCATAATCGTCACGCTTGGCAGGCGGGTTTGCGATCGCAGTTTGGCCAATGGTGGAAAGGAGACGCTGCTGTCCGTCTTTCTTTGGCGGTTCTCCTGTAGTCGCCTCTTACGACACCCATAGGAAGAGAAGGGGTGGTGCAATTCCATTATCGTACCGGCACCACACGACACGGCCACGATACTGTATAAACGGACTTACCTTCCACGGAATATTGGCCTTCCAGCATCTCCAGGCCTCGGACAGGTGCTGCAGGATGGTCCTGGCCTTGTTCTGCTTGATGCCTTCAGGCATCATGTCGACGATGTCGTGCATGACGGACGCTCGCAGCTCCAGGTCGAAGTGGGACTCGACGCGTTGCTTGGTCACCGTCTTTGCGACTCCTGGATATGGTGATGGGAGTTATTAAATATTTTAAAGTTGAAAATTGCCTGTTTCAAAATACGGTTTTATTTTATTTTGGAACAGCCCTCACTCTTATGCCCTTGCCAAGGTTGCTGGCAGTGGACGAAAGAAAATATTAGGGAGCAGCGTCCAGATTTGGCCAATGCGCAAATCGCGCGATGCGCGCGAGTTGCGCGCGTGCTACGCGGGTTGAAACGTCACTAAAACGATTCTCGACTATTTGTTTGCCATCCGCTGCCGCATGTCAGCAACTTAGCGTATATTATTCTAGCGCAGCCTTGTCAGAAGTCCCTACGCTGCGTTTGTCAAGTCGCAGTCTACCCTCCTCTTAAGAACACGTCTACCCTATGGATTATTAGTCTAGTAAATCAGTTAGGGATATCAGTCTCTTGATAATGATAATTTACATTTAGATGAACCAAGATTCAGTTATGTCGCTCCGCATCTCTCATTCTTACAGCATAATTCGAGACCTTGCCTACACCTGTATATACATATTCTCAATCCTATTCATATTGTGCGTCGCTCATACATACCTTTAGAGTGCCGGCCCTCGAACTGCCTCGACAGCAAGTTGCCGAGCCACCGCTCCAGCAGCGGCGTGATGCCGCGCATGAAGAACAGCCACACTCGCCAGCCGGGCGCCCATATACCGCAGCCGGGGCCTTTGGACACTGGGCCCTGTGGTATGAAACAATGATTATTATATTGGCACAGTTCTGCAGACATATTTAGCGCTAAATTGCGCTGCAATTTTTAATTATTAGAGTAACATTGATTAACTGTTTTACTTATTGTTTTTTTATATATTGTAAATGACAAAATTAAGCAGCTCTGAATAGAATGGTAGATAGAAAGGACTGACGAATTCATATCGTGATTTGGGTTTATACCACCATTTAATTCCAACCCTATTATTTTCAACAATTGACAGTAAAAACTTTCTTTCAATTAAAATGAGTAAATACTTAATCATTCAACTTCATCATAAACTACTTACTAAGTTACATCATAAGTAGTCCCTAAAGCAAATATTGTTGTTCAAGCAGCTGATTACATACTTATAATATGTAATGTGTTTAAAAGGAGTCTCCAAAGACTATAAGTAAAGCAATGTAACCATTTTTGTATGCAATAACCAAGTTTGAATTTAATTTTAAACTACATAGGTTTCGCGTTCTGATAGCTTACAAAAAGTATGTCAATGGATTGGTGGTATCATCATCCCCATTAAATTTGGAGCAATTAGCTTCATTCATATCACTGTAAACATGTAAAATAGCAATGTACTCACAGTATTGAACCGGTAGTATATGAGATGCTTCAAGTCCTTGCACATCCGGATCTGTCTCATCAGCTTGTACTTGTACCGGTACATGCCGGTCAGCTGGCCCACGTGTGCGAATATGTACTGGAGTCCATCAGCCAGTTGGAAGGAGTCCACGTTGTTCAGCCGGTATTGGACGTGGGAGTCGACGATCAGTTTGGTCAACCGGAGGATCTCGCGGCATAAGTGGAATGCTGGAGAATAGAATTATGCTATAATTCTGCTAAATGAGCGGGTGATATCGCAAGAACAACGAAATTAAACTATTTGCGTAGTACCTTTTTATGTTTTGTTAGCTTTTTTTTTTCAATTATTATATCAGCCGTAGTACATATCGCGCGTTCTAAAAAAGAGGCTTTGCAGTCGAATTTTGTTCCATGTAACAAATTATACATTTGATTTGCCATCTTAAACAGGACTTTTTGCTTGGATTCAAAAATATTAAAACAAACGAAATACAGTATAAATAATGTGAATGTTTTACTGTAGCTGAGCTAAGAAACAGAAAACAGGATACTCACCATTACCAAACCGGGACTTCTTACGCTCCTTAGTGGTGAGCGTCTTCACGGGTTTCAAGTTGAAGTTATAGTCCAGATGCAAGTAGTTTAAGTTCTTGCGATGGATGAGCAGGTTCAGCATGTTGTACCCTTGGCGGCACACTTGGAGCCCGGCCTCCACCCAGTCCAGGGTGGTGGTTTGGAAGAACTTTGTGGACTTGAATGAGCGGAAGAGGTATCTAGAGACGAATTTTAGGTTTTTAGTTTCAAATTGACTCACATTTTTTTTTATTGTTCTGTTTCATGGCCATATTGTATGGCAACTTTTACTAAATAGACAGTAAAAATTTATGTATTTTTGCATATAACGATTCGGCTTTATTTTAATACAGAATACATAAGTATTGACTTATGGAAGAAGTTCGTAGCCGAGAGCCAAGCATGCCAGACTTGGCGTCGTTACCCTGAGGTCCTAGGTTCGATTCCCGGTCGAGTCAATGTAGAAAACGAACTTTACTAAATTTTGTTGTCTAACTTTTTTTATAGTTGCAGTACCGTCGCGTCGGTGTTTCTGATTTCTATAACACAAGTACTATTAACTACTTACCTTAGGAACAGACCAATGTATGTGATGTGGTCCAATATCTATTTAATATTTAATTGAGGGTTCCAAAATTATATTTTAAAAAAACAGCTTTAAAAGTGTTATAAAGACACTTCTTAAATCAAAACTCACCTCTTCTTTTGTGGTTTGGGCGGTCGATGCTTGAGCGCGTTCAGTACATAATACTTTAGCAGCTTTTGGTACGACACCCTAACCTTGACAGGCTGCCCGGGCGGACAGTGCTCCTTGTACCACGTCTTGACTAGGGGAACGTCGATGGCGCGGCGGGAGCGGCCTATCAAGAGATTTTGAAGGTATGGTAACAAACAAGTTGTTGGCTACGACAATTAGATGCAGTAAAATATACAACATATACGGATTTATTATCTTTCATAAATCACAAATAAAGTACAGATATCTAAGTACTTTAAAAAAATGTGTCTAATTCTTTTCTCTACAATACAATTTCTTTCTAAACTACAATAATGCAAAGTAGCTCTTACCAGATCTCATGTTGAAAGGTCTTGGAGCCCACAACAATGCAATCCCATTGGCTGTATTATCAGTGTACAGAGCAGTCTCCTGCAGGAACGGAGACACTTCCTCAGGTAAAACAAAGTCTTCCTCCTCCGGCACAGGGTCTAAAGACTTTACTGAGTGCCGGTGCGAGATTGGGTTGATCAATGGATCAAAGTAAAAAGCTGGCAAGTCAGGATCTTCTGTCTTGATGTACACCACATTTGGTGTGTGATACCTAGTAAAGTAAATACAAAATAATTATTGCCATTACCAAAATTAATATAGGGATACAGCAGATGAGCAATTTTTTGTGTTACTGTGTACTTACCAAGAAAGTTGCACAAAATGTGGCAGATTGTTGTACAAATATGGGAAGGCAATCCTGTATTCTGTCCTAATGGGCTGACGAATAATGATCTTATTGATGTCATTGAACTCATTCCAATCCTCATCACCTGCTGAGTTGTCCTTCACTAGTGGCTCAAACTTGGGGCCACCAGGTATCGCCATGTTCAAAGCCTTTGCTGTGAAGAAGCTCTTTGAATCAAAGAGGTAAAAGTAGTTGTCATCTACCAAGTCTGTCAGCAGCTGATTAGCAAGACGGTATAGTGTCGCCATTTGGGGTAAAGTCAAGTTCCATTTCCTGTATGTAGAGCCATTTACATGTTTGGTACCCAACAAGGGTTTGTGGTCATAGAACCAAGAGGCAACAGCTCCATCTTCTTCAGGATCCAGTTCAATCTGGATTGGTTCTAAAGGCTCAACATCCAGAATGTTGTCAGCATAATCTAGAGGAGGTTCCTCATCATCAAAAGGTGGGAACCTCATGCGTTTGAAGTGCCGACGGTCACGCTTTTCTCTACGCATCATGATCCACATGGTTCCCCATTGCGCAATGTAGACAGGTTCGATCACCCATGGGATTTCATTCACAAATGTGATGGCTCCAGTAATGTGGTACAGCACTCGGACGTCTCTTATCTGTTCCCAGGGCATAGGCATGTTCTCTAATAGCTTCATGACTGCATGGGGCATATACTTCAGTGCTCCAAGGTATACTCGTTTGTCATGACGGTATTTTCTGCTAGTCATGTCGCCATGGTCTCTGATGATCTTGCGGATATGCTCTGGAGGCATGTCTTCTTTCTGTGCATCTACAAAGCCAAACTTGCGTTTTTCCGCAAACCGTTTGGACTGCAGCTGAAGCCATTTTTGGGCTGGAAGAAAAATAATTAACATGTATTGATTGGTGTAGTATTTTTTTATAGATATTATTTGTTTTTCAGATGATACTGGCTAAGTTAATAAATGAAAAATGTAATGCAATATAAGCTCCTTTCATCAAAACTGGTGTGAAAAGCTATATCCAACTGCATTTTTATTGTACCCTTGCAGAAATTGTTCTAACACAGACTCAAGTATTAAAACATTGGTAAAATACAAAGGGTATTAGTGGTGTTGCATTATCGCAAAAATAGTTATTAATTTAATATAAATGTTTTATAAAAGTGGCAAAATAATTTTAAAAAGTGTTTTATTTGTTTGAAACTCCACATGACAATAAAACATTTACAACTGTGCAATAGGTATCTATTGCACAGTTGTAAATGTTTTGTTTTAGTAACTACTGTTTGCATATTGCTTTCTTCACACAATAAGAAAATAAATTAATATGGGTCATATTATAATAACTTAGTGTTCCTCATTTAATATAATCTCTTGTGGCTATTATTTACCTAACCTTTATAAAGTTGCAAAATTTATGCATCAGACAACAAAATAGAATAACCTAAAATTATTACGTACATTTTTCCTTTATTTTCTCCTCCGGAATGTGGTGCGGCTTGGGAGGCTGCGACGGCGGCACCGGCGGCGCAGCGGCAGCGGCGGCAGCGTGAGCCTGCAAGGCTGCTTGCTGCGCCGCCGCCAACTGCTGCTGCGCCATCATAGTGGCCCATGGGTTGGGCCCCAAGAGGTACGGCGGTAGCGACATGGCTAACCGCCTTCTAAAACGTAAGACCCAAATTCACACCTCACTTTTCTCAAAAATGAAACGCAAGCGTGGTAAATAATAAACCGGCTGCGTGCCAATATTAAGCAAATCATACCCAGAAAATAAAACTTACTTGCTTTACTTAACCACTATAATTGTTTGATTACATTTAATTACCGTAACAATCAAAATTTTACAGGTTTTTAAAGTAAAACACTAAAATGCTCGTTTCGAAAACGGCCATTTGCAATGCGAATTTATCACAGATTACCGTAGAAAATTTAACCTCCACAGACCACTGTATATATTAATCTGTGCCACGGTGACGGACTAGTGATGTGTTTAGTCGAATTTAAATAATAAGTTGTTTTTTTTACTTAAAATAATAATTAAATACTACAGCTCGCCGGGAAGCACTTCAGCAAAACATTTTTTGCATTTGTTCTTAAGAGTAGAGTTCAATATGTTGCTAACAAAAGAAACTTGCGCGGCATCGCACGATTCTAGTGCCATAGTAATAATCCTTACAAACTTAGAGCATTCAGTTGGTTGAATGCTCTAAGCTTACAAAAGTACAAATAATCTGAAAGCAAAAGCAACTCTTGTCTGTCTGTCTGTCTTTATATTACGTTTTGACGCCTTAACTATAAAACGATTTGATCAAATTGGTATAGAGATCGACCTGGGAGCCTGGGAAAGAATATTTGGTTGGTTTATAAATCCTTGAGATCCGATTCGACTAACATTACGTAAGTAGCAAACCGAAGGGAATATGTTGTGATCTGTCGGATGGAGGTGCAATAATATGTTGGGTACGTAATTATGTCTTTAATTGATATTGTTAAATCAATAGGCTTTTATTTTTACGCTGTTGTTCATGTTTTTAATAATACCTATATGTCACCGTTAATTTGTTAAAACCAATAATCTACCTAGCGAGATCGTAAAATATCGAAAAATATTTCGATATTTTACGATCTCGCTAGGTGAACCGTAACGTACTCATTACAATTTAACGCATTGTTATTTCCGCGTAGCGAGTCTTAAGCTGGAAACATACTATCGGACGCGGCTTACGGACGCGGCTTACAGCCGCGACTGATAAGTGTGCACGGTCCTCGGACGTTGCTTGCGGACGCTATGAGTGTGACCACATTAAGTAGATTTTTACGTTTTTGGTAGGTTTGTGACAAAGAGGACGATGATTTAGTAGTAATTTCAGTAGAAAATCTGTATCGTTTAGTAGATTTTGGAAGAAAATTCCTAAAAATAGTAGCTAATCCAAAATACAATTATCCAGGCCAAAAAAAACGAACCAAGTGCGAGTCGAACACGCACACGAAGGGTTCCGCACCATTATCTGTAAAAACCGGCGAAGTGCGAGTCGGACTCGCGCTCGAAGGGTTCCATTACCATACCATTTTCTATAAAAACGGCAAAAAAAATCACGTTTGTTGTATGGAAGCCCCCTTAAATATTTATTTCAACTTTCTAGCTATCACGGTGCATGAGATACAGCTTGGTTACAGACGGACAGCGGAGCCTTAGTAACGAGCAAAATAAATCACTTTAGTTGTATGGGAGCCCCTTAAATATTTATTTTATTCTGGTTTTTAGTATTTGTTGTTATAGCGGCAACAAAAATACATCATCTGTGAAAATTTCAACTGTCTAGCTATCACGGTTCATGAGATAGACAGACAGACGGACAGTGGAATAGTAATAGGCCCCCGATTTACGCTTTGGGTACGGAACCCTAAATAAATCTTGTCCAGGTCCCGGAGATTTCCTGTAACATAATACTGAATACGGTGATAAGCGGGTTTCTTTTTCGCATACGTTATCAAATCGCTAGCTATCTTATAATAAAAATGTTCATGCAATCAATAAGCACGTGCGAGCTCTCGCGCAGTCGGCGTCCTTCTGACGCTCGGACGCGTCCGCACCCCGTGCATACCGTCCGCGGACGTTTTCGGCTTACAGAAACATCCAGCGCGCCAAATTGCTGTCGGACGTCCGAGCGCTTAAGGTCACCGAAGGTTACGTCCGCGACTGACGTCCGATGATTTGCACACCTTAGTGTACAGTCAACAGCACGTCGACCTACTCCGAAAGTCAAAAATTCTCCAATAGATTTTCAACTTTAAGCCTGACATATAGAGTTCATTTTCAAATGAGAAAATTTGACATTTTGTGGTAGGTCGACGTGCTGTTGTCCGTACATTCAATACCTAGATTCCTTTAAGTCGCGGCTGTAAGCCGCGTCCGTAAGCCGCGTCCGATAGTATGTTTCCAGCTTTACGGACGCGGCTTACAGCCGCGACTGATCAGTGTGCACGGTCATCGGACGTTGCTTGCGGACGCCATAAGTGTGACCACTTTAGTGTGACGATGATTTAGTAGTAATTTCAGTAGAAAATCTGTATCGTTTAGTAGATTTTGGAAGAAAATTCTGAAAAATAGTAGCTAATCCAAAATACAATTATCCAGGCCAAAAAAACCGACCAAGTGCGAGTCGAACTCGCGCACGAAGGGTTCCGCACCATTATCTGTAAAAACCGGCGAAGTGCGAGTCGGACTCGCGCACGAAGGGTTCCATTACCATACCATTTTCTATAAAAACGGCAAAAAAATCACGTTTGTTGTATGGAAGCCCCCTTAAATATTTATTTCAACTTTCTAGCTATCACGGTGCATGAGATACAGCTTGGTGACAGACGGACAGACAGACAGACGGACAGCGGAGCCTTAGTAACGAGCAAAATAAATCACTTTGGTTGTATGGGAGTCCCTTAAATATTTATTTTATTCTGGTTTTTAGTATTTGTTGTTATAGCGGCAACAAAAATACATCATCTGTGAAAATTTCAACTGTCTAGCTAACACGGTTCATGAGATAGACAGACAGACGGACAGCGAAATAGTAATAGTTGTTCTGTGATTATTTCGGTAGGTAAAATTATTTGATCAGTGGGTAGATTATTTAATAGTAGGTATCGTAGTGAAAGTTAGATTACAATCTGTCGAGCGTTAAATTGTCAACGGTTGGTTTTAGGCTCGGACTTTATACAGCCGGAAGCCGTTAGCACCCGCAAGAATCCGTTCAAAAAACGACCTTGTTGCTTAAGCAATTAATTGAATCCGCGTTTACCCGGACCGGTTTCCGGCTGGATAAAGTCCGAGCCTAAGACCGACCAATCAGGGACAACCTTGACCGAGTTGACAATTTAACGCTACCTATATCTATTTTAGCATTTCGAGCGTGTAGTTCAAAAATGGTTGGATATATATGAAAAAAGTGTATAGAATAAAAGTTTTAGAACATTTTATAATCTTTCATCGCCTTATAGAACATTAATCGCTACAACGCACCATTTTTAAGACGTTGGTGAAAAACCTAAAATTGGGACCTTAGTCACTCCCCTTCCATCCGGCGCCCCTCCTAGACGTCAGGACTTTTAGAATGTTTTCTCCCTAAGCACCCTAATCAAGTTTCTGAAGAAATCGCTTAGGTTACCGCTCACGCACTCTACAACTACTTTATCATTTATTGATTGGACTATAGTATGTATTTACATTCTGTCAAAAGACTTTTTGTTTATGGTACCAAATTCAAAATTATATTTTTTATGTTGTTGTTAGATTGGCAGAACTGTTTTCCATTTTGGCGCGGAGTTTGAGTTACATCTGATAATTAGATTAAATACAGTATTGTTTTTAGTTATAATACCATATCTAGTGTGTGTAGTGTATTGCGAATTTCATAATGCACAAAAACATCGAACAAAGAGTTTGTCTTAAATTTTGCATCGCCAATGGGATTTCGTGTTCGGAGTCTCTGAAAATGTTACAGAAGGCTTACGGTGAATCGACTTTATCAAAAACACGTGTTTATGAGTGGTACAAAGCGTTCAAAAGCGGTCGAGATGTGATGGAAGATTTGTCTCGCTCTGGTAGGCCATCAACGTCTGCTACTGAAGATAACATCGCAAAAGTGAAGGAAATAGTGACTGAAAATCCTCATTCAAGTTTGAGAGAGCTAGCCGTCGAACTTTCTGTGTTACACGAGTCGATTCGTACCATTTTAAATAATCAATTGGGTATGAAACATGTTGCCGCTCGGCTAGTCCTAAAAGAAAGAAGAATTTTCTCCAAAAACTCAATCGCAAAAGAGTCGCTGAGGACATGCTAGAACGAGTCAATTCCGACCCAACATTCATGAAACGCATTGTTACTGGTGATGAGACGTGGGTTTGGTGAGCTTCGGAGTGGCGCCTTCCAACTGAACCGAAACCGAAGAAATCACTCCAAAATCGATCAAAAGTCAAAGTCATGTTGACTGTTTTATTTGACTGTCGCGGTGTTGTGCACTCAGAATACTTGCCAGAAGGTCAAACGATAAAAAAAGTGTATTATTTAAGCGTTATGCGGCGTTCAAGAGAGCAAATTAGACGAAAAAGGCCAGATTTGTGAACGAATTTTTGACCAAAAACTCAACAAATACCATCGAGCGGCCTCCTAAACTCAAATTACCACTTCGTGGTTTCATTCGGTAGAAGACATAAAGGAGAATTCGCGGCGAAAACTGTTCTCGATTTCGGAAAAAGCGTTTAAAAAATGTTTCTGATGATTGGATTATTCGTTGGCGTTCTGAAGGAGCATACTTTGAAGGTGATAAAATAAATTGGGATGATAACTAACATTTTGTGTAATATTAATCTTTTCCCGGTACTTTCTTGACAGAGTAGTATTGGTTTTTTGGTGGTTTTTAAGAATTGTTAATAATTGTCCTATTCTTTTGTAAATCTTGTAAAACGAGTCAACGCGCAGAAAGAAACTCAATAACCATAGGATTTGTATAACGACCACTTAATGAAATGATTATAATATTATCTAATACGATTTATTTACAAATCTCTAAATGCATTTGGTGGTGTCAGCATAATACTTTCGATACTTTCTAATCCAGTCTCAAGCTCTTCATTAATCTCACTTATTGTCTCTCTCATTAAATCCTCATCAATAGACATGTCGTCGCTATCATTCTGTTGATCAGTTTCATTGTAATCATCAATGATTTGAGTGATTGCTTCTGCAATATCAGAATCAGTGCTACTAATTGTTTCGACATTATCACTGTCGTTGTTATTTGTTTTTGTATTACCAGTTATAAAATCATTAGTGATATTAGTATCATTACAAAAACTATCGGTTTTGGTGTTACTTAAATTTGCTTCTTTATGAATTTCTTCAAAATCATGATTATGCAATTTGTTCGCTGACGCATGCTCCAAATTATTGCTATTATATGAATTTATATTGTCTTCGTTATTAATATCTTCATCAATTTGCATCATAGTATTAAGAAGTTCATTAGAAGATTTAACAAGAGTTGAATGATTCTCAATGGCGTTAGCCTTTTTTATAGGATCATCATGCTCTATTGACATATTAACTACAGTAGAATGAGATTGATTTAAGTTTACGCTTTCAAATACATTTTGAATTTCGTTAACAAAGGCATTCCTCTCAGAAGTTGTAGTTTCTTCTTTGGAACTGGACTCTGCTGGAATATCCATTTTATTTCGTTTGTTATATCTTTGCAATTTCAAGCGATTAATTAAATCAGGGTTCTCATTTTTAAATTTGTGCAATAATAGTTTCATAGTTGATTCAATATCTTCATGTTTTCTAGATTCAAAGCGTAGTTTTGCATTTAGTTCATATAATTTTCTTTCATCACTTTTTTGAGGTGTGTGTATTGTTCGTGGCTTTACATAGAGAAACAAATAAGATTAATATTTACACGTCGTACGTCGTCTCACATCAAATTAATGTATGTGATGTTGCCCAATATTTATTTATAATCTTTACAACTTCCCCCAAATTTATTTAATTTAAAATTACATACTTACTTTTTGATTATTGACAATAAGCTCGGCTAATTCTTCTGCTAGCTTTACTGTTTCATCGGGCAAATTTGTTTTTGAGGCTAACGAAAGACCATAATGCTCAATTTCTGTAATCCCAGTAACTATTTTATGTTGGTATAAAATCCGTTTCTGTGTACTTTCTCCATTTGCAATTTGTTCTTCAGTAACCGCCGTATAAAGACTAAAATATAATGTTAATGAGTATAATCAATTTGTTTTTTATAATAACATTATGTAGCCAAAGTTATCTTACTTGACAACATTAAAGTACATGTCCTGAAGTCTCGTTAAATACATGAAGTGAGTGGTGAAGAAAGTGAATGCATCACTTAATAAAAGTTCTTCACAAATGGCCAATGCGATACTGGTACCCTCTTCTGTTGATGTGCCCCTGAACCATAATAAGTTGGATAAGCAAATTAAACTTTAAAACATTCAATAAAGAAAAGAAAAATTGTTATTGATTGAGTTACTTGTGTTTTTACTGTGACTGACCTGCATAGTTCATCGATGATCACTAAGCTGGTTGAAGTTAAACCATTGATTATATGCTGCATTTCTTTCATCTACAAAAATACAATTTCTCAAAATTAAAATACTAATTTAAATCTCATTTAGCGAAGAAATGAAATTTCTCAATCGAACTTACTTCCAAAACATAGGTTGACGCATTTAACTCGACACTGTCGTTAAAGCCAATTCTTGAAAATATTCTATTACATATTCTAAGTACGGCATTAGTTGCTGGTAAAAAGCATCCCAACTAAAAACAAACAAACCCAACGCAATTAGGTTTACAAGCAAGCAAATATTTTCTTTACAGAAGCTTTGATTAAATGGTTATCTTACTTGCGCCATAACTTGCATAATAGCAATTTGTTTTATGTAGATGCTTTTGCCTCCCATATTTGGCCCGGTGATTATTGTAAAGTTTAGCTCAGGACTTGCGGACTGCAATATAATAGACATGCACATAATACACTATTTAAGGACGAATCGTCAACCTAGTAATATGTTAAAAGAACTAACTAACTGAACTAAATACTTACGATATCATTAGGCACAGGTGAAACATGACTGTTGTAATCGAGAAGGGGGTGCACACTATTCCGTATGTCCAAGTAATTATCAAACTGTGGTCTGATGTAAGATCCCACCGTGCTAGCCTGTGATCATAAGCAATAAGACGTAATATTTTAAATTACTGATATAACAACGAACCTACAAGTAAGATAAAACGCGCATAGAGTTCACCTACGTTTGCTAATGCCAACAAAATATCCAGTTCTGCCACATTTTCACATAATTTGTATAGGCTGGACATAAATGGCCTTAGGTCTTTCAGCAAACTTGAAATAACACTGCAAATGACAATCAACTTAAAAATTTCGCCATTTATCTGTTTGTTATTAGCAAAATATTTCTGGAATACTTACATGTTGCTCATTCTTTGTATTTCATTAAGGGCTTCTTTTGCTTGCTGATCTAAAACGACTAATTCTTCTGTTGTCATGGTCACACTAGCTCCACTGTGTTGGACCTAAAATGTTATTCATGGTTCTTATGGTTACTTGTGCTTTAGTCAAATTTATATTAGTAATGTGCATTAAAAAAACTACCTGAATAAAAACAGCCGGTAAATCTTCAATGCAGAAACTGCGTCTGTTTTTTGGTGCAATCGGTAGTACGATATGAAATCCTTTCAACATGTTTTGATTTAGCCTTAGCGGTAGATCGTAACTTTCACTTAAATTTTCTACTATCTTTTGTATATCTTCTATAAGTTCCGAGTAAGTCCTTCTTGCTACGTCAAGCAAGCCATTGATTTCAGGTTTCACTGCAAAGCATCTCTGTAGACTGCCCATAGCACCTTTTTCTAGATGAGCGTCTTCTTGTATAACGTTGTGAATGCATTCAGCTATTTCTTTGTAGTTTTGATTTTCAAATTCCTAAATATATTATTTATTACTTACTAGGTAGTAACGCATACGCAAAACAATCTTGTAAGTATGAAAAAATAATCAATATAATTAAAACTGCTTATTTATAGGAGACTTGCAGTTCTTTATTGACGACGTGATATTTACCATTTTTATCTTTCTGAGCCTTCCACTCACTGAAGAATCCAAAGCTTCAACCAACTTTGGTACAATATCCATCGTAGTTTTCAACAGTAGCGTTTGGTTTAGCTGTGCTTCCCCCAATTTATCCATGTTCTGATTTGGATTTTCCATACATAAAAGAAGTATTTTGTCAATATCGGAGAGTTTCTTGATAACATCCTTTAACAAGGTTAGGCACTTGTTTGAAGTATTGTTTATTTAGTTTATTAATAGGTAGAATATTTTGTCGATAAGAAATAACACTAAGTCTGTCATGTTTACCTACCTGTAAATCAGTCATTAGACCAGATTCATTTTCGATAAGATCTTGCAAAGCGTCTAGTCTATTTTCAATGAATTCTTTTTTGCAAGAAGGTTGTAAAATAGCCGCTCTTAGAGCCCTTATTCCTCCAACAGTGTATGTCGGGCCTAAAACTCCTAAGAGACAACAGGTGTGTCCGGCTGATGGTACTAGAGGCTGCACCAATTCAAGTTGAGTTGCTGTACCTACGTCTGGCAAGGTAAAATAATAATCTAATGGATGGAATACTTAAGTAGGTACAAATATTAAACAAGCCTTAAATTAGCTATTAATATTGGAACCAGTTCTTCCCCATATATTAAAACTACTGACTGTGTACCTAAAGATAAGATTATAAAATAGGTGTGGTGAGACAATTGTTTACTAAAGTATCCAGACAAAACTGGTTACGTGCGCATTTCGTACCAGCTATCAAGAAAAATATGTACGTAAAACTGACAAGTGGGTTTGTTTGATTAATGTTTATTTATGATAGACAATAGTTTTAATACCTACCAATAATCATTGTGTTTTCTGACGAATGATATTCAATCTTCAGTGATTCTCTTGCAAAAACAACGCATTGTATGAATTCGACGTATTTCAATACTGCTGCCGCAGCCGTTAAAGCGTAAAACCTAAAAAAATTACAAATCAGTAAACCAAATATGACAAAACCCGGCAAAGTGCGAGTCGGACTCGCGCACGAAGGGTTCTGTACCATTACCTATAAAAACGGCAAATTGCAATTCACGTTTTTTATGCCGTTTTTTGTTATTTTTATTATAGTGCCATCAGAAATACATCATCTGTGAAAATTTCAACTGTCTAGGGCTCGGTCTATACGCTGCCGGAAGGAATCCGTACTTATCCGCGAGATTTCGTTCGAAAAACGATCTAATTGCTTAAGCGATGGATTGAATCCGCGTTAACCCGGTCCTGTTTCCGGCTGGGTATAGACCGAGCCTTACTATTAAGGTCTATGATTACAGTCTGGTGACATGCGGACAGAGACAGACAAACGGACAGCGGAGTCTTAGTACCTATAGGGTCCCGTTTTACCTTTTGGGGATGGATCCCTTAAAACGGCAGTTTAATGTATTTTAGGAACAAATTCTTTCTTACTTCGGAAGAACTTGCAAGTACACTGCACTATATTGCGGTGCACAAAGCGTCTGTATGTGCTGCCGACCGGCTGCGTCATTGAAATGCCGTCTTTGCACCGTGGTCAGGTTTATCAGCGGGTACTGGTCTCTTATCAGTTTGTATAGTTGACTCGGCTGCACGCCTTCGCAGAACGTATGAGGCACAATAATCTGTCATAAAGATATAAATCTTTAGTCATTTATTATATTATTTACACCGTAACATGCACATCGGGTGTAGAAAAAGGCTTAACGAAGGCAAATACCACATATTCTACGTATTATTACGATCATTTTTTTCTTTTACACTATACCTGGGAAATGACGGGTTACAGAGTTATTGACAGTCAAAGTTACAATATTTTTTCAAAGATTTTTACAAAATTGACTTTTGTTTGATAATATTAAACTTTTTTAGAAAGAAAACTTGATCTGCTTACACACACAGGCATAGTCTGTGGCGTGCGCGCTATACATTGCGGGTTAGAAATAAGTTATATTTTTTATCTCCAAAAATAAAAGTCATTTCCCAGCAATTATTTTTTTTGCATTCTTCTTGGTTTTATGTATAGTATTCGTTGTTTAAGGCTTCGTTAAGCCTTTTTTTTTACACCCTGTATATGTACATATTTATACTACCATTATTATACTTCTAGGTGCCGATGGCAAAGAGACCAACATCCAAATCAAATAAAAAAATAATATCCTCTAACATTGTCTACTTCATCTACTTGTAACAACCAATAAAACACCTACTTAACATTATACGTAATTTCCTCATTGACCTATACATACATCGCACATAGTTTACTTACCTCAATAGGATTGAAGAAGTTAATTTTCGTCAAAGTATGGGTGTACAGAAGCGTGTCACTAAATTGGCAAAGCACAAGATTCGGGTGTCTTAGATCCACTGCAGCCATGCCTATTTCGCCTCTTGCCATCCCTCTGCCTTCTGATATAGCTTTAAATGAATAATTACAATACAACTTAAATAGGTAAAACGTCTATTTTTGTATAAACGTACTTCATACCATTATTACATACTTATAACCAATTTTTTATCTTGTCTCATGATTGCTTAGGTAAGACATTATCTACAAAAATCATTATCCCACAGTCCCAATAATTTATATGCGAAAGTTTGTGAGGATGTTTGTGACTCAATAAAGCGTATACGCTTAACGGCTTTGGATAAAATTTTGCAATCTCATAAAACATGACCTGTACTAACTTAAATGATACTTTTATCCCGGTTAAATGTTCCTGTAGGAATTTTTTCCAAATATTGTTCTATAATTAAACTTTTTGCATCCTGTATTTCAACAAAGCTGTGCCCGCTAATCAAACAATAGATGACTATCTATAGTTTGATTAGGCCATCTTGTGTCTAAGATATTAAGTTAGATTCCTATCAAATACGCAATAAAAACATTTTATATCCAGAACACATTTCACGAGTCTTGAACAGGACCAAAAAACTGTGTGCAAGCTGAGCTGTGGCTTCTGGCTCCTAAAGCTCTTTATTATAATTATTTTGTAACGCCTACCCAAAATGACGCTAGCTTCAACAGCTGATGTGCTGGTAGATCGCCCAGACCTGGTTCCGCTATGACCTCCTGTACAAATTAGAACAACATTCAAGTGTTTCATTACTTGAGGACCTCTAATGCATGTGCAAAAAAAAATCGCATCACTTACTGCGATCGAAAATTCAATGTTAATTTGTATTAAGTAATTTTCGATCGATTTAAGTGAAATGGTTGTTTTGTGGTACTAGCACTAGGTACCAGTTAGTACCTACTTAAAATACTTATATCACATTTTTAATTACTTTCTTACCTCTACTGCTACTGCTGATATACCTCAAGGCTGTCGGTCTGTTCCTAGGTGTTACCATATCTTGAGAAGTGTCAGCTGCGGAGTCACTGGCTAGTATTCTAGGTCTCGGACCACTTGACGATGATTCAGGTTTGGTTGAATTTGAAGCTATTATTCTTAGAAAAGATAAGATAAGACGGAAATTACTGAATAAATATTGAATTATAGCAATTGAAAACGTACCATCGTGCTAGGGTATAATATTTCTGGGAACGTACCGATGATGCGGGTTTCGTACGAAATTATTGTAGGTACGATTTAAAGTGACTTTTTAACTGTCGAAGGTCGACAGTTAAAAAGTCGGTGTCGATCGACCGTTTGATGTAGTGGTTCGCGCTCCGGATTACAAAGCCTGGTAGTTGCGGGTTCGAATTCCGCAAAGGGCAAATGTTAGTGTGATGAACGTGAGCATTTGTACCTAAGTCATGGATGTTTATAAACGTATTTAAGTATGTTTATCCGTTCTCCTAGTCGCCATAATAAAAGCCTAGCTTTGCTTAGATTGGGGCTAGATAATTGGTGTGATTGTGGAAATAATTTATTTATTTATTTAACTGGCCTATTTTTACAAGACAAAGGTACCTACTTTAATATTTCAATACATGTACAATAAATATTCATGGTTTAATATTACTTGCGTTTTAAACTTCGTGGTGGCTGTAGAGGTGGCCCCATACAAGATGCTCTAGTAGTGCTCGTTTCTTCTTTACTAAATTGATATCGAGGTTTTTTGTTGGGTATTCGCGAAGAGTTTGAAGTTGTGTACGACATTGTCGGTAATAACGACGACGTGCCACGAATACCTGTTGGTAATTGTTTTTAATTTTTAAGTGATTGTGTGTCTGTGCGTGCTTTGTTTTTAGCTTATTATGTTTGTAATATAAGTATTTTTTGCAAAGTAGTAGGAAATTACCTAAAGAAGAATCTTTTCTTACGAGATCATTTCTTGTTCTAGATGGATGATTAAAATTTGATCGTTTTTCTCTTTTCACGACATTCATTGTAATAATGACTACAAGCAAGCACTTCGCACTTCTACAAACTTTTGAAACTTTTTACGTTTGGCGCGTTCTTTCCACAGGTTAAGCAGAGTAGTTAGGTCCACTGATCAAATAATACTACGCAAGGTCGTTTTTTAAATAACCATAGACTCATTTTAATAGTAAACAAAGCAAAATTAAAATTTAAGTGAAAATATTTTGTGTTGAACAAATATATTGTATTTTTGGTGTTAAACCAACGTTGAGTTTCAAATTGCGAAAAAATGTGGCATGACATGATGAAGCCGAAGTATTAACTCGTCACAGAATAAGCAGAAAACAGTCCTGTATGACTTTGTACCTTTGCCTTTCCCATCATGGATGAATACTCGTATATTAGTGCTGTCAAATTTGACGTCAAAAAAAAGTTTGTTGACATAATTTTCACACAACTTGAGGGTGCGTAATTTAAATTATTCTTTTCTTAATTAAACATTCAACCTTAATTTCAGAAATGAAAGTGACAAAAGCTAAAGATTCTTAAATACATAAAAAAATTTATTACTTAAGCCATGCTTGGTTGTTAGATTAAAATAACCTTCAACAAGTTACGCTATGACCTTGTTAGCATTTCTATTTTAGCCATAGACTTAGCATTCGCTACGCTCTTAAAGACTGACAAAGCGTGGAAAAGAGACATCATATCCTTGCGGACACCCTACAAGATAGAAAAAGACAGATGTCAATGTACCTATGTGACACAAAAAATATATTTAACTGACTATAAATACCTCAATTTCAAACGTCATAATTAATTTTATTAAAATATACAAAATTACAAACGGAAAACTTATTTAAATATTTCTGTAGACATGGGGTCCTGTTCAATTATAAATTGTGATGTGACAAGAAAATATAACCCTAATAAATACACATTTCACAGGTAAATACATTTTTAGATGAAAATATTTTGAAACAAATTTGTGTCTAATTCCTAATAATAATCGACAAGGAACTTAGATTTTACAGAAGAATATGAACTTTATTTGTTGTGTGTTTGTGTATTTTGTAGTTAAAGGCATAATTACAATAAATATTAGGTAAAATAGTAAATTGTATGTTTACACTAGGGATTGAACTAGCGGTGACGTCATAAGTATCGATAAAATATCGACAGCCATTTGTGGGTATAGAAGATTTTTAGCGATTACTAAAAAAATATTTATCATGTTTGTTTACAAAAAAAACACTCCAATACTTTTATTTTGTGATTACATTATGAGCTTTTTGTTTTATTTTTAGTTTGAAGACCTCCGTGGCCGAGAGGCGAGCATGCTGGACTTTAAATGGCGCCGCCATCACTGAGTTTCTGGGTTCGATCCCCGGTCGGGTCAATGTAGAAAATGAACTTTTCTATGTTGGCCCGGTTCTGGGTGTTGTGGTTCCCTCGTTGTTTCTGATTTCTTTAACACAATGTCTTTAGCTTCTTACCTTAGGATCAGAGCAATGTATGTGATGCTGTCACATGTTGTATGATTACTGTTAGTTTCGTTTACAAACAAAACGAAGTCGTGATGGGGCGAGTAGTTTCTTAAAAAAAATTGTTTGTTAATATCAGTATAAACAAGTTTAAAAATCTAACAAAATTTTCTTTAAAAAAATGTGCATCTACGTCCCACCTGCAGGGCACAGAGACTATGTTTGTTGTTGTCCACTTAACTATGTTTGTCGCCATTTTTAGGGTTGCGTAGTCCTGACAAGGAATCCTTATAGTTTGGTCATGTCCGTCTGTCTGTCCGTCCAACGTTTTGCTTGGAGACTGTTGACCCTAGAGAGCTGTTACTTTGTGAAAATATGTATATCTAGCTTGCCGACATTGTCCAATGTGGTAGACAATTTTTTAATTTTTTTTTTAGGGTAGCTGCCATACATTTACATGTCACATTTACATGTTACAGTTACATGTTACCGTGAGCATATTTTTGTTTCATCGTCTACCACATCGTGTGTGGTATTGTTGAATAGGTCCATCAAAATTACTGTAGGGTTACTTAAACTATTTTTCGATTTAGGGATACACACAACACAGAATCACCTACTGTACTGTAAGTAGTATAATATTAACTCTTGATAATAAGGAATACGGTAAAGTGAAATTATGATATAAAATTATTTTAAATAGGTTACATATTTTAATATTTAAGCCGACAACCTGGTAAAGGTTGGAGGAAAACGCTGGGTGCAGGTTGCTTCCAACCGGCCGATCTAGGAGTCACTGGTGGAGGCCAATGTTCAGCAGTGGACGTCCTGTGGCTGAAATGATGATGATGATGATGATAACATATTTAAAACGACCGTTTTCTTATTTTCCATTATATAAACTTGTTCACAATATTCCATTACTCATTTTTCGATTTAATGCGAGTAAACTTGTTTTTCAGATTTCTCAGTTTCCAGACTGTGAAGTTTGCATAACAAAAATTTGACCTTTTTTCGACCATATCATAACTTTGCACATGCAAGCCCAGAAAGCCCCGTATGCTTCCCGTGATACTGATTTTCACCTCTATTTTGTTTAAAGATTAGGTTTAACTGTAGGTGCTTCAAGGTCCGCGGCGATTGTGACTTGTGCCATATCAATTTGATGCCGGTTGCAATTAATCGATAAAAAAATTGTGGCTTAAACAACACTACTACACACACACATATGTGTCACATTTTTTGTATCATTTGCAATGAGCCTTTGTCTATCTTGTACATTCTATATCTATGATTTTAGCACTACTTTAAAACCTTTGTTCCAGGACATTGAGTTCAATCAAATCCAACTTGCTTTAGTAGGATGTGTTGCTCTCTTCTCTATTTTTCGTGAGTTTATTTACAGTGATATTGCGGTAGCTGATAACGTTTATATTGTTCAAGGATACAAATAGTTTTCATCTAGGTAACTATAATAATTTCAATTACAAGGTTGTTTCTATGCTCGTCGTATCTTGATAACACTGATCATTCTAATCCTAGTGACGTTGAGAAAAAATCTGCACTTGTTTTATTGGTTTCCAGCAGGCCTAAAACGGCCGCATTGGATGTTTCATATTCCGTTCATAATATGTTTCATTTAGCAAATCTTAAAATGAAATGTTATTTGATAAATCATAAAATGAGCCTCGAACATTTCATTTTTGCAGTTCATCTAATTTGACAGTTTTGTATGGAAATTCGTAATATGGTCTCCACTTATTATGAAAAGAGTAATTCATATTAAATGTCAAATTGGTGAACCACCATTTTAATGTTATTTTTATTATTATTTTGTATTGATATTTGTAGAACACACAAAACTTGAGTATTTTGAAACATTTTGTTCCTTTGTGTTGTTAAAAACATTCATTTTTACAAAAACCGTAAAGTAAGATTGGACGCGTCACTATATTTTTTAACGTCATCAAATATGGTCCATTTGATAAAATGAATTGCATATGATTTATTTATTAATGTGTCCGTTTTAGGGTTTGCAAATCATTTCCGCTACATTTCACTAAATGAATCAGATTAGAAATGAAACATCCAATGCGGCCGTTTTAGACCCGCAGTAAACAAGTAAAGGTTTGGAGGCTATTTATGGTATTTATTTATTTTTCGGTTTCTTAGGAGATACAAAACAGATGCAGTTGTATGTAGATAACCTTAACTAAGTCTTTGTGACTTATATATTTTTTAATTTCTGACTTGTTGAGATAGTTATTCTTCCTCTTGAGGCATCCAATATTTTTCAAGTTTTTAATTATATGTTTAATTTGAGTAATAACCAAAAATTTGTTTATAAATTTTAAATTTACTAGCATGTTTCACAATTGCTAAGTAAATTTTTAATTAAGCTACTTAGAACTTTATGCTCAGTAAACAAATAGGGATGTTGACTTTGATGTTGACAAGGCAATTTTGTTAGCTTCCAAATGCTTTTCTGAACATTAACAACAGCCCTATACTTTACTAAGCAGATAAGCTTACTTTGAACTTTACTCAGCGATTGTGAAACAGGTTATGGTATTTTTTTTTGTTCGCACCATAAAATTTGTTAAATTAGATTCAAGTTAAGATTGGTTCGAAAGCAATGATTATAGAAAAAATCTTATCTATGTGTTCAATACCTGTGTGTGTGACAATGCCATGTAATAATGTGACATGATGAATATCCTATTTTTCTTACTTTAAGCTATTTTGTTTGTACAGGTCAAAAAGTTGATAACTTTGAAATGTTGCATGTTTATTAAACTTAATTAAAAACAATAACATTAGTAGTAAGGAAAAGATTGCTAAAAGAAGATGCCACCCTGTCAATGCGTGTAATAGATAACCCGAGGCTTATTATCACATGATTTTAATATCAAGGTCACAGTGTGCCTTTACATTAATATCAACCAAAAAACCAATAATTACCCATTTTAAATAATATTAAAATGGATAATTATTGATTTTTTGGTAAATATCAGTTATAGTCAAAAGATTGGTTCATTAAAAAACAATAGATAAAAATCATTATACATATTTTATTCAGTATGTATGTAGCATGATAACATCTAAATTACACAAAGATAACAATTTATTTGTTTGGATATATTTTTTTCATTAATAAACATATCCTAAATAATGTAAGTACCTACTTTATTATTTCATCATAATATCTCGTAAGAGAAAGCATTTTTAAAATAAGATATATTTGTAGTTCTTTTGTCACTTTTATATCAAACACTTTTTTTATATCTTTTAACATAAATAAATATTGCGAAAGTGTAATTCTCTTGTATTAAAAATATTTTTAGTTTGACTAAATATATTTATCTCCATAAATCTTAATAGCTATTTATCTGTTTTGCACCCGACGCAATTCGCAAAACAAGTTCTCCCACAAATATTCCTACGCTTCTATCGCGAGTGAGCGAGACGAGTGTAGGTTCGGCGCCCCTACTTTCAGTGTGGCTCGTGTCTGGCCAGGTCTTTTCAATGAAGACGGCGCTGTGACGTCATTCATAGTACGTAGCTCTCAGAGAGTAGTTTTGTAGCTCGCATCATCGCCGTATCTCGAGTGTTGTGTGGATATAAGGCGATAAAGGTGATGTGACTGTACTGTACTTTCTGATATCACACTCGGCGGAGGCGTGTTCGTGGTAGTTCCCAACAAGTGGCTCTTTATTAATTCAACCTCTAACAATATCAGTACGTTACAAGACTTTCTATAGGTAACACATTACTTTCGTTTTGTTAGCAGAATAAACCGAAGATGGCTTTGTACAGGTACAAATTATTTTTTAGCATGCCATAAACTTCTAGAGTAAATGCATGCTTGCTAGAATGTTCTACCTTCTTTAAAGGGTACCAAATAAATAATTTAAAAGAAATTATCTATTTACTATCATTATTTCATCATTAATAAGAAATCATCATCATGCTCATTACTATTAATAAATAAGACGAATATTTTTCTGTTATTTTAACTTATTTAAAAACTTAAAACATTAACTAGAAAAAAGATAATTACTATTTCAAATTCAAATTCAAATATTTATTTGCTATTAAGTAGGGTACAGTACATGTGATATTATTTGAGATGGTGCATTAGCCTACTTAACTATACAATTAGCATGCAAATATTATATATAGAAAACAGTTTCGAATACCTAAATGATCTTAATTCCTGAGTCAATTCAATTCAAATTCAAAAAGTTAACTAATCATATTTCTTATTTCAAACCATGCATCGACCACATTTATTTAAGTAGGTTGTGCAAGTAAAAAACTTAGTAATAATAATTCCGTAATTATATGAGTAATACGTTACCTTGTTAAAAAAGCATAATAGGGTACCTTTAAACTTGATTTTTAATGCCTAACCACTAAAATCTAATCGCAGTTATTGTATAACAGCTCATACATAAGTCACAAAATTAAATATTAAACTCTTTCCATGGTCAATAACACTTTAATTCTGTAAACAATTGCTACTCCCTCCACAATTATGTGTTTCTCCGTAATACATATCGTGTACTACGTTACTTGTTTCCAAGCCTGTTGTTTACCTCATGGCCTCATTATTGGAGAAATGGGGTCGATGCGCAGGAGTTTGCGGTTTGCACACGGAAAAAAAAAAAGATTTTTACGGGTGCAAAATTATGACGGAGAGGATTTGTACATTTTGTCGCAGACGGCGATTGATATTTTAATGAATTACCAAGTTAGTGGTATTCATTTATTAATGTTCACTGGCCGGCGTATATTTTTAAAAATTTAAATTCTCCTATGATAAAAGTTTCGTAACGTTGCGGTAATAAGGGAAGAATGGCCCTTTATATTACTTAAAACGTGCATTTCTTAATAGAAAACATTTGATCGGATACCTGATATAATCGTTCGTAGTCATAGTCGCTGGTCGCCGTGTGATACACTGTACAAAATTTTGTATAAGTATAGTTACTTTAAGGTTTAAACCGAATTTTAATAAATAAAATAAAAAATATACTATAAAGTACTTGAAAATACAATACGAGGACGCGAGTACCTACTTTGATGTAAATTATTGAGCAATCATCTTCGAAAAAATTAATCGATTGTTCCAAAAATGACATCAATTATCTAATCCCTATCTAACAAAGCTTTGCGTACCCTATTTACTATGGCGACTAGCAAAAACATACCGAAGTAAATACATTTATATGGATGAATATCCATGTCCTACTTCTCGACCATACGGTCATCAAGAAATGTGGGTGAAGGTAAAAATTTACAGCCACAATGTTACTTTCCTTAAATGAGAGCACAAATAAGAGGTTAACTAACAAAATAAAATATTGTTATTTACCAAGTTACTTATACACTGACGCAGCGACTCAAAATGAGGCTTAGGCCTCCGACAACAGATCACGCCATGCCTCTCGCTCTTGCGATAGCTCTCGCCAGTCGCTATTGTTGTCGCCAGTCGCCTAAATATTGTTAGTCAAGTTTAATTTGAAATCTTTACAAATAAGCCTCTTTATTAACCATTATTACATTTCACAGCATAAAGAACAACCTTCAGCTTGCGACGCTTAAGACCCTATCGCTGGTATCGATCAGCGTGATGTCTCCACAGCAGAGCGCCCAGGAGTTGTTCAGAACGGCCGATTGCGTCTGCTTCGACGTGGACTCCACGGTTATACGGGATGAGGGCATCGACGAACTGGCCAACTTCTGCGGGAAAGGGGACGAGGTTAAAAGGCTGTAAGTACCAATTTATTACTAACGCATTTTAAATTTTCTTGTTGCATTTTTGAACTAAAACACTAAGGCAGTAAAGGATTTGGGAATTGGAGACATTCAGTGCCATCATGTGATATAAAGAGACTAAAAATTCCGTTCCTAGTTTTAATTAGCCTGATGACATGCCATAGCATCTCGTCCAGCAGGGCTAGCATGCCCAACACGAAAAAATTTTGTCGTGGCATTTTATCGACTTGACGTAAATATGTCGTTTTTTTTCGACGATAACAAAGAAAAAAACTAAATATCATGGCAATGCCGTGTTATAACGTAAAAATAAGTGGCTACGAAGAACGGTAGACCCTGAAAATAATAAGAAAAGTATTCGAGACGTCTGTGATCCGTTACTTAACTTTTGAATGAAAAAATATTTAAACTGTTACGAAACTGGGGATAGAGAACAGATGTGTGTTAATTACGTAAACCGATTAAGAGAGAACTATAATTCAAATCCCTATGAACAAGAGCGTACCCATTATGAGCAGGGAAATAATATCATATCAGACATAACTACTAATTGGTACCACTTGTATTAAATAATGCGTGGCCCCTTATAAGCGAAGTTCAGAACAATAGACGTCAGATCTAGATCCTTTTTAAAAACAATTGAAGGTCATATTTTATAAACGGTCATGCATGATAACGATAACCAATCATATCTTTAAATTAAAACTATTCAATCTTACCTAGCACACTCTTTTTTATCTTCACCCATACTTGCAAAAAAACTCATACTTGCGATAACAAAGGATCACTCTTTGTAATCGCGAATTTTATTATTTGATTGCTATCGTGGATGTTTACGAGTATGAATAACGCACTATAAACAGCTGTTTGCGACGTAGTAACTAACACAATAAACATGATAAATTAGTAGATTCGTATAAGCCTGCCTGCCGATATTAAAATTTGTTACTTATCTAAATCATCCGACGCACACACACTATGATATCGATGTTTTTAATCGAGTTGGATATTTCCCACTCAAACTAGATTGCTATTTACTGATATTTGGAATGTGTAACTGATAAGTTGGGCATCGTGTCACTGAGCATAAAAAATAAAAAGAGTGCGACTGCTTCTTTATATTCTTCGACAGCTAGGTAATTCAAATTGGAATTAAAATGCTGAATGCAAACTGTGCAGAGTCACTCGGTGTTCTCTGGTGTTCTCTTTTTGAAGGTCTACTTGGGCCTGCCCAAGTAGACCTTCAAAAAGCTGATGATGATTATTATTCTTTTAAGTCGTAGGTATTCCTCAATGCAAAGTTCATCAGATTAATAGGTACTTCCAATGACATTCTTGGCAATCTTTACCTACTCTGTTTAAGATACGAATTGTGGTTTGCGTTCAAGCTTCTTCGCCGTGTAAGCCTTAAATATCGTCAATTTTAATATAATAAAAAACTATCTTTTGTTTTAAAAAACAAATTCTCTAGCATTTACGTGGACAGGCTTGATATATATTTTCTTATTTTCCAACAGAACGGCAGAAGCTATGGGTGGCAGTATGACCTTCCAAGAAGCCCTGAAGAAAAGACTAGACATCATCAGGCCATCAGTCAACCAGATTAGAGAGTATTTAGAGAAATTCCCCGTCCACCTCACGCCTGGCGTATCGTAAGTATTGTTGTTTTATTTTTCTTAAACACCACTGTTAAAATTAATTTTCTTTGTATCTTCCAACTAGATATAAAATGTGATCGACCTCCACATTCAAACGTTACCAGTTACTTAAAAGATAATAATATGATACCACGCATAGACGTTAGTTGTAGACTCAACAAAGACTAAATGCAATTAGATACCGAAGGCAAACGGATATTATAATGTAGTCTAAACATGACCAATCTTCCGCATACTTTAGATTGCATAGAAGTACTACTTTGTTTTTCCTAACTACACGTTACTTTTATTAGGGATGAAAATCCGAATACAATTTCTAAAGTAGCAGTGGTGGAGGAATTATTAAAAAGTAAATTAAACGCACTTTTCTCTAATACGTTTATTTTTAAACAAGTTCTGCTGTTTAAACTTATGATTATTTAATCCCATTGAATATATTTAAACCAATTATATCTTCGACATAAACAAACAAAGCATGACCTGCAAATTGTATGACACAATCTAGTTTTGTCTGCTTTTGCGACACCACCCCAACCCAACTTATCGCTTGAACTTTGTCTGACTCAATATAAGATTTTTTCTTCAACACACTATGGGTTCACGCAAGGCAGCTTCTAGACATTATAAATAGTCTTTATCTCTGGCTCCCATTGGATTAATCATAATATATTTAAGGAAGTTGATGTCTGTTTCTTAATCTTAAGTAAATATTTATAATATGTACCGGGATCAAGAGTTGGCGACCTAAACTTTTTCATACATCATCAAAGTAAAACATTTTTGATCTTATGTTAACCTTAATTATGATGATATTATGTGTTATCAGTAATCTTAGAAATTCTGCAAAGTATTGGTGACTCCGTAGATTTAAAGCGTAGCGAATTCTAAGATCCTATTTCACAATGTACGGAAAAGTTTTTCATGAGATCTGTTCTGTAAAGGCTATTTGTTACTTATCTTTAGGTTAAACACTATTTATGCGTTTCACGAGCGTCATATAGCGCTACAGAATAATTCAAGCACTTTTATTATCACCATCACCAGCCTATATCAGTCCACTGCTGGACACAGGCCTCTCCAAAAGGAGGATTTTGCCATAATCGCCACGCTTGGCAGGCGGGTTGGCGATCGCAGTTTGGCCAATAATGGTGGAGAGGAGACGCTGCTGCCCGTCTTCTTGTGGCGGTTCTCCTGTAGTCGCCTCTTACGACACCCATAGGAAGAGAGAGGGGCGGGGGAAGCACTTTTATACTCTACTTATTTTTATCTGTTACGTATCTGTTTGTCACTTTATCCGTACATTGTGAAACAGGCCCTAAGTCTATGATTGACTCGATTTGATAGAAAGGAAGTAGATAATCTTATGTTAAATTCTGACTAACTAAATATAAATAAATAAATAAATATTGGACAACATCACATACATTGCTCTGATCCTAAGGTAAGTAGCTAAAGCACTTGTGTTATAGAAATCAGAAACAACGACGGTACCACAACACCCAGACCCGAGCCAATATAGAAAAGTTCGTTTTCTACATTGACCCGACCGGGGATCGAACCCGGAACCTCAGAGATGGCGGCGCCATTTACAGTCCGGCGTGCTCGCCTCTCGGCTACGGAGGTCGTCGAAGTTACTAACTAACTACTCGTCGTTACTAACTGTAACTCGGAAACTAAAAGATTGACGAAGACTATTTTTAAAACAGAAGTAGAATATAATATCGTAGTGCGTCACAAACCTGTAATGTATAAGTTGTTTTTAACACTGTTAATTGAGTGTGTAAATAAATGGGTTTATTTATTGTATAATCATTGAAGTCAATTGGTTATAAAGAAATTGACGTCAACGTTTTTTCTGATATTCAGTTGGATACTTCGAGTTACAGTGTCGTAATAAATGCCGAGAAAAAGTATACATATCATCCGACATCTAAATAAACTAGACTCGTAGCTTCATTATCATTTCAGCCACAGGACGTACACTGCTGAACAAAAGCCTCCTCCAGTGACTTCCAGATCGGCCGGTCGGCGGTTCGTTCTGGAATGGAGGCCACATACTGGCAAGCGCCTACCGGCAAGCGTAGCTTGAATAAATAATTTAGTTGTGGGTTTAAAACCAAACTGTACCACATTCCAAGAAATAAAATAGGAACCAATATTTCTAGGACATACATATTTTTAAAAGTAGAGGTCGAAAGCATCCTTTCAGGCTTTGTCCAAACCTTGAATATATTCTTGTAGTATTTTAAATTTCGTTGAGAAAAAGGGTGTTAGTCAAGAATATGCACGCACAAATAGGTAATGCTTAGTACCTAAGGTTGTCTTTATTAACAAGTTACTTCAGTAGCTTAGCTTTGTTTCTTATACACAGCTAAATTTAATCTACGAATCATATTCCAGAAGGCCTACTACGAATGTGTATCGTTCGTTCGGACTTTAAACCTATCAGATTAAAACGACTATGTCCTTGTATCAATCATTCGACAAAAATAAGACCAACTCAAACTAGCCGTGTAAAAAAACCCGTTTTTAATAGTTCACAAATTGTCCAT
The DNA here is from genome assembly GCA_950371115.1 of Anania fuscalis. NCBI lineage: Eukaryota > Metazoa > Arthropoda > Insecta > Lepidoptera > Crambidae > Anania > Anania fuscalis. Next base: position 4,625,282 of record OX493335.1, read on the forward strand.
GTTTGATACAAGTAAATGGATATTTTAATTTAGTAGGATAATACGTCCGAACTCCGAACGAACGAAAAACTTTCGTAGTGGGCCTCCTACACCTTAACATCCTTCTGATCTGTTTCACCACAACGATAGTTTAGTATTGTATCTGCCCCTCTAGCACGATCAACAAAACACGATATGATATAGCGATTTATCGCCTATTTACTTTCAAAATATGATAACATAGCCGCCATCTTGAACTTTTATTGAAACAGTAAGCATGTCCGTGCCGGCGACGTCACGGTTATGCTCGCTTTTTTTATAAAAGTTCATATTTTGTCAAAAAATATGCGATAAATCGCTATATCATATCGTATCATATCGTGTTTTGTTGCACATGCTAGAGGGGCTGGTGTCAGTAGAACATTAGTTACAAAATATGTTTCATATTTACAGACAACTAGTAAAAGAATTGCACGACCGAGGCGTAGCGGTGTATCTGGTCTCCGGCGGGTTCCGGAGTCTGATTGAGCCAGTAGCAGACATCCTTAACATCCCACGCTCCAATGTCTACGCTAACAGACTCAAATTCTTCTTCAACGGTGAGTAAGATTGTCAATTTATTGTGTTCAGCAAAGGATACCCCAAGGTACTGTACTAGGCCTTCCACCTTTGTCCAAGATATAATTCGAGACTCGAATGAAATCATCAGTTTTTTTTAAATTATTAAATTAGACTTTTGTGACCACCTATTTAAAGCAAAAACGATTTGATTTTCATTTGATTTGGATATAAGCCTTTTCCAAGGCACTTTATTTAGAATCTGCATTTCAAACTCGTTAGTTTATGTATTTGAAATAAAAACAAACACATAAAGAAATAAATGGTTACAGTTTGATATTTAGTTCATGCCTAATAAAAATACTTTATGTATGTCGATGACAATCTTATCCCATTGATCAAGGGGTTGGTCATTAAATAGCAAGGGTACAATAATATTATTCCGACTGTACAGGAATTGGGTCTCTGTTATCATATCAGCAGCTGTATTGGACACTCATCGAATGCGATGTAAATTGATGTTTGTTGCACTCAGGGTCAATTGGCATGCAGTTGTTGTGTGAAAAAAACAATCTTGCTAACATTGGACCTAATCAGTAACAAATCAAATAACAACAGTGCAATTTGAGTAACGTCAAGTGGCCACAGGTACAACCAAACCACAGAGTACATTTAAAAAAAAAATCAAACCTTTATTGGTGTTCTATGCAATTGGGCGACAAAATTTAATTTTCGAGCTGAGATTATCGATTGTTTTAAAAGTTTACTGTTAAAATTTGATGTGTTTTAAAATAAATTATGTAAACTGTCATGTAATCTATATTTGAGATTAGTCAGTTGTGTAATGATGATTTGAAAGCAGGCCTTTATCTCTAAGTTTTGCCAATGTTATCAGCTTATAAATATTATTATCATCACATTCCTTTTATTTTTGCGTAACGAAATTGGGAATAACCCAAGCGATAGTTACGATTACGAAAAACAAGTTGTGATAAATTAGGTTTATTTTCCTTATAAAACCGCTATTGTGGGCATACTTATGATAAATAAATGTAAATAAAAATAGTTCTCGGCTTTCGATGGAATATCAGAATTTATTACGAGTGCAGCAGATACAAATTACGACCCGGATTTTTTTTATTTAACTGTGAAGTTCACTAATAATCATGTTCATATATTAATAAATTCTAATAAGTGGTCTAGGCTTTGCGTTTTCAGTAAGTCAGTAATATGTCGTGCTGTTTTATATGAACAAAGATAAATTTAATTATCGGAATCAGATAACCCAGTATAAAATCGATAAATTTTTACATTACATAGTCTTTAGCATATGAGTTGCAGAGTATGGATTGTCCCGAAACATTAGAAATATTGCAGTCAACTAAACAAGCTAAAATTTCCAACATTATTGACCTCGCGTTATATTTTGTACATACAGCGTGTACTAGCGAGAATAGGATACTCCCTAAAACCATTTGATCAGCTGGTCATATACTACAACTTTTCCTATGGGAGCAACATCGAAATCGTGCTTTTTCCAGAAGCTCCATACATTATTATCGAGTTATGCAAGTGAATTTGTATGGTGTAGCTAAAAATTCGTTTTCGATGTTCCTCCCATAGAAAAAGTTGTTGTATATAACCAGCTGACACGTGGTTTAAATGCGTGTCCTATAATCTTGTACACCACGTATAAACGATCAGCTTACACTAAACATGGACAGTGGAATGTACCCTACATTGAAGGAATTCGACTATCAATTAGCACAGGACTGACTGAGGGACACCGCTTATCAAATAGTTTACTTTGCAATGTCATGGTTCGTTCTGTGTGATGTAATGCAGTAATGTAAGGTCATCATCACTCAAACGTGCCACTCGTGAGTCACATGTGCTCAGTTAATTTAGACAGATATCTTTCTCCCGTTATCAGTATTATGTCAAGTATGAATACAGGAGTTGTTAATAATTAATTAAAATAGAACTTGATATCAAAAATAGTCACAGTTAAAGTATTTTTATTTTTTTAATTAATATATTGTCTATGATCAGGTGCTTTAAATGTAGCTGATATAATATTTCTAATTTGCATTAGTAATCCACGAAAGTATTCAGACGCAATGTATACCTTGAAACTGGTCAATTAATGTGTTAACTGTAATTAACTGCAAACTGTCACACGTTTAAACGACGTCTTATTTTATATATGTAAATATAAAAACTAGCAACTTACACTAAAGGTTATTTAAATAGCCATTTTTGCAACTAATTTGTTGTATTCAGGCAGCTTGTTTGGGTTTTAAGATTCAATCATTACTTGTTAATATTTCGTAGACATTAAAAAATAGTAGAAATACAAAGACTTCAACAACAAGACGAGGTTTAGTGTTTGAAAATTATCATATTTGCCTAAACAATTGTTGTCATTTATCCGCTATGTGAATATAAAGTAGTTACATTGTGTTAGTTTGATGATACAGATCATTGCATAACATTGGTTAATTGGTTTAACATTGGTAATTTTACTGACCCAATTAAGATCTTTTATTTAAATGATTAGTAGTAGATCGTTTTGCTCGCATTTGCTTACTCAATTATATTTAATCTATATAAAAATAAATGTTATGATACATTCAAAAAGTTTAAATTAAAAATGCTTAATTTTTGTCATCACTTTCCAAAAAATACCTACCCACACTTAAAAATGATTGTTCTTTGATCATTAATTGCGACGCTGTTAATGTTATGTTATTACATTATTTATGGTAATTAAAAGTATGTATTAAATCGTAGGTAGGTAAAATTGAATAAGAAAATTTTAACTTTTATAGTTTAATGCATAGAAAAAGAGTTAAAAAAATCGATCCCTTCTGACCTCTGCTACTTTTTGTTTTTGATATTTAAACCAGTTTCTTAAACCTGATTCCAATGCATAAGATGAGCATAACGTCTGTTTGCCCTCCTTAAAATAAATATGTGCTTATGTAAAGCAACGTACGAGTTTCGATAAAAACGCTATGCGCATCCGACATAAACAACCGTTTATCGTTGCACGCTGTAGACGCATGCGCACTGATGACAAAACGACGCCCCTTGCGTTTTTAAATATAATACAGATCAACATACAGTAGGCTCACTCTTAACGAGCTCGCGAAAGCGGTCACGATTCACGTAACACGCTACGCTTTGCGCTACCAAAACATCAGTAAATTGATTTGTATAAATACTAAGGATAGTGCTTAAATATGCGGCCTGCGAATCAGGAGGTCTGGAAACTGTTTCGTTCGTTCGGACGTATTAACCTAGTAAATGAAAATTACCATCTACTTGTATTAAACCCTGACAATTTATTAACAATTGAAAATGGTCGGGTTATTTACACGGCTAGTTTGAGTTGGTCATATTTTGTCAAAGGATTGATACAAATGACTGGTTTTTTTAATTCGATGGGTTAATACGTCCAATCGAACGATACATTTTCGTAGTAGGCCTTCTAGTGCCTGCGTCATCTGTTGCAAACTTAGTGAGGAGTTGGGTTTTTTATACCTACTAAATCCCGCAATATTTAATAACTCTGCCTAAAATAATGTTGACAGAACAGATTACAAATATGATCGAAGAAATAAGCCTAGCAGTAGCAAACAAGAAGCTATCACTACGAGAATATAACTGATACCTCAATGGGGAGCGAGCCTTCTGAATCCCTACTCTATTGTCATTCGTATGTACGAACTGGGCCACGATTATATTGTTTTGATATGTTTAAATTATGTTCCTATGTGGTCCTCTTTGATAAATAATAATATTGCATGGGCGTGTTCTGAGGTAACGTCACTAAACTATTTATAGTTAGTTAAGTATCTGGGTAATGTGGCTGCAATATTGCGTGTCTGAGGTCTATAAGTTTTATAAGTCTTTATAAGTACATTGCTATATATTATATTGTAACTGTATGTAGTGTGTTGCTATTTAATTGCAATCGTGAACAAGAATCGTACACGTGGTGTGTACACGAGGCGTCTAGACTTAATTGGCCTTCAGAACAATGTCATCATGAAGTTATCATAAAGATTTAATTGGAATTGTATTTTCTTATATTTATTGAAAAAAAAAAACATGACACTGGCTAGGTTCAAGCTAGAGCAAATAATATAAAGGAAATTTTTAGATTACGACGTGGCTTCATTAGTCAGTTTATTCCAATAAAATTGACTTAATTATGTATTATTAAAACAAAGATTTTTTTTGTTGTTAACCACCAAAACACAAAATTAAAAAAAAGTGTATCCTTTAACCTTCTTATTTTGTCCTTTCCGTGTTCAAGCTGAAGCTAAGATACACAAGATTAATATTCTTATACGTAATTTTATATATTTATTTGGCTTTTTATATTATTATATCCTTTTATACTACTCGTATTTAAACGCACATTACTAATTGATTTGTGGTACTTATGCAAATACATTAAATTATATTTTTTTTAAATAAAAATGATTTTCTTGTTATAAAACAAGTACGCATGGGTTGGTTTGGCCATGACAAAGACAGATAACACAATAAACGAGTTAACACAACTCGCATTAATGTACTTGTCGGGCCTTTGAATGATATTGTTACTCGACTGCCCCAGCAAAAATAAGTGTTATGTTTTCAGGGTTGTATGAAGGTTTTTTTATTCAACTCAAACCGACCGATTTATCATAGCGTTCGATCGTAATTAAATGAAAAATATTTACCAATGATATTATGTTTTTGTTTTCTTTGAAAGATAAATTGATAAGATAAAGGACTTTGTGTTTATTGTTCGCTTCGTACAAATATTTTTACGACGAATCATTTACTAGAACAATGTATAAAACTTTTGTAAAAACCTTAGCACAAGAACGGCAGCATTAAATTCAACTTTGTGAACCATGTGAAAATGAAAAATAAACTAAGTAAGCCTATATACGTCCCACTGCAGGGCACAGGCCCCACCTCAACTATGAGGTGGTTTGGGCCAGCAACTAGGATCGGAGAAATGTAATGTGATAGTGTCCAACATTTATAAAAAACGTAACTTCGTTTGTGTGAACTACACGATGTTTGGTATATCACACACCTCCGACAGAAACATTGGACCGGGATAAAAAGTATCCTATCTGTTAATGCAGATCTTGCAAAATGTCATCCAAATCCGTTCAGCCGTTTACGCGTAATTGAGTCACAAACATCAATACATCTAAACATTCTCACAAACTTTCGCATTTATAATATAAGTGGGATACAATATCCATTAAAAATATATAATACGTGTAATAATGCAAGTTAATAACTGCTCGTTTATTAGTTGTCATAAGCTATCGTATCTCGACATCTGACCTTATCTTATGACGAGATATACTATTTTCCTTCGCAGGGGGCATCATCATAATACATAATATACTTAGATTGACGCAATATCATATAGTACCTACATATAGTTACCGATGCAATCTTTGAGATAAGAATAGGTTTTCACAGTTTAAATTATACCTACAAACGAAATTGTTATACAACTTTCATCGCAATTTTTGTATGAAACTATTGAGTTGATTATCTTGATATAGTGTTTCTTAAACTATGTATCCGTAACCCCTGGGGTGGGTTGCCGGTCTATCTCAGAACAGAAAAAAAAGTAACAGCAGAGGACTAACGTATTTAGGGGTCCTCTGAATAAAGTTATTTAGCGTGAGGAGTATCTTGAAAAAGGTTGAGAAAAAAACCTAGTACGTCGCTTTGCGCATCGACTATCGTATCAGAGACGCGTGTGCGCGGAGCTAACAACCAATCACGTATCGTAATCGGCTTCTGCGCAACTTTCGCCCATGCACTCAACTTCCGTGCCGCTATTTGTACCCATCTTTATATCGATGCCCTTTTATTTTCCAACCTTAATAAGTTAGTTTATTGCTTCACAAAATAAAAGTTTTTTGTTGTATCCTTGCAGGAGAATACGCGGGCTTCGATGAAAACGAACCTACCTCAAGATCGGGCGGTAAGGGGCTGGTGATCAGACGACTGAAGGAGACGCACGGCTACCAGCGACTCATCATGATCGGAGATGGCGCCACCGACGCTGAGGCCTGCCCACCCGCTGAAGGTTTCATTGGTAAGTCATATTTAATTTAATTTAATAATGTTGGACAACATCACCTCTCTCCCAGCTATCTATCCTACATGGTGGTGGGGTCAGCTTTCCGTATTTTTCTCTTCCACCTCGCTCTATTCCCTATATCGTCTTCGGAGACCTCGCACTCCCTCATGTCCTTCAGCACTACACTCTCTCACCGTGTCTTGGATCTTCCTCTACCTCCTCTGGATCTTCGACCTGGGAGGGAAAGCTGCAGTGCCAAATTCCTTACGTAATCAGGGGGCCTCCTTAACGTGACCATACCAACGAATCCTAATTTCCGGCAGATTGTCGGCAGTATCGTTGGACAACATCACCTACATTGCCCTTATCCTAAGGTGAGTAGCTAAAGCCGTTGCGTTATAGAAGTCAGAAACAACGACGGTACCAGTATACTCAGACCCGAAGCAGTTCCCGTCCGTGAAACGAGCCTTGTCTCGGCTACGGCTAGGTCGTAATTGTATCAACTATCATCCATCCATCATTATCACCCCCTATAGAACCAATAAAAGCTAAGAGAAGATGCATGAGGATTATCAATCACTTTTGAAATTAGTTAGTTACGGATTTAAGGCAAGATCAGTGGTTTGTTAGATGCAAACAAATCGCGATCGCAATCTTCACTCAAGAACACATCGATTACACACGAAATATCGATTATCATTTAACATAACAGTCAGTGTGCTAATTGTTGCTCCTCTTTTAGTCGATTCTCCAATAGGGGTCATGATCTTTATGGAATAACTTTCATGCTGATGATTTTTGACATTGACTTCCTACAATATGGATAAAGTACCCTAATTCCCCAATCCTACCTCTTGGACTCTTACCATGTACTTTTCATTTTTGATGTGACATATTTCTTTCTTCTTTTTGCAGGATTTGGAGGCAACGTAGTAAGAGAGGAGGTGAAGAAAAGGGCCTCCTGGTACGTCACTGACTTCCAAGACCTCATTCAGACCCTCGCGATCCAAGCTAAGTGATCACTCAATATCGTGATAGAACAAATTATTCTGTGCAGTTGAAATGTACTATCGTTGTCCGACCCACCTGCAACTGGATATTGCAGATATTTATGTACTTGTTTCTATTAAATAGACTATATGTAGGGAATTTTAAGACGGTTAAAGGACGGTTTCCATTCGGTCGTTTGTTGAATACAACTGACGTTCCTCGTACGCCAGATGCGGTTGACAACCGCTTTTGATTACATTGCGGACACGTATGCGACGACCAGATTAACCTTGCTTCTGGCGACTGACCTAGCAGCGACCGTAAAGGACGTTTGACATAGGGATGATTAACGGATCGGACGACCCAGTGTAAATCGCCCTTATTGTTGGAAAAATACATGAGTATTATGTTTCTTGTTTTGCAATGACAGCTATTTATTCAGTTAGATCTGTAAATAGTCATATATATGTATGGGGTCTATGTTATAGGAAAGGTAAGGGACCTTTAAAGACATGAGAGTGGATGGACCTAAAGGATGTTACATTTTTCTAGAAGAGTAGCATTATGTTTTTCGCAAAGAAACCTTTAATGACATTTTATATAATGCCGAAAATATTGAAATATTTTTATATATTTGTAGATAATATTGAACTGAAGGTTTCTTTAATAAAGTTGAGACAATGGCCAAGTAATATGTTCTTGTGCCACAAATAATATACAGATTGCTTATGTCAAGTTAGGCAACGGATTTTTTGTCCTAACATCTATTTAGGAATAGTTTTAGTGACATTTTGGCAAATATCATTCGCCAAACGTGTGTGACGTGGCGTTAGTTTCAATAAAATCCGTTTATAAGCTTTTCATTGATATACTGTACTGTTAAATCGTAGCCAAAATCGGCCAAGGATTATTATTACTGTACTGTAGTGTTTCAGGAAGCTTAAGTTTGAAAATTAATCTTAAAATATTTGTTAGAACAATCTAAAAAATTTTTTTCTACAAATTCGCATGATTCCTAAGTTTGGTAATTGTGATATTAGAAATTGCTGGCATGTGTTTGTTATAATATTATCGAATGTATTAATAATTTTAAAAGTATATAATTTGAATACTACATATACTGCCAATTTCAACGCACAGTTTCTCGAGTTGTATTTTAGTACGTGCATTGTGCATTTATGAATAACTTAATATTAATAATCAACGTAATTTTAAGAAATTGTGATGGTCGTACTATGAGTACAAAATTTTATATTTAGTATTTTCGAGACGAAGTCTTGGGTAACTTTTGGAAATTTTTAATGAAGAAAAATACGTAGTGAGTACATGAAATAGTATAAAATATTAATATTTTCAGATGTAATTTGTAGATTTAGTGATAATAATGGTTATACATAATAATAAAGGAATTGACACATTAGTAAAATATTGATTAAAGGATATTGTTATTTTGTTGATTAATAAATAATGCATAATTATTATTATATTCTATTTACACAGTTAAAAACAGATGTATTTACATTTATTGCCATTTTTAAATTTATTCATAGTAAGGACATATACATAAAATTTATTTAAGTTATTACAAAACGGCTGTGTACTTCGTGCATTAAGTAATAATAATAAATAGGAACTATATGTGTTAAACTTTGACGTTTTAATTAAACCACTTTAGTCTTATCTGAGTTGCACCGTCTCCTCTCCTTGAATTGCCTTGAAGCAAAGGATCCTGGGCTAAATTTTTGTCGAAATTAGTTGTGTCTGGGTGTACTGGTTGGGAGACGCTTCTAGCAAAATTCATTGTGTCTTACTATGAGCCGCGGCCACCATCGCCTGCAAGCTTAATTTTGATTCAGTAGATCTACATAATCATCACCAGCCTTTATCAGTCCAATGCTGGACACAGGCCTCTCCAAAAGGAGGATTTTGCCATAATCGCCACGCTTGGCAGGCGGGTTGGCGATCGCAGTTTGGCCAATGGTGGAGAGGAGACGCTGCTGCCCGTCTTCTTATGGCGGTTCTCCTGTAGTCGACACCTACACCCATAGGAAGAGAAGGGGTGGTGCAATTCTTTTAACGTGCCGGCACCACACGGCACATCTACATAATATCTACTATTTATTAGTCATAATAAAAAAGTAATCCATTACGTACGTCAAAAGTTATTCAATGTTTTATTGACTGGAGAAAATACTAGTTGTTAAATTTTATAAATTAAAAACAAATTTACTTCAATCATTCAGGAATCATCGAGGAACCAGAATAATTAGATAGATACATAGATAGGTTTGACAGCACAACGCCTAAAAAAATGAAATTCTTTATTCAGTTTAGATAAATAATTTATTAAGAATTTCATAACATCACCATAACGCCTCAAGAAATGAAATGAAATTATTCAGTATAAATAAATAATTTAATAAAAGATACTAAAAGAATTTCATGACATGACCTTAAAGCCTATTTATAGATAAAGATATATTCTATAGCACCCTCTGACTCAAAATTAAGCTAGTATGCGATGGTGGCCGCGACTCATAGTAGGACACAAATTCATTGACTGATACGGCGTTACACAACGATGGTAATTCCTTACTACGACATCATGATAACAACTATTGCAATTCTTAGCAGCCTATTGTCCGGGTCAGAAAATAGGACATTTAGTTTCTAATTAGTGTTTTCCGTCGCGTATTTACAATATATTTACTATTCTCTATTGAGTACAAAGGCTAAAAAAACATTAAATATAACCAGCAAGTGCATCCTAATAATTTTCAAAAGTTTTACTAATCGAATGACAGGTTAAATGCTCGTTGCTTTTGTTTTTTACTTATTCAAATACACAGAGAGCTAGGCATTGAGCTTATTAAGAAAGTTTTCTAAATTTGCTGTTGCGGAGGGGAATTTAAAGGTGTTCTTCACTCACCAAAGTGTGACCATCGAATATCGATGCACTTCATTTTCAGATAATTACAAAAAAAAGAGAGGCATTGTTTATACTCTCGTTTACTTACTATTCTTATGCTTGGGCTTCACCTGCGTGACGCCTAACGTTGAAGTCACAGCATGATTAGCCTTCATTAATTAATGCACTAAACTACGCGCTAAATGTGTGGCTACCTTTATTTGACGATGATTCTACTATCTAGTGGCGTAGTTAGCGTCTGATCTGTGGATACTACTTAGTTTAAAAAAAAAACGCTTTCAAGAACTCAGTACTTTTCTCATTTTGTCCACTCCATCCTAACTTAATTACGATGCACTTTAACATTTATTTCACAAAGAGTTTTTGAATGTGACCGTATTTTAACATGTTCAGTGTAGTAGGTGAAGCTACAACAACGCACTAGACGCCCGCTAAATCCCTTTAATGTGTCGAAACGTATAATGTTATTATAACAAATTAGCGTGCTTAAACCGGCCACATCTGCGTACTATATCAAATAGCGCACTAATTAATGGCATTAAATGCAGGTGAAATCCGAGCATCCATGCTTACCACAATACTAATCAAGTTATTGGTGAATAAAGATTCAGGCGGATGAATGACAACAACATTGCTGTAAAGTAAAGTACAGGCGTTTTAATAAACGCCAGTACCTACTCCATAACCGAAAAACCAGGTTTAAGGGTTAACCATTTAGACCCGACGTTCTGCTTAAGCCATATTAAGCTGGTTATCCATTATGTGGTCGCACTTTTACTTTCGCCATTTTTGTCCACCTTTAAATCGAAAAAAACCGTGTTTGATTCTAAACTTTTATGATTAAAATGACAACAAAGTCAAAAAAAAAGAAACAAGTTCCCAATTGAATTTGAGCACCTAATCACCCCCTTTTGGATCGAACAGGGATTTGTAACAACTTGTTATTTATTATTAAATTTAATAAAAAAATTTAAGTACCTACTACTAGGTTGTTATACAGAATGTTACGTAAATGGTACTTATATCAAGCCGAAAATATGTATAATAAATACTAAGGGTGAAGTCAGGTTCATAATTGACGGATTAAACGCGTATCAAACATAAAAAACATACATTGAGAACCTCGCCTCGTCCTTTTTTGAAGTCAGTTAAACATTATCGGGATTGAGTACTCAACATAATATAATTTTAGAAAAAAAAAACATACAAATCGGATTGTAAATATTTTGTATAAAAATTAACGAAATTAAAATGATTCTCACTTTACCACAGTATTTATATACATGGTTAACATAGGCTAGTTTTGGCTTGATACAGCATACCTAACACCCTGTATGTATTATGTCTAAGTTTGCTTCGCCCAAAGTTAACAGGTTGAAAATGCCTAAATGCTAATACAACGTCGATTAGATATCATTAACATGGCTATTATACTTATCTATGGTATACCTATTATTTTTTATTACATTATTAATCATACAATTTTTAAACCTTAATGCTAACATTGTCCTGCAAAACTGTTTACACAGTTTGTCTGCGGGATCAGGTGAGCCTCATTTAAGTTACTTAGTATTATAATTTTTTCTCTATGGTATTATTCACCAAGGCTTGCCAACAAGTGTTTCTTAAGTTTATTCTTAAATATTTTTTTAACTGGTTCCCGTCGTACGTCCTCAGGCAAACTGTTCAGATATATACCTCGTTATAATATCTAGAAATAATTACTTATTAAATTCGTGCCAATACCTAAATTAATATGAGGCCGCGACGAATATTATAAGATGTAGAGCGAAAATAGACGATCGGTGACCTGTCGCGTGTCGTTGCGCACGCCTACAGTGCACTCTGATCGAGTAGGCTGTCTGTCCTTTGTTATCAGTCTGCGTTAGAGTGGCACGCCCTACCATTTAGCTTACAAAATATATGTTCATAATTTAATAGGAAAATAAATTAAAAACCTCAGACATAAAACCCATAAAAGTTAATCAGACGAGTGAAACATTGCTAATTTTCCATTTTACAGCTGAAATCTTTTTAGCACATACCAATTAAGGAAAACTTCCCATAATCTTCAGATCTTACGTCCTTAATAATTATGTAAAAAAATATGGTGTCTATTACATACAAGCAACTAAATCTTGTATTTTTTAATTTCTATGTTAGAATCGATGTTGATGAAGCAGACTTAATTTCAGATTAACTCGTCAAACGCAAAGCCTATGAGGCCGCGTAAACAAAGAATTTCCATTGTGTCTATTCCAATCCAAAAGGGATGTTTCCTAATGTTTAAATGTTACTTTACTAATGTTTGGCCAAAAAACGATTCCCAAAGTATCACATCCCAAACTATCTTTCCCAAATTTTCATTTGGGAAAAAAACATTTGTCAAAACAACTTTTCGCAATTTTTCAGTCAGCAAAAACTATTATTGGCAACTTATTGTTTTACAAATTATTGCTTGGCAATGTTTCATTTTACCATATATTATTGAGTCAAATGTATGGTTTGGCAAAACATACTCTTCCCAAAATATTGCATAGCATCCTACGATTTCATCCATCATCATCATCATCATCAGCCCACACTAGTCTACTGCTGGACATAGGCCTCTCCAATTGCACGCCACTCTGCACGATCTACGGCTACTCTCATCCAGCTCCTGCCAGCAACCTTGCGAAGATCGTCACTCCATCTAGTCTGAGGGCGTCCCACACTACGCTTGCCGACACGCGGTCTCCACTCAAGAACTCGTTTACCCCAGCGGTTATCGGTTCTGCGACAAATATGGCCGGCCCACTGCCACTTCAGCTTGCTTATTCGATATTCCTACGATTTACATAAGTCGAAATTGAAAAGAAAAATAATTTAAAAAAGTATTTTTTGGCAAGTTAAGTGTTTCGAAAATTTACTACTTATTGGAAGCAAAAATTTAAATCGAGCGCTCGCCGGCCGCTGCCGCGGCACGCTCACTACGCTAGCTGCGCTCGCTCCGTTCGCTCGGCTTCGCGCTTTGTATGGTCACTGTTCTAACCTAACTAGACTAAGAGTAACTAAGAGTCTAGGTTGACTCTGTAGGAAAGATTTCTGTATGTGAAGTAAGTTTTGGTAAATTGAGTAAGTAATAATATTAATCAATGCATTTAATCAACAACCATGCACCTTTTCCGGCAGCAGTTCGTTTCTGTGTATGAGTGAAGTGAAAATTAGACCAATACATTTTTGGAATATAATATTTGCCAAAATAAATCATTTGCTATATTAATGAAGAACTGAAGAACTATGTAATAAGATGTATTGTAATTGTATGACTCTTTATTGTAAATTAATTATTATAATGAAAAACTGTAAATATTGTATCGTATTATGCAATTATTTTATTGGAAGAGAAAAACAAAAAAACTTTTTTATATGTCAAAAATTTAAAAATTAAAAAGAAAATCAAAATAGTTTTTATGTCTTCGACATAATTCCCCAGAAGAAGAATTTACATTAAATCGTAATTACCTATATAAAAATACTTAACATGCATATGTCTTCGAAATAATTCCTTAGAAGAAGGTTTTACATTGGATCGTATTTACATAGAAATAACATGAAATTATTTAAACATACATGACATGTGCAATTAATATCAAAGAATTTAATGGTAAACTATAATATAACATTAACATTTGAATACTATGAAAGATTAAACATCCAGGGGTAACAAACATATACATTAGAACTAGTTAACAGAAGTTACTTTATGTATTGACCGCTTGTAAATACTCTTATTTTTTCAATTCTACAACTGTAACCAAATTTCAGTCCCAGTAATAACAGAAGTTAATCTTGCGGCAAACAATTCGTTAATTTTTTGTCACTGATTACTAGATTATGAAAACTTATTGTTAAATTAACCAGGTTCATTGTCGTTTAGATTTTTTTTTTTAATATTTAGAAGATTGCTAAATGTAACGGTAAATCCGTTTTTGTTAATAATGTGAATTAGTGACAGTGTCCCTGGATAAACATTTAACAGGATCTGAATGTGTATTTACAAAACCTTATGACATTGGCATTAGAATATGTTTGTTTGGTAAATTAACATATCATATTAGTTGCAATATTTTTTAGCCAAGATATAAAAGAACCTGTGAATATGATTATAAGTGTGTAAAGTTTTTAATGTTTTAATGTAAAGTAGTATATAAATATTATTTTATAACAATTTTTTTAATAAAACAGCATGATGCTGTAGGGAAAATGCATGACCATTATTTGAGATCATAATTAATTATGTAAATTAAAGTATCAACCATGACCACAACATTCAAAATGTTTGTTAATGCATTTTTTGTAGTTTGGAACAAGCATAAGTTCTTCCCTGAAACGTTTTTTAAGATTATTGAATTTGTGTGAAGACAGTAAAAAAGAACCTGCTTTGATTTTAGGTAACTCTGATTTTGAAGGCGGAGCTACCTGAAATTTGTTATCTATGATTTGTACTGATTGTATCGTATCGAATTAGATTTACTCAGTTTATGTTCAGATTGATTTTCTATAGTGTATACGTTTGGAACAGATTTATATGGCCAAAGCTTATTAATACAATTATTCTTAGGAGACTTATCAGTATTTCCTTGAACAAGTAAAGTTGTAAATGAACAAGTCTTTTTATAGTTTGGTATAGAAGACGATGAAATATTACCCGACACAACATAACCAAAATCAGTATTTTGTAAATATGGTCCATGAGGAGCCAGATGTATTTTTCCGGGTTGTAATGATTCAAAAAATATGTTGGCATCTAAAAGTAAATGTATGTCGGAAGGAATGTTAAATTGGTCATCAGCTAAACATAATTCAGCGGGAAAATCGAAATGTTGAATGTCAAATTTGTAATGCGGCAATTTATGAGTGATTTTGTCAACAACCGCGCAAGTAACTTCGATCTTTTTGTTATTTTTACATGAATATAAATCGAGAGATATAGATTGGTTACTGTCTTTGGATGTAGTGCCTATTCCTGAAAGATTGTACTTGCTCTCATGAACTTTCCCTTTTATAAGTTTGAATAAATCAGTAGTAATGCATGAAACTTGACTACCACAGTCTAATATGGCCTTAACAAATAGCTCAGAGCCATCACTACCCTGAACTCTTACTTTGACAGTTGGCAAAATGTTGTAAAAACTGTCAGAATTTGATAATAATGAAATTAATTCTGAAGTTACAGGCCTCTTTAGGGATTCGTTATTATTATCGCACAACAATGTATTATGGGGTAGCTTGCATAAAACACATTTAAATTGATACTTGCATGGTTTTTTGTGAAAATTTAAACAGATATTGCACAAGTTATTTTTGGCTATGAATTTGTTACGTTGCTCTACTGAACTACATTTGAAACTAGTACATGTATATAGTTTATGTTGCCCCTTAGAGCAAAATTTACAAAAAATGACCGAATTTGTAATAGCTAGATTGTTGGTAACTGTGGATATTTTATGACAGGCAGGTGAAACATTTTCCATATTCGAAGCTCGAGTTTCTAAAAATGACAATAAACTCTGTAATGTAGGCAAAGTATTAAAATCACGCTGAAAATATAATGCTTGATGCGTTGCGTGGTCCAACTTCTTCAAAACTATGGCGATGACGATGATATCCCATTCCTTGACGTTGAGATTCATGTTTTTTAATGCGCACACGTTTTGTTTGACTCTACTGACCAAATCTCTGAGCAATAAAGCATTTGCTTTTTCAATCGGCTTGAAATCCATGAAATTATAAATGTGATGCATCATGAGCTTGAATCTATCATCATAACGATTTTTTAAAATATTCAAAGCATCTGTGTAATTATCACTCGTCGCCGGCAATCCTTTTATCAAATTAAAAGCTTCTCCCGATAAACTACTTCTTAAATAAAACATTCTTTGTGTATCGGTCAGTTTTGGATTGTTTCCTACAAGCGAATAGAATAAATCTATAAAAGGTAGATAGTCATCCATATTCCCATCAATGAGGATTTAAATACTACGTAATCAGAGTCGGCATTCTAGCAGTAGCCACTGAACCGATTTATGGAAGAAATTTGTATCGCACTGGTAATTTGAACTTGTACCAACATTTAAAAACACAACTGTCACACTAATTGACAAGCTAGGGATTGACGAAGCTGTATCGTTCTTATCTATCGATATCGATAAATCCGCGATCAATCGGTAGGTCGGGTGGGTACTTTATACCATTAAAATATGTCAGTTGTATGTACTAAAATAAAAACAACAATTAAATTCAACGTATTTATTACATTATGTAATACAAAACATACCAAAGCTATTTTCTTTTTTTACATTACATATTATGAGTTATTATTACTCTAATGAATGCTGTATCTTCGGCGCATGCCACGTAAGCCGTGAAGTTCACTCGTTGTAAAAAATCGCTGTCGGGGCAAAAGCGCGGCTGGTTTGGGGGAGGGAGAGAGTGGGGAGCTTGATTTCTTTCCAATCCCATATTTGGTTGACCTTAAAACTGAAAAATAGATAGTCCTCTTAAGTAAGCTTGTACAAAACAACATCCTGCATTTTTATCCTTGAGTACAATATATCCCTTATTTGGAAAGTTACAAACTCTTACCTCTTATTATTAGTGGAGACACTATACACATTTTGTTTTCGTATAGACCGCCGCTAACACAAATTGCAGTTTAGTATTTACATCGTAGGTACAACTATTGCTGTAGGTATGTGTATAATTATATTTGGTTGACCATAAAACTGAAAAATAGATGAGTCCGTTAATGTCAGCTTGTACCAAACAAGCATTTATCCAGCATTATTGTCCTTGAGTAGAGTTTATCCCTTACTTGGAAAGTTACAAACTTTTACCTCTTAATATAAGTGGAGATTTCCCACACACTATACACATAATCTGCTTTCGTATGGACCGCAGTTATCAGAAATTGCAGTTTAATATTGACATAGTACAACTATTGTTGTAAGTGTATAATTATATTTGGTTGACTTTAAAACTGAAAAGTAGATAAGTCCGTTAAAGTTAGCTTGTATAAAACAACCCATTATCTAGCATTTTTATCCTTGAGTTTTCCCTTTCTTAATTTAGGGACATCATCTGTGAAAATTTAAACTTTCTATCACGGTTCATGAGATACAGCCTGGTGACAGATGGACAGACAGAAAGACAAACAGACAGACGGACAGCGGAGCCTTAGTAATAGGGTCCCGTTTTACCCTTTGGGTACGGAACCCTAAAAACAAACATAAAATCAAATAAATTACCTTTTTTGGTTTTATTAGGTAAAACAAAAATGGGAATGGGAAATTCCAAAAGGGTTTGATCAGGTAGTGGTGGCATGTTCAATTGCAAGGAAGGTACGGCATTCCTTTTTAATCGATTGCCTTGTTTATAAAAGGCGCTTAAAAAGTGGTTTCCACACAAAAAAAATCATTTAACTTTTGTATACTTAGGTAAATAGGCAACATCTTCGTTTCCAGTTAATTTTACCCATAAACGGCATCTAAAATAAATATTAAATATTTTATATCGTCAAATTAAGTAAATGTATTGGTGTACTTACACGATAAATTTCATTTATCGATAATTTAATTTCATCACTATCGTTTCAATGATAAGGCACGATTAATGCGGATTTATGAGAAGATATCAACTCTAGGAGTGCACTTTGTCGTTGCAAATTTTTTTTTTTTTTTTTTTTTTTATTCAAGTAAGTACACCAACAGCACAATGTACACATCAAATTCTAGAACTAGTTAAAGGACATGTTCTTATACATTTGCTAATTAAAGGTATACATAACATTTGCCAATTAAAGTGGATGTAAGTTAGGTCATGCATCTAATCTATAGAAAATAAACTTCAAACGAATACAATCGATATAAATATTAACATATCCTAAACTCAAGGGAACAACAAAATATATATATATATATAAACAAAGCAATATGCGAAATTAAATTACACACTGAATGATTTTATTACTCCCTTTCTGAAGCCGAGCAAATTGCTAAATTGCCAAATTGCTATTAACACGGTCAAAACAATACACAAACTCGAAGGATAAGAAATATTTTAAAATATCGCATATTAACAAACCTGGTAGGGTCAAGTGGAAATCTGGCCATAAATATATTACAAACACTTTTATTAACGCGTCTGATCCCACAAACTTCACATTTTCGTAAAGACTTTCCCATTTTGTATTTATTGGCACGGAATTTAATAAAATCTTGAAATAAATCGCAAACAACTCAAACAATTATCCAAAATTGGCGCGAAGATGACAAACTTCTACACATTGTTTTCTGTGCTTCTACAGATTAGTCAAAGAAACTTTACAATGTTACCAACATTAAACATAATTATTATAATACGTCTAAATTTAATAGTAATCATGGAACTTGTAAGCTCAAGGAATCAATACTCATTTTATTATGATAGGGTATTTTTATATCTCAATGATAGGACAATGTAAGTTCATAAATACTACTAAAATTGCGATTGGATGGTATGTCGACGGCCTGATTCCCATTAAATTTTCGGAGACTTATAGGCGGGAGAGTAATCGATGGCGCGGCTGCTTTTGTGGCCACAACTGGCTGTTCAATGTCCATCTTAGACAGAAGCGCACTTTTTATGTTCGTATACTTCTCCTCAACCTCCTCTGACTCATCTAAATCCGGGTTTATGCATGCTAACATATCGTTTTGAGTGGTAAATTAAGCATAACTTGCCTGTAAGCACTCCAACTTTGCTTGCAATAAATATTTGTTTGCCTCGGCGAACGCTGGGCTACCAATGAATGATTTTAATCTAGTGATACTAGCATTTGCAATTCCTCTTAATTTTTTGTAATTAGATTCATCGGGACTCACGTTTTCTTCCGGTGTTTTAAATCCGTCGGCTTCGAAGGATGTCATTTTTCAATCACAAACCGTATTAGGTCGCTGTATGAAGAACTTAAGAACTATGTAATAAGATGTATTGTAATTGTATGACTCTTTATTGTAAATTAATTATTATAATGAAAAACTGTAAATATTGTATCGTATTATGCAATTATTTTATTGGAAGAGAAAAACAAAAAAACTTTTTTATCTGTCAAAAATTTAAAAATTAAAAAGAAAATCAAAATAGTTTTTATGTCTTCGACAATAAACATTTGTCTTATTGAAACTTTACGAAGTAAAATTTTGCTAAATGATAATTTGACCAAATTATGAATAAAGTGCGAAATGAACATTTGCTAAAGATTCATTTAGGAAATGAAACATAGGCGATATGTTTTTTGGGAAGTGAAATTTGTCGAAAAATAATTTGGCCAAAGGGTGGGATACCGTCTCTCTTTTTCTTGGGTTGAGGTTTCATCTAGACTATTCTAGACCGTGTCTCAAGTGCGTTTTTGCGTCGTTCTCCCTGTACGCAATGGAAATGGCCCAACTTAATTTATTTTATGTATGGCACGGCTGTACCCTGCGCTGATGTGCTGCGCCCGCGCTCCGATGGTAGTTTGTGATTTTATAAGTTCGCCTTTAAGTTTAAACATTTGATTATTATTATTATAGGACTAATATTGATCGTCATCTGTTTATAGATAGAAGTCTTACAAATCTATCTCTGGTTTTCGCACTGAAGTTTCAAGCCAGCCTTTAGCCTTGTTGTACCCTCATTACATGTGAGTCGAGTTTTTACAAACAAACTGCTTATTGGCAAATGTTACAACTCTTCCTTCGAACAGTGGTCTTTTAAAAAACCTATGAGGGTGAGATGATATATTTTTTTAATGTTTTTAAAATTATTAGCGCCTTTATATATTTAATTTACTTAAGAAGAGCTTATACATATAGTCATCAGCGTTGTCTACATTTTATTTCGTGCCCGATGCACATAGAATTCTAAAACTAATATCAAAACTCTATCACATGAATCGTGTGTGTTGTATGTACCAACTAAACATAAACAAGGATCGTAAGAA
The DNA here is from genome assembly GCA_950371115.1 of Anania fuscalis. NCBI lineage: Eukaryota > Metazoa > Arthropoda > Insecta > Lepidoptera > Crambidae > Anania > Anania fuscalis. The sequence goes on from OX493335.1 coordinate 4,645,856, forward strand.
TGATTCCATACATACAGCGATTACTAAACATTTTCATGGTAATCCCGTATAGTTCGAGTCTTCAGAATAATTACTTACCTACTTACCCTTATCTAGTATTTTTACCGGAAGCGCAAAGACGGTTGGCAGCCGCCCGCCCGCGTTTGGAACGCGCGCGCAACCGTCGTATTTTGAACTTTCAACTCTAAAAATACATCGTTTGTGACCCCGCGCGACTCGGGCGCAGTCTCGCCGACTTCTGAAAGGTCAGGCCACGCTGAACATGTCGCGGGCATTGTCTTATTAAATCGATTATTAATTAACAGGTCAATAATTTAATCGATTAGTTAATCGAGCGCGCGAACCCGTTTCGTTAATGTGATAATAGTGCGGTTTGAGTGAATTTGTGTTTGAATTAGTGCCAATGGATCGGTAATTGCGTTTGTTTTGGAGCATGTGATTTGGGATATGAATAAACATAATGATTCTATAGGTTTTACAAAAATAGTAACAGTTAGGTGGGTATCTGAATTTAGTTTTTAGTCAAACAAATATCCAAATTCTTCTTTATTTCTAAGTCTTTATTGAAAATTACAAAGACATTGAAAAACTCACTATTTACCTAATGCTTTAAAATTATCTACGAGAAAGCTACTAGCACAAGAAAACTTTTTTACCATCTCTTCAAGATGTTTATAACAAAAATGATCTGTAAGTATGTCACAAGAAAAACATAATTACTGCAAGAAGTTGCCAAAAACAAACTTTTCCCCTATAGCTAATCCGACTTAAAATAGTTTTCTGAAAAGTTGTCAAACATATCGTTCGATGTCCCGTATCTGTGATAGTAATTTTATTGCTATACTATCTGGGATAGGCAAAATCTGGAATTTAGGAACCTTCTTTTTAAAAGATGGAGGCACAGTATTCTTCAGAGAGTTCAACGTACGTCTCATTAAAATATAGTCTGAGGGAAGTATCACACCGGTCTTTCGCATTTTCTGTACTTTTGGTTTGACTTTTCCTATTTGTATTATTTTCTTATGTTTTTTTGGCACACATACACCATTAGGTATTAAAGGACATCGTAGTTTCTTTTTCTTTTTTGAAGACGTATCTGAACTTATTGGTGCGATGGTAGATTGTGACACTATTGATATGCGTGATTCATAGTCATTTATATCATCAGTCGGCTTATCAATTTTTTTAAAGATGTATAAATTTGTTGATTTTGTTAGCTCCTCAATTTCTGTACTTTCTGTAACTTCTGTAGTTGCTTGTTCGGTTGTTGTTATATCTGGCGTTGTTGTTGTTAATTCTGGCGTTGTTGTCGTTAATTCTGGCGTTGTTGTTATTTTTGGCGTAGTTGTTGTTGTTATTATTGGCGTGGTTGTTGTTAATTTTGGCGTCATTGTTGTTAATTTTGGCGTCGTTGTTTTTGTTACAATTGTGTTTACCGCTTGAGTTGTGGACTGCGTTGTTACGATTAGAAAGGGCACGGGGTAAGGAATTACAACCATGCCGGTGTTACATCTCTGGCACATAGATTTACAACACGGCTTAGCCTTGTAACACTCGTTACAAGAGCGGTAAGAGCAGGTACATTTCTCGGACGAATCTGTGTATTCGCTGTAATCGCTTTCGGACCACAATGGGACTGTTCGTCCGATTCTCGCGGGTTTTAGATGGTAACTCCTTCGCCTAAAGTTATTGTTGCTCATCCCATAATAGTTTTGCTGATAAGGAACGTAGTTTTGCACGCCTTGAGGTGGATAGTTGACAAACTGTGTGGTACTTGTATGAAGCAGAATTGTCAGTATTTTGAGGTTTAGAATCTGAAAGAATTAGTCTGTTAGTTTTTGCTATACCTATCTCTACAAATTAATATTGATCATTTAGATAAAATCCATACCGCTTTCATAATCGTCGAAGTAATATTAATTTGAATTCATTATACCTACATTATTTCGCGCAATGTTATCTTACATATTTGAAAACAAAACAAAAATACTTAAGGTTATGTTCTGTGATAAAATATTTACCGCGAAATACGTTGCATTGAATTTATATCGCAAAAAATATATTGGTAAAGTGTTTTTATTGCTGTTTATAATTTACACTGCACCATAAAAGTTTGTTCCTGCGGATCAAACCTATATTGTTTATGTTACAAATTTATTGCATTTACATAATAAGTAATTCAGATTTTAAAATCATCAAAAGTCAGAATTATTTCGGAGCTAGTAATTGTCACTTACCTTAACAGTAGTACTACAATCGTGCAATAAGAAAATACTGTTGGTAGTTAATATACATTTTATATTTCATACAAAAAAACTAATGACAGAGACAGTTTAGACTGTTTTTTGGTAAATAATAATTTTAAGTCATTTTATAGGAAATATATATTTTAAATTCTTCTCAAAAACTATCTGTCTTATGAGTCCTAATATAATTCATAACAATAGTCGTTGGCGTCGTTGCCCGTATTAATCACTGAAGAGCAACGAATTTATACATACAAATTAAGTAACTGATTAATATAACATTTCGTCAGTAATTGTGTTTTATTCTTTACCATACCTATATGGTGTAACCTAGTCATGGATAATTATTTTTAATTTACTATTGTCACTTTCTTTATATACTTTCTGCTTACCCTTTGGATTAATAAGAAAGATTTATTAGTTTGTGAATCTAAAACACCAAATAAAAAAAAAAAAGTACTTAATTGCAATGTAATCTTTCAAATGAAAATGCTGCAGGCTTGCCAGACCTTTTCAGTTTGTAGGTTTGTTCGACTCTTTGTAAATCCTTTTTACAACAGGTCCCATTCATTCCCTGAGGTTGTTGATATTTTTCATGCTCCTCATTTGAGACATCAAGCTCTCTGCCAGCTGATCGGGAATGGGCACAATCCCATATTTCGGTAACCAATTCGACTTTGTTCTTCTCAAAGAAGTCAGTATATACTTGCTGTCACCGTTCCTGCCGTGCACTTTCGCAATTACATCGTTGAATTCCGTAGGTATATCATTTCTTCGTGACTCGTGTAAATCTGGTATTGGCGTAGTTGTGGTCGTTGTAATAACTTGTGTCGTTGTTGTGACTTCTGTGGTAGTTTCTCTGGGTGTTTCTCTGGTAGTTTCTTCCGTCGGTGACGTAGTAGTAGAACTTGGGGTGACGTTTTCCCCAGACAGTATTACAGGGTAAGGATACGGCAGCACATACATGGGTAGCTGGTTACAGGCTGTACAAATTTGATAACAACATGGTTTTATGTTGTCACATCCATTACAATCACATCTGCACTCGTTAGAATCATAGTCATACTCATAGGTTTTGGAACGACGATGGTGGTGTCTCGGGCGTTGGTAATCCATCATGGCGTAGTTGATCTGCTCTTGATAGAATCCCTGGTTCATTGTCATTGGGCTTTGGAAATATCCTGAGTACTGTGACATGGTATGTTGAATAGCGTTAAATAATACGTATACTATTATCTGAAACAAATACATTGATTACTGCGAATTGGATATCATAGTCACGATGAAATTTATTTGGTTCTACATCCTGGACGCAGAGTAAAGTATACTTTTATTTTGAAGTTAAAGAGCAGCTAGATAGTTTCAATACGGGTCTATATTTTTAATAATATCTTCGTCACGGTCCGTTAGGTAGATGATGAGTATCCAAGATAAGGTATTAACTAAGAAAAAAAGGTATAAACTGGACCACAGTCCGTATTTTGGTGAGTTTTCTGATTAGACAGTACTTAATACATTATGCATGTAGCAAATTCTATACACAATTGCCAAAATAGAACAAAACAACAAGATATTATCATTAGTCTACGTCTCTACACAACAATCTTATAGATTAATATTAGTTATTACGTAAAAATAGTATTATGTGACAAAACGATGTGTTTTTTAAATTATTTTAGTTAAATTAAGTTCTAAGAGCAGGCTGAAAATTACGGTTGTTAATGCGAAGGAGTTTGCATGGGTCGATGTAAATCAGTTAAGTACACCTAGCTAGGTCAGTTAGCTAGTGTTAAAACAATTTTAGATCACAAAATACGCACCAAATTAAACATCTTACTAGAATGGGATCCGGTGTATAGGTAAAACTAAATTGATTGTTTTGCGCAGGTAGACTTGTATTTTCCTTTTTTGTGCCTTTGTCATGGGCACATTGTTCGCGATTACGTTACTAAGTGCGGATTTATGTAATTTTGTAGAACAATCGTTTTAGATTGGATTCCGTATACTTACTAACCAATTTATACGATTTTGGTAAATCTAGAATCAAGTTAACAAACAAATTTTGTTAGAAAATGTGCAACAAAATACATTTTTCAGAGATAATACTATACTCATGATCTTGAAAAACACTGGCAATCCTTAGGTAAAATGGACTGACCTGTTAAATAAAATGGTTCATCATCGACATTTTAATTCGTTTTTTGATCGTTGTTGTAGAATAGGTGTAAATGGTAAATAGTCATTTTGATGGAGGATACACGAACAAAAGCGAGTAGGTCTATGCTCTCAAACCTAAATCATAAGACTTTGTGCCACCTAAAACGCCATCTGAATCACAGAGGCTGAGTATTGGTCACATTAACCACGGTTGTTGTACGTTGCGCCACCTTAAACGCCATCTGAGAGCGGAGTATAGCGGTACAAAAGTAAGTAGCGGTTACAAAACATAAAACAGATGACCATCGACAGTAGACTTCTTCTACTGTCGATGGTTATCTGATCTGATTTATATTATATTTAACCCGTCACACAAACAAGACACGATCTAAATTTTATTGTAACTCGGCACATGTAGGTGGTTTGAGCTTGACAGATGAAATAGGTATTCAGTTTATGAGTGTGACGTCACGCAGCTCGGCGAGGGCGGCAAGGTGGCCGGGTCACGACCTCGTCCCGGCACTCCTGAAATAACCCCGTGGACGTGGAACCATGCCAACACCTACTAAAATTGTGAGCATATTTCACCACGATCTGATATATCAATAAGTTTGTTTCATTCGCATCTAGTTTCGATGTTTAAAAAAATTTTTTTTATTAAAAATATTGACACGATTGTCTTGAAACAAAAAACGAAAAAAAATGCCTTTTTATGGTGGTCCACGGCAGCTGTTAGCCAAAAACGAGAAAACGTTTGTAATGTAGGTATTGGGTGACGGTCATAGTAAATACGTCGCCGTATTACCTTGTAATACATTCAATAATGTTAATAATGAATAATAATTCGTTTAAATAACTAGTAACAACTTTAAAATTATGATTAGCTAACACTTAATTGATCAATACAAATTAAAAAAATAGATCGTGATCTAGTGTTTTAAGCTCTGGGTTACAATCCAAGTGGACATAAGTTCTCATCAAGCTTGGGCCACGGTACAAGCTCTAATTTGCTTAGGACTACATATTTCCTATGCTTCTTGAAATAATAACATTAAAGGGTATATTCCTACGTCACTGATCAAGGCAATATCCTTAGTTATAGTCATAGGTTTACCAAAGACGATTAGCTCATTGTTTTTTTTCAATTTCTGCTACGACAATGTGTATGAAAGATGTACAAAAAAAATAGAATACTCCTTAAAACTACTACGTGATAATTTGCCAAAACACAACAACTTTTCGTATGGGAGCAACATCGAAATCGTGATTTAAATTTTATAGGTGCTCCATTATAATTAAGGTAGGTACGTGTAAATTTCTAGGTATGGATGGAGCAGCTAAAAAAATATCGATTTTGATGTTGCTTTCTTAGTCATGTTAAAACTCAAGTATGGCTGGACTGATTTCGATGATTTGTTTGTTTGTATTAGTTGGGCCAAGGTTTGTATGAAAAGTCTCTGAAAATTTTCAAATTCGAGAGAATCTGAATATTTTGCTTTTACAACCCGCATTAGTTATTCAGTTTTCCTCAAAGTGTTCGACAATTAGTTATCTTTAAGGCAAAACAACGTCTGCTGCTTTCCCGCAGCTTGTATAAGAAAATGCTAAACTGGTGATGAAGATGAAAACTCGACCGCCACAGGCCAAACTCGACATGTCTTCGCTATATCACAAATTACGTATAGCGGCGGCGCCGCTATTTGGACTCTTCCAAACCACGATAATTCCAAAGACAATAGGTATTTACTTTAAATTGAATATAATTTAACATTTTAACCGACAAACTAGAAATATTGACTCTCGTAAGATCTTATTGGTTCTAAGTAAGATTTACTTTATTGATGTATAAATCTTAGAATAAACTGCAAAGCAAGCGAAGTATGAAAATGTGTTGATAGAAGCGGCGCGCGCGCAGGCGCCGGGTCACGACCTCTCGCCGGAATTAGCCGCGCAGGTGCCGTCCTACGCGGGGGACAAACATACGCACGTTTAGATTGTAATTATTACGTTATGAGTATAACTATGCTTCTTGTAGTTAGGTAATAATAAAACAAATAAATATAAGACAACATCAATGCACTCATATCCTAAGGTACCTAAGTAAAAAAAAAAAAGTAAAGTAGTCAGCCAGACCCGACATTATAGAAAAGTTCGTTTTCTTTATTGACTAGCTCCCGGTCGAACCCGGGGCCTAAGAGATGGTAAATCCCGGCGTCGCCTCTGGGCTACGGAGGTCGTACATTTACAACTAAAACAAAATTATCACAAAAGTATATAAGTAAAAATTAATTAATTTAGTACTGACTGTAAAGACGAAAACTGCATTTAATAATTAATAAAGGTTTTACAACATTCAACTGAAATTATATTCTGATCTGAGACATTATTTTCATAACAAACTAACACTTGATACATAGGTAGTTAGGTAGAATTAAAAGGTATACTCACACATTTTACTCTAGTAAAATTTCAATAAATCATTACGAACCGGTTCGTTTCAGTGCATTTGCTATCACGTTTTCGTTAGGTGTTTCTGAAGGTTCATTTTCAGCGGATAACTGTAACAACACGAATACTTTAACTTTTCTAAGTTTCCCTCTGAAAATCAGCATCGTGATGGTTTTGGCTGCAACGACAGATATTGCTGACCTTCTTGACACTTTTTGTGAATGTTGTTTTTACTTGTTTTGTAATATTGTGCCTAATGTGTGTGTCAAATAAATGTTTTTCTATTTCTATAACAAGTTAACAAGTACATAACCGATGTTGGTTAAATAAAATAAGCTATTTCAATGATTTTAATGAAGCCAAACCTAGAAATTACACAGTTTTCACTCTTCATAAATTAAGCTTTGTGTCTAGTAAGTTTTAATGTCCTCGTAAATTGAGTTATTAAGGATCAATTGCTGATGATGTGACATAAAAAAAGTACTGAGTGGGTTCCAGCGTCAGTAAATACGTTTTCACGAGACATATCGACATTAAGTTTCCTTGACGATCGGGTTCCTTTGTCCGTTATCAGTGTTATCATTATCACCTTATCTGCAGTCACGACGGCGTGACCGGTCGCAGTCCCGTCTCGCCGCATTTGGTGCCCTTTCTTTGTTATTTTATAATACAGAAGTACAAAATACAAACGTTTTTTTTAAATCCAGGGTGTACAAAAGAATAGGACATCAGTTGGTCATATACAACCACTTTTCTATGGGAGCAACATCAAAATCGATATATTTTTTTAGCTGCTCCATACAAACTTATTCGTATACCTAGACTTACAAGCTTACTCGTAAAAATTTTGTTTGTTGAAAGTACAAAATGATCATTTTTCCATTCGTTTATCATTTCCATGAGCCCCATTGAAAAGCTATCTATGAATTACTAGTGGGCTAGTGGTTTTATAGACGGCCACCCACAAGGTGGATAGACGACCCGATGAAGGTTGCAGGATGCCCCTGAATGCAGGCTACTTTCAACAGGCAAACCTGGAAGTCATTGAGGGAAGCCATGTTCAGCTTGGGACGTCCTGTGGCTGAACAGATGGCACTGATGGACAAACACGTACCAACGTAATATAGTGTCTTCGTCTATGTATAAACCACAAAAGCCATACGGAGAGTCGGAGAAAAGGGGATGATGTTTTTAATGGTCAAGTATTTTTGCGGTTCCAAAATATACTTGACCTTACCTAAGTCACATTTGAGAAAATTTTAAAAACGGTTTATAGTAGATTAGAATAGAAATATATTTATAAGGAGCAAAATGATTAACATGATGATTTTTTAAAAGACAGACAGCAAACGTCGTTACAACGAAACATTACTTGCATTAAAATATTTAGGAAATTGAAAGGAAAAAACTGTGAGTTATTAAATAACCAAATCTAGATTTTTCCAAAGCTTAATTTCTCGTGGGTTCGACTGTTTTGTTCCTTTTAGGTTGATATGAGAATCTTTTTGCTTGTTTATCGCAAAAATAGAAATGACTAAATGCATTTCATAAAATGATCTCTTTAAAATGAATAAAATATTAAAATAGTGTTATATGAAATCCAGGATTATACGAGTATGTAGCATGGCTGACTTCACGTTTCCCCTTTGTATTTCAAAACTAGCTCAAAATCAGTGTGATGAAAACTATCAATTTCATTTGACACTTGTTGGCCCATTGGAATCAAGAAGCGTTCAAACAGAACCAGACACAAACGATTGTCATGAAATATGTGTGACATGTAACCATAGGATCCTACTTCAAGTGCCTTAATCGAGTTCAAACTAGCCTGTTTACTATGAATAACCGCCACAAGTTCTTCAGGCGGTGACATCGTTTCCACACCGTCAGAAGGTTAAGAGCCCGTTATCGTTGTTATCAGTAAGTACGTACCTAGTACCGCCCCATTTGCTCGTTTGACCTGACACCAGTTATCAGTTGCTCGCCGCGATAACCGCTGTGCTGTCACGGTGTACCTGTTGATTTTACCTTTTTAACCTGGTTTGTGAATTTCCAAAACTCTCGAGTTTATACTCTTTGGGTTTTTCAGACAGTGTTTTATTTTTGTCATTCTGAACTTGTGTGTTTTTGAAGTGTTAAAGGTCAATTGCCGTTGAGGTCAAATTTCAGAGGTTAACTTGTAGAAGAGAAATTATCTAGAATATTTTTTAAATTCTAATTGTGAATCTGGTTCAACAGTTGGGATGTTATCGGCACTTCAGACGTGTTTTGTTTTTATCAATGATGACGTTATTTGTTGTATTAATTGATCATTTGACAATACTCCTTTACTTTTCTGTAAGGTTATTGTGTCTTTTAATTTGTTAAACTAGTTTTTCCTTTTGTAAATTACAGTATTAACATATTTATTGAAGTTGTGGTAAAATATTAAGGATTTGCTTTTTCACTGAAAGGAACGCTACCTTTTTCTCAACTGCAAATTTTAAGCATACCTACCTACCATGATAGATAGTAGTAATACAAATGCATGTTAAACGGTCATTGACCCTTTAATATTGCTGTCTGTAACTATCATTAGAAAGATATTTAAACTTTATGGTAAATTTTTATGTTATGGTAAAAGCAATGCCTTGTTTGTTTTTATAGAGCTGCGTCTATGATCGATCAGTGACTGAAATTCAACGAATGTTTATCGTATCGCCGTGACTAATGTCTTATCTCTCGCCTTGATTCGAGCTATGAACGTTGTAGGCATATTTATGCACTTTAGATTTAAATATTTATGGCGAGCCGTTGAAAGGTGATACGTTAGCATTAAGTTTGAACGAGTACATTTTAGTTTAAACATGTACTACTACAAATTCATGCTTGTTGATAAGTAGGTACGTTAGTTGTTGGATGGTTTCATTCCAAACATCCATCCTCTATAGTCGGCCCCTCAGAGGTTGAGGATCGTGACCCCGCCTACTTAATTGCCTGGATGATGAGCTGTCTCCAGGCAGCTTGCGCCGATCTTCTCCCGTCTAAATGCTTCGTAGAACGGCATTTCCAGGGTTTTTACAATAAGGTCAGACCAACGTGTTGGTCTTATGCCACATTATATTCCAAGCATAACAAGTAGTATTTCACGTTTAATAGGTAATTTTTGTATTTATAATGTAGGTGATAACTGAGATCATAATAATATTTCACCTGAAAAAATTGGACTGTTACAAGTGAAATCGAACCTAGCTACTTTTGCTATCCGAGCGGCTGATTTACTTACTAAGAAGATACATTTTGAGTCATACCCGGTTAGCAAATGAATTTGGGTTCTATATCATTGAGATAGTCGTATTTTTAGAAGTGAAATGTCATCTTAAGTGATTCTTGATTGTTGGCATAATGAAAAGAGTATTATCTTTAGTTAAAAATAATCTTGCAGACCCACTTCAACAGTTAAAATAACTAAGAGACACTTAAAGTAAATGAACAAGAAAAACGTTCTGATGTTGTCATCTGAAAATAAAATCCAAGAAGCCAAAATGGAATCAGATGGATGTGTACATGAACCAAAAGTGAAGGGCAGTGAAGGCAGTGAGTGTGATGTTCAGTTACATGTAACTGAAAGTGAAGTGAAACTTCATGAAGTTACTGAAGTGAAAGTGGAAGCTGAGGATGGCGAAGACCTCAAACCTACTTGTCAACGTGAGAATCGACTGACGAGCATCATCGACCAGCTCAGGTGTCAAAACAAACTGAAAGGTAAGAATAAAGTAATAAATAAGGCGTTAGGCGTAGTCAGTGGCTTTTAGGTGGGTTGATTACATCTGACAGTAAGGTTTAGTCATTGACCTTATAATATCCCACTATTAATCCGCAAGATTAGACCTAGAACTTGTGGTAGGGTTTGGCTTAAAAACAATATCATAGTTGAGTTGAGGTGAGGCGTGTCAGTGTGCCCTGCAGTGGGACATATATACAGGGTTATTTTAAAAAACCTCAACAACCTCGCACGGTTAGATAGCTAACATCATAAACAACAACTTTTGTTCTACGAGTTTTATCATAACTCAATACATTAATTAATAAAAAGGTTTTTCCAAACTTATATTGTACTGTCGTGACATTTGTAACTGTATGTTCCATTCACATACGAAAAAGCAAAGCGCGACGCGCGCGAAGCGAAGCGCATAGAGATGAACATTCAGACGTAATAATAAATTCAGATTTATATTTGTATGAAAGTAAAATGTGTCAAATTATCAAACATAACATGGTAAATTGACATGTTTATATCAATTTTTTTTTTATAAATATGCGCCAAACAAAATAGGTAAGTTTGTTTTTTAATTGACTTGCACCTGGAATCGAACCGCGCTCAAGGCTAATCATCGCGCCACCAATCAAATTAAATGAGATTATTTATATAATTAAATTAAATTAATTTCAAATTAAATTCATTTCAATTTCATTCAAAGCAACGCTAAAATCATCATTAGATCGCGCGATTACATTTCTATTGTGTCTATTCCGGGCTCAGGGGTTAAATCAAATGATTCTGTGTGCAGATTCTTCCCACAAAGTCATCAATAAACTATAAACACATAGGTGTTAATGCACCTACTAGATAACGGATAAATACCTAGATTTAAATTGGTACGATATGGATCTATGACTCAAGTGCAAATGATTATGCTCATTGCTCATCACAAAAATTTTCCTTTCGCCAGAATCGAACTAAACAGAATATTTCTCAGTCAGTGCTATGTTAGCTAAATAAAATACATCCAAATCCAATAAGAAAGCTTATTGTTTGTCTACCGACTTTGTGTTGATTTCGTTTCATTTTTATTAAAACCTCAAAAAGTTTCGAAAAACTCGAAATGAAAAATTGATGAGTAACTTTTTTGTACTAATAAAATTCATAAATAAAAAAATGAGGTATATGTTTCACATACTTTATCGATTATATTTTAAATTTACTACGTTATCGAAATTTAAAATGGATGAGTAACTATTTTGTTTTCATAAAATTCATAAACCAAACTATTTGTTGCATCTGTTTTATACACTTCATCGACCATATTATTCATCACCTTATCATTTTTAACATCTTCTAGTTTTGCAAAACACTAGAAAATTGCATCAACGCAAATAGTGTGTTGCCATAAATCTCTTGACGGAACATCTGATGATTTCAACCAGAACGGAGACGAGTCGCAACCTTTTGCTGCTCCGATTTTATCGTGCCTATGTATGTAAATCGCTTAGTGGATTTATAAAAGTAATTACCACGGACAAAGGGCACGCGCCAAGCTTGCTCTCTAGCGCAGACACTATAGCAGTTCAGGGTAATTTGAACTTTAAAATTATATACTTAAGGGTAATGGCGTCAGAATATGAATGGTACAATTAGAGGCTTTTCGCTGGCTGTCTTAAATCGCGGTAACAATAGCAGTGATCGCAGATAGCAGTATCGTTAGATCACGACGTTTCCACTGGTCTGAATTAGTTCGTAAGATGCAGTGCTGGTTCGAGGAGCATGTGTTACGAGCTAGGCGTTACGATCTCAAATTGGTTCTGATGACTTGCGATTTTGTCTGGTGCTTCCAAGTTCAGAAGAATTTGCATGGCAATTAAGAAATCACCTATTGTCTGTAGTCTTTCACCATGCCATTATTTTTATAGAAATTCGGATTTGTGCACATTCATTTGTCTCTTCTTTATAAACTAGAATCACTGTACATAATACACAAATTTTAAAATCAGTATGAATACATTAGTGTGTTGCACTAATAAGCAGCAAACGCGAAGTAAGTTTTACATTTTGTTAATCTCTTTTTAAGTCTAGATTCACACGAGAAACTGTCGATTCATAAACAACCATGGATAGTCATCACGGTGAAAACAATACGTCCATTTCCTTCGGATATCAAATCAACAGAACATACAAGAAAGTAATCTTGCATTAATCTGTTCATCTCGGAATCCGAAGCGAAAATAATAACGCGCGCATGCTGATACATCGAGATAACGTTATCTTGAACGTACTTTGGATCAGATTTGACATAGATAGTGATCTTTGCATCAAGCAAAATTGAAATTCTGAACTGTTTTTGTCAATGTTATGAATGTGACACAGTTTATTACTGATTGATTTTTTGATAAAGTCAATGTGGGCCTTGATTTGCTACTAAATTATTTTTTTTCTTAATGCTTTGTCATTTATAACAAAAGTTATTCTTTATTAGCAACAGTCATATAAAAACCCAATGCGTTATTAAAGTTTATTTTTGGCGATCGGAAATCCCAATTATTGTTCAGTTTTAATTAGATATATCTGAGAAGGTATCTTACTTAAAAGGCAAAGTCATTTGTTCCATTGACGAATCTCTTCCCTGATCCAGTCTTTTTTCCTTATTTATAAATATCTACAGCCCATTTAATTAGCTACACGTTCCAAATTCACAGAAACATACCAAATCAGTATTAGAATCGACAGATTTCAACTCCTTGAAAAGACCGCTGGAAATTTATGTAACAGTATCGGTTATTTGTTCTTAGTGCCTTTCTCGTTCCCTAAAAGGGGTTTGACGGGTGCAACAGAAGCTTTCTTAATCAATCGCTTCAATTAGCGTATCGGATAGAGGCCGTACTTAGCCTAATGAATGGATAAATCGCTGTCCAAACGCCGGGCGTACTTCCGACGAGATAGTGTTTCAAGCTCAGCGGTATTTATGGCGAACGTCACTGAAATACGGTGGTAAAAGCCTGTCTTGCTAGGATGGTGAGCGTGAAATTCTTCTGAAATAAGGCTGTTCCGTGATTCAGCGTTTTCCATAAATTAGGCAGAAATAGTAATAAAATAGGATGTTTTTTCAGAATATTATGTCAAAAATCATTTGAAACAAATTTGCTGTGTTTAATTGATTAAAGCATGTGACTTAAATTAAAACAATGATAAAACCTACGTCCTAATAATGATTACGAGTAAGTAGCCTAGTTGTTATTTTTTGTAATATACGAAAAAACATACTTATTTCCATGTGAGAATTCTGAATATGATTAAGTAGATTCCGAAAACTGAATATCGATCAAGATCATTAATTTGCGTACTGAGAAATTGCTTTAAAATTAGAAGTGACTCTTGAATCTGGTTTGATCTGAAAGCGAACAATCATCCGCTGCAGCTGTGTTCTGATTTCAAGAATCTACAAAAAATAAGGCAACCGCTCCAAATGTATCTAGTCCATGTCCTATGTGCCTTAAATAGGAATGTTTAGGAAATGACCTGCAAAAACCCGTTCGCACCTGGCAACTCCAAGTCAACTTCGACCACCACATCTCCCTGCAAAAACCCTCGGCGAAACTAATCGTGCGCACATTTTAGACTCTAATCTCTGGAGATAAGGGCCACTTTAAAGGTGGTGGGTAGTTGATGATAATTTCTATCGGTCGTGAGTAAATAGAGAGTAAGACTAGTGATCTATAGATGGCGCGCGGACCGCGGAGCAATCTGCGCGCGCAGCGTAATGGTGTCATAGAGAATTAGATTTGCAGATAGCCCTTATTTTTTTAATTTTATTTTATTTACCTACCTTATTTTATCGTCAAGCCACGGCAACCCGATACTATGGTAATTTTATTATTACGCGATCATATGTAGGAGGATTGAGCTTGGTAGAATAAAAACATGAAAACAAAGTTCTATTTTACATGTGAGCGCTATGCAGAAGTTAGAAGAAAGAACGATAATAAATAAATATTAGACAACATTATATACATTATTCTGATCTTAACGTAAGTTGCTAAAGCACTTGTGTTATAGAAATTCGAAACAGCGATGGTAGTATAACGTTCTGCAACGTACTGTAACCGGCCAATGGCCGAAGCTGGGATAGACTATTGGAAATTGATTGAGAACAAATTATTTCACTTAATGAATTATATTTACTAAAAGGTTCTTTACATGAGGAATGCAGCAAATACTTAACTTTTGAATCGTTTCGCTTAATTGCAAATATCTAGATTTACATTTAAACTAGATTTTTGATTATATTTCATCGACTTCAGACTTTCTAATCCATCCCGAAAACAACAATTCTTTCTACGTCAAAGAAAAATATTCAAAAGCCAGTTTCATATTTCGAACATACCTTGGTAGACGTAGAGGTTTTATTCGCTCGACTATAAAACTCTACATCCCCCCCGGTAAGAAAAAAAATTTCACAGTTCATCTGAGAAATTTTCCTAACTCTCTCTTAAAACAGCCTACCTATGAGCGAAATCAAATTAATACATTCAATGATGCCAATAAAGACTGAATGTAACAGTAAGCTGGAATGATTTTAATCACATCGCAACAACAACAACAACAACATGATACACATTAACACAAAAAACATTAAAATTATACTACAACAAACTGACAATCGTTCCAACTTTGGATAAAAAAAACGCTCAATAAAAATCTATCCACAGAATCAACACCATTGTTCACTGCAAAATTAGTCCAGGAAAACAATTTTTATCAATTTAGAAAAGTAACTATGTTTCCTATCCTAATGGAAATAAATAAACAACTGACCGTCTTGACTATTAACAACATAAACAAGTAATGCCATCAAAGACCTTACTATGACGCTCATTTGTGAATCTGGTTTCCATATCTAATTTTACTTAACTATGCAATTCCCCCTTCGCGAGACACAACCTGAAATTACAATACACCCTTTACTTTATCCTAACCAAACTCCCATATCTGTAATTCCTTATCATGTATGATGTCCAACTCAAGACATCCCCCAAACGCTATGCGCTTGATGAGGCACACGATAACCAATTAACAGCTACCTAATCATCTTACTATAAATCCTAAACCCCTTAATGAATATAAAATTACCCCAAAACAGATCACTTTCATTTTAACATTTCGCATGGGTGTATTTTCAAAAGAAGTGGTTGTGCTTGATCACAGTGCTCGATACTCAGCTTTCATTGTTATATCATGAGGAAACCAGATCCATTGAATTTCCCTAGAAAGAAAAACGTATTAGTCAACAATCCAAAACAAATTACAGTCACATCCTATCTTAATTCATAAAACTATAACCTACTTTTTTCCTATACCTAACTTTACCTAACCAGCAAAATACTATGATTAAAATTAAAATAAATTTGTTAAGTTTCTTTCATTTTTTTTTAACAAATATTTACATTACACAATTAAATAATTGATACATAGACGTCAACCATCGGATCTGTCATTCAAGGATCATATAATACGTCAAGTATTGGATCTGTCACTCAAGGACTATATAGTATACTTTAAAAAGTAAAAGTTTAAAGAAAGTTAAACTATGACAAAGACTTTTTACACAATACTTTTTCTTTCATACTATTTAACCGACTTCAAAAAAAGAGGAAATAATTATAATACTAAATTCGACTAAATGTTGTTACTTTCTTTTAGATAAATAACTTAACCAAGATATTAGAATTAACTATTATTGTGATACTCTTAAAAAAAACGGTTTTAACTTATTATGATGAACAATGTGTTTTCTCCCACCTGTTTCTAAAAATAATAATTATTAGAAAGACCTCAAAATAAACTTTTAAGGACCTCTGTATGGGCTAGCAAGGCTTGATCTTTTTATTAAAATTAACTTTTGTTTAATTTGGGCTTTACGTATATTTCTTAACGCCCTCGTAATAAAAATGTTGTCTCTATATGACGCCTTGTGAACAAGTATTTCATCTACAGTTTTTATTGTGTTATTTATGTCATAACAACCTAACCAATCGGAGGAGAAAGCAAACTGTTCAGTAAATTCGTTATTATTATTATCATCAATTATTGTTTGTTTCTGTAGATTCAACTCGTTGATCCTGTCTTCATAGGTGTCCGTCTCGTACTGCACGTCGTCCAACTGCCTCTGACCCTTTTCCTCACTGTACACATTTTCTATAATATTCAAGCGTTTATCGTTTAACATCGTGTTATTATTTCTTTCTAATACTTTGCAGTTCTCATTTTGCTTGGACACAGAATCTTTAAGTTCAACTACCTCTTGACGCAACTCTTTGTTGAACCTAATGTTGTCCTTCAGACTTTGCTTCAATTTTGCAATTTCTCTACATTGCAATTCTATTTTATTTTCACTTTCTAACAGTTTTTCTTTCATTTTACCATATTCGTCGTTGTGTTTTGCTATAAGTTTAATTCTTGACTGTTTTTCTTGTTTCAATTCTAAATGCAAAGCTTGGGAAGATATCTCATTATTTTGTACTATTTTTTCCAAAGCATTATTTTCCTCTTGAAGGTACAATATCTCTTCTTCTTTTTCATTCAACTTATTAGATATAGAATCTCTTTCTTTGCTAGTATTCTCAAATTTTATTTCTAAAGCTTTTTTCTCTTCCGTTACACACGCAAGTTTCTTAATAGCCGACTCTAAGTTACCCTCTTTAACACGAAGCTCCTCTGCAAAAATCTTCCTCGTATCAGCAAGTTCATTTCTTATTGTTTTTATCACATTATCTTTACTAACTATACCTTCAGATAGCTTTATGTTCGTTTCATTTAAGTTTTGACATTCTTGTTTAAGCTTTTTATTGAGTAGGCTTACCTCCTGTAAGGACAAACTCATTTCCTCCATTAACTCGCATTTTTGCTGAATTATCTTCTGCAGTTTAACTACTTCTTCTTTTAGATCCTCAACTTCTTTTGTCAATACCTTGTTACTCTGTTCGATGTGACCATAATAATGATCAGCAGTGGCGTTATTTTCATTTGCTGCAAACTCTGACATAAAAGCCTCTTGAATAGCTTGAAACGTTGTTTCGTAACTTGTAATCTTTATATAAAAATAATACGCTGCCCCCGATAAATAAGCCGGCAATACTGCTACTTTGGCAGCATCGTCCCAACCATTTATATTAGAAATATATAAAAATTGTTTGAAAAATTCGGCACAACTGCCAGGATGCCCATTATACTTTTCCGCCATAATAATAAACAACTATCTACAACACTTATCTTTAATAACAGCTGTAGTCCGTTCTCCTTTTAATATTAAGCATCATCATGTCCTTACATCATATGGCTCCGACTTTACTCTTTATTCATCTCTCCGTTTCGTTATTATTTCTTCGTTTCTGAAAACTTGGTAATAGTGATTAATAACCGAGCTTCTTCGGGATCGGGTGGCGCCTCCACTATAACGTTCTGCAACGTACTGTAACCGGCCAATGGCCGAAGCTGGGATAGACTATTGGAAATTGATTGAGAACAAATTATTTCACTTAATGAATTATATTTACTAAAAGGTTCTTTACATGAGGAATGCAGCAAATACTTAACTTTTGAATCGTTTCGCTTAATTGCAAATATCTAGATTTACATTTAAACTAGATTTTTGATTATATTTCATCGACTTCAGACTTTCTAATCCATCCCGAAAACAACAATTCTTTCTACGTCAAAGAAAAATATTCAAAAGCCAGTTTCATATTTCGAACATACCTTGGTAGACGTAGAGGTTTTATTCGCTCGACTATAAAACTCTACAGTAGGTACCAGAACACCCAGACTAAACAGACAGAGAGAGAGGGATAGATCGTATCGATCTTCGAATAGTTTTATTCTTCCTTAGTAATTACATTGGGCCGGTCAACAGGAAATTTCAGACTTATTTATTCTAATTTCGTCGGTGGCGTAGGTAAACGTGTTCGTAGACTATGATGAAAATCTCTGTCTCTAAAAACGTCATTAAAAGTTTGTTCAAAAGAAGCCTTTTCAGAAATGGTTCGAAGGCAATCGACTTGTTTGGTGCTGTGCAAGTAGTTTTGGGTGCATTACACTTAAAAAATATATGGCTAGCTATATTATTATTAATAATATAGTTGACTAAGGTTATAATTATTGTGTAAAGTAGGTTCCTAACTATTAGTTACGAATGCTACGCTCCCGAAAGTCCTAAATTATTAGAACAATAAATTGGCGCCCCTTCTGTGCTATTTTATCTAGTTACTCTCTGTGCGGAGGTCGCGTGCGCTTGCGCCGTTAGCGCGCCGAGTGGAAATTTATAATGATCGATATTCGCCCCATTCCGAGCGCGGCAGCCGCGGGTCGCGGTGCACTGAAATTTATAATTGTTATTAACTAACGCCCCGACGCCTGCGCAGATTCGTGGGGCTATTACGTAAATGCAGGGTAGGTCAAGAGATAGTCGCTGAAAATTTTGAATAAAGGTGACTTGAGACGGTTACAATACAATTGTAATAAAATTAATGCGGGACCGTACAATCTCTTACTACGGATCAATGACGGACTTGATGGTCCGTGAAAGCCCAAAGCATAGTCTAGCTCTAATCAATGATTACTTTAGTGGTTTTTAACAGGTTTGATTGCTACTGTGCGACCTAAAAGTGTCCAACATTTTTTTTTTATTCAAAGCTGCAGTTAACGCATGTCGGTTTTCCAAAAAGAAAACATTCCGCTGAGCCATGTCTTTGATTAAATAAATTCAATGCCAGTTGAAACAGGCAAACGATGAACATAAATTTGCTCTCATTTAACAAAATTCTTAAGGGGCCAACATCAAAATCGTATTTTTTTTATAGAAACCAACTCTCTACCTCGATTATCATCTATTGAGCAACATTTTTTTAATGATTTTGATGTTGATTGTCGACTCCGAATTAAAAGGTGTTTGTATTGATAAACACATCACATTTTTAATTTAAGCTACTTCAAAACCCTGCCTGTAGTCCATGGAACGTTCTACAGCGGACACTTTTGCCACGTAAAAAGAACCGTTCCTTTTAGCGCAAATCGGGTGAAAGCCCGACCAAGTTCTTTAACAATAAGTGGCAAACGATTATCGTTGATCGCGTTCGCCTCACGTAATACAGGTCCCGAACGGGTTCAAGTTTCAGGTCGAGGCTGCGCCCGCGCAAGTTCTATTAAATTACATCGGTACAGGTGCTATAGGTTATATTATTTATGTGGAACATGCAATGGGTCGGCACTGATAAAGGCTTTTACTAGTACGAACTTTGTTTACAAAGCTGTTACTCTACTAAAGCCTATATGAATCAAGGCATTGTATGTAGTGTGGACATGGAAGGCACTTGTTTATAGATAAATACATTTTTAACGCCGTTGGGAAACAGAGGTTTACAACAGAATCTTTGACCGTTGTATCACATATGATACATAACAATGGTTTTTCTTACTGCATCTGCTCTTGCAACTCTTGTCTCTTATGCTTGTTTATAACACATTTTTTATAGAGGTTTTTTTTCACGAATCTTTGGTTTTCCCCTTCGAATAGTTTCTCATCGTTTTCGTTGCTTAATTATTCTTAAATGGCTACAATGGACTCTTATTTTTATCTAATTCATGTTAGGTATCAGTGACTGCTCAGTGGTCGAAGAATTGGAGTCTCGCCCTACATCCGTGGTCGTGAATTCACATTCCACAACACGTAACTATTTTTTTTTTAGAAATTATCCAAGGGATTTAGGAATACCACTTGCTCAGTGAAGGAGAACATCTTGAGGAAACCTGCACATTTATATGACGACCGTCTGGTGTATTGGATCGCGCTCCGGAGTACAATGACTGGCGGTTGCGGGTTCGAATCCCGCCAGGGGCAACTGTTTGTGTGATAAACCACGAGCATTTGTACCTACTTAAGTCATGGATGTTTATAAACCTATTAAGGTAATATCCATTATATAGTCACCAAAGAAAACGCTTTGCTTAGTTTGGGGCTAGCTAATTGGTGTGAGTGATTGTGAAACCAATTTATAAAAAAACCACTGGATTTAGTCAAATAGTCCCAAAGTGATCTGGGTTCAAGGGTTCTGATTATCGTTTCCATTGTAATAACCAGGCTTGTTTCATTTATATGATCATTGTCAAAGCTTACACCGACTAGAAACGGGACTAAGCACTAGTAAAAAACTACAAATGTTGAAAGCCCTGTTTTGTGACCTCGTTTCGCGGGAAGACCAATACCTATATTGTGTTTTGCTAGTGCTAGTGTTTCTAAGTAAGTGAAGTATTGTGTCTTGTGAAATAATGACTTAAACTCTTTCGCCAATTTCTTATTTTCAGCTAATTCACAACGTTCGATAGTTCAAGTTTAACTCGATATTTTATAAATTGGAGCAGATATTGAATACATTGGAGTAGCAGACAGAACGAGAGTCTGCGCTTCTTTCGACGGATGTGCATAAATCTGTGTTTCTCTTCAGACTGATGCGCTACTTATCTATGCAAGCTGTCGAGGCTATTGAACTACCGTTAAGGTACTTTTACAATTGATAATAAAAGCTCTTGTTGCAATTACCACTATCGTGCTTTCACGGTTTTATAATTCTCGTGTGTTCAGCCTAACACTGTTGTTTAATGTGATCGAGGTTTTTGGGACTTTGGATAATTAACTAGCGGACCTAAATGCGGAACGTCAAGTATGTTATTACACTTGGAACATTTGATATACTCAAGTACTGCTGTTGATTAGAATTCAGAACAACTAGACCATTTTCGACCTAAATCTAGAATTCTCCAAAATGTTGAAACATAAGACACCGTACTTGTTTACAATATTTGCCAAACTACAGATAATTAATTTGAACTCTGTAAAGCAACTGTAAAATCATACCTTTGAGTTGTGTTGTCTGTCATCATATCTTAGCAGTTATCATCATCATTTGCCACAGGACGTCCACTGCTGAACACAGGCCTCTCCCAGTGACTTCCAGGTCGGCAGGTTGGAAGCACTCTACATACAGCGGATTAGTTATAGATATACAGGCTGTTAGGTAAATGGATGGATGTATATACTACTCTGTTAAGAAAGTACCGGGAAAAGATTAATAATACACACAATGTTAGTTATTCATCCAAATTTATTTTATTATCTTCAAAGTATGCTCCTTCAGAAGCGATACACTTACGCCAACGAATAATCCAATCATCAAAACATTTTTTAAACGCTTTTTCCGGAATCGAGTTCAGTTCTCGCCGCGAATTGTCCTTTATGTCCTCTACCGAATGAAACCGGGTGCCACGAAGTGGTAATTTAAGTTTAGGAAAAAAAAGAAGTCGCCTGGAGCCATATCTGGTGAATAAGGTGGGTGCTCGATGGTATTTGTTGAGTTTTTGGTCAAAAATTCGTTCACAATGATGGCCTTGTGGGATGGCGCATTATCGTGGTGAAAAATCCAAGAATTTTTATTCCACAAATCTGGCCTTTTTCGTCTAATTTGCTCTCTTAAACGCCGCATAACGCTTAAATAAGAATCTTTTTTTATCGTTTGACCTTCTGGCAAGAATTCTGGGTGCACAACACCGCGACAGTCAAAGAAAACAGTCAACATGACTTTGACTTTCGATCGAGTTTGGCGCGGTTTCTTCGGTTTCGGTTCAGTTGGAAGGCGCCACTTCGAAGCTTGTTAACTAGTTTGCATGTCAAACTCGTAAACCCACGTCTCGTCACCAGTAACAATGCGTTTCATGAATGTTGGGTCGAAATTGACTCGTTCTAGCATGTCCTCAGCGACTCTTTTGCGATTGAGTTTTTGGAGAAAATTCAGGTCTTTTGGGACTAGCCGAGCGGCAACATGTTTCATACCCAATTGATTATTTAAAATGGTTCGAATCGACTCGTGTGACACAGAAAGTTCGACGGCTAGCTCTCTCAAACTTGAATGATTTTCAGTCACTATTTTCTTCACTTTTGCGATGTTATTTTCAGTAGCAGACGTTGATGGCCTACCAGAGCGAGGCAAATCTTCCATCACATCTCGACCGCTTTTGAACGCTTTATACCACTCATAAACACGTGTTTTTGATAAAGTCGATTCACCGTAAGCCTTCTGTAACATTTTCAGGGACTCTGAACACGAAATCCCATTGGCGATGCAAAATTTAAGACAAACTCTTTGTTCGAAGTTTTTGTCCATTATGAAATTCGCAATACACACTAGATATGGTATAACTAAAATAAAATTAAAAAAAAAAAAAAACTTTTTTAAAAACAAGCTTTTATTATTTGTTAATGAAATGAACTAAAAAGTTATAAATAAATTTATCTGATGAGAAAAATACCATTATATAGGTGGCATTTTTTATATTAAAAACGTGTTACATTTTGTAGAAACATTAAAGAACATTTAATTTATTAGGTACTTATTTTTCTTCTGCAATCAAAATGTAACACGCTTTTATTAATAAAAAATGCCACCTATATAATGGTATTTTTCTCATCAGATAAATTTATTTATAACTTTTTAGTTCATTTCATTAACAAATAATAAAAGCTTGTTTTTAAAAAAGTTTTTTTTTCTTTAATTTTATTTGTCACTTTTTAGTATATGTTTATACATATATTCAGCCCTTGGCACGTGCTCACCTTGGCATTGGGTCATCCATCTAATCAATCAGACATAATTCACATTCATAACAAACGGAACGAACTTTTTTCCCAAAGGTCATATTGGGCATTTTTGACCCGGTACCTCAAAGTTCACGACCAGTATTGAAAGGGTAGGGGTAGGGTAGTAGGGTTTTTCTTGAAGGTTTAGGCTTAACATTTCGCGGAATGTTTTTATTTTGATCCTAATGCATAGGAGAAAAAAGTGACGTGCTTCAACGCAAAACGTATATATTGCCTAATTATTGATTTTAATAATTATAACTTACTGTGATACGTTCTGTTACTCGTAGGGCCCAATCAACATTACAATAAAGAGTTTAGAGGCCCATATTTTACCACGGTATACCAATAATAATGAAATAAATTAATAAAATGTTTCCATAATCGCACCGTTTAGCTAGATCAAAACTAAGCAATGCTTGTGCTATGGCGACTAGATAACAGATTAATATACTTAAATACGTTTTTAAACATCCTAACTTAGGTACAAACGCTCGTGCTCATCACACTAACATTTGCCCTTGCGGGACTCGAACCCGCGATCGCCAGGCTTTGTAACAAGATAGAAAAGCTCTTAAGCATTCGTGTAACCTTTTAGGAAGATATTGTACATTTTTGTAAGCATTTTATACATTCAAAAGCATATTTGGATACGAAAATTAGTTTTTTATATATTGATTCTTGTTTTGCTAAAATAAACTTTCTCATGCTTTTGAGGAATGTGACTTATCTCATTGGGTAGTATTCATGGTCTTTAACATACTCCAACTAGTTTCGTTAGTGGTCGCTGGTGGGTCACAGGTCCGAACAAAATGCCAGTTAACCTTTGTTGGAGATGCATATTTACGCCAACCAAGATACTCGTCAAGACGAATCAAATGAGCCCAAACTCGATAGGGTTGCGTCGTTTAATTACGGAGTTATTATGGCCACCTTCTAGCTCTATAATCAGACCATGGTTATCATATAGTATTAAAGTACATGTCAAGACGAATTAAACGAGCCCAAACTCGATGGGGTTGTGTCGTTTAATTACGGAGTTCCTATGGCCACATTTCAGCTCCGTCATCAGACCTTGTTTACCATATATTATTAAAGTACTCGTCAAGACGAATTAAACAAGCTCAAACTTGATGGGGTAGCGTCGTTTAATGACGGACGGAGTTTTAATGACGGAGAAAGGAGTTCCTATGGCCACCTTCCAGCTCCATCATCAGACCCTGGTTACCATATAGTATCAAAGTACATGTCAAGACGAATCAAACTCGATGTGGTTGCGTCGTTAAATTGCGGAGTTCCTATGGCCACGTTTCAGATCCATCATCAGACCCTGGTTACCATATATTATCAAAGTACATGTCAAGACGAATCAAACGAGCCAAACTCGATGGGGTTGCGTCGTTTAATTGCGGAGTTCCTATGGCCACGTTCCAGCTCCATCATCAGACCCTGGTTACTATATAGTATCAAATAACATGTCAAGACAATTCAAACGAGCCCAAACTCAATGAGGTGGCGTCATATAATTGCGGAGTTTCTACGGCCACGTTCCAGCTCCATTATCAGATCAGCACCATGACATCATAATATTGCATTTTCACGCGGTTTACACATAACTATATGCAAAATTTCAGCTTAGTCGGTAACCGGGAAGTGGATCAAATTAAACTTGCAAGATTTGATAACAGACGACGGCACAGGTGAAACTAAAAAATAAAAGCTTGTATGGCCACCTTCCGGCTCCATCATCAGACCCTGGTTACTATGTTGCACCAAAGTACTCGTCAAGACGAATTAAAAGAGTCCAAACGCGATCGGGTTATGTCGTTTAATTACTGAGTTCCTATGGCTACCTTCCAGATCTATCATCAAAACCTAATTACCATCTAGCACCAAAGTATGTACTAGCTCGTGAATACGAATCAAGCGATCCTAAACTCGACCGGGTTATCTCGTTTAATTACTGAGTTCCTATGACCACCTTCCAGCTCCATCATCACATCAGACCCTGGTAACCATCTTAAAACAAAGTACTCGTTAAGACGAATCAAACGAGCTGAAACTCGATGGGGTTTCGTCGTTGCATTACAGAGTTCCTATGACCACCTTCCAGCTCCATCATCAGACCCTGGTTACTATTGAATGACAAACTACTCATCAAGACGATTTAAACGAGTCCAAACTCGTTGAGGTTGTTTCGTTTCATTGTGAAGTTTCTATGGCCACCTTCCAGCTCCATCATCAGATCAGACCCTGGTAACCATCTTAAAACAAAGTACTCGTCAAGACAAATCAAACGAGCTGAAACTCGATGGAGTTTCGTCGTTTCATTACAATGTTCCTTTGGCCACCTTCCAGCTCCATCATCAGATCAGACCCTGGTAACCATCTTAAAACAAAGTACTCGTCAAGATGAATCAAACGAGCCGAAACTCGATGGAGTTTCGTCGTTTTAGTACAGAGCTCCTATGACCACCTTCCAGCTCCATCATCAGACCCTGCTTGCCATTGAAAGACAAACTACTCGTCAAGACGATTCAAACGAGCCCAAACTCGATGACGTTGTTTTGTTTTATTGTGAAGTTCCTATGGCCACCTTCCAGCTTCATCATCAGATCAGAACCATTTCATCATAATATTGCATTGTCACGCGGTTAACACATGAATGCAAAATTTCAGCTCAATCGGTAACCGGGAAGTGGATAAAATTAAACTTGCAAGATTTGATTACAGACAACGGGACAGGTGAAACTAAAAATAAAAGCTTGTAAAAAATAATGTATTTAATCTAATATCAGATGTAACTCAAACTCCGCGCCAAAATGGAAAACAGTTGTGCCAATCTAACAACAACAAAAAATATATAATTTTGAATTTGGAACCATAAACAAAACATCAATTACCGAAACTTTTTTGACAGAATCAACTATGGTGAAGTCAGAATTTTGATATCATCATTTTTGTTAAAAACACTTGTCATATCAAATCGGATTTTAAAAATTATGTTTTGTATGAAATTTTAGAATAGAATAGAATAGAATAGTACATTATGATACAAGTGTGCTACGTTGGTCATTATACACGAGGCATTATTATGAGCGCGAGCCGCAGGCGAGCGCGGTAAGGAAGCCGAGTGTGATAATGATCAAGGCACACGAGTTGCATACGACGTTTTTCAACACAATAGCGGGGTAAAACAAACTAAAATCTAAAATACCTTCTCCGAATTTGACTTGGCGTTTTTGCTGTTTTTCTATGCATTTTGGCGGCAACAGGCTATCACTCGCGTTTCGTGCCTCGATAAGTATTTCCGACGGGGTTGAATAACATTTTACTCGTCTTTACTATTTAAAGTAGACATTTTTGATAGTAATTAACCACACAGCAACAACTTTATCAAATAATAATGGAAAATAGCACGTAAGTTTTGTTTTTTTCGCGCGCCGCAATTTCGATGCGCGCGCAGGTTCAATAATGGCACAGGAAAAACTGGCTGTTCAGCCGAGTAGCAGCAATTTAAAAAATAAAATATACTATAAATTATTGTTTCTAAAAATGATAGTTAAGTTAGTTTGTGTTTATTAATATACAATTTAATAAAATGAAATATTTATTTGTCATCTTAACCCTTAAATAATTTAATATTCGTAAAATATTCAATGTTCTTAGACACAAACTTTTGCTGGATTTTTTAAAAAAAAGTTTAAATTACCGCACTAGTGCGATAATCTTTTTACAGCACAAGTGCGTAATATGATGAGTTATGATACTAAAAACGGTGTTATAAGAGTGAATTTACGAGCAACTGTGTTGAAAAATGATTTATTTGACACACAAAGAATACAAAAGAAATACATAACAGGATTTAAGAAAATAAAAAATGTGACAAAAATGCCCCCGCTCAGCATTCGTCGTCAGCCAGGGACGTATCACGACGCTGATTTTCAGCACGGACCCTGACGGTAGGCTCGGTCTACACCCAGCCGGAAACCGGACCGGGCCAACGGATTCAATCCACCGCCCAAGCAATAAGGTTGTTTTTTGAACGGACTCCTGCGGTGATATGATCATTTTAACAAATTAAAATGATGATAGCAAAATTCTGACTTCACCATACTATATATAATATGCATAAATTAACATAGGCTAGTTTGGGCTTGATATACCTTTTACCAAACACCCTGTAGTTGCGTTTAAAAACATCATGTGTAGGGTCTTTACACACGCTTCACGTAAACTCAGCAAGCTGTCCTAGGCTACTTAGCTACCCTTAATAAACTGAGCGGCTAACAACTTTACGACCACAATAAGAGTCGCTGTAGTGAATCAGCGCGGAGAAATCCTTACTGGATGGTCTAATTATTCGGCATCATTGAGGTTAGGGTTGCATAATGCAATTAAAGCTATTTTGAAGCAATTATTAAAGTTTTTTTAAAATAAGCGGTAGTTGTATCTTCTCGTCAAATTAATAACAAATGAATATCTCTCTAATAGTTGCCATGACTTACTTAAATCAGCCATATCTATCGCAAAATCAATGAAAAGTGGAGTAAACGGATTCTTAAGTGGAGACTACGCCTTGGCTAGCGTTATGTAGGACGCCCAGTCCATCGGTCTCCTAAGAGAATGGCGTGCTGTGGCTGGATGAAAAAAGCGGGAAATCGTGCTCTTGGGCGCTCTTTGGAGAAGGCTTACGTCCAGCAGTGGACTGCAATAGGCTGAATAGATAGATAGACTTAAATCAGCAATCGTCGATTTTGTTTCGTTAGAATTTATATCAGTCGTGCAAAGAAACGTCAAACTTATTGTCAGTAGGTGCGAGTATTCCCTCTCTATAATTCTCATAGCGACTTTGAGGTCCTACTCCTAACGATTTGCTCCATCGGTCTTCTTCAGTAATGCCGTATGCCCGCGTTAAAACGAATATGATACGATTCAGATTAAACCAAATTTAAGGGAGTCTGAGGTCCTAAGATTTTAAAACACACGTCTGACTGCATTGGCCCATAGTAAGGTATCTAAGACACACATGACATGGTCTTTGGCCATAAATACACGCCCACTATGATGAAGTACTGAAAGAAATATAATCTTTGAAGGCTACATTCAAACCATGAAGTGATGTTTCAAAAATGTACCTAGAACACTTACCTCCTATCAAGTTTTCTAAAGTAGTTTTTTTTTAAAGATTTTTAATGTTCTTACGAGAGTAAAAGAAACTTTGCAATGAATATTACTCAACAGCTCATAGCATATTTCTTAGATTATGATTTTAGAGTGTGTGTCGTAGTGGTCGATAAATCTTTAACATCTGACTCTAGCTAGACAACCCTAAGCACCCATATCACGAACAATCTCAGACTTTACTAAGGCTGCCATCAGACAGACTGCAACACAGCAACTGCACGCAGTCAATATAATCAACTGCATGCAGTTGTACGTTCGACTTCGTGCAGTCATGATATCAACTGCACGCGGTCGGCTGCAGTCGAGTGAAGTCAATATCAACTGTATGCAGTTGTGCCTTTAACTTCGCGCGGTCGGCTACAGTTGTGTAGTGTCGCCGCATGCTGTCCATCGCTAACCGCATACAGTTAATGTGTATTTAGTCAAGGAGCAGGACGCACGTATGTCGCGTTTAACGTCTAAAGGAATTCTTACATTCTAAAGTAGTTGTAAAATGTGCCTTCATTTTTGGGATACAGTATGAAAAAAATCTCCTTTTGTAATGCAAAATAATAGCAATGGATTAATCCTGTCTGCACGTTGCAGTTTTCGAATTGGATTACCCCGCTACCGGCGGCGGCGCCGTAATAATAAGAGAAACAACGTCTGTGCTTCCATAGTAACATACACTTTTACACTGAGCTCCTGGGCTAGATGCTTGGCATCAACTGCTTAAAGTCAGATCCGACTGCAGACAACTGCATGCAGTTGAATATAGCGACTGCGTGCGGTTGCTGATGCGACTTCGTGCGGTTGTTGTGGTGCAGTCCGTGTGATGGCGGCCTTAAGTTCAGATTGCTGGGTTCAGATAATAAATTTAATATTATGCAGATTACTTTCACACATTGTTGCTGGTGTGTTTTACAATCGCGCGAGTAATAACTATAATACGGTTTAGGATTATGTAGGTGAAGCAACTGTACTGGATAGATAAGTGTTAATAGAAAGTCGTAATTTCTTAAATCAAAATATACACGGTGATTTTTGGTAAACAAATAGCCAAAAACAATTAAATCAATTTCTTCTATGGTACCAGCATGGAAATCTAAAAAAAAGCACTATTTCATACAAACTGATGTCACCTGTTTAGTATGGAGAAGTGAATTTCCTAGCTATAGAATATTTGTTTGGCTGAGATGCACTTTTAATCGACCCACGACACTGAATTAAGATGGTGCGGTAAAACAACCAACTAATAATCAAGGGTCTATTCCAAGATTGGTCAATTTAGAAAAAAATAACTTATTCAAAAAGTTTCTGTTAATTATAATCGGCCGTAAATATTACCCGACCAATTTAAAATGTATGCTAACATTACCCAAGTCATGTCAATATTTTTGTTGGCTATTCTGTATAGACCGTGTTTAACTTTTTACTGATGATTCATAGGTTTTTCTACCTTCAGCCGTCACCCGACATTATCCGTCGCCGTAGTCCTGAAAAACGAGGGTCCGATGTCCCATTTGCAAACGGCCTTTAGCACCAGAAGCCACAATGGACAATGCGCAGATAAGCCGGCTATTGTGCGCTCTACCCGCGAGATACACCTAATTACTCCGCAGTCACGCTCTCGGTGCACGTGTCACTGCAATATGACATTGCTTCTAGTTTTATAGCGGGGAAAATAAAAAGAAATCATTACACACGATATAGGAACTTAACAGCTACATAGAGTCGATATTGTGTTGTTAGTGTTTTGACTATGCGAGATTTGAAAAGACGATCGCGGATTTAATAATTCAACGTAAAGCGATGGTTCATCTTGAACTCAAAACGAGTCCCAAGCTCGATTCCTTAATCGTCCCTAATTGGCTTGGACGTGGTGTACATATATTGTTGGGTCATCTTCCAGATCCTAGCAAAATTAAGTGCCTAGTAACACCAGGATTATAATTCCTCAGTTTCCCCGCCACGGGTTGATTTAGTTCTCTTGTACCTAATACAAGGATCATCATCATTAGCCTTTGGAAGTCCACTGCTGGACATAGGCCTCCCCTAATTTACCCATACGCCACAGCGAGCAGCTTTGAGCTGTTTGCGTCCAGCGGCTCCAGCAAGGATAGGACTTGAGACTATTCATTTGGATGGAGTGCACAGAACAGAATTTAACTCACTTTTCTACAATATAACTAATCAACTTCCATCTCTGTAAAAGTATTCTATGTATATGTTTATAGTATTATTATTAATGTTGTATAGTCCGTGATCTCACTCAGCAGGGGCAGGGGCCCACTGAAAACCAGCGTCGTAGCCTATGTAGTGGGCAACGACTTATGCTGAGTGAGGTCCTTTTGCGAGGGGCTTGTCGACGCGCATAGCGGCACTGTTCGGCCATTTTTGTTTTTTCTTTATATATACTATGTTTTCTTTTTTATTACAATTAATATTGTGTACTGTTCTGTTATGTGTCGGTGTGATGCCCTTTTTGCAGTAAATAATTTTTGTCTTTATCTTAGAATCTAAATAAAAAAATAGACACAAGAAAACAAGACCCTAATGTAGTAATTATTTTATTAATTTAACTCAAAAATATTATTCCACCAGTTTGTTAATTTTCTATTAGTAATTTTTGTAAATGCCAAGATTGTTTACACTTTTCGACAAGCAAAGCAAAACGGACTTTATTGTAGCGCTTCATGTATTTTTTATTATCATGTGAAACACAGCTTAGCTCTCCCTATATATGCATGTAGTCTCCCAAGAAGCGACAGATCGCGAACAAAAACGTTTGCATCTTGTCAGGGTGGATGTATGAAATGTTTTAGTCATGCCGGAACACGAGGAATGTCTATCGAATGAGGTATAGCGTTTCAGCTTCGCTTCGAGACAGTGACGGACGAGCGACGGATCGACTTAGCCCGTTACGATATGTTAACGAGAAGGTGACGAGGCGTTCGATAACTGGAGTTAACTAGAGCTTTCATTATTTAACACCAGTTACTGTTGGCATATGGTTGTATACCTATACGAACTCTTATCCTAGAAAAACAACTCAGGAATTTAAAAAAAAAATATTTAGAAAGAATTGATAACCTAATTATGAATTGATAATTGCAGGAAGCCGCTGGATACAGGCCGCTTTCAAACGGCCAAAATGGTTAATTCAACTCAACATAGGCCTCCCCTAGCAGTGGACGTCCTGTGGCTGAAATGATGATGATGATAAGGATATCATAGAATGTAACTACATCAATTAGGTAATTGATGTTAGTAGAGCGATAATTCACCTTGAATGTAAAGGGTTATGGATTTGATTCCCGGGACGGGACAATATAGAAATCTAAACTGGCCCGAATCTGGGTATGCTGGCTTAGACGTCCAAAATAAATTATCTAGTATCTCGAACACAAAGATGTTGATACTTTGCTTTGAGACTATGACAATAGGGATGACGACTGGGTATAGAAAATTAAATTCTATTTAGTCCGTCAGTTAGATTAACAAAAAATAATCTTAGACTCTTATTTTTTCTTTTGTCAATCAACCAAAAGATTACAAAGAAAAAGCGCGTCAAAGTTCAGGAGACTCGGAGAGCTCGTGACATCACTTTTAAGTAAAAATCACAGACTTAGAATTCGCTAAAAAATTGTGCCTTGGCGTGACGTCACGCGACATTTCAAATCAATTAATAACTCTGTAATATTATGATAATGTGAAAAAAGAAAAAAATGCGTGTCTAATAATCTTTGATAATCTACCTGATGGACGAAGAAAAAAAAAATAGTAGTCATCCCTTTTCTGGCGCATATTAAGTTTTGGGGCATGCCAAACCATGAACTAACAGAACCTAAGCACTGCTGTTTACTCGTTAAAATCTATACAGAAAAATCAAAACAAGCAGTAGGTAAGCGTTCGTGGTTGGGCCCCAGAAGTGCATTGTAGCAATTCTGATGGAAACGGAATAAAGTTTTACTGTAATCTTATCTCGGAACGCAACCATTTTTGGCTGTCCATGTTTTGTTACTTTTCTTGATAAGTACTTATAAGATTCTGTTAACGATGCGCGCGTTATGTTTTTAGTTTCATTGGATAAAAACCGGCCAAGTGCGAGTCGGACTCGCGCACGGAGGGTTCCGTACCATTATCTAATTGCGGTTTACGATTTATGACGTATTAAAAAAAAACACTTACTAGATCTCGTTCAAACCAATTTTTGGTGGAAGTTTGCATGGTTATGTACATTTTTTAGTTTTATCATTCTCTATTCTAGAAGTTACAAAGGGGGGGGGGGGGGGGCACACATTTTACCACTTTGGAAGTGTCTCTCGCGCAAACTATTCAGTTAAGAAAAAAATGATATTAGAAACCTCAATATCATTTTTGAAGACCTAGATACTCCACACGTATTCGGTTTGATGAAAAATCATTTTTGAGTTTCATTTCTAATGGGGAACCCCCAAAATTTACTGTTTTTTTTTCTATTTATTGTGTGAAAATCGTAATAATGCGGTTCACAGAATACATCTACTTCCCAAGTTTCAACAGTATAGTTCTTATGGTTTCGGAAAAAAGAAGTGGCTGTGACATACGGACGGACAGACAGACAGACATGACGAATCCATAAGGGTTCCGTTTTAAAAACGGCAATATCAGTTAAAACTATTCGTTTATAATAACAATCAAAATCTTAGGTAAGTAGAGATACTATATATTATTTTTAACAAAGATTTATATTGCTTACATGCATCACATGCACGATGTTTCATGAACAGTTAAAAAAAGTATACATACTTCGGTATGTTTAAAAGTTGATATTATTTGCATCAATTACGCAGGTATCTGTCACATTTTATTTTTAATTTTTTTTGAAGTGCTTGGTTTTCTTATCCTACCAGGGATACTCCGGTCAGGAGAAAAATAATATTTGCCAGTTTTACAATAGAATTGCTGTTATTCCTCGCTTGATATGCTTAGGGGTTATGTTTATGACAAAACAATATCCTTGTATTGCGCGGTACTTTTGTCAAGTACATTATCTATCACACCCAGATCCGAACCGGGATCTAAACCAGGGGGGTAACCATGAACTCTTAAAACAATCTTAAATCTGTCAAATTTCGTACTTAATGACGTACGAAATTGACAGATTTGAGATTGTTTTAAGAGTTCATGCTTACCCAGCAGGACCTTTCACGTTAAAGGTGCACCACTACGCCCAGAGCGTTGTGGCATTACTGCAGTTCGAATAGTTTATTAATACCCTTAAGTTTTTTAATGCAACACGCACCGCCTATACGTTGCGCGGTGATGTGCATCTCTTCTTAAACTTTTTATACTTACTTACAATAAAGTAGCGCTCGTTTTCCGCACTGACTGCTAGGGGTAGGTCAAGTAAGAAAGAGAGCGTAATAAGTCGATGACCGCTCTTTTTGTTGAGATCTGCTGAGCTTTGCCATTTAGAAATGTTCTAAGTACTGTTGCTTACCACAAATTTTGACTTTCAATGGTAGGATACGAAGAAGCTATCAATGAACTCTAAAAAGTACGTAGGGTCAGAACTCTAAAGAATATTTGAAATAAAATGAAAAAAATAATTGCATTTTATTAGGAGCTTATACTTCTTTTGCTTGAGAGCTTGAGTGGTTTCAGCATAATAACAATATAATGTTATGCGTCTGAAAAATGTCTTAAGCTTAATTTATATTCGTTATGTCGATACTTTTTTATTATAAGTTTATCTAAGCTTGTATTAATATTTTAGTAAGTCCGGGGCCAAACGATGTTCAATATTCTTTTGAGCTCAAACGAATTTCCGTCTTTCCTATAGCTTTATTTCTACTATTAACGCCAAACAATACGTTAGTAATTTTGTTTACACCCAACTTTATACAGAAAAATCAACCCAAGACATACTGCTTTGAGGTATCATGGAAATACCTAAGATCTATTATCATTTCTGATAACAGCTGAAAATGGACCTCCTTCATTGATCGTCAGCAGAAACTAACCAGTGTCTTTTATTGAATGGGTCTTTGTAACCTTTAATTGGCTATCTGCTATCAAACTGTGTATACTTAACGCTTGCCAGAACTATGGTGATCAAAATCATTTCTGCCTCGGTGATCAACGCTTCTTCGTGCTACGTGCCCCGTCCATTCCATTCTGATATTTGTTCTATCACGTACTCATTCCTAACGCCGAGCACAACCCCACATAGTACACTTTTTATGAGCTTGATACACCAAGTATCGCTGGCGGAATGTAAAGGATATATTAGAGACTACATAATCATAAATAGTTGATCGATGGCTCGAGCGGTTGTCGTATTCGTCATATCAGGACAATGCGCTGTCGCCGCTACTGCCGCGGCCGCGCGGCTAATATTTTATCTGGGCGGTCTTCATTGCGATCGAGACTTGCGCTAGTGCTGAGAAAAGTTAAGTACTTAGCTATTGCATCGATATGTTAGGGCAGTGGTTTTGGTTTACAAGAAAAGAAAAATGCAGCTGATGTAATGCAAACCGCTACCATGCCTGCTTGATTAACTGATGATCATATGAATACATTGAACATACTAGGATAATTACATTTAACTAGAATACACTTTCAGGTTTAATTGAAGATAAATAACACTTGAAAAAAAACAACACTTTCAGGTTCTTTCGCCCACAAGGTAGACCTTGTGTGCGAAATATGTAAAAAATATGCTTATTATCTTTGACAAGCATATTTTTGACTATATAAGGTCCGATTTTATTAGTGTTCATCCTGTTAACCTGTGACTATATAGGTGAAAAGCAATCGTAAAAACCAACTTTCAAATGTCTATCATAAAAACTAAAAAAGTTAAAAATAAATTACAAAATAACAACATCGACTTCATATTGCATAAAACTACCTATCTTCAACTCTTTCTCGCTCTGTACAAGGGGAAGGAATAAGACGGATAATCAGATGGTTAAACGTAGCAAAGATAGGACGAGTTTATGCAATATGAAGTCAATGTTGTTGATTTTTAACTTTTTTAGTTTTTACGGTACACATTTGAAAATTGGTTTTTACGATTGCTTTTCACCTATATAGTCGCAGGTTAACAGGATGAACACTAATATAATCGGACCTTATATATATTTTTTAGTTTTATCATTCTCTATTCTAGAAGTTACAAGGGGGGGGGGGCACACATTTTACCACTTTGGAAGTGTCTCTCGCGCAAACTATTCAGTAAGGAAAAAAAGGATATTAGAAACCTCAATATCATTTTTGAAGACCTAGATACTCCACACGTATTCGGTTTGATTAAAAATAATTTTTGAGTTTCATTTCTAATGGGGAACCCCCAAAATTTACTGATTTTTTTTCTTCTTATATCTTAATGATGCGGTTCACAGAATACATCTACTTACCAATTTTCAACAGATAGTTCTTATGGTTTCGGAAAAAAGATTACAAATTGGTAATTTACAAAAAAAATATATAAATATAATATTAACATGCATATTTTATTTAAATGAAACTACTTTTACGGATTATTTTACAATTTTTACCACCTGTCAAGTGCAACATACCTCTTCAAGATGCGGGGGTGTACAGACTGGAATGTGACTGTGGGCTCTCCTATATCGGTCAAACAAAACGAAGTATAGGCGTGCGGGTAAAAGAACATATAGCCGACATCAAACATAGACGGAATACTAAGTCTGCAGTGTGTGAACATGCCTTAGATACACCCAACCATTTCATACGATTTGACCAGCCTAAAGTCCTTGCAAGAGAACGACGATTTGTTCCTCGCATGTTACAGGAGGCAATTGAAATTAGAAGACACCCGAATTTCAACAGAGAAGATGGTTGGAAAATACCACCAGCATGGGATCCTGTTTTAACGAAATCCCATGCTAGGCCCCGCACTGCAAGACCTCTAGATACAGTTAGCTCTTTTTGCGTAGATAGGAACACAAATTAATATTAACTGAGTGACGGTAGTTTATATTTTTTCAAAATATTGTAAAGACGAATAACACCTTAGTCTACCACGAACGCTGTAAAGTGTTCGAAACGTCAGGTTAAATGAAATGTTAATAAATCGCGAAATAATCCGTAAAAGTAGTTTCATTTAAATGTATCGTGTTCGCGTAAATAAAAGACAACAGTATGCATATTTTAGGTGTAGTCGGGGTTTTTCTGGCGATATTGATATTGGTCCAATAAGGTTTTGGATTTAGAACGTTGGATACCTGTAGTCTCAAGAAATAACACGAGTTAAGATGCTCGTTTTAATACTCACGACTTTTCCTACCCTTTGAATTTCCCGCAACAATGTAACAACTTTATCGACAGCTCAACCCCTCACTAGCGGAGTGAAAGAGGCGTGCGCGGGTTGCTCTCATTAATCTTTCATTTCTACGTTATATTATTAGAGGAACGGGTTTGCACGGATGCTGTGGGGGGCGGGAGGGGGGCGTGAACCCGAGTGAACCCTCGGTAGCACCTGCCGTGTCCGGTCGCGAGGCGGACAGTAGGGACTCCATGGGTTTAAGGGTACGACTACGTAGTCTGTTCGCTGGTAGGAGCACCATGGAGCAATGAATAGGTGTGAATTCATATAGAAAGCGCCCTTCGCGGTTAGGGCGCATTAAAAAATGGAACGTCATATAACTAACAAGCGCCCGCGGCTTATTCATATCGCACCATGTGCAATGGGTTCCCCACATAAATGCCTTTCTAGGAATGTTCAGTTCAGCGGCTTATGCTGTGAGAAAAATAAGGCTTTTAACTGCCGCCGAAACGGCAATACTTACTAAAAGTATACTTTAGTTATTTTCATAGTTTGTGTCGTATGGTCTATTGCTATGGGGCTCAGCTGCTGAATCGAATCAATCTTCAAGTTTCAGAAAAGAGTTCAATATACTGTCTTGGACCTCGTGACTCTTTAACTCGTGACTATTATTAATATGTTAGAAATATCGATATAGTGCCTGCCTACCCATAGATAATTTTCAAAAGGGCACTGAACCATCCCAAATACAATATTATAACAGAAACATAGGTAAGTAATTGGACAACAAAGACAAATCAAGTGGTCTTTAGTTTGTCTGTGTATTCTAATCAAGAGAATGCGACCCAAATAAAACTAAGAGGTGGCCAAAAGGTAAAGACAGAATCAGGCCTTCAGCATCCAATGTCGGGGATTTTCTCGATTATCGTAAAACTTGTGGCCACCCTGTCTAAGGCTGCTGATACAATTTTGTTGTGCGGAGGTCGTAAAGGTGACTTTTTAACGGCAGCCATATTTTTAACTGCACCAGAGATAAATGCTGCACAGTTATTTTCAATATTCTTTGTAATGTTTTGTTGTTGTTTGATGTTTGAGGTTGGGTGATATTAACGATGGCTAATTATAATGATATACTTTTTGTAAATAAGTAATAAATACTATTAAGTGTCAGTCTCCCGCCAAAAGTAAAATTGGTAGCTAGGGTGGAGAGGATTTTGGATAACCTCATTTTGGTTTTAAATAGGCAATTTGGAATATACAAAGTTAAAACTGTAACAAATACTAGGAGGTATGCATGTTTTTAAATAGTTTAAAAGGGTGTTTTAGTGCATAGTTTAGTATGATTGGTTTGCAAAAGAACTGCTTGCGTATTATACACTTGCTTTTCTATTCTGGTGAGTGCCGCTATTAACTGTTAATAAATTAAAATAATATGATTTCTTCTGCTTATCCAAGTAAAAAACGTTTGAAAAATATTACTAAAAGAATGATTAACAAATTAACGATTGATTCGTTATAATGTTGAAGTTCTGTCAAAAATAGACTCAGAACTCCATGCCTGTAAGCGTTCTTGTTATACCTAGGAGAAAGAAAGCCATAGGGAAGAAAATTCTATTTGCAGAAAAAACATTAAACACTTTTAAAATAAATATTATCGATTGGTCAGTCACAGGTTTAAAGTATAAACAATACTAAATAGGCAAATATGTTTAAAATAAAGATAATCATATTTTAATATAGGCATAAAACTACAACTTAGCATAAAGTCAAAAGTTTATTGCCTCATGACCGCTGTACCTACCCGCCCCGTGCGTATGCGCGGTTATTGACTAAGTAAGTAAGTACCTTGTACAAAGATGGGCGTACTTTGGGCATAAAATAAGTAGGTAAGCCAAAAGCCACACGTAGTGAAGGAAATAAGATTATGCGGTGTTGGTTGTTTATTCTTTTATAATGTAGGCAATTTTGATTAAAAACACATCTAGTTAAAAAATAAATATAATATATCGTAAATTAGTCTTGCTTTGGAAAACTTAAAATTGCTCTATTCTCTTTCAAATAAGCTAATAATTAGCTATACTCTTTTAAATATATCTGATAGTAGATAACATTTTTGAAAGTGTATTCAGCTTTCAGGATATATTCTTTTAGCTTACTACATTTGTACCTCGAATATATGTAAAAAGGTTTATTAGAAAGGTTCTTGATCGTTTCGAGCTTGAAAATGCGTATGAAATACAATTCAAGGCTCTGTAAGTTTTGAAAACACCATGAAATCGTAATATCTTTTTTCTTTTTATTCTTGCCTTCAATAGCTATTAATTAAGGCCTATTTTATATACCTGAACTGGAATGCGTGTTGTTTCCTTTTTTTAATAACAGGAAATTTTACGATACAGTTATTTTAGAACAGGGTATATATAATTTTATATGCTTTTATTCTATTCGCCCACTTTGAGCGAGTGCGTCTTCTGTATTACTTATTCAATCTTTCGCACAGGGCAGCAATGGTGCGGGAGTACACTGCGGTCGTAAACCATACATTCAATTATTATCATCCCCGGACCCTTCACACCAGTAATTGGTGGGCCTCAACACTTACTATGAGCTGGGGTTGCCATGAGTTACATTTTAATCGGTCCTGATGAACCACCTGGTAAATAAAATTAAAATGTTACTTAAATGATGAATTTCATTGAAAAATTACCAATAGCGTCGCAGCAGTATGTTTGTCTTCTGTATGGT
This sequence comes from Anania fuscalis, assembly GCA_950371115.1. Taxonomy (NCBI): domain Eukaryota; kingdom Metazoa; phylum Arthropoda; class Insecta; order Lepidoptera; family Crambidae; genus Anania; species Anania fuscalis. Next base: position 4,685,332 of record OX493335.1, read on the forward strand.
GGCACTATGTAGTACTTTTACAAAATTAAGTTATTTCGTCGAAAAAACATGTAGATGCTCTTCCTGAGACATGCCTCTCTACCACCTAAACTATCCTACTAGAAAGGAAAATTGATCTTTATTTATGTCTGTAATTAATTATTATTGACTCTTCTTCCTTTTTAATTTCGATTACTTGGATATGTGATAGTAGATTTCTTAACATGACAATTTACAAATTAATGAAGACATTTGGTAGTGCAGAAACCGTGGTCACCCTACTAAATAACGCCTGAATATAATGACCATCGGCCACAATTGGTTACTTGAAAATAGTTCCCAATGAAGTAAATCAACCGCGCAGATTACCGACCACGCTGATTTATTGCTGATCTGCTTCCGGCGAGCTCCAGTTTGTTTTTACTTTGACTACCTTTGCCTATAAATTGTTCTGAGGCCCGCGATTGCTTGGCACCCGCGTGGAATTTGCAAGAGTCACTATGTTTATTAACAAGCAAATATTTGGATGAGAACGCTAGTAAATTCTGGTCTAATTTAAAATATGTATAGTAAATCTTTAACTGACTACTACTACTGACTGCTTCTTAAAGAAGAGGTGTTTCTAAAGTATTTGAAATTAATCCTAAAAAAATAATTGTTATCGAATTTTGCTTTTTATGTCAATTAGGCATAAATATATGCTACTCTAAGATAGCTACTTTCCTTCCGCCTTATAACGCCAGCCAATCTCCTGCGTGTCTCCCAGAAATAATTAACATTGGCAGAATCATTGCTCTACGCATAGATCACGATTTAGGTCTAAAAAATTAACTATTTTAACCAATTAGTCATAGGAAAATGTATGGTAATCATTTTCAAAAAGTGTGATTTTAGGAATTCGTAAGTATACGATTATTGCAATTCTATAGGTATGCGGATTGGAATAGTGAATGATTTAAAAATACGTATTCAGGCTCCACTATAATATGGATATTGTGGCCTTTTTAAATTACTTTAACTGAAAATCTTGTTATGAATCCACCAATTAGTTACTACGAATAAGGGGGAATTACCAACCTGGTTAACAAAACACGCTTTCAAATTGCAACAATCATCTACTTAGATAAGATCATAATCTGTATGTCTAATAACTCTGCGATTGCTCCATACAATAAAACGCGTCAAGCAAAACCGCGGCACACCGCTGTAACTATAAAAACATATTACTGTACAGTATCAGCAGCAATGAATTAGGAAAATAGGTCTTATGTTTAACGAAATAAGGTTGTACAAAGTTAGTGTTTTGAGGACGACTGTACAAGTAGTTAACCTGCGCACGCGTCGATCTCTATTGCTTTTATGAGAAATGTTTAAAGAAACGGTAATTTATTCATTTAAAACTTCATTACGCACTGGGAACAATTTAAATTATTATGTATTTATACAGGGTTGTTGAAAAAAATCTTGATGAAAACGTTGTAGTATAAAAGCATTCTGTATGATTTTTCGCGTGTTAGACTTAGAGCACTATCTATCTTCTTATTATTACGCTACGTAGGTGGGTACCTCTATATAACAAATTGGCCTCAGCATATGTTTAATTTTTTTTTGGTTTGCAGCGATTACCAGGTGAGATTTAAAATGAAGCAAAACATAAATTTTAATGATTTCATTTTATTAACTCTATATTAATATATTTATATAAATTAAAAGACCCCATTGAGTGATTATAAAAGTTAACCACAGGCACAATTATAGCCCTTTCTAAAACAATATAAAGTAAATAATTACAATGACCAGAGAAATCGTGACCTTGTGGAAAGATTACAATTTCTTAGGAAGCCGGAGTCGGGACGGTAGTAAAGGTTTACGCTGGATAGCAGTTAAACTGTTAACTATAGTATAGTAATTAATGCTTATTTAGCTTGTCTATCCAGTGGTTAATTTTAGTAGGTTTAATTATTTTGATCTAACTTATTAATTTCCTAATTTGACCACATTCTAAGCAAATACTACAATATAGGACAGCTTCATATAATAATATTCCTCTAATCCGAAGGTAAGTAGCCAAAGTACGTGTGCTATAGGCATCAGAAACGACGACGGTGCTACAGAAAGGTTAGTTTTCTACGTCGACCCGGGACCTCGGAGATGGCGACGCCAAATCCGACGTGCTTTCGACATTAATTTAAAAACAATTAACAAATCTTACAATATTAATACAAATGAATATCAGCTAAGTGCGGATTTACATAAGGGCTGCTAGAGTTTGATACAAGAAACATTAAAATTACCGAGAGGAACCTTTCTAAAAGGTATATAAAGACATTTTAAAAAATATATATGACAGAGCTTCACATTTAATTTAAAACAATCTAACCATCTTACAAATAGGCGGTAAATGTTAAAATCATTATACATACTTACATCTTTCTGAACGTTTCAACTAAAAAAGAAATGTTAATAGATACAATCTATGCTTTACCCTTTTTTGTATTTCACGGGTTATGACCATGAACTAGTAGAACTCAGTAACTTCATGTAACTAATAAATATGAATTAAACAATCAGGCACGCTTCCGGGAGAAAAAGTGCGGTAAAAAGTTGGCATGCGCGGTAAAAACGGCGCGGGAGCATCACTCATACATCATATTCGTAGGCTAAGAGATAGAAACATTTTTGTTTGTTTTTTATATTTGGACAAAGGACGATATCGATGTTAGTTAAGCGATACAATTTTGTTTGAGTGAACCAATGCCATCAATGTGATTATAATTATCATAGCCAGAGGGGGCCAATTTTGAAAAAATATTATGGTTTAATTGTCCATCTAAAAAACCTGACACTTTTACACATAAATCAATTATCAGTTCCCTGCCCAAGAGCAGACACTATACGTAAAACCATTGTTAGTAAGTATCATATATGATACATCGGAAAACCTGTAGTCGTAAAACTACTTTGTTCATCGTATTGAGCGCCAAAGGGGTTACCGGTGGCCTCCAAACAACAGATTTTCTACAGTGTCTAGTTTTGTGGCAGTCAAAGGGTTTACTCAAGCAGTCGTAGTGCAATGTCACATTGGGTGAACTGGGGATCATCGGTGACAAACGACAGGTACACACTACAAGGGAATTAATGCAACACATTTTTTTAAATTGCAAATTGATACTCTAGAATTTTCTAGAGTTCTCCACTCTAGCAGTAGTAGCTGGCTAGCCCCTGCACTATGCGCGGTGGAAGGTGCGCAGGCGCGTGCGGCGCGCGTGCCACACGACCAATTACATTTCTTCGCCTTTATTACACGATGCTCATTAGAGTTGAGTAAGGAACTAAGAAGAATGGTATATGGCATTGTTGTATTAGAGATCGGTTTAACTGCTATTTTAATCAAAAAGATAAACATCTTTTATTCGACGGCGCTAATTGCTTTAAAATGCTATTGTTATGTTATGAAGTTATATTTTAAACTCTTTAAGCAGTAGGTATTATTATAGAAAAACAAAACAGTTTAGGTTATTGTACAAAGTTCATGGGTAGATAAAACTATTCTGTCTTCATATTTGACTGCGAAACAGTAAATCAAATACGTTGATTCAATTTAACTTATGGTGTTTTTCTAAAACAGGTATTTTGTATTGCTTGCCACAGCAATAAACCCATATGAAATGAGATCTAATACGTATAATTTTGCAAAATAAAATTGGGAGGTGGTAGGTACCTCATTTTGCTTGAATATCTGACTTTAATGACGCAATTTTGAAAAATTTTCATGCCACGTCCTCGCATTCGTAGCTCGTAGCCGATTGAGTAGGAGCACCCAAGTGCATCGCCGCTAGGTCAGACCGGCGGTTTTTCTCGACTAGCCGCGCCCACCGGCTCCGCTCGCTTTTTGCCGCCAATTATTGCCCTCAATGGCCGCGTGCCATTGCTTTTAAATCCTGTTATAGTTATCGGTTCATAGATGATGGTTGAAGTAAGTGAATGATTAGCATTGTAAATCTTTCAAGTATGTTGCTATTATGGAGTGTATCTTCTAGATAGTTAGCAAGGAAAGAGGAAGAATTACTATATGGGTGTTTAAGTTTTTAAACTTAGTTCTTTAGAATGAAGGCTCACAAGAAAATAGATTTTATGAAATATTAACACAAAACAGCAACTTTAATCTATCGTAAATATCTTTTACAATTTGTTCAGTAGAAATTGAAAAAAAGCGATATCTGTTAAAATAATCATCCGTGTGTCGAATTTGTTTGGAGATTCATTACAACAAACTTGCTGAGAATTCGAAATGCTTTTACAAATATGGCTTAATTTAGCAAAAGACGTATTTTTTATATTAAACTTAAGTTTTTTCTTATAATAATTAGTGAATTTGATTTCAAGTTTCTATTAAACCTCTAAATAATCAACTGTAGCATGAGATAGTATTATACAGTAGTAAACGAATCGAATCTATCAAATGCTGAACAAACTATTAACGCTTAAATTTATCCTTTGACGATGTTAAAAGATGTATAACGTGACAGACAGACATCCCATCAATAACATTACATGTGTGCATCGTTACTATATGATTAGTGGTTGACAAAAATTACAAGACACTTGTGCAGCGACCCGCACATAAGTGGCGTCCGGTGAGATACCGCTACCGTGTTATTACTAAAGGTTAATATCTTATTACCCTCGTGTTCGAAATGGTAGAGTTCATTTTGGTTTACTGAGCATCAACCATAACGTGAAACTACGTAAACAGTGTTGTCTTAGCTGCAATGTCTATACAAAAAAAACAAAACAAATACCAAGTTTTAAGCATGCGTTTATATTGCAGGAAGTTTGTTTTGGAAGTCGCTAGGATCAATTAAAAATCGTTTAATATTGTTTTTTAATCAATTTTCTTGCACAGGGTAAATAAAGTGTAAGTAACATGTAACAAGGCACATATACCCTGTGTTCTGTACTGTGTGATAGATATTTCGGAAGCAATATAGACATTTTAAGTGTAGTCGTCATTTGTGAGTGATTGTTTTAATTTATTTGGGAGTGTAACACCTTTGTGCAAAGAATTAGCATTTCGATCACAATGCGGACGACGGCAGGTAAGTTATGCGGGACTCCTTGAAAAGTGGCAGAGAAACTGTCATCTGCAAAGACCTAGTCGAGTTCCTTAATGAACAATAGTATGACAAGGGGCATAAGTTTCATAAATTAACTACCTATTAATCACACAAATTTCACGATATAAGAATTGACCTATTGGTTAATTCCACATGGTCATGATCACATTTGTTAGACTCCCCTTCCTGAGTGTGAGGTCGCATAATTTACAATTTTTTTTAACAAAAATTTAATTTAACAAAAACTAATTTTTTTTCTATTAATTATAATATTAGACATAAGTAGGTATAAGATTTTGAAATTTGAATTAACGAAATTTTGAAACTCCCCTTTCGCCCCTTGACACATAAAGTCGCACTTCATCGACCACCTCCTCCCTCCTTTTAACGTGTGACGAATTTATGGGTGCCTCCGAGGATTGCTAACACTCAGTCGCCCATATGATACTGAGCATATTTATATTGTGGTAAAACCAGTAAAAATAACATATTAAAATTGTGAGCGCGCGCGCACGAGTGAGCCTCGTTAGAAATCACCAATTATGAGCTTTGTTATTGCACCCATGGCGCGATAAATTAAAAACGTGACTCTAAAAATGCTCGAAATTTTAAATAATAGGCCTTAACAAGATTGTCGTTGAGTTCGTAGGTAATAATACATATGGCAATGAGGTTGCATACTCTTGGCTTGTACAGGGATAAATACTTATAGTGTCAAGTAGATGTACAGAAACAGAGCACGCCTACAAGACGATTAAATAAGGTCGGTTATATGATCCGCGATGTTTTATTAGTTTTTTTTTTGGTATATTTTTTCCGTATTTTAGCTTTTCTCATAAGTCAGAGACATTATTAGTCACAGAGACATGGAATTGCGGTTCGATCTGCGGGGTAACTATGAACTCTAAAAACAATCTCAAAGTTGTCAAATCTGTCAATTTTGGTACGTCATTTCATACAAAATTTGACAGAAATGATAATGTTTGACAGATTTGAGATTGTTTTAAGGGTTCGTGGTTACCGCCCTGATACTGAATCCTAAAGTTGGTTAAAATTAAATTTTATGTTGATTTGGTTAATGTTATTCATAGAAACATGAATAAAATAAAAGATGGGTGTTATATTTGGTCACACATTATTTAGACCCATTTACCTATATTACATAGTTTTTAAAGATTTTCCACAAATAATGTTAGTCTAATTTAATTTGAATAATTTAAATCACTGCTATCATGTCTAACTGTCCCAAAGTAAGCTGTGCGGGACAATTTATTTTGACACGTTTATGATATATCGCCGGTTCCGTACGCAATTTTCTTTTACCGTTTACTTACATTGACATATTATAGCTATATCACTAATGATGGGTTATTCAATTTTGTACTCTAAAGTTAGAAATATAAAATCAAAATTGGTAACAAAGCCAGCCAAGATTTAAGTGCAGGTGCCTTCTTGAATAGAGAGCTTTTGACTTATTGAGACTTAGCGGAGCGTGTTGACTTTACTCGTATAGTACACTCTACATAGAGTTAAGAATAAGGAACACCTACCTTAAACTTTTTTAGCTATTAGAAAAAAACTTCGACTTTTTATGAGTAGGGTTGTACAGACTAGTTATTGGTTAGATGCTTTAAAAAAGGGGACTAGACAGTAATCATTTCCGAACACAATCAACGTTCAACTTATTTAGGTAGTTGCTGTTTAGAGTTCAAAACGGTTAAACTCTATTAGATAATTACTCTATTAGATAATTCTCAGATAATTACTTTTAAACTTTCGCGTTGCATAATTTAAAACTCAATGAAACGGGAATTAACGGGAATTTCCTGCAGATGATTAGTTTATTTGATAAACAGTCAGTTCTACTTGAAATCTTTTTCAAATAATTTAATGCTTTATTAATGCCTAAACAACAGACATTAGTTAATAACTTAAGATTATTTAAATAAAATAAATACATACATAAAATCATGTAAGCAGATACTTTCAATTTTGCATCAGTATATTCGATCACTTTTCTACAAGAACGTATATTAAGTTTACTATTTGTTAGGAACCACTGTCTGAAATAAATTTTCAGTTCATGTTTTCTTTGTAAATTCGACGTTACGTTTTGTACATTCCTAGCTCTCTGGTCCAGTAGCTGTCGACAATTTGGGCAATAACAGAGGAGCTACATTCTTGTCAGCTTGATAACAAGCACAACACTATGCCTAATTTGACGGCTTTGAACACTGTAATTTGATTTATATGCCTATTTATATCTTTGATTGACAACATCATTATTATCGTTTAGGTATAAATCTAATAATAACTACATAGTATGAAACAAAGTAGCTTCCCGCCGTCTGTAGGCTTAGATCTTTTAGACTACGTAACGGGTTTTTAGGTTAAGGTTAAGATATTTATTTTCTAACAAAGAATTCATATAAATTCACTTACATAGAAAATATTACAAATATAAAGCAATATTAAGTAACAAACATAGCAAGCGCACACAGGTATTCAAAAAGATATGGTGGGTAGGTCGAAGTTATTGACAGGTTCGTTGTAGTAGTCGTTGGTTTTGATGCGGTTTTTAACAATAGATATAAGATTAGGAGAAAGGTTTATATGTATAATATTATGCAAATTATATTAGGAATAATAACACGGGAACTAAGTCGTTAGCAAAAGCTAGTAATAAATAAACCATACAAAAAATCATGTGTCACAGTTCCAAAATAGGATCATACGTCTTTATGTTACCAATGAATTTATCCATGGGAGTCCCCCTGTACACCAGGCTCCGAATTTAGAGAATGCATGTTTTCTGAACTGACCCAAACTGGGCATCGAATCTGGGAAACTAGCATTCAGCTCGTTCTAAAGCAATCCACCAAATTTTAATACAATGATAGAATTAGCAGCTGATTCCTGGGATCATAGGAATTTAATTTTCACTATATAAAATTAATTTAAAATTGATTCCACAAGTAATTTAATGAACTAATTAGAGAAATAAAAATAAATAAGTTTGATAGTTAAACATAAATGAGGTTATTATATTAAAACTTATATTAATTTAAGGTTAAAGGCAACCAGACCGGTAACTAAACGCTATTCACTAGATTTCTAAGTCTAACTAGATGCGTGTTTTTTATTTTGTATATCAATAAGACGCGCTCCACTGAATCATGAAGCTGCAATAACAGTACGTGTAGCGTTAGCAGTTTTTAATTTAATTTTGGCAATTAAAATTATAACGCCCGTTATACTTATGAGTACCGTTATGGATGTGCCCCGTTGTGATTACATCTAAATACTTTGTGTGTTAAGGAGAACTTAAGTTAATTGTGCATCGAGATTTCTGCATGATGAACGAACTGCCTGGCGATTCTTTTAACGAAATCACTTCAACATCATTTCACTAATCGACGTGATAATAATGTGAACCAACCAACTCCGTAACAAAATTGAGTATTTGTGTAAATGCTTAGGTGTTACGCGCTGTCACTTTACTTGCGTTTTTTTAGAGAATCAACATCCAGCGGGGTAACCATGAACTCTTAAAACAATCTTAAGGCTGTCAAATCTGTCAATTTTGGTACGTCATTACATACCAAATTTGACAGATTTGATAATGTTTGACAGATTTGAGATTGTTTTAAGAGTTCGTGGTTACCGCCCTGGGGTCCGCATTTAATACTTCAACTGTGTTTTGTTTTTCTCAAAAGAGTTTGATGTAAAACAACAATAGGTTGCGCGTTTGTTGAACACCGCTTGGTCTAGGTTCCCGTTTCGAACTATAAAAACCAGGAGGTTGCGGGTTCGAATCCCGCAAGAGGCAAATGATTGTGTGACTAACATGACTGTACCAAATTCATGAATTGTCGGTGATAAATGTGTTTGCGAGTAGGTATGTTTGTTCGTTATCTATATAGGTTATATATAGGTTGTGTAGCTACCCTAACTGATAAAGCAAACGATTTTTTGAGTTACTTACTAACAATCAATACCAGAATGGAAATTTTATTGTTACCCGGCCATCGATGGGTGGCTTGTCAGATTTAACAATATTTACGGCTTACCTTATAATATAATAAAGCAACAAGCTGTCATTATTATAGTCCACACGGTAGCATAGGATGCGCACGCACCGTGCAATACGTTCCCTCAGGAAGAGCGTTGTTTTCTAAAACACAGTCCTTACAAACAATTACTCGGGCAATTTTGCATAAGTGCATATATCACGGGGACAGTAAGAAGTGCGTTTGCCACTGGTTACGCTTTGTGTTGGCAATGTTTTTGTTATTTTATACCTTGAAATTCATTTTGAATAAAAATAAGTAAAAACATTTTTCAGCAGAGGCTACTTTAGGTTCCGAGAATAAGGTAAATTAGAAATTTGTAGACAGTTGTATTATTATTTTAGTGTGTACATTGTACATACTTTATAAGACTTTTCCGATTCAGAATTTACAGGGCTTTGCATTTTACAGGTTATCGGTTGGATTATGAATAATATGCTTGCACTATGTACTGCAAATACAGTACTAAAGATATGTTTATGAATAAAACGATAACATAAAACATTGACATGTATCAGGCAAGATTCTCTGTAATACACAGCATATTGACGTCACGCCGCTCCCTTAATTATTTCAGGAGGTGTTTGCCTACAACTATTTAAAAGGTCTTCTTGGCTAAGATAGATTTTTGGTGCAGTATTGCTTCAGGACTAACAACGAAATCCGTACATTTCAGTGCTGTGTCGAAATCATTGGCGAACGCGCACGCGTGAGAACGAGGACCAGTCCGGTTTTCTCAAGCACAAAACAGAGCGCGCTCTGATTATGGAGTGTTTGCAAATACGCGTTTGTCGCAAATTCTTCGCGAACTGTCACGGGGATGTTTGGCAATACGCGGCCGTGTTGATGGATGCATGGGCGTGGCCTTTGCTCTCAGTTTTGAAATACGTGTTATGTGAGTTGTTTTCGCAAACAACAATATCTAGACCATTGGAGGTAATCTAACCATGTCGAAATACTGAAAAACTGTGAAAGACAAGTGTTGGTGAAATCATTAAGAAATGGTAAAAATTTTGGTAAAGGTAAAGGGGTAAGATACCTCTATTTTCCATGTTTTTAGGGTTCCGAACCCAAAGGGTCTAACGGGACCCTATTACTAAGGCTCCGCTGTCCGTCTGTCTTTCTGTCTATCTGGCCGTCTGTCACCAGGCTGTATCTCATGAACCGTGATAGTAAGAGAGTTGATATTTTCACAGATGATGTGTTTCTGTTGCCGCTATAACAACAAATAGAATACAATAAATATGAAGGGGGCTCCCATACAACAAACGTGATTTTTTGCCTTTTTTATAGATAATGGTACGGAATCTTTCGCGCGCGAGTCCGATTCGCACTAGGCCGGTTTTTTAAAATTGCTTCAGTTTTATTTCTCCAAAACCCCCTCATAGGTTTGCAAATTTTAATAAGTGAATTTTGTTTCATTATACGTAATATAACACAAATACGTGTCAAAACACCTACAAAGCGAAAGCATGACTATTTACTCAACATTCGAGGTTTACCACCATCACTAGAAATATCTACTAGTCACAGTTAACATCGAAAGCAGCTTGGTAGCATAATTTTTCAAAAGAACTGCATTATAAAAAAAACTAACCAGAATAGTCTGATAAAATCACCACAAAAAGTGTAATAAAATAGTCAGGTTATTTTCACATTTTGTAGAGTCAGTTAAATTAAAGTTGTTGATCATCTTCATCATCATCATCTCAGCCTATTGCAGTCCACTGCTGGACGTAAGCCTCCCCCCAAAGAGCGCCAAAGAGCACGAAATTAATATAATTAATTTTTATTAGTTGTTGATACTTAAGTAATAGCTATGTGCTATTGATGCTAACAGTATGTAGTATATAAAAGAACTCCCTTTTATCATTGCGGCAAATAAAAACTTCTAAATTACTCGAAATAGAACGATTCAGATCGGAAAAAAGATAACAAAGTAACAAATCAATCTCCACTTGTTCTTTGAACCAAGACACCGGATTCAGTAGTTCTTTACTTATTACATCTCCGCAACGTCGCGCCGTGGTTTATGCGTTCGGGTCGAACCGCGCGCGCGCTCTCCCATGACGTTTTGTTGCTTTTGGGCGGGAAAACGCAATGCGTAATGTTTAAACTGCGACTACACTTCTAAACATAAATAAAAAGGACTTTTAGGAATACTGGCAATGTTGATGACAAATTATTGACGTTAAAAATTGCCGTTTATAACCTTTATGTTTTTGTCTATAGTTTTAAGTCATAAATTACCTATAGTTTTGTGAAACAATTTACACTGCAAATTGTGTAATTAAGGTGATCAGTCAAACGCAATATCACAATTTATACTTTGTTTTTAAAAATGCATCTATTTCAAAAAAGGTGGGTGGTGTCAACATTTAAATTGTTGTAGATGCGGACCACCAACAAGCAATTAAATGTAATATTTGGCCGTTACAGCTTCCGAGTAGCTTGTAAACCTCTAGTATGAACCTCGCCTTAGGGATTTTGGAATACTGTAGGTGCGTACAAATTGTTCTAAGATAAGAGTAGGTATATCTACACATCTAACAGTGGTTACACTGTATAACGATTTAAATTAGAAAAGTAAATGTACGAAAAGTAATTAACTCCGTTATCAAATAGTGTTGGGTTGTTAATTTTATCGGCTCGAGTCTTTCGTCGGCTATGGTGCATTTTCAATTAGTTCATTGCACACGATATCATAAAATATTAGGTACCTACTTTATTGGTTTTTCATATTTAGGTGTCAGCAAAGGTGTCAGCCTGCCTGCCCTGAATCTACAGATAGTATGGAACAAATTTATTTTTTATGTCTGTTACTTGTGTGCCTAGATCAAAAACACGCAACTGTAAAAGTTTATACTATCATAGATTATTTCTTTGGAAGTTTTTTTTTATATAAGCTTGGTGGGATAAGCACTAGAAAAGAATAAATTACACTTTCAGCTGCAAACATAACAAACAACTATTAATTAGCTAAATTTCATGCTGTACCTATTGTATTACGTACGTCCAAATCACTCATCAGCAGTTTAGCATTTTGTACATTCCCTTTTTCCACTTAATAATGCAGTGCACACATCGCATTCTTATTAATCACACGCCATCTTTAGCATTCTCAAAGTACTACATTAACGCAAATTACCAATAAACTCTACATTCACTAAATCTCTGGTATTTTATTTAGCAAATCTTCAGATGTATGGCTCACACCGTATACTATAAGAACAACATTGAAATCGAGTTATTTTTCGTACGCTCCATACAAACTTTAGCACAACATTGATAATCAAGTAACTTATTGAAAACAATGAAAAAATGATAGAATTAGATAGGTGCAGCTAGAATGTGAAAGGAGCAGGGCAGGGCTAGATAAATAAATAATATTCACTTGTACAATCCCAAATATTATATCTTATATTTAAACCTCACTTCGAACAAAACTTACATGGAACTGAAAAGAAACAAATAATAAAACAAAACTTCGAAAACAAATATAATAATAAAACTTAAAAAAAATGAAAACATGTACAAAAATTGTTTGTCGCGCATAGCACCCTGCTATAAAAAAAAACTCAACAATCTCAAAGCTGTCAAATTTGTCAATTTTGGTACGTCATTACATACAAAATTTGACAGATTTGATAATGTTTGACAGATTTGAGATTGTTTTAAGAGTTCGTGGTTACCGCCCAGTTGTTTGTTACATAATTATGAGAGATTGAACTCTCTACTGGGCACCGAGATTTGAGATGACATTTATGATATTCTCACCTTTAATCATCTCATAGTTTTGTAGATACAGTATCATGAAACAAGTACGGTTACTTCACTAGAAAACAGAAGTCCAACAGCAGAAGATATTGTTTTAGTAAATTCCACTAGCATTACCTTCAGTTCGCGTGTCGGAGCTCAGTTTACCGATCCTTCCGCGATCGGGTTCAGTATGAGGTCGCTTTGTTGATCGCAGCGCTTAACTAAGTAGCCGTCAGTGCTGTCTGTTAGTAGATAGCTACTACTGCTGTTTACCGAGAAATTACCTATTATAGAAGAAATAAGGATTTATAAACTAAATAAGGATGGTAATGCGGCAGACATCATACAAAAGAGGATGATTACACCACATGATCAATCAATTGAAGTACTTTTTTATGCTGTGATTCGTGATTTTGTATAGGAATACACGTAAAACTAAGTCAAATGATATCAAATAGCCATCAATAATTATTTTGTGCAAGTAATTCGAGCATTATTTATGAAATAATTTATTTTATTTTCTTGTTTCTTAGAATCATTTGTAAGGGGTGTCAATATTACAATTTTCATGGTCTTGAAATATGTCTTGAAATAAGGAACAAACAATCTTGTGCTCCGGAGTATTTTGCCAGTGGTCTCCCAAGTCCCAACAAACCCAAATCCGAGCCAATTTAAAAAGTTTTCCAAACTGACTAAGACGTTAATCAAGTCGACCAAAGTATTATTTTATGAGCTGATAACAGCTAGGGCGTTATCAATCTAAGCTCCTCAAAAAACGCCTGATAAAATGAAAGGTTATACCAGCAGCAAGCATTAATTTAGCCTTCTTCGAAAAAAGTCCTCGAGCCGGTATTAATAAATTTTTCCGAGCAACGAGCGTACCGGGAAAATTATAGGTTGCGCCCGCGCCGAGTCAGCGTAAGTAGGGGCGTAGGAGCCGCCCGCCATATCTCACGCCGCGCTTCCGCCGCGTTTACGCCGCTTGCGCGGGCTAACTGCCATTAGTGCTTGTGTCCATAGCACCTAGAAGTCAGGTTTGTATTTTATATGAAATAGCAAAAAAAAACTATGTCCGTTAAAACGACTCCTAACATTACTTTTAACCATGCAGTATTATGATGCGAGTGCATTTGGATTTTACAACAGATACTGAGTTGTTGTTGAAATTATTAAAATGTATATCTTACTAAACTACAATATTCTTCTCACAAGATGGACAGCCGATCTGGTAAAGGTTGCAGGAAGTGGCCTTTAAACGGCCAATCTGGAAGTCAGCAGCCTATGTTCAGCAGAGGATGTCCCATGGCTGAAATGATGATAATAATAAAACTTCAACGGTTATTTAAAATTATTAAACAATCGCCGTAAAATGGAAACGTGTACCGATAGAAGAGAAAACAGCAACAACGCGACATTACTGCGCACGCGACCCGCGACCGTCCCGCCCTCTGTGCGCTGGGCAAGCGGAACTTGTGACTTATTACCTTAAGTGGAGTATGGTACACTAGTGTTGCTGCTGGTTAGACCACTATCGATAGTATCGAAAAAAGCCTAACTTTCGATAGGCCTATTGATACTATCGTATAAACCATTATCGATAGTCGACCTCCATAGCCGAGAGGCGAGCACGCTTGACTATATATGGCGCCGTCATCTCTGAGGTTCCGGGTTCGATCCGCGGTTAGGTCAATGTAGAAAACAAACTTATCAGACTATATTATCTCGGGTTTGGGTGTTGTGGCACCGTCGTTGCTTCTGATTTCTATAACTTAAGTGCTTTAGCTACTTACCTTAAGATGAGCGCAATGGATGCGATGTTTTTCAATATTTATTTTAACTATTTAGTTATTGCTTTTCCGTAATATTAAACTATCAAAACCGATATATTTGTATTATCGAAACAAAACCATCAAGATTATGTGTCAATAGTATCCATAGTATGCTGTGTAAACTTCGTACTTATCAATAGTATTGGTATATTTTTAGCAATCTATAGTTTGTTTTAATATTATCAATAGTGTCTGAATTTCAAGATCAACTATCGATAGTCAAACTCTCGATAATTCGGCAACACTTTAAAGTGGACCTAATAAGTGGCAGTGATTAGATACAAGTATGAAGTAAAGGGTAAGGTCGTGACTTAAGGAATTCATCATGCTTGCTCTATTACACAATGGGTATGACTTAACCGAGCGAGGTTTATTAATTTGTTACCTCTAACTATAGTTGAACGCAGAAACAAATCATAGCAGGATAAAAAAATTGAAAATCACGATACATTTTTTGTCTTATTACAAAAAAGTACTAGGCTTAAACGATGTCTAAAATATAACCAACTTATTTAAAATGTTGACACATCAGACATTGTCTCGGTAATAATGACTTACATTTAAAATTGTATGGCTAATCTTTAGACAGTGTTTAAACCGTCTATCTTTTTTGTAATAAGACCAAATTATTATGTTCAAGAAAAATATCTAGCAAAGGACAATCAAGATGCCTACAATATAGTCCCGAAGAAGTTAATATAATTAGAAATGTAAAAGCGCATAGCGTGTATTTGCAGAAATACATAGATTGAGGGATTGATCTTACTATTATTTACATTTAACATGCCAACAAGGAATTAGGCCTCTCTATTAGTAGACTACTACGGTATATTTATACCTGATAATTTGTATGATTTGAACGAGGCAGACCGGCCACTATTATGTACTTTTAATAACCTTCTAAAATTTGTTTATTTTCTGTGTAGATAATGTTTTTTATTGGAGTTTATTCTATAAAGATAATGTTGCCTATCTCTTGATCAAAGTTCATTTACATGATTATTGATGATAAAATCATCATGAATATCAGTCTCGCCTATCCATCCATGATCTTTGAAGCGATACATAAACCAATGCATTAAATTTATTATCGATTCAATTGGCGATATTGAAATGAATGTCCAGTTTAATTGGAAAGCATTATAATCGCGCTGGGGTTCACAAATGAGGAATCGCCTTAATGAATATCTTGCAGCGGTGTTAAGGAGAAACGATTTGCGCAGTTAAGAAAAATTGCTTTTATTACCTGAAGCAAGTTATCGATGTAAGTTTTTTCAACTGACAGAGCGACTGTTTGGGTTTTACTAAAATCGGGTTCTTACTTTAACTAGTGGTTGTGTGGTCATAATTCTTCACCACGTTTTTTACCAAATGTGACGGGAAATTAAACTTATTGTCAGGTGTAATCAATAAATTTATCTAGTACCAAACTAAGTAAAGTTTGTTCTATGGTGAATAAATAACGGAATAGACACGCTTAACACATTGCATCCATGACTGCTTATCATTGCTCGTGCTCATCACATAGACATTTGCTGTAAGCGGGATTTGAACCAACGGGATGTAATCAAACTGCCTTTAGGGCTCTGATAAGGCTAACGACTTATATCAAAAGACATTAACTGCGACCAACTTTTAACGGTCTTTCTAAGGGGCGGACATGATAATGATTCTTAGAAAAGGTCTCTAACTATAATCTGAAACATTTGATTTGTACATTTTTATATTATTTAAAACTACGTTCAATCTTAACGTCTTACCTTAAATGCAAACGCAACTTGTAAGATCTGATCGTTCACGTGTGAAGGATCATGCGCGAGCGCATACCTGGCGCGCAAATGACCTGTTCTAATTTCAAATTCAAATCGAATCAGTTCTAAAACGGTAAGACGCAGAACCGTAAATGGTGTACGCTCGTATTACACGTAATGTAATAAAATTATTCTACTAAGTGGGCATATGTAGAGGCGTGCCGGCTGCGGCCAGCAACGCTTGCAACGGCAATAAAGCACCCCTTTTTAGATTTCGTAAATGAGTAAACCACTTTATTGCCTTTTGAAAAACAGCCTCAATATAATATGTTCAGATAAATCTATCATCCCTAGTTTTATGACTTTAAAGCATGGTAGCAAGTGTCTTTGTTTCTTTTCCGCAGCTACGGGGCAAGAGCTTGACCATGATTATTTGCATATAATATTAATCATAGAGCACGGTGTTTTTATTAAATGGTGCTAGCTCTGCTAAAATTGGCAATATAAAGGTGCAATTCTGGAATATTTAACAAATAGATTCAGCACGGCATAGCTTTAGAATTTTCCGAGCTGAGAGTGCACCGATAAAACCTACCATCTAACATACCAACAGATCGTTAAATTTAATAAGCGTACATTTGTGTAACATGCAAATGCGGTAGTTTGCGGCGGTTTCCGCGGAGACCGAGATTTTCTCTAATTGATTTAGAGTCCAGGACATCAATCAGACTGAAAGTGTATCGGTGGGTGACCGCTGGCGGCCAACTGGGGCGACATCAAGTTTGCTGTAAACTGGGATACATAAACATCCTGTTTTTTACGATAAATAATAAAATAAATAATAAAATTGTTTATTTCTCACCACAAATGACACATTGATACATTACAATGAATCCCTATTTATAAAAATATGAATAAGTCATTCGTGGGAGACTGGTGCCTGTGTAGGTTCAGAGACGATGTTTCGATAGTGACCATAAATTGTAAGTGAAGAGGTATAACTATCTTGCCATTATGTTAATATTGTCACGAATCATTACATCAGCATCAGAATATATAACTTACTTACATATTATGTCATTTGAAAATTGCAAAAAAATATTAAGCAAATAAAGAGATTAAAAAGAAACTTAAAAGTTATTTATTACTAAACATTAATGGTAGCAAAGCAATACAATATTTAAATTAGTTTTTTTTTCAGCTGCGATTTTAATAACTTTGAGGTGATTTATAAGCAAATAATTACTGGCAATAAAGAATGTCCGAGTGTTAGAACGAGGCTGGCTATCATAGGTGCAACGCTAATGGTCACAGACGCCGATAAATATTCATCGCGGCAAAAACACGAGCGCGCACGCGCCGCCAGACATCGCGCTTTCTTCTCGCCGAGCCATGCGCCGACGCAGCCGTAGATGCGCTATGTGCCTACCGCAACTGACTGCAACATCCATATCTCCTCTAACAGTCGTATAGCTCTAACTATTTAGTTTACTGCAACTAGTTTTCCCACCAGAGCTTCAACAGACGTATAGATACGGGTCCATGCAGCCATAATCGAGTAAATGAGGGCAACGGACAATCGACTTCATATTTTTGTCGATCGCCAGTGTGGACCGTTTTCATCGATCATTTTTTGATTGTGACGATTGAAGAATAAATATGAATAAGGTTGAACACAAGTTGAAGTAAAAGTAGCTGTCAAGCTTTATTATTTGATACTATAGTAACATTTTTCGCAGAACAGATGAAAAGTGGAGTTAACGGGTTCTCGAGTGGAGACCACGCTTTGGCAAACGTATAGTGTACGACGCCCCCAGCTCGATGGACCGACGTTCTTCGGAAGATGGCTGGCAGTGGACGGATGAAAAAAGCGGGAGATCGTGCTCTTTTTCGCACTTTGGAGGAGGCTTGTTACGTCCAGCAGTGGACTGCATGCAATAGGCTGAGATGATGATGATGATGACGATAGTAAAAAACGAGCGTACCTTATTGAAGTTGACGAATTTTACTGATCCACAAAAACACTATATCACGTTATGTAGACAAAAATGTGACGCAACAGCGGCGATAGCGTGACGATTTAGTTTAATTTCTATTGTCCTTGTAATCATTATCAGCTTCCAAAAGTCTAATGCTAGATATAATCCTCGTCCAAAGAATGCGACTCACAGCTAGCGGTTACTTCCAGTGGTTTCCTGCAACCTTGACAGGTCATCAGACCAGCTGCTGACGTGGCGTCTTCCAGTTTGTGGTCATCGCATTTTTTAAGAGAAGAGCACCTCTTTTCCCTAATATAAAGAAATAAATAAGGAAATTAGCAGTTGACAAATTGATGATGATTTGAATTCGTTTTTAAGCGCTTTCCTAGTGTTTCCATCAATTGATCTCCAAATAGTCAACGCTCGTCTATCTCCAATAATAGTGTTGCAATAATATCCATTATCTTCGTAGATCTAGTGAGTCGGAATGCTAGCGCTCGCCGTAGGTCAGCCGCGAGAAAAACTCGCAGCTCCGACACGCTTGCTACCTGACGGTATATTTTATCGCTATATATACGATGATAGTTTGTAGTGCGAAGTGGAAGAATAATGTAGAAATTACACTATTAATACATTCGTGTATCTTTAAATGAGCAGGGTTGATAATGACAATGTAAAAAAAACTTCGCTTTTTTTTTGTGTAACCGCCTTTTTATTAAATAAATAACTTTGCATGCATACAGTATGATACTTTTAAAATTTTATGACATGTCAACATCTCATATTGTCCTAGAGCATTCAAATATTGTAAAGTGTTAAAGCAAATAAAGATTATTTCTATTTCTATATCGTAATGCATTCAGAGAGATTACGGTACAAGTAGAAAATTCTACTTGTACCGTAATCAGCATCAATTAAATTATTCCAAATAGACAATTTAAAAACTATTGTATGAATTAATAGAGTTAGAAGGAACTATAGGCATAGGACTATCATCTAGTTTTAAATACAATCTATATAGCATTTTATCTGACTCTTTCATTAAGGTACCTAGTGGTACATGTGACTTGTTGACATATAATTATTGAGTTTACATAAAAAATGATTGGACTGTAATCTTAAAATAGTTATATCAAAACCTTTAAAATGGTAATTAGTTTGTAACCAATAGTTACCTACGAGTACGATGTAAATACATTACGAACTAATATCTACTGGAACGCTATTGAATCGAGTCTTTGTCGCATTCAAAGTCAAAGGAAACAATCATACAGTTCTTGCATTTTAAATGGCAACGAACCGGCTATCAATGAATATTGAACCCACACCACGCTCGTACGAAAACACCTAATCTATTCAACTGGCTAGTCGAAGGGGTCGCGACACGAGCAACAGAGACGCCTACATCATTAAAAACCTACGATAAAAGAAGACAGCACCACCGCCGATGTTCAGGTCAGAAGTCACCCGATATGTCATAACCTGTTCGAATGAAATGGCAATACGCCCAACTACGCACGACAGAAAAAGAAAGAGCTGACAATGACGTGAAGGGTTAAAAGTCAAGCAAAGTGTCGTGGCCTGTGTGAGCGGGATGGAAATACATTTTTATCGTTTGTATGTGAAGGATCGAGATACTAGGGTCAAAAGACGAGCGTCGGTAACCCTGACCTCTCCAGACGCGCCGTGGGCCGCACTCAGGAACTTGTAAATAAAATGTTTAAAATGTTTGCAACAACTACGAGAGCCCAAAGATTGTTCGTTTTCAATAGTCCAACCATATGGCATGGGTTACAGTTTTCTGGAGTCGTTAAAATACGTGTTTCGTATTGCATTGTCTCGTTTGTTTATGGAGATAGATAGTGCTTTAAGTACCTAGCCTGTGAAAGAGAATTCCTGTTGGAGCTTAGTGGAGCGTCTTTACATTTCTAAACACGGCGAGATCCTGGCATCGACACATTATGGCTGTACTCTCATTCATGCGCTGCTTTTGTTCTCTTAAGTTTATGAGTGGGAACCAATCTCGGTCGGGTTAGATAGGAAACTTTGTTAAACGGCGCCTTCGAGTCATATTGTTGGGATTGTAGACTAGGATAAGGTTGACCTATATTGGCCGTAAGCTTAAATAACTTTTTGAGAAAAAATATTGTTCTTAAACCATTTGTTGCGTATTAAGATTCTTTGTTCAAGGATACGTCATATTTATATGCTGTATAAAATGTTAATGGTCTAAGCTCAGAAATTAGAAAATAACTAAATCGGGATAAGACCGTACCTTATTTATGAGTGCCCGATATTTCGACACTTGCAAGCGCCATGATCACGAATGAATTTAATCATCAAATCGGTACGATCGCAAGTCGCAACTCATAAATAAGGTACAATAAGTTGATTATCGCAGTTTAGTTATGTAAATTCACTTACACAAACGCGAGAAAGTCTTAATCCTTTAACACACACAGCCAGCTTGCTTACATAATGATATCGAACGAAATGAAACAATAGGCTAGTTGACACCACCAATCAATTGACATACTTTTTATGAGCTGTCAAAACGGATATCTTCCTTATAATTTGTATGGCGATATCGGATTATGACGTCACTATCCGATAAACTCAACTGCCTTACTTTTTTACGATTTTAAAGCAATCAAAAATCAGTTTGTCACCTAAATGAAATTGTACTGAGTTATTAGGCCTAAAATAAAGTGTCTGTTTAATAAATGATGCCTTAGAATTATTTATGAATGGGGTCAATATCCCTATTGTTACAAGTTGACAATTTATAGATTATTAATGAATGACAAGTTATTAAAATATCTGGGAAAGTAAAATAAATGCATAAGTTGGAGTACAACTTATTTATTTATTTTTAAGAGAACGTCGATTACTTTATTAGTTCTTTAAATTTTAAGCCGTCTCTGTTTGATAATCAATAGTGCTTACTTGCCATATAAATAAGCGTTTCAATGGTTAAAATAAATTATTAGCGTAATTATAAAGCGTAATAGAGAAAGTTTTTGAAAAGTAAAATAATGTATTTAAATTGTTGACTGTGAATCTGAAAAAAATAAAACTGGCACGAGCCGTCCCTGATTCCCTAGTGCACTAATGAATCGGGACAGGGTATAATTAAACAGTTTGCGACAATCGGCCTCGCCCGTACTTCGAAATATGGTTCTTAGACACAATTGCCGCGTTTTTGTTTATAAAACAAGTGAAATAACACGACTGATATATACAGTTTTCAGTTAGTAATTGTAAATTTATCTTGTACGTGTGGTTTTGGGTATTTTTTTGTGACCTACATAGTGTTAATTATTTTTAATTATTGTTTGGGTCCGTAAATTAACATTGGTGACAAAGTGAGAGTTGATTTAGTTGTTTATAAGTTGGTGATTTAGAACTTTTTATATGTGTAAAGAGATGTTTCATTCTGAGTTTCATTTCTCGAGTAAGCTATTGGATCTTTTGACCAGAGGTAAAAAATATGCTGATTGATTTGATAATTTTATTTTATACTATCTTGAAGATAAATAACACTTGAAAAAAATCATCGACCTCAGGTGGGACTTCGATGATTTTTTTCAAGTGTTATTTATCTTCTATTAAACCTTGCATGGAATTGCTAAAAACAAAAATTTTAAATTATACTATCTTATAAAAGTATGCCCGGTGATGAGTTGCGTGTTGAGTCGCCTAGACAATAAGGCCCTAAAGGGTTCCGAGCCCCGAGTTCGATTCTCATTTGGGTTTTCTTACATCTGATCTAAATAATTTCAACGCCATTTGAAAACGTATTCATGCAAAATGTAGATATAATTATTTATGGTAACACTTCAAAATGGTGTTATAGTTACGAGAAGACTGGTGTTTAAGTCTTGGTGTTATGTCATAAGTGTTATTTTTCCTAAATGTTGTTATTCATAATGTTAATAGTCATAAAATTGTTCGCACTAATATTTATTTCCATATAGTTTATAATCATAAGTGTAAATGAAACTAGTTGTCTCATAAGTTAAATTCTTAAGGTTACCCTGGTTAGTTTAAATAACTTTACGGGTGGAAGGCCTGATTTTATGATATCCAAAAACAGTCCTAACAGTTAGGACCGTTGTTAGGTCTACGTTTACAATGTCTTGATTTAAGTCGTCTCACGACAAAAGAGCACTTGAAGAAGTCAAATCAATTTATGGTTAAACTTGTCACAAATCTCATCTAGGTTAGGTTAGGTTAGAACAGTGACCACACAAAGCGCTAAGCTGAGCGAGCGTAGCGAGCGTGCCGCGGCAGCGGCCGGCGAGCGCTAAATTACTAGCACTCTACTATGTACTTAACGGTTTACAATGACTTAATTTTTACACGAAAAATTTATTTTACCAATAATATAATTATGAGTTCAAATTGTTTCTTAGTAATGCAATTATTAATAAGAAAATTATGAATACTGACTGTTATGAAGAAAACTATTATGAAAAACAAAATTATGAGTTGAAATATTTC
This sequence comes from Anania fuscalis, assembly GCA_950371115.1. Classification (NCBI taxonomy): domain Eukaryota; kingdom Metazoa; phylum Arthropoda; class Insecta; order Lepidoptera; family Crambidae; genus Anania; species Anania fuscalis. Next base: position 4,708,319 of record OX493335.1, read on the forward strand.
TTAGTAATGAAAGTATGAATAAAAATAATATGAGAACTGTCTGTTATGAGTTAATATGAGAACTGTCTGTTATGGACCCCTTGTAATGTCACTGCTAATAATAATAATAAAATCATTATTTCGACAAATATGTGTGTTGGTAAAGGAATATAAATTTTCTGAGCCTAGCTTAGATACAAGAACAACACTTCGCTTCAACTAAATCTTGACTAAGTTGGTCAATTTTTTTTTCAGGAAATCCGCCCCGGGATACCTTAAACCTCACTTCAAATAATGGTGAGTATAGTAAATAATATGGTTTAATAACTAAAATTATAAAGTCCACTATGTCACTGAGTCTTGTCCTATCTGCCGTTTTTAAAGCAATGTTGTTGAGCGTCATTGTCTTAAGCTCCTTGTAGAGGGCTTAATTATACCACGTTTTTTTAAATCGAAAATCAACTTGATAACTTGACTTATATTTCACCATATGCACAATTAATGCTGCATTTTTTTCGTACGTTTGTAAACCTGAAATATAAATACGAAAAAACTAAAAAAATCGTATTCGTATTCTTGTTGCAATTTTGCCTTTGCTAAAATATTAGTTTATAATTTAATTAAAAGTTATTATCAATGCATGGGAACCAGTGAATTAAATACTTTCCTCGATGTAAAAATAGAACCAACTGTATATTTCAATTGTGCTTGCTATCTCCAATACTAATCCGCTCTTTAAATATACCACAGCCGTAACTCCGTGTCAACAGATAATACTCCACCAAGTTATAGTGGACGTATATACTTTATAGTTGTCCGTATTATCTTATCTGGCGAGTAAATGATGTGCCCAGGCAATCGTCTAAAATTTCAACCGGTTTTTGTATTGTCTGTATTTAAGGCTGTGCATAATTCATACTAAAATAACTTATTCTTTCATGAAATATTACTTGTAGGTGATAAGTTCTATCAAGAGATATTAAGAGAACATACGCAAACGTACTAACTCTCTTTCAAGAGTCAAAGACGAAAGGACAGACCAATAAGATTAAAAATGAGATAAGAAATATGAAAATAAGAAAGTAACGATATTGGGGTACTTGATGTGACACGATAACCATAAAAGGATAATCATCGAGGCAGAAAGGAAAAGTCAGAGAGGCGGACCTAGAAGGCGAAGGCAATGGCATGGAATAGAGAAAAATTTAACAAAAAACTTCTCCAACAAAAGTATCAAATTAATGATGATTAAAAATATCCTTAAATAAATGTTATATATTTTTTTAGAAATCGTAATAAATTAGCTGATTTTTGCTAGTTCATGCTGTAGTAAGCATTTGCTCTCAATATTTTAACAACCACAAAATATTTTGCTCATTTAAACCGCAGGCGAGTTTCTCCGTGACTGGTTAATTTGGAGTGACGTGTGGTTAAATGTCTTCTACACTCGACAGCAAAAGTGTTGACCGACTGAGATCCTTATACGAATCGACGTAAAGTAACAAGTCAACGGTTCTTTTCTCTCAGCTATACTGACCGGTTTCGCAGAAAGTCGTGAAACTGAAATATTACACCGAATTTTTTTTTAACCCCAGTAGCCCAAGTTCGTTACGCTTCGCCACTTTGTGTTTCGTGAAATATGGTATAGGTATCGCATCTTTAGATAATGATATTTGGACTATTGCAGACATCTTAGATTGATTAATCTCTTATTTTAATTTATTATAGACAGGCATCTTGTGTATAGTCTACCTTTTTTGGTGGATTTGTCTTTATCATAATTATTTATTTATATATTATAATGTTCTTTCTTTAAAGTTGTCCTCTACCTGAAGGTTGTCTTGTAGAGATCGCTCTTACCGATAAGACCGCCTAAATTGTACACCGTTCTGTAAATAATCAACTAGGTATAACTTCTTTGTTTAGTGTGCAATATAGAGTATTTATCTAATGTTACCGAAATTAATGATTATAAAAATATCTAGTGAAAAGGAAATTATACCGAAACAACAGAGCATAGGCAGGTGTTTATTAACCGACGAAAAAACGGAGGAGGTTCTTAAGTCGGCGCGTATATATTTTTTTATGTATGCACACCGATTACGGCTAGATTTCTGAACCGTTTTACATGATTCCTTTTTTGTTCGATGCGGAATAGTTTCCATTTGGTCCCAAAAATAATTTAATTTTATTGAGTAGTTTTAATTTTATGAGTAATTCAATAAACTTTAAAGACGTATTCTTTGACATGAGCGATATTTGACAATAAGACAAGACCGCTTACACACGAAAGGCGATAAGCCGACGACGTATGTACTGCAGCAAATGGTCTCATCAAATGGTCGTTAGCTCATGAAAAGAAGCTATAGACATTTGGAAGTAATAAAAAGCTTCGCAATTTGTTCCGTAAGCATTGATTGAGAATTAAAATTGTGCGTAAAATATAAAATGTTTTGCAAAAGTCGACTTCAAACCTTTGAGTAGGTAGCACATACAAATTTAGTATTTTATTTATAATAAAAGTAGTAGCAGTGTTTAAAACTAAAAGTTACTTTTTGCTTTTTGTTTTTGAAGCCGGTTTTTTTAAACGCAGTTTATTTTTTTTAAGTCAGTTAAATAATGGCGGCCGATCGGGCGTATAAACTGCGTAGTAATATATAAAACAAGGTTTTCTTAAACAGAATGGTTGAGTTAATAAAACAAAATATTTTTTGGGAAAAAGATAGGTGTATGGGTACCTAATTTTATTATGACCTAAGCCTTAGACTTACTAAAAGATTATATCCAAACAATGGAGTACCTATTGGTATTTATGAATGTCATACCATTAAGCAAAAGCAAGAGCTTTGATATATTTAATAGTATACATGAAGTGCATGAATGATAACACGAATCAAAGAGATAGCAAGTGGTTTGAAACAACGATCTTCCTGTTAGATCGATGGATCAAACAATCCTTATTTTGTGGTCAGACAAAACAAATTCTTGTTCTCTGTTCCAATAGCACGGATATAAATACAGTGGGCTCACTCGCACTGAGCGCACAAAATATTCAAAGAGTTCATCCACATTTTACGTCATGCAGAATATCGACATTTTACGACTGAAAGAGATGGAGGAAAAGATAAGAGGGTATAGGAAAATACCCTATGTCACGCTTTCCTCGCAAGTGTCGTAAGACAGCGCTCGTGCTGAACTAAAATACCGCATCCTACCACCTACCTGAAAATTAGCAATCAGCATTAACCGCGCAGTCAGCGCCCGATTGACGCTTAGTGTCAAAATCTATTGGCAGAACTGTCAGTAAAGTTTTTTGCTGTCTATTTGCGATTATAAAGCCAGAATTGCTTTTGCAAGATACGTAATAAGGGTGCCGTACTGCCACGTGTCACGCCACTTCCATCATGTAAGCCATAACGTATTTAATGCTGAAGATGCTTTTGGCAAGATTCATTGTCTGATCTTATGAAGTTGATTTTTTACTGTATGGCGTATTCTATTATTCTTTAAGCTACACTCCATTGTGGCTCAACAACCACTAAAACCCATTTCCCACAAACCGCAACACAATTCTTATGCTATCTCAAAAGTATCGGTGGGTTCTCAGTTCTCACACCATTGACACGATGAATCGCCCCCATTAGCGGACAAGACAAGAAAACTATAAGGTTAACTATGCCCAAAAATAGCAGTAGATAGGCCATACAATTTGTATGGAGCGACCCGAGTTGCTACCACTCCGATGGAGATAACGCCGCGCGGCTGCGACTGCCGCGATGCTATCTGCACGACCTATACAGGATGGTTGGGTAAAAACTTGCAATACTCTAGGCACCTTAATAACAAAAATATAGATTAGATTTGAATCATGACTATAAGAGTCTATATTATATTACTATTTCGAGGAATGACTTTGACATCATTTCAAAAATTGAAAAATCTATAATGTTGGTATAAAGATATTCCGAGGTTAAAACAAGTTTGTTGATATAACAGTAGAAATATAATACGGTTGGTTTACAACAAACTGTCAATGAAAGAAAACACGTAACTCCCTTTTTGTACAAAGTGACGCTCTACTTTATAACGGACTTTGTTGCACAAAACGTCATAGTTATTCTGACGTTTCTAGGGTAAAAAAGCAAACTAGACAAATTTAAGTCTAAGTAACCTCATAGGGTTAAAGTTACTCCCGATTTTACGATATTTGTAGTGTTAATTTAGTTTTTGTTTTTACTATAATATTATACATTCATTTCAGAGTTAACTCGTTTCTCGTTGTAACTGCTTAATACACCCAGTATAATCTCAGTAAGCGCTGTTGCGTATGCGCGGATTGATAGACCAATAGGAACAATGAGAATTGGGATTGTGTGATTTTAATCGTGCGTGATGGAAATTAGGATCGGCTTGTGAATGTCTATTGTAGGGACTAGATATTACCTTATATTTAGTAGTAGGTAACCGTTTTGTGCTGGTTTTGTAGCCAAGTTTATCTCTCGTTATAGATGGGAGGAAATCAAACAACCTTCCTTCATCCTTCTTTAAATGGCTTATTCAATCAACCTTTAACAAATTGTAATCTGAAAAGCCTTTTATTATCATCATCATTATTAATTCATTGTTATTCTTAATTTGATGCCATCTTTATTCGAATTTAATGACGAACTTTTATTTGTAAAGTTAAAGACTGATTGTGCCTAACTATGAACTATAAACAGTACCTAATGAGTGTTGTTTAAACGCCAACCTTTGTGCAGATAAAATAAAATGTTGAAGTAATACTTGTTGAGACCTCATAGTAAGGCCTCTGAGGACAACATAGGTCACGAGACCATAATTTTCTTAATTTCGTTAAACATTTTGCGTCGTTCAGAAAGTATCGAAAATTCGCGGTCTCATTTCCGTGCGCCGGCGCACGGGTAGCGGCGGGTTTAATTTTAGCCGTAAATCATGGCGGCCTTTCCCCGCGGAGGCGGCAGCCCCGACCGCGACCGGTTCAACTCCCGCGCAGCCTCATTTAAACTGTAGCACATTCCAGTCGCGGCCGTAGTTATAAGTCAAGTTTAACGTTTGATTTTCAGTAGCTATTGTATTTAACCCAATAATTCTAGTTCGTTAAAACATGGACAGTACCAGGAGCTTGAAGTTATTGAAGAAGCGCTATAAAAAGAATATGCTTTTTTCTCGGTATTTCACTGATTAGTAACAAAACGTAGAAAAACGTAGGTAACTTTTTTGGTTGATTTTTAATTTGCTTTGAACGATTACGAAATAAATTACCGCAATAGTTTTCATTTCCATAAAAAATGCAGGATAATTTGGAGTGATGAACGAATTTGAGGAGATAGTAAAAGAGCAGGAGACACCTCTTGCTGGCTATGTATCCCACAACTCGCTTTGTCCTCGGACTATCCTTATCTCCTTTATCACCATACTATCCCATCTTGTCTTGGGTCTTCCTCTAAATCTTCAACTATTTTCGAAATCCATCAAACGCTAAAAACTACTTTTACAAAATGTGTCGACTTTTATCAGACAAATATAAAGTTCGGCTTATAGCTACGGGAGGGCGCGTAAGTGCAGGTCCCTTTTATCTCCGGCCGCCGATACGCTGCGCACTGTCATATTTTGTGTGTGTTTTTATCAATAAATATCGTAATTACGCTTTTACGCAATAAAAATATGTAATTAAAGCTTTACCGTTCGGACCGGTCGAGACGTTATGACTAAATAATAAGGTTTACGTGAATTTTTAATGGCTACCATGTTTTTACAGCTAATGTAACGTGACGGGAACAATTATTTTTCAGTGAACGTTTATGTTTGCAAGATTTTTTAATTGACATGTTTATTAGTATGAGGTAAATGTTTACAGCTAAATTTGTTCATGCATTTATTATTTATTATACTTACATAACGGTTTTTTAAACCAAATGCACAACAATGTTATATTCGATTTGCTTACCTCTTTAATGAGTTATTTATATGAACCCTTTTATGAGCTGATATAGCAGCTAATATACAATAATTTTTCTATGAAATCACATGTAAAATATAAACAAGGGCGAGTCAGACTCGAGCACGAAGGGTTCCGTACCATTATCTATAAAAACGGCATAAACCATATCTGTTGTATGAGAGCCCCCACTTAATTTTATATTTAATCCTGTTTTTAGTAAGTATTCGTTGTTATAGCGGCAACAGAATAACATCATCTGTGAAAATTTCAACTGTTTACCTATTACGTTACATGAGATACAGCCTGGTAACAGACGGACAGACGGACAGCGGAGTCTTAGTAATAGAGGACGCTTTTACCCTTTGGGTACGGAACCCTAAAAAAAATAAAAGTACTCTAAATAAATTAGCGATGAGACAAATAATTTTCTATGCAACCAGTATCAACTTATAATTTAATTATAAGTTGATACTGGTTGCATAGAAATAGTTATGGACACAAGAATTAGAACTTAAAAGGTATGTAGTTCATTTGTAATAACACTGCAGTTTTCATTATTTGGCTAATGAAAACTAAGATCGTCCAGCTTTTTTAGAGGTTTGGGATTTTCATTTGTTTTCTGAGATATAACTAACAAAGTACTAAATGACGTTTAGAGATCACATTTCTCTCTGCTCTCGTCTTCTACTTTACGTAAAATATATCCAGTAGATAAGGATAACCGTGCTCCTTTGACGGCGTTAATGAACCGAAAACCGTATCAGTTCAAACCTATCAATTTCAATTAAGTCGTTTAATTAAGGCCAGAAATGTTCCTGTCAATACTTGCGACATTTTCACCGCTGCCGTTTTTACCACTAATGTGATACAGTTTGGGAAACAAGGTTACAAATATCCAGCTCAAACTGCACCCATGAAACTGTAACTCAGGCTTTCTGTCTCAATTTATTTTAATAAATAAGCAAACTCCAGCACAATAGGGCTAGCATGCGCGCATCGGTTATTGTATCGATAGACAAGACAGATTTTGTCTTCGACGATATTTGTCGTCTTCCCTAATTAAAGACGTCTCGAATCCTTTTTCTTAAAATTTTCAGGGTCTCCCGTTCTTCGTAGCTACTTATTTTTACGTTATAACACGGTATTGCATGATATTTTGTTTTTTTCTTTGTCCGTCGAACGTCAAAAGTCGATAAAATGCCACGACAAAATTTTATCGTGTCGCGCATGCTAGCCCTGCTGGACTGCAACAGGCTGAATAGATAGATAGGAATAAACTAAATTCTTCTAACGACCACAAAAACTATTTAGTTTTAAACTAAGCTTGTACTATGAGGATGACGGATCCATAAAAAAAACATTTAATAATAAATACCTACGTGTCAATACATATGTCCATTACATAGGCATGTGCAAACGCTCTTGCTTATCACAAACACATTTGCCCCGTGCGGGTTTCAAACCTTCAACCGGCTGGCATAGAAGTCCCTACCCAGTATATTTGACTATATTCAAGTGCCCACAAACTTTAATTTCGGCAAGTATTACAACTTTCCAATTGCAATAGCGATTTGCATCCGAGTTTAGTTGCATTAGTCGTAAGTAAATGGCGATATTTGTTTTGCTCTGACACCGTGGGCGGAAGCGATGGTGTTCGTGGCAAACTCTTGGCTTATGTACATTGCTTACTGATCTTTTTATAGATATGCCTATGATATTTATCTTGTATACATTTTTAAATGACAATGACAAAAGTTTAGCTTCATAAATAATACATTTGCAGAACAAAATTCACTAATTGTCATGGTATCGAAGTAAAGATTTAAAAACCATGTAACGAGGTTCAGAAAGTGAACTAATAGCAAAAAAGATTGCAAAACCAGGAGGTTGCGGGTTCGAGTCCCTCAAGGGGCAAATGTTTGTGCGATGAGAACGAGCATATTTCGAGTCATAGATGATTCTAAATTTATACCTAGTATGATTATCCGTTATCTAGCTAAATAACTGCTGTGGCGGTTGGAACAATATTATTAATTAATTAATTACAGTAATTAAGGTTACAGACAGAAAGACTGAACATTTTATAACGGTAAACATTAGTTATCCAATTTAGTTATGTTTTGCGTAGCGTTTGAAACTGTAATTGTGACAACGAATCATTTCTCGATGAGGAAATTTGATAATTTCCTTTTTTAAATTGTCTATGTGGTTGTATTTTTTAACAGAATTATACTTTTTGACATAAGTTTGATTCCTCTTTTAAGTTATACATACTGCAGCAATTAGGGACGTCAATTAACATCAAGTGTTGATTAAAATTTTTGTTTGTTCAATAATTATAGTCATTTTCGTATCGACTTTAGCATCGCAGATTTTTCTTAAATCACCATTATAGTTTTAAGTGACGTCTCTTAGTTAGTCTTTTTTTTCGTTCTTAAAAAAAAATAGAGACAAGACAAGAACTTAAGATTTAGAGAGTGGCCGCAGGGAATCCTAACATTAAGTGATACATAAATTACGTATATCTCTTGCCCCTGTTTGACCAAATCTCGCCGCGTCGTAAAAGTTGCAACCAGAGGTTATCTGCGCATGCGACGCATCGGAAAGTGGTGTTTAGTCACGTTTGTTTTACATGTTTTATTATAGAACAAAATCCTTTGAAATTTGGCGCTTAGAAACTTAGCTCATGTTTACGTAAAAATATTGCGTTATATGTGTTTATATTTTTGGTCACTATCACATTTAAGTTAATATAGAAAGGTTTAAAATAACATTTAATGTATTAGTTTCTGTTTCAAAAACTAAATAATGCAAATAAACAGAAACAAAGTTTAGGTTTGCATTTAGATACATTTCTTGAATTTATTACTTCAAAAATACCAACTGGCGGTTACAACAAAATATCTCGCAACCAGCATCAGTTGAAAGCACTAAACAATATTTCAATGCGTTACAGACTCTCTATAAAATCAACAACGCACAATAAACCTCGAAGAAAGTCTTATAATAACCCCGCTCAATATAATATCTGGGGACAGCGGCTGCGCTGGCGCAAGTTACTTTATTCGCGCGAGTTCGCGATCGGCCATAACTTCGACGAGCCGCAGTTTGTCGACAGCGCAATCGGGTCGCCCACTCGTCGCGCGGCGTAAACTACCCGCGCGTCATTTGCGAGACAACAATGATAAGCTATGATAATTTTGCACTATCACTGGTCTAACTCAGACGGTATAAGTTAGTGGTTACAAGCAGAGCCGCTGGAAGAGATGTAATCATAAGCGAAATACGTAAATACTGCTTTAAGTAGCTGGAAAAATTATGATTGAAGTAGTTGGTAAATCAACTAGCTTTTAATGTAATAAGACAAAATTCTTTCAGCAAATAAAATAACGTTATACTTTGATCGCTCTAGTTTTGAATCTGACATAACTTCGACGATCGGTAGTTTGTAGCGGACTCCGTTGGCTCAAGCGTCTTTTGCGAGACAATGTTGCTATAATGCATATTTTACACTACCACTTTGCGAGACAATGTTGCAATAAAATTTTACACTATCGCTGGTTTGAAATCTGTCGTTGCTTCTTGACTAATTACAAAGGGGAATACAGAATCAAGTTGAAGCGAAAAACTTCTGAGTCACAGTTTGTGATAGGCCAGGGTAGGTCACAAGACGTAATTTTAGTGACAAGGACAATAATCAATTTTCAATAAACATTACTTTTGACGACCTCCATAGCCGAGAGGCGAGCACGCCAGACTATATGGCGTCGCCAATCGCCATTTCTAAGGTTCCGGGTTCGATCCCCAGTCGGGTAAATGTAGAAAACGAACCTTTCTAAACTGACTGGGGTCTGGGTGTTGTAGCACCGTCGTTGTTTCTGATTTCTATAACACAAGTGCTTTAACTACCAAATTACCTTAGGATCATAGCAATGTATGTGATGTTGTCTCATATTAAAAAATGAGTTACATAATCGAATTAATTTATGGCTTTAAATATTCCTTAGGCTCAAGATTTTCTAAATGTTCAGTAAAATTGTTTGATGTCATCTAGATTTCATAGCGTTACAATTTATATTTCCACGAACCATAGAAGTCTAAACAATCGCCTCACAAAGCATCCAGAAGCTTCTTTGTTCACCCGCACCTGCATAAGTCGCCCTGGCACGAAAGTGGTAAATGGTCATCGCATTGCTTTCATTTCAGATAGTCGGCCGTGTCGCGCTTGTAGCGCTTATAATGCTAGTGTAGCCACACTTCGTGGAGACAAAACATAGTACAGATAACAGCACATCATGGTATCCAAAACTGACAAATTTCTTTGATATATTTTCAACTTAATTTTCAAGCAATAAAGTTTTTTATTCATTGGGGAAATTTGACAGTTTGTGGTTACCTTGATGACCAGCGGATTTTACGGTAAAATCCTTTTTTTTGTTGTCTCAAATTGTCAACCATCTTGGCATGTCTGATACAAAAATAGCAGTGTATAAAATCATTGAACTCTTATAATAAAAAGGATTTCGTATGAAGTGATTAATTAAAATAGTAGGTTATTAATTTTGTTTTTATAGGTAAATACTTTGGTTAAAAAGGAATCTCAAAATTGTTTTAAATATACAAGCAAAGAGCAACAAACTATTCTTGGCGTAGGCTAACAATAGAATTGACAGGCAAGTATTACGAAGGTTAGTGTTTTCTTTAGTTAGGTTAGTGTGTGGTTCGAGTTTAGTGTCCCAGGGCGTCATCTTACTCGAATATTGGCTGCTATGAGATTCGAAATGCCGCAAAAAGCTCAGCAAATTAATAAAGCAAAAAGTAGTAATAGACAAGCTGTCAGCGAATTAGTGCTATTGTGGTTCTTATAGGTTATTAACTCTACACTCGCCATGAACAAAAGCATGGCCACCCCAATCAAGCCATACAAAACCCCTTTCACAGCTTCTTGCCGCTTCGAAACCCTCGGTTATCTGTGTCACAAACTGGAGCATTATAGGTATTGCTAAAGTTCAAACAGCATCTAGACTCGTTAAATATACTTTACGACTTGATTAGCTTCTGCCTGCGACTTTGTCTGCGTAGAATTCAGAACTAATTTAAAGGGGATAGATTAATCTTCTTACGAAAACATGATAACAGGATAAAAAAATGGTTTAAGCTAGATCCATATTATCTATAGTGTGCTTAAAAACTTATTTCATCAACCGATTACACATTTACAATATGTATAAAATATGATTTTGTGCGGAAAAAAAAATGATTCGATCGAGTTCCATCGGATGAAATGATGTGATCTCTAATACTAATAAATTACCGAAATGATGAAATATTGTTACTTTATAAGTACTTGTCCAAGGTAAGGTCAAGCGTAGTTAAGATAGACTATGATAACCTCTCCCTTGACGTGTTGTTTAGTTTTGTAAGTCTTGGAAATAAAAATAAAATAGTGGGAGTAAAAAAGTAAATTAGACTGTTATTATGAAGACTGTCGTTCTTTTCTGTTTTCAATTACTTTTCCCCATAGACTTAGGATTGGCTACGCCTTTTTCCCGTTCGATAACGTAGATTTATTTTACATGTGCCTAGCAGAGTTACGCTTTTACCGTGATCCTGGGTGTAGCAAGTTTGATTACTACATTTGAAGCGATTGTCATTCGTCCTCCGTAACCCTTTGACAGACAAACTAGCCCATTTTTAGTCCATGAATGAAACTAGATGTGATAAACATCTAGTTTTAGCTGAGTGTGCATGTTTCCACGCGATTTGCTTATCGCCAAGTAAGTAGTATAATAGTGGACATAGATTCCTAAAAATCTAGAGGTTCGTGCTGTTGGTTGATAACTCACGACCCACGGATATTTAATCGAGAGTAAAATTTTTCGACCAATGACTTACTGCACTTTTCTAAATTGGTTCAGGTATGTTGTTGGTAAGTGTGCAGACGCACTTAGAAAATATATTGTATGTAACTGAATGTTAAATCCTTACTTCGAGACTGGAAATTGTATTTTTTCTAAGCGCATTTCCTTATTCATACAAAACAAACTCATATACATAACACTTTAAAATAACGCCAACACAAACCACGACTTAACTTGATGCAGTAGCCAAAACTAGCAATACGTTTACGCAAAAATTAAAGATTGAACACATTAATAAAATGTATATTTACATCATGAGCTCGCGTCCAGTATCAGACAGTATTGCGGTCAAACGCTTTTGCTTTAAACAAAAGTATACATCTAGCCCCATTTTTGATGCCAAACAGGGCAAAAACAAGGCTCTACCTGTACACAGAAGCGGTATGATTATATTTTCTAATAGCCGTAGTTCGATCTCGGTCGTTATACTCGATCGGTTCACGGATGCCCTAAGGGCCGGCGCAAGCGAACTGTTTGTGGAACGCTATTTAGATAGATGCCAATTTGTTTCCATAAAAGAAATTTTAATACAGAGGACAGTAAAAAAACGTTTAATAGAGGACAGTGAATTTATCCGAGGTAAAAGTAAAAATCGAAGAATGGAATGAATGGTTGTGGTAAGGATTTCGTAGCAGTCGTAGTAAAATTCGTAGCAAAACCAGTTGAGTATAATTACTAGATATTGTTAAAACAAAATTAATTGTTTGCTTTTTTATTTGTTTTTGATCTTTATAAATTCAGTGACGATGTAAATAGTTCTTGAAAAGTAAATATTCCTTTCTAATTGGTCAACAAAGTAAAATCAATTAATTGAATACCTTTTTGAGTATAACATGGTGGCCTACATGATTTATTTAAATTTTATTGCAGATTTTTTAATAGTGGACTTAATTCCTTGTGGCATTCTCTATCAGTCAATTATTTAATGGAACAAATGTTTTGCGGGAGGTGTCATAAAAGTCTACAATATTATCAATTTTTTATGTGACTTGTAACTTTTGATAAGACGAACAAAACATTGTTTAATAAAAACAAGTTAAATTATGTTTAAGGTCACGGATCTCGAAACAAAAAATTGATTAATTTTTGTTTTTGTTTTGATTTTCGAATTAGGTTTCGAATGTTTCGAATTGTTTTAAATAGTCTGTCAAGGCCCTAAGCCCGCCCACTTTATCTCACCGCGACTTTTTAGGTCCGTGTTACACCTAGCGGGTTGCGGTCGCAAGCTCGTTCGCGAACTGCTTGTAAAACCAACGGAATAATGCAGTCGTAACAACTTTAAGGTAATGATGACGTAAAATGGAACAGATATTCGATTGGTAAACTTATTCTATACAATTTCGTGTGATAATTTGCATTAAATATGAATCTGACTCAACTTATTGGAACTAGTTTTCTAATTTATAATATAATACGTAGTAGTAGGTGCTCGTAGCTTAGTGGAGGTGCTCGTAGCTCAGTGGCGGCAGCGCTTTGGTATCGATTACTAAAGTAAAGCAACCAACGCCGCGGTCGTGAGTGGATGGGTGACCATTCCGACCATATTTAGTGACATTTATCACGAGCATCTCCGTGCTTCGGAAGGCACGTTAAAAGTTGGTCCCGGCCAATATCGCTTGATATTGGTCGTGAAGCCTAGTCAGAGGCCTTAAGGCGGCTTGATAACATCTGACAGTAAGGTTTAGTCACTGGCCTTACAACACCCCTCCACCAATCCGCACCGGGCCCGCGTGGTAGAGTATGGCCCAAACCACCTCATAGTTGAGGTGAGGCCTGTGCCCTGCAGTGGGACGTATATAGGCATACTTAATATAATACGACTAAAATCCCTAGTGCTACAGACACTAAGTTTGTTATAAGATTTTAACAACTCTGATCTTATAAAAAAAAATGTGCGATTTGAAAATGAATAAAAAAATATTTGGAAAAACAAACAAATAATTACTTATAATATACGTAATCACAAGTTATCACCTAGAATAGAGTAGGCAAGCAGCCTTGATTGGCTCTACTAGTAAGAACATACATGGTTTATATGTCTATCTTGTAAATGTTGTTTCTATAAAAATAACAAGATCATGTACATACACATCTTGAGAGAATACCTAACCAGTGCTCTTTTTCTAAGTGGTAAATCATAAATAAGGTACTATTTTTTTTTAATTAACGTGGTCAACTCAAAATATATTTATTCCTTTTTAAATATTACTTTTTTGGTATGTTGTATTAACTCACAGAATATCTCAATCAAATCAAATTACATATTTGATATGACGGTATTAATGGTGCGGTGACATCATTAGTCAAAGTTACATTAAGGAATCTATCGTTTTTTAGGCATTAATACAAAAATAATCTATAAAATAATATACACAAAGTTACATACTACTTCTGCGAAACCATTCATTCATTCATTCAACCGAATGGCACTATTTCCCCACAGTATCATTACAAGTGCAATCTTCGGCCGCTGCGTTGCGCCTGCGCGGCATCCGACCGGAAGGCTTGAAAGCGATCTCCGGCAATTAGCCATACCACGGCCACTTCGGACTAGCCTCTAGGGATGTGTAGAATATCTAGGTGGACCAATTTTTAACTGTGCTTTGACAAGAATATCCAATTCAAAAAAGCAGTCCTTCAGAAAATACTTTGCTAGGGAATCGATGTTGAGTTACTTATTAAGCTTTATGAGCACAGTCATATCCGCAAATATTAATGAACCTGCTTAGTTGTTTATTTTTTCTTTTCTATTTGAAATAGCTACTTGGCTACTCATACAAATTGGCAGATCAACTAAAAGCTTTTTATGGTAGGTTATTCCATTTTTTTCATATTGACGACCTCAGTAGCCGAGAGGCAAGCACGCCGGACTGTATATGGCGCCGCCATCTCAGAGGTTCCGGGTGCGATCCCCGGTCGGGTCAATGTGGAAAACGAACTTTTCTATATTGTCTCGGGTCTGGGTGTTGTGGTACCGTCGTTGTTTCTGATTTCTATAACACAAGTGCTTTAGCTACTTACCTTAGGATCAGAGCAATGTATGTGATGTTGTCCAATATTTATATATATATTTTTTATTTTATTTTAGTTTAGTCACTTCACGCTTACTCGATATTGATTAAATTCCTCGCTCCCGATCCAAACTAGGCTTTACTATGATAAGTAATTTGTATAATTTGGTACTTTAATTCTAGTACTCTAGTTCTATAATTTAGTATAGTTCTTGAGTGTCACGGCGCATCACTATTTGTGGCACTCACGGGAAATCGTCTAGGTTTTTTACAAATAGTTCGCAAAGAGAGTCGGGCGTCGCGCCGGTGGCATGCAGATAAGTTAATGTGTGACTACGGTCATTAGTTTAAACTTTCTAAGGTGATAATTATAGCAAACTATAAGCTGATTAAGGTATCCTTTCAAAGGACCTTATCGTTTCTCAATTAGATAAATGAATTCTCAAAGGATGCATCGTTTTGACGCACCTGTACATGATTGCTTAAGAAACAGTGTTTATGGGATATAGTTTTTAAGCCAAGCTTGATGAAATTATGGATTATGAATGACTCCAAAAAAAGGTGTTGGCTTCATATTTCGTTATTTCAAGATAATGGCGAAGATGATATAAGGCACTTTTATCATTTTTTTTTAAATGTCATATAATTTTGCGTCACTTGTGGTCAAAACTAAATTGGTGCCTAATATTTTTAAAGTAATATTTTCATATCATTAATTTTTTTTTTGTTATAGGTATGTAATATGAATTTCAGCCGGAGGTTAAAATCGAAGAAAATTTCTGGTAAGTACATTTTATTTATTTTATAACCTGAACTTATATGTTACAGTTATTTGACACTATCTCAGGTAGTCATATTCATAGTTTAAGTTGAGCACTAAGACTTATGAGTACCTATTATGAGAAAACTACAAAAAAGTATTGAGGCTTGAAAGATGGTTATTCATTATGGAATATAAAAATACATGGTCCATTATTTAAGTAAAATCGTTATCATTTTCAGTAGTTTGTCGTCTTTGATTAGCTTTTATAGCGCACCTGTTCTTCATGGTCTTCATGATTTTGGCCTAGCCTTTGAGTTTGACATGGCTAATGTAGAGCTACTCGCGCCATGGAATCTATCGTAGAGTGATTTAAAACATCAATTGAACATCATTGATGATGATCATAATTGAATGAATATCAATTAAATTTATTACGAACAGTGAATAACTTGGAGTTTGTCAGTCATAAGGTGGGCTGTTGCCTTAAGTGAGACAAGGTCAAAATTTATCAAATATGTTACCGTTTAAGTTATTTTCTTCTAATATTTTCATCACGTAAAAATTGACTTACATTTTTACTCTTTGTAAACGTGCTTGGACTTATACAGGAAATTGCGTACCGCTTTGTGCCGATAAGTTATTGAATGTTAATTGTTTTTTAATCAAAAAGCAGTTTGCTTTTGCTATCATAGTATTTTCACTAAGAATTCACTACTAAGAATTTAAAGTTAAGCGAGATGTTTTAAACGTCAATGCTGTCTATAATGCACCGTTGTGATCAAGATTCTTTAAATCTAGCAACAACTGAATACGATTAGTACAAAACAGAAACAATATAACAAGGTAGCAGGATGAAGCAGGTAATTATGATCACTCTAGGTCAAGGTTTTTTATTTTACCTGCCATCTTATCCTATTGATGTTTGACATAACATCAATAAAACCAAAGAATTTGAGACTTGACTAGGCGAAATCACCTAACAACACGATGACAGAAAAAAGATGGTCCTAATTTAGAGGCATTAGGTTATCAATGTCAGTACAACATGAGTAAAAAGTAATTTATTGTTGATTATTTCCGGACCTTATAATATTAACTATACTACATAACTTGCTATTAACAAAATTGCCAGGAGTCGTATTTTTAAAACGACAAAGTTCAAAACGTACCAACGTTTATCACAAGATTTTGTAGGAATATTAATATTATGCTACCAGTAACACCAGACCTTGCCTTTAGGACACAATATCTCTAGCGCCCATCACATTCGCACTGCGTGTTGTCGATAGACCGGCGATACCGGCACACAATTAGTGTTGCTCTATCGATAATTGCCATCGGTAACCACTCGTTACGATACTAGTCGTCAATTATATCGCCTCGGTGCCCATTTTGAAGTGTCGGGCGATCATCTTCTCTGAAACGTTTAAAACATTAGGTATCAAGAAAATACTCTATCTATGACTGAGAAGGACTAAGTTATCGCTAGTTCTATTGTGGTAACTGCATAGTTAACGTGTCATCTAACTTTCGAAGGTTTATTTCTCAACCCAATCCAATGCAACGATGGTACCATGCAAATGTTTATATAAAGTTAAAGACTTAATTAATATTTTGATAAGAGTAGCAAGCTATACCTACAACCTTGAATAGTTTTATTGGTTAGGATTTTTCTAAATCTCCATATGGATTTATACCCCTTGCTCGGAGTGGCAGAAATATCGTGAAGCCATGGTCTAAAATGATCAGGGCCCCCTCAAATTTCGTACGTAATGACGTACGAAATTGACAGATTTGAGATTGTTTTAAGAGTTCATGGTTACCCCCCGCAGATGTCTACTTTGTCTATGAACAGCACAAAAGCTCCAGGTGAAAGATTGTAGGTTCTACTCTTGCCGTCTTTTAAAAGTGAAAGCTACGAGGACTCTCTTTGTGTATGTAACAATTTTTTGATGTTTACTTGCATTAAAACACTTTATAACAACTGGTTTTTAAATATGAAAATGAAAAAATGAAAATCTTTATTTAGTAACTAAAATTTGGTTACAAGAATAGAGTTTGACCATCTTCTTTTAAGTGCGAGAACACGTGCCAGAAGAGGCCGCCCTCTCATAGCATTGTAGGTACTTATAGGCACATCTCTTAAAGAATTTTATATTTCGTTTTAGAAAATATGGACCCAACCAGAATCGAAAACATCTTTTATTTATGCCGGTAAGGTACTTAATGCTTAAATATATCATAAGGACTATAAACTTTTTGCACTACTTTCCGCATGAGGTCGTAAACAATAAACACGGAAGTCCAGTTTAATCCAGACGGAACCGCTCTTTGGCTAACTTTCGTCGGCTGAAACCGGTTTTTCGTGATATATTTAACGAGCTACGTGCGTGCATTGTAGTAATGACGTAATGTGTACGTAACTTTATTACTACTATAGTGAAATGGACCAATGCGAGTAATGGAGGTTTATGTTTGTTTAACTTGGCGGTATTTTTGATCTTAGAACGGTCAAATTGTATCTGCTTGTTCGAGCCTGGATCCGGACAAGCCTTAGATTTTAATTCTTGAGAAACTTGAAATATAAAAGTACTTTTACCTACCTATACTTAAATAAAGTATTATTACCTATTGTCCATCGCCCTAGTGTAATTGTCCATCAACAACATGGTATGATAAAGTGGAGCATTATTCCTGCAATTAGGTATGTTCTGTTGCTCCACTTCCGCGAAGACTTAAAAGCCGAAGCTTCATGTCAGAGACCTGTTGCGTCACTACGAATAGTCCCCTTTTAGTAATAGATAATGTGACGGTATACTGGTTATCAATTTTCCATTAGCATAAAATTTTGTCAGTATTCCCAGTGACACGACACGACTACAAGTGTAGAACATCATCATCATCTCAGCCACAGGACGGCCACTGCTGAACATAGGCCTACCCCAGTGTCTTCCAGGGCTGCACTTCCAGTGTAGAACATACTATAAAGTTAATCATCATTCTCTATTATCAAAAATAAGGGGGTTTGCGCACTGATCAGTCACGAAGTTCACTATGTCCAAGTCGGCGGTCAGACGCCGCCGTAACAAGAATGACGAAGTATACACAACTTACTTAAATACATATATTCTTTGACATGACTGATTGATGACTAAAGTGATGTGCACGTACCCTTACTCTTATAATTGGGTTTAATTTATCTTTAAATGTAGTATTCATCATCATCATGTCAGCCACAAGACATCCTCGACTGCTGAACATAGGCCTCTCTAAGTGACTTTCAGATCGGCCGGTTGGAAGCAGCCTGAATCCAGCGGCTTCCTGCAACCTTTATCAGGTCGTCTGTCCACCTTGTGGGTGGACATCCCACGCTGCGCTTGCCGGTACGTGGTGGCCTCCATTCTAGAACCTTTCTGGCCCATCGGCCGTCAGTAGTATTGCGGTAGCTCATTGTTACCTAACGAAACTTGGCAAATCAGATATCAGTAGCAAGTTGTAACTTTTACTTACAAATGGGCTAAAATACGAATCCGACCTAATAAATTACATGTAACCAAGCTTATTATCCCAACAGTAGTTATCGACTGGTAATTTGTGTACAGCCTTTGAAATTACAATTTATTATTTCGTCCGTTCAAGGTTGGGCCTGCGGTATCAAGTATCTAGTAAAACTGTTGGCCTTTTAATAGATTAGTTGTAAAGATAAGAGATAATGTTATTAAGCTATACCAAGACTTGATTTAAAACTTAATTCATAGCTTTCGGCGGTATGAAAAGTCAAAAGTCAAAACAAGGCAATATATCATAATGTCTTTAAATTTAGTATCTAAGTATGTAAGAAATAGGTGTGAAGGTATGTTTTGCAAAAATCTTGCCTAATGCAATCCTTTGATCACAACTCTTTATCCGAATTCAAGGTGTCACAATACGAGCTGTCTCTACAAATTGGAAGAGGGCCAATATACTAAATAAACGAGTTTTATGTGATTTAAATGTTGATACGTCTTTACGTCTGTAAAGCGAAAAACAAGTTATTTGACAAAGACGGTCGAAGAATGCCAAAAATACACAATTAAGAAAAAAATCCTTAGACAAATTTCATGATGTAGAGTTAAGAATGTTAACTTGATAATAATAATAATAAGCCTTTTTAATCTGAACTTCACAAGTATGAATATTAGACACAATAATATTTTTCTATAAAATGTCCCTAAGCTCAGTTTGCCTCTTGGCATAGGCCTCCTCTAACATTTTCCATTGGGTCCTGTCATGTGCTACCCGTCTCCAATGATGACCAGCCGTGAGTTTTAGGTCGTCCTTAATAATCTTGTTCCTTGCCGCCCTCTACTTCTCTTGCCATCTCTGGGATACCAGTCAGTAACAGTTTTACACCATTTTTCCTGTGGATCTCGTATCATGTGACCTGTCCATCTCCACTTTAGTTGGAGAATGTTTACTTACTATGTGAAAAAAAAACTATAATTTTATAATTTAATATTGCCAGTAAAAAATCGAATTAATTTGAAATCAAGGATTTTAAAAGTAGCACTGCCAACTGCAACGGTAATTTAACACTATCAATGAGATCATCTTTAAATGACCATTGCCTTTTACCTCATCTATTTAAGTGCCTTGTTCCCTTTCAATAGGAAGTGTGCTAGACATTTATCACCCGGCGTGACGAACTCTGCCCTGCACAATTAACATAGAATTAAAAATATCACTTTACAAAGCATCTTGTCCGTTAGGTTAGGGTGACTAAACGTTCGGGTGTAAAGAGAACAGCCTCAAAACGTTATAGTGCCTGTGGTAGTAAGTATTTATATCTAATTGATACTTTAATACTTAATGTATCTGATCTGGACTAACAGAAAGGAATAGTTTTATTATGACATAGCACCTAATGTCAACTTAAAATTTAAGCATTAAGATAAGTTATATTAGTTTGTGCACATTGATTTTATGTCATGATATAATATTTACCTTGATTTAAGTTTTTCAATACAAGTAGTCTTTACCCGTTAATTATCCTAAGAAATTCTTCGCACATGGGAATCCTACAGAGCTTATTATTTAGATCGGTGCGAGCTCGCATTCGACAAAATTCATAATGGTATCGCGTATTTGTGCTCGTGCCGGCTATCGTAGCATTAAAAGCACATTTATTACCCGAGCTTAGAACTAAATCAACGGAGCTAAAATGCCGCTGGAGCCTGGAGGTTCCACGACCCGCTCTTAATTGGATAGAACTTCAGGTGAATGGTTAGCAGAGAAAATAAAATCGTAGTCAAGAGGCGAGCACGCCGCACACAATTCGCGTCGCCATCTCTGAGGTTCCAGGTTGGATTCCCGGTCGGGTCAATGTAGAATAAAAAGAAATTACTAACTTTTTTAATAAATCGGTATAGTTTTCCCAAATAAAACGTGATGGTTATTTGGAGTTAGGTACACATTACATTGGTGCACTTAGGTACATTGCAGTGTGTGTCAGTGTACATTCGAATGCAGTAAATTATTTTAGCATTCAAGTGAAGTAACCACAAGTCTACGCTTATGTTTATGAAGGGAAGTGCCTATGAACATTAGCACCACAATTGATATCCTACATTTCCTAATTCTTTAGTTCCTACTTTTATGTAATTAGAGCATTGAAATACATAGGGCCTAATTCGAGTTTGACTTGGTAGCTATAATGTACCACAACGAGTTCGAATTCAATACAAATTGCGATCTCTTCAAATATATCGAGTAAAACTTAGAGACCCACAGGTTTTAGGTAAGTTATTATATAATTATAACTTATTTGTATAAGGTACTATACAAATAAGTTACACAGATATAACATCAAAACTATGTTGATTAATGTTTAAAAAAATACCTTAATAAACTATTGAGCTGCTGACTGTCTTTTTAAAAAACGAATGTCAATTGTTTTTTTTTTGACATAAGGAAATCAAATAAATCTAGCGACATTTTAGCGGCCCGATCTAAGTAACAGCGGCCGGTGCGCACGCGCCGCTCCCGCCATCTTGTTTAATCTAGTGCCGTTGATCGCGGAAAAGCGCGCCAACCTTCAACGACCTTCGCTCTCCGACCGAACACTCGCATACGAAACGACTGAACTAGCCAACTGTGACAAACTTATTTCAATTGTATCGTTAGTGACATAGGTTTTAAATTTAATTGTATGTTCAATCTTCCACTTATGTTGTTCTGTGAGGACATCCACGTACTCAGTCCCATGTATTTGTGCTCTATAAACAGCCTACTTAAATTAAAGCACTGGTCCTATAAATCGATCAGCGCCAGTACATTTATTCTAAAGTGATACCTTGTCATATTTGTTTAAATAATTATTATTATGGTACCGGTTTATGGGTGATTATGCGTTGTTTATTAGAATGCACCGTAAACGGTTAGTTTCTCCTTTGTTACGTCAGAATTGTAGGTAAATAGTAACATGATCACATGGATCGTGTTTTCCTAGCAATCTGTGTTGAAAAACTGAAAAGATGCAATATTTTAAGCTGATATATTGAAATGATTAAGGCCAACGAGGTCAAAAATGTTGTGACGTGGTAGTTAAGAACTAACTACCTTAATAGTCAGTACTAAGTAGGATAAAAACTGATGAAATTATTAAAGGATGTTGCATCGATCAAGGTAAGTAAATGCTTGCGTACTGAACTACGACAAGTATAAGGAGATAATTATTTACCAAAACTCAATGCAATTCAAACTGTTCGGGAACAAAAAAATGCAACTGTACAAAAACAAAACTTTGTAGTTGTTAACTTATTTTAAGGGGGTTACTTAGATGTAAACACAACTTTTACTGTAGAACCGACTTGGAAACAAAAATGTACATTACACTTGTAAAAATAAAATAGCCGATCAGCTGTAGCCGTGTAGTTTGTTTTGGAAGTTGAACTCTTTTTCGAGATATCGATACTGGTACAGTCAACATCAATAGTAGCTTAGTGCTACTTAATCTTAGTTTTCAAAAGAAAAACAATGCAAAACATATCTAAATAGTTAAACATAATTTCTACGCCAATGTTTGATTAAGAAGTCAGGCTATTGTGAAATTTAAGTGTCATTACATTGGATCAGCTGCTTTTGACCCTGAATGTACCATTAGTAAAAGTAAATGTATATAAGCAGTAGAAAAACCACCTTAAAAGAGGTTAAGTAATGAAATTGGACCCTTACATAATGCAAAAAATCATTAAAAATCTAGCTTATAGTCTGGCCTGATAAACCGTCAAGGCTCGGCGTATCATCACGACTCCTCGTTTTGAGGCCCATTCCTCATCCCGCTTCCTGGTGGAAGATTTAGTGTCGGCCAGATAAGGCCAATCTGTAGCAATGAGCCGCGGCGGCTGCCTACAAGCGGCCCGGGTTGATAACTCCTGGAAATAGTGCCACTGGAGTATCAGGTTCAAAATCGGGACTGTAGCTCAGGAGGGGAAAACATGCATTTTTAAGTAGGTATTTACGTAATAAGTATGTTGGTTTTGAAATCGTACAATGTTATGTAATACGACATACGAGTTATGAATAATTTTGACAACACTTATCTCGTTATAAATACCAATGTAGCCCAGTACCTATGGTAAAAGTGTATCATGTTAGGGTGTGTACAAATCTGTACTCACCTTTAAGGTAAGTTCAGGATAGATGCACCACTTTTTAATACCCTTTATACTTTACACAGTATGTGGCCTAAAACCAGAGATAATATTGAAAACCGAGACTCTCTAAAGTATTAGTATTTCTTCTGAAAAGATTCCAGTTAATCAAAACCCATGCATTACACACAATAAGAATTTAAAGGTGAGATTGAAAATCAGTGTATTAATGCAAAACGATATTATCGCTAACGTTGTCAATGTTGATTGTCAAAGGGACGTTCGTAGCTCTGACTAAGTACGATGCAGAATTGCTCAGTAGATCGAGATGAGCGAAACTATTGCATTGTTCGCAATAAGTTGAATTTACGAACGTTTGAATTTAAGATTGTAAGAAATAGTCAAAAGTAGAGTTTTCATTTTTATTAGTTGGGACCATAATTATTCAATTACTAGTGACCTATGGAGTGTCTGTTTTCAATATTATCCCCGGTTCTAGGCCATACACTGTATTTAGTTACACTTCTACATTAAAACTTTAGTCTTTGATCAGCTATTACGAAAAGAAGCCATGATTTTGGCGTCTTGTATTTTGTGTCGTCCTGCTACCCTTTGCCATTTTTATCACGATGTTTTATATTTCGATTTGTGAGTAACTTAGATACGCATTTAAGAACAGAACAGCAGAACTGTTCTTAAATGCGTATCTAAGTTAGCAGAACTTACCTCGTAGGTCTCTTATAATAATCACTTACAATCGTGCGAACCTGTTTATATCAAACAATTACAATATGCAAACTACAATTATCTTATTATCAACTATATAATCTAGTTCTTGTCTTTTAGCCAGACTTTGTTTTTATTCTATACAATAATATGGGGCCTGACCCAACCTTAATTGTATGCCTTAATTGACTTACTAGTATCTTAATGAATAAAAAAGAGTTGCAGTTTTAGAGTGTTTGAAACAGTAACTGACTATTTTAGAATTTAAAACTGATATTATAATAATAATTCGTATCATAAAAATGAATTGGACGATTTTACTAAAAAAAATACTTTATTGATTGATTAATGTTATATAAGTATAGTAGGAAATAGTTTTCTAAACAAAGGTTTACTCTAGGAAGTTATTTGATATTTCCGTAAAATATGTAATGTTTAAATTATATGCTAATTAATTTAGTCATGAATAATAAGTAGGTAAGTATATGCCATGTATGGTCAAGTAATAACGTAATTATCTACACTCTTACACGTTAACTTGTTTATTTGGACATCCATGGCTGTCGGCACAGGTTTTCGTTCGATAGGGGCACAACGGACAAGCCCCGGCCTGTCCCGATGAAGATAGCCCAGTTTGCGTGCACAATTGTCGCTTCTGCGCCCGCGCACCATTGTGCAGAACACGGCCTTAATTGCGGCCGGAATAAATTAAAACCAGAATGCTATCGTACGCCGTGTACCTCGGGAGCTACGAAACTGGACGCTGCGGTTTGATGATACGAGAAATTTTCGTTTTGTTACGTTATTGCATACGTTATGAATTTTCGTTTTTGATTTTTGATTACGTTGTTGCGTGTTGGAACTAAAAATATTATGGTTTTGTGGTACGTGCGTAATTTGCAATATATCACGGTAAATGACTAAGACCTGCGTTGTTTATTAAGATGAGCTAAAAATTAAAAATATTTTATGCTTCACCACTTTCCCCTTTCTCTATATATGTTTTTTACCTAAAGTTTGTCTAAAAGAAATCGCATTTATCTATCTATCTATATTATCAGTAGAGGTAGAGCCAGAGCGTCCATTTATAAGAGCAGACAAAATATGTTATCATGCTTAGAATGTTACCTCCCATAATGAAATAAGTAATATGCTTGTATTGATGAGCCCGTAAGCCTTGACCGTTAAAAATAACCCTGTCCTAGTCAGTCCTTTAAAACAGTTAAAGATCTTTATTTTAGCAATTTTTGTAACCATTGCTGCTTTTCAGGATTTTAAGTAGTAGTCCTTACATTCGTGTTGGTATTCTGCCCTAATCTTTGCTAACAAAGAGCCTCCTTTACCGCTTACATCGGTTACGCTTAACGTTGGGTACATTACCCAAAAACCGATTAGAACCCTGAAGTGGCGTAAATACTGCATACGGCAGTTCCTAGATGATAGAAAGGAATTTGAATCAAGACTATTGAAAACGGACTGCTGACGCCCGTTTTCTCGACTGCACCACAGCGTTGGAAAAAATATGACGAGTTAGCGTACAGTCCTGCAAACGCATCTTACGTCTGACTAAAAAAAACGCCTTATTTGAAAGAACCTAAAGGGTTCTTTATTATTAATAACAAATTTTAAACAGCTCTGAAACAAAGTTCTATTTCATCTTCCTAGATTCATGTCGGAGGTTGCGCATGAGCAATAGTTATTACTTGTTATTCTGGTTGTTTGTTAATTGAAATGCGTGTAAATACCGTCCGGGGTTATGAAACGGCCTTATTATATGGACTGGAGTATTTGTGGTATTAAATAGGTACGATGTCATAAAAGTATGGGTTGGTTTAAATTTTGGACTGGCTACCTTAGGCCTAGGTAGTATAGGCTGGTTTAAATTTTGGACCTTAGGCCTAGGTAGTAGGCTCGAGGGAGTGGGGAGATCGCCATCCCTCCTCCCGAAGCCGGGTGGGGCTCGCTGTCAATACGAGCCATAGCCAGAAACGAGACTGTAGAGGAATGCCCGTGGCCCAGGCCTGGGGGGCTGACCCATAGTTCTCGTCTCACTGATGGCACCGGGGACACCGTCTGGTTTTTAGTGGGTATGCGGCTATCAGAGCCGGAGTCCCACATAACCCCCGGCCGCCCCCGGTATGCGTAAAGGCATTTTCCACACGAAAAAAAGGGAGGCCAAGGTAGTAGGCTAATAAGACCACCTGTAGCTACAAGCAATGTGTGACATACAATTCATTTGAACCGTAACATACACCTTACGAAACTAGTGTCACAACAGTCGACATTATCAGTTGGATGATAGTTGTATTGAAAGTATTGACGAATTGTCATGTTGCATGTCATCATAGTCAAGCTTCCAATTTGAATTAAAGCCTCAATAAGCCTTAAATCTAGTTTAATTATTAGTTTCCTAGGCTGATGGGATAGCGCACAAATTTTTCGATATTCTACGCTATTTTTGATTTGTTTCGTTACTGTTTTGGGCGAGAGTTGCCAACTTTTATACTTTGTTTGAAGAAAAGAAAATGAATGGTCCATTCTGAATATTATATTTTGCAAAATTATATCATAATCAGTAAATAATTTCTATCCTAAAATGATTCTAACCTCACAAATAAATTTTTCATTCTTCAAGATAGTGATAAGTCTGCTTAATAACGTTTTACTACAGTTCAGAGCAACAATGTAGGTATCTAAATTGAAACACGACCAGCAAGGCCGCCTTAACGGACAAATTATGTCGCCCATAGAATACAAAGTGACCTCACTCTGGTTTACTCTTAGTTCGAACTGAATTATTATGAGGAAGGTATTTATATCAAGGCTCTAATACCTTTGGATATTTTCAATTATAATGCGCAGGCGTGTACTTGCAATAAGAATTAATTAAATTTGTTATCATTTTTCGAAAAATGACTTTTTTTTTCTTTACAAACTTAAACTTAAATAGGATAGAGGAATGGAGCTTCATTTAAGCAAACAAGCCTGTTTTTAGGCCCCACTCTTCCTTAACCAAGTTATATTACAATTTTACCTCTAATCATTTCAATAAAAAGTTAAAGTAAGAGTTTGTATAAATAAGTATACATATTTATTATTTTTAGCAAGTGTGTGTGAGTGAGAGAGTTATTTAAAATTTAAGGTAATTAAATAATGTTATATTATAAATAGTAAAATGAAATGGAAAAGCGTATCGTGATTTTTTAACCAAGTATATTTAGATGAGGAAGTAGGCTGTATAATACCTACTTACGTTGATAATACCTAATATAAGACACAAAAGTTTCCAACAATAGGCTGAATTGTCTCAAAAAAGGTATCGAACACAACAAAAGATACTCAATCAGGCTAAAAGTGCTACGTATAGCCGATAATCAATCTAGTTATACATCTAATTAGGTAC
The DNA here is from genome assembly GCA_950371115.1 of Anania fuscalis. NCBI lineage: Eukaryota > Metazoa > Arthropoda > Insecta > Lepidoptera > Crambidae > Anania > Anania fuscalis. The sequence goes on from OX493335.1 coordinate 4,735,715, forward strand.
AAATTACAATACAAATAGACCAGTCACGATTTCAAACATCGACGTATAAAACGTCGTAAGTCAAATTACACGTTTTTTCAAATACCAACTTTAGAACAGGTACCAACAGTTGATATTTGTGTGAAAATAAAATGAGTTAAATTGAGTTATTTGGAACCATTCGTTTCGAGCGATATGTCTTCAATTTGAAAATCAAATCAGTGAATAGCAACCTTAACAAAATGGATTAGTATTTAGTTTTACTTGTATCGATAACCAGTTAGAACGTTTTAAGTTGGGTTCTAAGTTGACAATGTCTTTGCGCTTACGTCAAGGTGACATGAGATGTTAACTATTGTGTTAGTGCTAAACATCCGTGACCTTACGATGAACAAAGTTCACTTAAGTGCAGAAGGCATGATCTTTTCATACGCTAGCAAACGTGCGCACAATTATGACGGGAGGTGTGATAAAATAGTAACAAGCATAAAACTTAAAAAGTTAAGAGCTAGGTATTAAAATTTGAAAAAGAAGTCTTTCGTAAAAACATAAAAAACTCGATTGTGTGATGTCAAGCCTAGGGATAAAGTTGTCCATAGTAGCAGTAACTCAGAAATTATCTGTTTCATACTGATTTGTTCAAAAAGTCACACGTTAGATCCAAAATATTCACTTAAGTGTACACTGCTTCAATTACGTATCTCGGTCGCGTATTGGAGTTAAAACAAGAATTAAACACCTATAAAGCATTATTCTTTATTTTCATTGTGAGAACAATAACCAAAACGGCTCGGAGATAATACATTTTCTTGTACAACCCTAAAAGAAGTACAAAACTGATAAGTTGCGGGGGCAACAGGTAGGCGGCACACACGCGCAAATGACATGTGACCGCATGTAAATACGGCCCACCACAAAAGGGATCAACGTCGTAACACACGCACACGAGGGCAGTGTAATAAATCTGTTCACCACGAACGAAATAGTGCACGCACACACTTGAAGTTAGTTCACCTGAGTAACCTCCACACTAGCTAGGGTCGGCCGCGAGTTCATTTGACACCAGCACCACACAGTTGCGTTTTCACCTGTCGAGTTCTCTGTGAGTGTAGTGGTGACTCAGTGTTTCAGTCGAAGCGACTGTATGCCGCGTTGAGGTCGTATCTGCCCGTTGTGCGTTCCGATTGCGGCCCACGTGTGCGTAGAATGCAAATTGCGTACTGATAAAGTACGACTTTTGACTGGCGATAACGCGAAAACTCATTGTAGAAAACCATTTTTCTTTTTTCACGAATGACTCGGCAATTGTGAGTGGACAGTGTTGGAAGTGATAAGTGACTTTAGACGATTTTTTTTTGTTGTTGTTTTTTTAAATCGCCAAACTGAGGAATATATCGGCAGCCGAACAATTTATTTGGAAATACGTGAAAGGTAGGTTTCTTTTGCGATGTAATTACATTGGTACTACTTTGATAAAGCAATATATCTACACAAAAGGGTTGCAAAAAATATTGGCAACCCATTTTTTTCTAGGCCTAAATTGTTCTTCAGAATTAATATCCACTTAATTCGCGATTAAGTCTTATCACGATAGCCAAAAAATCCTAAAACTATTGTGTTCTAGTTTGAAAGATTTTAATTCAATCGTAAGCATGCCTCAATTCGGTCCAAGGTCTTAAATGTAATAATTACCTCTAACAATAACGTGTTATTGATAAAAAAATGCGTTTTAAATAATAAAATGATTCTTCTACTGTGCTGTGTACAATTTCATTCATTTTGATATTTGAGAAAAAAAATAAACAATATTTATGTAAGGAAAAATACTTTTTATAAAGTTCAGAGCGGGTCGAAAATCATATTAAATTTGAAAATATTTATCTTATACATCATTATTAAGTGACAATTTATTCAGCACACACGTAATGCAACTAGAAAATCATTTTTAATACTTAAAACATTTTAAGTAGGTATATTTTTTTAGGTTAAACAGGTTTGTTCGAAAAAAACAGCTGTTTTATACCAAAGTATAAGTGGCAATTGACCAAAATGAATAATAAACAGCTGTTTTATTTACTACTCGATTTCACCATAGGTCCCAGGACTATTTAATAAAAGAACAAACTGTAAAATCATGTAATAGGACATCATGTAACACCCTGTATGAACAACTACAATTTGAGTAAAAACAATCTAGTGCTTCCAAAAAATGCTTGTGAAGTACTTAGTAACTTTTAGAGATGTAACCTACTCCTTAATTCAAAATTCGTCAACACAATGTATGCAACACAATATTATATTTTTAGGTAAAAAGAAACGCAAACATGCATGAATACTTACTTACCTATACAAATATTAATATACAGATTACGTGCTGTTGAAATTCCTTAAATAATGGTTTTGGTGACGATGATAAACTCCATATTAATTACTTTTCCTTTAAATAACGTTGATTTAGAGTATAATTCTATGAAGTATGACTGCAATTGTTCAGGTAAATTGTTTCTTTTAACCATTAGAAAATGGAATATTTACACTATTCACGAATAATTCAAATAAGTACCTACAACATTTCCAATTTCAATTATTTGTTTATCTGATTTTCACTTGTCACTTGTTTTTTAATGTTTGCTTATGGTTGTCGTTTTGTGCTGTAGTAATATTGTATTTCTGTACAAACTCGATCTGTCTTATTCAGAGTGCATTTGCTATTCCGGGACTAGGTTAAACCACTGTTTTAACATACAAAAATCAGTGGTTTAACCTTAGTCTGGACTAGTAAATGCACTCTGAATAAGACAGTATAGGAATAATGTGTTTTGATGCGTACGACAAAACATTGGTGTTTCATCAATCCTAAAGGATTCAAATCCTGATGATTCTTCCAACCGGTTTATTTCTGATTCTGTTAAAATTTGTCTGCAGCGGACAAACGCTCAGAGTCAACACAACACGAAACTATTATTCACATCTTTTTGTCGCAAATTAACAGAAATACTAATCGTAGAAGACTAAGTATTAAATAATATCACAAGATTCAAATATAGGCAACTGTTATTTCACATGTAATAAATATTTATGAAATTCCATGTGACATAAGTAAGTAGTAAAATTAGGTTCTAAAAAAATCGCTTATCAATACCGTAGCAAGGTTGTATTTGGCAGTATGTTTTGATGACAAACGAAAGCAGAGGTAGTAAAAGTAAAGTAAAAGAATCATATCAATATAAGGTTTTACGTTACACGATCGAATAATAGCGGCGCGATAATGCGCAATGAACGCAAAGGGATTCAGGTTCGATTCTTAGTTCATGACAATTCAGAAAAAAAGACGCGTTGATACCTCGTTACACAAATAACTCCTAATTTCAAAACTATGACAGTTGGTGTGTTGTTTAGCGCCTAGCGACGAGAATCTCCAGCCTCCATCTGTAACTTGAGTTACATCACTAGTATCGATACAATTGTAATTGTTGTAATTACAAGAATTATAGTCGTGAGTGACGTCCGCCGTGTGAACCGGTAAGTGGCCGGGTCATCGTTAATGACGAGCAATCAATGTGTCGGAAAACCGTTTGTCACCTATGTCACGTAATAGATGATGTAGCTTTGATGTTCCTGCAACATATATTCCTTTGTAAGAATATCAAATTGCTTCTTACAATAATGCCCCCCCTAGAAGAGAATAGAACGAAAGGGAGAACAAACCATTTATCTCAAATACCATAGTTTTTCAGTCTTTTTAGTTTACATTTGAAGTAAAACAAAATATCACATAAGATAGCACTGGCCATGATCTTAATAAGGCCTTTAGTAAAAAAGAAAAGTATAATTAAGGTATTGCAACGTATTTCATTTTTAGGGTTCCGTACCCAAAGGGTAAAACGGGACCCTATTACTAAGTCCGTCTGTCTGTCTGTCCGTCTGTTACTAGGCTGTATCTCATGAACCGTGATAGTTAGAGAGTTGAAATTTTCACAGATGATGTATTTCTGATGCCGCTATAACAACAAATACTAAAATACAGAATATAATAAATATTTAAGGAGGCTGCCATACAACAATCGTGATTTTTTGCCTTTTTTATAGATAATGGTACAGAACCCTTCGTGCGCGAGTCCGACTCGAACTTAGCCGGTTTTTGTTTTTGAATTTTATCAGATTTATTTACCTTATTTTTTTCTTTGTGGCTTTGCTTTAGCGGTGCCGGTTACCGTAAGTTTCTATCAATATTTTCAGTTAAGCTATCTTTTACTGGCAGCATACGTAAGATTTACATCGTCTGCCGTCACCGCTATGTCATACATTGTATCAAAAGTAGTGTAGTCACCCTTGCATTACAAAAGACACAATACAAACAAGAATGCCTTTGGAACCGAGACGATATCTGTTGCATCAACAAACGGCTGCTGTCTATCGAATGGCATACATTTTTGTGTTTGAATTCATTGTTTTTGTTGTGCCAAAACATGTTTTACAAACGGCTTTTGATATTGTTCTTACATCTTCGGCTATTTTATTATGCAAAAATTTACAAAATAAATAAAAAATCTACCTGACTATCAACCTCTTAAGTAAAAGGCATTAAGTGATTAAAATGTAATAAGGAATATTTCCCGGTTTTTGAGCCCAATGATTAATAGCATCTTATGACATTATTCTTAACTACTGGACGTAGTATTATTTGATCAGTGCTACTGAAGTAGTCATCTACCAATCACAGTAGTTGTTGAAGTTCCTGGTTTATGAATTTATAATAGAACCTTTAAAACTATGTGACAACCTAATATTTCGAATCGGAATTCTTTTGTCGGGGGTTTTTTATGCTTCAATCGAGGGATACATTGCTTTATGAGCTTGCAAAATATATAGCGTTTTAAGGAAATGGTATTTTTACTTTTCTTTGTTTGTACAATAAATACTTATCGTTATACAAATTTGACGATTATCTAATTAACATTCCTACTACATAAAACTAGCGTCACTACATCCAACGCATCATTGTTTGCGCCCGCGCAACTAGGGGCGAGTTTATCGATGTTTTCAGTAATCGTTAAAAATAATAGTTTCCAAAAATATCGTAAATGATTTATGGCGTAAATTTTAGAAATGTTTAGCTACTTATATTTCAAGTTCTATCTTTACAACGATACCTTGTATAGTAAATTGGGTACAATAGCGATTCGTAAGTTTGTATTGGTCATTAGAAATAGCTCAAAAAAAACCTAAGTTTAATTAATGTACTCTAATTACAAGTTTTACAAAATCGGTTGCATGTTTTTTTTTCTGTTTTACTATATTTTAAAGGGATTGTGATTGAGTAATTGGGTAAAGGTTACGTATGAGTTATTTATCATACATTATCGAGATTATTTGGCGTTGATCTACCACATCCCTACGCAATGGGACTGGCTTGACATCTCGCTTCCTGGACGGGCCGTGACTGGCACCATGGCGACCATAGATCTAATTGTAATACAAAGATATGTACTTCATACAGAGACATGTATTTAATGTATCTACGGGTTATGTGTTGATATATTTTATTGATCATAATTATGTTTAAGTTAAGCTGGCTAACATGATGGGCCCTGCTGATATAACTTGCAAAGCCAAATTTTAACCTCAAAGGTCATAAAGTCCAGGGTCAATTTAGAAAATGATATTTTCTATATTGATTAGAGAAGCGATGGGATAAATCTTAAAAGAAGAAATCGATATCTGATGTGCATAAAAACTTCATATACCCTCTGTGCGCGGCTCTGACTCGTATTTGGCCTGTTTATTATCTCAAAATAAACATTTGTTCAAGATTTTGCGGTATTTAATATCTATTATAAAACTTAAGGTAATACTATCAATTATGGATTTATACCCATTTCTCATAATACAAACAAAGATTTTATCTTTCAATGACCGCTTTATATGCAATTTACGTCACAAAAATATAAATATTGATTGCATTTACTAGATACAGTATGATTCTAATTAATTTGCACCTTATTCATTTTTTCCTATAATGACGTTCGTATCCTCAATGCATTTATTTACTGTTTATAAATATTGTCTAGTTGACGCGTTGTTCTAGGTACCTAAGCGACGCAAAGCGATAAGTTGCGGCGCGACGCGATGCGAGTTATTACGATTCTAACAGGCCACTGTCTGATTTTTACATAACGCGTCGTGTCGCATCGTGTTGTTGTGGCCGGGCCGGACTCGTAAGTGTAGGCCCAACTGCTTGACTGAGATCCTTCAGCCGCGTTTGATCCAAAACATGAACTTAAGCAGAAATCTGGAAGTAAGAACATCCCGTCAAAACGTCAAACAACTCTGCAACTTGGTTTTGGGCTTAATGCTCATGTTTGCATAAAGAAAATCTCGGACGACGGATCTCATAATAAAGCGAATCTAAAAAAAGTAAGTGGAAGTATTTTTTTTATCCACGATGGGAAAGGCAATGTAACAGAGTCATGCAGCCTGCTTTTAAAGTCTGGTTTTAATTTTTATCCAAAAATACTTGATGAACCAAGGAGAATACTTAGGTCTCACATTTTTTACTGTCATGATGTCTCAACTATTATGCCTATAGTTGTGCAGGTGTCGGGCGGGTTCAAACCGCGAGGTGTCTTGTTTCTGACCGCAGCGCACTGGTGTTACTCGCGCGAAGCTGGCTGTAAAATGAGAATTCCCTGGCTATTAAATAATATTAATAAGCAAGCCTGTTACTTTGTGATATAAACTTAGAGGTCTGATGCTGCGCGCACTTGAACGTTTTCGTGCGAATATAAAACATGCGAATTTTCCTCTTAGCTCTTTGCTTGTTCCTTTTCGAGGTAAGAAAGCTTTGACCGTGATCACAGTTGCGGCAAATCTGGTTATTACTCAGTGCTATTCAGATATTCGCGCGATGTTATCCCTTGCCGAGCAAGTGATATAAATCCGTAAAATAGATTCAAAACAATCCAGAGGTGCTGTGGACCGTTGAAAACTCAATTAATAGAACGTCTCAAAATGATCATAGCTCCAAAACTAATGTAAATTTTGTTGGATTAATTTGGCATTCAATATTACTAAACGTCTGTGATTTGTGCAAGCATTTATAGCCTGCGTCGACTTTTAATGGCTTTGATTAAGTTAATATCAATTTTCACATTTTTTAAGATATTGCTTAAATAAAATACGATTTTTTTTTATAATAAAATCTACGATCTCAGTATGTTCAGTTTAATTCGACCTGTCATCTCAAAGTAAACCCTTTCCAAGCCTAAGCACAACGAATAAATTATCTACCTGGAAAATGCGATGCAAATTCCACCATTCATAGCATCAGCAGCAGTGTTTCCCGTTTGTCCTCCCAGTTTGTACTCCTAAAAGATTTTAACTATCTTGATAACTGCAGAGAAATAAATCAGAACTAAAATAATAATAAAGTTTCACCTTCTCTATAACAAAGCGAAAGACGATGACAAATAGGTGCAAACCTACCTGCCAGTCTAGGCATAGCTTAGACATTCCACGTCAGGTCGTCGCCGCGACCTCGCAGGCCAATCCGTACCCTGCGCACGCGCAGCGCATCCGCATAACCTTACTCGACATCGGTGTGACCGGCCTGTGTGGCGGGCTGACCTGCCAGGATTCTCTAATGAATAAATACAAAAGAATAGGACGCTACTTAAAACCACGAAATCAGCTAGTGATATACGATAACTTTTGCTGTAGCAGAAACATCGAAATGTTACTTCTGTGGTGGGCAACAGAATCGTAACAAAAAAAAACTATAATAAACAAACAGGTACACTTGATTGCAAAAACGCAGTTAAAAAAACTCGAGTTCGATGACATTATAATTAACTGCCTCTTAGCTTCACGTCTGTTCACGACTTTAGACGTCATTCTAAAACTAAAATCGTGCCTGAATTGTTTCTTCTTCTTCCTCGGTCCCTCACTGATGAGCATCGCGACCACATATAGTGTTCCTCCAGAGACTGCGATCATAGGCCGTGTGGACCGCATATTGCATTTTTCATTTGGAATTGCTTCAGCACGCGTTAAAAAAAACTCTCTCGCCATCAGTATATTTTCTGTCATCCACGTTGCCTTTCGTCGCCCTGTCACGTTTTGTGGTCAGACAGTAGTCTGCCCGTCCCCGGTCATTCGTGGTCATCCTCTGGCGTCCGTGGTCGCGACCTCCACCTGCCATGGACCGGAACGGCCGGTAAAAAGATTCGTGATCTCCAATTACCACCACGATATAGTTGTTTTATTTTGAAACCGTTTTTTTTTGCTTACTGTACATCGATGGTATAGACGGCTTCAATGAAGCGTGATTCATAATTTTGAGATCGAAGTTGAACCAGCGTTCACGATTTAGAAAAGTTGAGATTCAATTTATTAGCTCTGTAAATACAGTTTAGTTTATTTGATTTGAAATACAGTATACAAAGGAACTGAAATACATTTTGATAGAACTATTTTATTTAACGTGTTAATTACTTTAAAAAAATCGATTGCTTCAAGTGGGAATCGAACCTAGTTTTAGCTGGAAAAGCTTAAATTATAACGAATTGATGATCATCTCAGATGCTAGTATGCTTGTATTACGTTAATATTACGTATAATATTTGTAACTTAATTTATTTTGAGTTGCGAGCATAGGTCGTCAAGAGAGAATTAATTTTTTTTTTATATCACATAATATTTTTTCAAGGGCTTAAAATCCATTTTCTCAAGTAAATTACATATGTACAAATATATTGACAATAGAAGTCATACTATCTCAAAGCATTTATTCAACTTTCATTCATAAAACAACGCACAACATAGCTGAGTATTCAGTTTTTGTACAATTAAACCCTGAAATAACCTGTACCGCAGCGTTTCGATTAACCCTACAATCCTGTCGGGTACTTTTTGCCCCGACACTGGCGCAGGTGCGGTCGATGCGGTCGGCGCGGTCACGTCTGAGACCTCACGATGTGACACGACAAGTGCGACTGTCCAATGAAAAAAGCAATTATACGGTTTTTTATTTAAAAATCCTGGTGTTACGTAAAAAGGAAACAGTAAAAGATTTTGTTAATTTTTTTTTAAATAATTGTTATTCCTTGTAGATTTATTTTACTAAGTAAATAACAAGGAAATGTTTCGGATCTGACCTTTAAAAATGCACAATTTTTGTAGGTACAGGCAGGCGATTCTGAGCATAACCACATATTTCATTCCTACTAAATATAGGTGCTATAATTGTGTTACAAAAAATGTCCTGGGATCTTTCTGGGAATGAGAATTTAGTTCCTTGAAATCACAAAGAATTATCGTAAATTAAATACAAATCGTATAATCTCAATTGAAAATAATCTCTACATGTCAGGCTTAAAGAGGAAACCTATTGGAGTTCTCCAATAGATTTTCGTTTTAACTTTTTGGGTAGGTCGACGTGCTGTTGACTGTACGATGAGCTTTGCTTTTACGCGCGTCATTTCCCAACATGATTTCGATTAACCCCTTCAACGCTTCACCTTTTTTGCCCCGCGACATTTTCGAGCACAGGTGCAGGTCACGTCTAGATAGTCACGAATGAACAAGTTGACGTTTTTGTGAGCTGAAAAGACGTTTTCGGCGATTAGTCTCGCGACAGGTTGAGGTCGCGACAAGTGTCGTCTGAAGTCACGAATTTTAGACAATGTGACACGTTTTAGGGTACGGTGGCATGGAATAAAAAAGATATGCCACCAATACGTAACCAAGTAGATCGGACTCGTGCGCCATTTTTTTTCAATTAATTGCGATATTTTTAGCGCGAGACAAATTCATAATTGACAGGACTATTAAATTCGTTGTTTAACTCCAAGTTTCGCATTATTACTTAAGTTTCAGGCGTGTTTTTACTGCAGGCTTTTTAACAAAAAATATTTTTGGATACTTTTATTCTGTATCCACATATTTCGTACAATAAGCACTGCACCATCTTCCACCTTCTCCAAGCAGTTCCCTCTTTCCTTCTTTATTCAGTTGTCCTCTACTTGAAGGTTTTTGGCTGAACAATATCGGACAGCGATGAGATTGAATGAAGTGTACATCATTTTGTAAACATAAACTACAATTGATATGGTTTACCATAATCACACTTGGCCGTTTTTACTTTTTTACAGTCTTGGAATTTCGTGTGCTCTCTGAACTGATTTGATCAAGTTCGAGACGGTGTAAAAAATCACCGAGACATACCGCCGATAGCGTGTTCCGGATCAGTGCGTCATACTACTCGGTTTTATTGCTCAAATTCTTTGAGCTATTTGGAAATCATGGTTTGAGGTTACAGTCTCACACCGATTTAGAAGGGTCAAATAATTCTAAAATCAATTTTAAAATAATGCATGAAATAACAATCAATAAAATTAATGTTTTTTTTTCGAAACGCTGTAGATACTAAAAATATACATAATATAATATATTATGTATATTATTTAGTATATAAAACTATAAAAATAAAAGCAGATTGTTTTTAAATTTTATTTGCGAAATATATTTTTTTATGATCGTGAGATGATGAGCTTGAAGATCGGATTTTAATGTAGGAAGCTGTTAGTCAAAGTTATGTGTTTGCCTACGATAAACGAGAATATCGACTAATTTCATTAATATGTCATCGAAGTCGTTAACTTCATCGAACAAGATTACTAGTTTGTAATGTGACACTTTATGGGTTCATGTCCTCTTTCTGATTTTCGTTTAGGTATCACTATTCTATGTTATTCTGGTGATATTATCACTAAAAATCGTAATTAAATTGTCATTTTTAGGCCTTTGAACTGTTTTAACTTTTCAATACTATACATGATGTTGGTTAGTTAGCAATCTATCTTAGAGAGTGATTGAGTGATTCTACTTCTTTAAATACAGCAATGTTTTCGATGGAACCGACATCGAAATCCCATAAAAACACATCTCTCCATACAAACTAATCTCAACTGGTCTGCGGTTACTAACTAATTACAGGCGTAATTTTAACTGTTGGAAAATACAGACGTCATACATGTTCGTGGAAGATCGATAATAATCTTGTATTAAAGAAAAGAAGAGCTTTAGATACCACTACCACGGACGTATATTTTTTACGTCCGTGACCACTACAATAAAAAATACTAAGCTTTTAATATCAGCATTTTTTCAAAAACCCTCAATATTATGTTGTGTCAATCAATTGCAAAACAGCCAAGCTAATAAGAGCTACTTCATTAATAGCCTCATATGTTTATTTGGTGCAAAACAGGTATATTTCGTGAGATTACCGCTTACGTAGAGGTCACGAAAAGCAAGCGAAAGTAGCGAACCCCGGTGACTGGCGGAACTGGGCCTGCTCCAGTTGATCGAAGGTCTTTTGCATCCAAAAATGGATGACAAACATGGCCTGAGGTAAGCGCACGGTAGGGGACCGGGCCAAGTTGTAGCTGAAGCTCTTTAATTTTTCTAAATTTGATATATTTTACGTATTGTAGTTATAGTTTATTTACATTGGACAGATCGTTGTTTGATTTGATTTATTTTGTATTTAACTTTAGTTGTTGTCATCTTTTATTTGGGACAGTGGTAAAATTAATATTTATTGAAGTTCAAATTAAAATTAAAGATTTTTTTTAAATAATGAAAATCTTAAAATATAATGCGAATTTTTGTATGATTTCTCACACCACGTATCAGAACTTGGCCAACATTTTACAAGGACAAGAAAAGATAAATATTACGTATTGTGGGGCAGGGTTGCGTCACGATTCACTTCGCCCCAAGGTCCGAAACAATAATTACACTCCGTTTAAAATCCACGATCATTTAATATGGAGCACCGATTAAATGCCGTTGACTTAAATTGTTATCGATTACCGCAATCTGTCTTAGATCGTGGTTTTATGATTAATTTAATTATAGTTCAAAATATGATAATGATAGTGATGGAATACGAGAAAAGTAATAATTGTTATTTAATTGACTCCTCATTCCAGGAAAACGAGACACAATTGATATTTTATAGTTACTCGGTCTCATAAGACTGCTCAGCTTCCAATAATCATAGATGCCCCCTCAAACCAAGAAATGAGACAGTACAAAATTTTATTCTTTACGCGGTCTTTTAGATCCGCTTGGCGTTTGACGTGTTAAGTTTTCCGCAAGCAATTACTTAAAAATATTTTTTATAGTTATGAAGTTCCTGGTTAATGCATCTTATTTATTTATTATTGTTGACAGCATTAGTCAATCAATAAAAAATCTGCTTATGTTTTATGCATAACTTTAATCGTTCAAAATGTATTAATAACTGATAAAACTAATTTAAAACCATGGTCAAGGCTTACCCCTGACTAAAGATAGATAGAAACTCTTTATTGCACACCAAACAAAAAAGTTACAGTTGATATTTACAGAAAGATGTACAATTTAAGCAATTAATGAATATGAATAAGACAAAGAGCTAGGAAAAAGAAGTGCTGTAGGAGGAATAAAGGTAGAAGGCTGTTTTTTAGTTTATTCTTAACTTTCTATTTTGATATGATTTGGAGTTGGATAGCTTAACTTGTCCTTCAAAAACATGAAAGAGTGTTGAAGTAATACTGCTGTAGAGTAAGTAGTTTTATTCCATCATTATGTAGTATTGGGTATAATCACAACACAATACACATAGGTACATAATATGTCGTCACTAACCTTTCTCTGTCCCCGGCGGGTCACTGAACTGGGACACATAGTTTTGTGCAATTCGAGCAAACATTATTAGTTAGGTATTCTGGTCACTTGCATTGCTGACACAGGTCGACCATAGGGTTGACACCTTAACCGTTAATTTACAATTTGAAATGCTGTCAAATTTGACTTTTCTCGATAGTTGTGACATACATCTTTAAATTGGTTGAATTATCTTTAGTGGTGGTGAAAATCTTCTTCCTTAAATTAAACCGAAAAAAAGTATAAGCATTAAAATGTTAACGTGGTAGCCAGACTTATACAAGGTGTTGTTTGTGTGTGGTTTGCGATTTTGATGTTGCTTCTATAGAACAAGTCGTTCTTTCTAAGCATCAGAATGAGTCCCTAGAAGGTTTTGTATTATTTTATACCTTGTACTTATTACAAGTATTTGTATAGTTAGTATTTTATACCTTGTGTATTTGGTGTGCCTTATAAATCATTTCCTTTTGTTGTTATTGTCAACCCTACCCGACCTCGCCCTCGGTGAATGACCCGTGTGGACCACTCCATCACGGTATTAAGGTCATCCGCTGATAAATGGACCAGGAAACCCAAATTCAGAATGCAACTGACCGCCATACCATTTGTATAGTTAGGTCCACTTATAAGCGTTCATTTTTCAACCTACGTCGATGAAGTAAGGTCGAAAAAGAACGGCTAATTTCGGTATTGAGTGTAGGGACATAAAGTAAACACGTTCATTAACGGATCAAAACAAAAAAAAAGAAGTAATGATTTCGTAAACATAGTTGCCAGTATTACGTGTAAGTTTTTTTTTTCCGTACCATGGCCCTTTTTGTACTTATAATTATTTAACTGTCCACAATTTATAGTCCAGGAACTGTAATAGGCTTAAAAGTTAGGACGTGTAAAAGTGCCTTAAATTTCTATGCAAAAATACATTTATTTAATAGAGAAGCGTTAGCCAGGAAGAGGAAAAAAGACAGTTTTCAGAGTCCACTTTCTCTGAATCGAGTTACATCAAAACATTTGATCACAAACAATCAGTTCATCTTAATGCTCATCAAAAATCTTTGCAAACTGGAAACAATACGGTAGGACGAAGATAATGCCTGCCATTAGGGGCACAATACGAATACATACACACACAATAGAATTGGGCGGCGCACACGCAGCCCCCGTGAAATTGCGCCTTTTAAATACTTTCTATTGCCGTGCGTGTCACTGCCATGGTGGCGTTGAGATGCGACATTTATGATCTTAACGTTTACTGTTGAAGCTTTAAATGAATGGGTAATTTGCCCTATACAAACGCCGATGGTCGTAAGAATGATTGAAGATTTAATTGACTTCAAACAATGATGTAGAGCCTTTAAACATAGTTCTACTTTTAGCGGCGTCTTATGGCAGCCAAATGTCTTACAGTGACGAGCAACGTCTATCTAGTTCAGCCAGTTTTAAGGCGGCATTCTGTGCATTTTTTTTGAAAGCTTTGAAGGAGTTTCCTTCTAGCCAATCGATTGAGCGCTGATATGGGCAACGTGGCTACCGACTAGATGTTGTTATCGTTATCTGCGTCTTTGCGGCTCTTGGAAATATCTAGCTAGTAAGTGATCGACACCAGATTTAAAAAAAAATCGATCTGTGATGTGGAAATTAGCTGATGCTGTGGCTAAGCTCTTAATAGTTTCGGTCATCTAGGATCATTCTTTGCACTGTCAATTGTAGCAATATTTAACGACCGGGGTTCCGGGTCCCAAAAATTTAACGTTGAGAGTTGAGAGTCGCGATGTGTTTCTAAAAAAGCTAAATAATTGTAATCGCCATGGTTCAAAAGATTCAAAAAATTTTTTTTCAGCAAATAATCACTTTGATTGTTACATTTTTATGTGCTGAGCTGTTCGCAGTCCGCAGGATAGTTCAGGACAGGACTAAAGCGCAAATCCTGCTACCTTATCCGACTTAATAATATCATCCGCCAAGAATTTCCCACATTATTACCCTACATATGCGGCTTAAATAAGACAGGAGCGTACTTAAGGGCATGCCCTGTCACCGGAGTGTCGAAGCCATACCGTCGTTAATGCGGTTGCGAAACCGGCGCGAACCGGATCGAGCGTCGGATTGACGGCCCACTATTTATGAGGGTAACCGTGCGACAATGGGTCTAATTGACGTAATCGAGATTGGCGGACGGTTAACGAAGCGCCCGGGCGGGTTTGCATGAGCGTGGAATCGTACGAAATGCCGACAAATTGACGTATAGTTGCGATACGATATTTGGGAGCTAGACAACGTTAGAGAAGATTTATAATAACTTTTAATCATTAATGTATAAAATGGTTTTAATCTGATTTTTCTTGTTGCTGAATTAGCTAGCTGAAGAGACGACCGATGCGGCAGAAAGGTTCTAGAATGAAGGGCGCGTACCGGCAAGCGCAGCGTGTGGGACGTCCACCCACAAGTGGACAGACGACCTGGTAATAGTTGCAGGAAATCGCAGGCTGCAGGCCGCTTCCAACCGGTCATTTTAGAAGTCAATGGGGGTGGCCTATTTTCAGCAGTGGACGCCCAAGGGCTGAAACTTTAATGATCAATCTGCTTTTATATGGCGATGATATACAAGATATCTTCTTGTTATATCTTACCGCCATGAGTTCATAAACAACCGCATAGTCTTATGCTACACAATCATCTCGTTAATAATGTTTCGCCAAGAATCTCACGCCACTGCAAGTACTCCAGGCCCACAAGGGTAGCTCAAAACTAAGTTCTGTATGTTACTCCTAGCTCAAATAAATAAAAACGAGACAGATTACGATACTTCATACAATCGTATTTCATATTCACCAAAAAGGATTGTATATGCGGTCACATGCGTTTGCGTATGACATCACTGATAGGCGCTATCACTTGGCTTAATTACATTTCGTCATTGGTGACACCAATTTTGCCTGAGGCAGTACTCATTATTATACTATGCCTGAGATAAACGACGTTTTTAAAACTAAGTACCTAATACATACAATATTTTATTTATTATTTAGAATCTCATTTTATTTACTAACTTCCTTTTAGGAGGCGAATCTAATCCTCAAATATAGCAATTTACATGCATTATGAATATCAATCCAAATCTAAAAAAAAAAGAGTTCAATATTAAAACCAACCTTTAACAGCTGATCGGTAATTAGGTACTATTTGTATGTCTGGAAAAATGTTTTTGTTTTGCGATTTTCATGTTGTTCCCATAATAAACTATTTTGCGTTTAAAAAGTAAAATTACCTAATTGGAGTTAGCCTAAAAATAGAAACTTTTTTTTGCCGTCTTCCTAGATAAATGAAGTTGCAGATCTATACATAAAACCGATAAAAGCGATTTATTATTGCAAATAGGCTTAAACTAAGCGCTTTTACATACATAGTTATTAGAGTGTGAGTAATCATTGTAACGTGAACTCGAACGCTTTCAGAAACTTCAATTCCGTTTTCAGTCGAAATATTCTAAATGCATTTTACATTTGTTTTTGTATTACCTACATGCTTTCTTCTTCTTCTTTCTTTGGCCTCGCCTTTTCCCGCTACACGGGGTTGGCTTTTTCAATCATGAGACACCACGTGGTCCGTCGCTGTGCAATGTGCATTGTGCATGCCTTCATGCTTTATTTAATTATAATAATAATCGTGCCATGAAAGTCAAAGCGATAACAAAATGTAATCGTTAAATCCTAGTAATTATTGGTATTTGCGTTACATTGAAAATAAATGCCGATAACAGGTCATTGAACCCAAGTAATAAATAATTATGGTTTTCGTTATATCATTTGCGATTGTCGTGACATAGAAAAGGGATTAATTAAACAAACTCATACAGTCTTTGACATTGATCTTAATTGATATTAGAAACAAGCTACTGTTAACATGTCAACGTTTGACGCATTGTTATTTACAAAAAAACACAAACAATGACATTGCAATTGCTAGCCCACGACTTGGAAGTTCAATAATATCGATATGAAAATATCAGTACTATACAACACTAGTAAATAAAAGTAACGTCAGTGCATTTACTTAGAGAGAAGGAGGCAATAGATTTTGTTGATATTTGAAATGCTAATCATCAGCCAACTTTATAGTATTATTAAGTACGGATTTTATGTTATATTTAATAATATTATTAAACTTAATCGAAATGCCTAGCTGTTCTGTCTGTTGCTGTCTATCTATAAAGTAATCTGTGCCAACCTTACTGCTCTTATAATAATTTAAAATTTAAATATAAATTCTGTGTTTGTGCTGAAAATGAAAGTCAACAAATTTTAAAGGATAGATCGAATAATTCAGTTTAATGTTATTTTTCTGTTTTTAGTGTAATTGTGATTTCTAACTAGTTTAAATTATATATTTTAGCGATCATTTTGATTGTTACACGCGGAAACGTTGGCATTTTTTCAAATAAAATTATGTAAAATCTGCTGTGCCATACATAAGTCTCGATTCGATCAAATGTAAGGAAAAGTTGGTAATTTGAGTCTCTACTCGTTATGGTCCCATGTTTAAAACAGTGACATTTCAGTAACAAAACTAGGAAGTTACATCATAATTACTTCTTATCTAACCCACTAAATTGCATAGGAGTTTTCTGCATACATAATGCGTACGATTTTAATAGTCACATAAAAATTTATTGCTCTCTAATAAAGACCCGAAGTCACTGATTAACTCCGTAGGTATTTTAGTGTAGTAATGAATTTGTTTTGTACATAATTTGTTTTACGGAAGCTGTTAGTGGCAGGACGCATAAACTTTGTTCATGGCTTCGCCGGTGGATTTGAGCTATCAAAACAAAATGGTTGTCTTCCGGTTTGCAGTGAGATGTTGCTTTTAAGAGGTTGTATAGAAGCTAGATAAAGCTTGTTAATATTTAACCCTAAGCTGACTGCCCTGGTGGCACGAATAGAAATTAAGATTGCGAGAAGTTGAGAAGAGATATAAACGACTGCTCCATACTAAGTCATAGGTCAACTTCTTCTAGTATTTTTTATATCTTCTTCTTCTTCTTCTTCTCAGCCTTTTTCTACCATCTTCTTGGTGTAGGCCTCCTTTCTTTCATGCCAGTCTCTTCTATCTTGAGCCACCTGTATCCAAATCGATTTTTTATATAATCAAGATTCAATATAAGTATATATATAATAATATATATTATATCTCATTAGGGTTTAGCTATTGGCATTACAACACCCCTTTTAAGCCTCACTAGGCACGCGTGGTGGAGAATCGCCCAAACCAAGGGTTTAGTCACTGGCCTTTCAAAACTCCTCCATCAATCTGCATTGGGCCCGCATGGTATAGCCTAAACCACCATAAAGTTAAAATGAGGTCTGTGTCCTGCAGCGAGACGTAGGCATATAACTAGGCAAACTTTTTTTTGACATCATTGTTTTACTTCACAGTTTACATTATAATAGTTTACGCTTAAATTATGTATTTTACATCATGGTACCTATATATGTCTCTATTTCTCTAATGAACTTTGTCCTTTTACGTCATCCATAGACTAAATCTTTTTGAAGCCACAAATTTGCAGCCAATTCCTATTAAAGTAGACAAAAACTGTTAGTGAAAACACATTCCTTGCCAGTGTTGTACGTGACTAACGTACTAATACCACTTGAATAGGTAACCTTAGCAGCCTTTACAATGAATAGAGACAAATAGGTTCACGCTGAGATTTTTTAGTTTCTGCGTGAATTTACGTCACGGAACGAGAAACTGAGTTATTAAGAGGCCTATTACAAATTCTTGTCAGTTTTGCGGTTTTTTGGTGATTACAGGTCATTCAAAAGATAAATCTAAAATCAGAGGCCGCTACGAACTATAAAATCACGAAAGTCAAACATTATTAATAAGTCATAACTGCAAAAGCGGTATAAAATTATAGGAACGTGCCAAAAATAGGGGAATTACTTTTTTGCTTTTTCCCAATAGTTTATGATGATTTAATAAAAAAATACTTGTTGATACTTATAGGTTTCCCTTTTTTGTAGTACGTAGAGGCCTCCGATTTTCGATTTATCATTTAAATGACCATTAATCACCAAGCAACCGCAAAACTGACAAAATTTTGTAATAGGCCAATTAACTTATTGATGGAAAACTGATGTGTAACATCAATAAGTAACAACATTTTAAACTTTCTTGTTTTTTTTTAAACTAACACTATACACATGAAAAGAGGTACGTGTATAGTGTTAGTTTGATATGTAGCATACTCGCAGTCTGAAACAAAATGGACGTGACACAGAGGCTTTTAGATAAATATGACCATTTTTACATAGATAGCCGTTATATTTCATTATTTTTATTTATTATTTCTTTTTGCAGTATAGGTTTTCTATAAGTAAACTGTTCCGTAATATACATGTGCTTCTTTATTGCAGTATAGGTTCTCTGTCACTGTTATATCATGTGTGCTTTCTTTACATATCGAAACCTATCGATTAACATTGCATGCCTATTTTATTTTCATTTCAAAGTTTGCCTCAAAGATATTTTCACTTAAAACCAAACAATAATAAATCACTTTTTGGCAACTATACATACTTGAGCCTTAGTTTATCTGCCAATGTCTGATACGGCAATTAGCAAGAATAGTACATTATAATAGAAGCTAAACTACTCTATTGCTGCGACGTGAATTTTATGTGCACGAATCAAAGTCACGCGTACACTCGGGGACAGAGATAGGGCACGCTTTTAGGTTTACAGAATTCGTTTAATTTTATGTTTATTTATTTAATTTAGGACACCCAACAAAGCATACACCACACATTTACATACTAAATAAATAAAATACATTGTTACAGTGTTGCCTTACTTATAGGCTGCCACGACATTCACAAAAATACTGCTGAGAACAGATATGTCTTAATTAATTTGAAGTGGATAAAAGTAAACAATATGACTTGATTATTACAACCTCTTAATATCAAATTAATCCATGAGTGAGGACTTAAATTTACGTAGCGAATAAGACATATCAACATTGGCATCAGGCGAACGAGAAAGTTTACTGAATTGGGACTGAATCCTATCAATTGCGGAAAAATGACCTAGGTTAGTCCTAAAAGTATTTGTCTTAAAAGGCAAATATCTGGATAACCGAGCCAATTTGGCTGGGACATTGTAATTAATCCTCCTCAAGAGGTCAGCACAATCAACGTTATTATTAATTAATTTGAACAGAAACAGAAAATCCAATATTTTTCTACGAACCTCCAACGATAAAAGTAAGTATTCTAATCGGGTCTCGTATGTAAGCAATCGCTTTGCTAACTTGCACTGATAAGACAAGTGATAAAGAAACTTCCTCTGAATGGCTTCCAACCGCTGTTTGTGGATTTCATAAAAAGGGGTCCAGACTACGCTGCAGTACTCCAAGCCTGACCGTACCAGTGAAATGTTATGAAATTCATTATTTTATTTTATCATCAGCCTATTTTTTGCTGGACATAGCCTTATTATTTTATTTTATTATCAGGCTATCTTTGCAGGACATAGCCTTCTAGGTAGAACACCAGAGCGAGCGGCCTGGGGTTGTTAGCTGCTTGACCTAGACTAGGGTCGTCAGTCTACCGAGTAGTTCGTGGCTGTCACATAATAAAGAATACTTACGGAAGTTATAAATATATTCATCTTTAAATCACTAGCGGAAACAGCGTTTGCTTTAGTGTGAAATTCAGTTAGACAGTTTGGCTAAAAAGCTTGCTTATCATTTAAGTATACATCTATAAGTAGGGAACTGCTTTTAAGTAGTTTGTTGATAACAATTCCTATTTTCATTTTTTAATTATCGTACGTGTTCCTTTGGTGAGTATATCGTAGGATATATTTAAAAAAAATTAAACTATAAGAAGTTACTCGATTAAATTAATAGACAAAAAACACCGAATGACGAGTGCAGAAAGCAAACTTGTTAGCGACATAAGTTATTTTGAAGACACGTCAATAAACTAAACGAGTTTCGCAATAATTATACATAAAATTGAATATAGAGCGTATCGGCGAGAGAGAGCTTTAATGGGACCAGTTTTAAGTGCAATGTGCATATTTCAAAGGATAGTTTATTATTTATACTGTCATAATGCTGGATTTTAAAGCTTTGTTTTTTACAAAGCAGTTATTATCTGACATAATCTTTAGAGGCGTTGGTACTAAAAGATTTTTGATCCTTTATTTTGGCTCCTTTTCCTCCATACTAGGCCTCTTAACGGTTGAGGATCGTGACCCCGTCTATTAAGTCGCCTCGATGATGAGCTGTCTCTAGGCATTTTGATCCTACGCCTGTCTGAATGTCTCGTAGGAAGGCATTTCCAGAATTTTCACAAGTATGTCCGATCAACGTTTGGTCTTCGGCCACGTGGTGGTTTATTGGCTCTGCAAACATAAAATAATCACCGTAATTTGCCATTCAGTGTACACCGACAGGTAATGATTGGAACAGTTGCACACGTACCGCGTGACAAATGACTGCACCTTTGTGTTTTGACCTTGGCTTGTGACCTCAGGGTCAGGCTGCCATTATATCATTAGCCCTCTCACACTGACGGGTTAATACTCAGTCATGTCATTGTAGATTTGACTGGATGTGACATAAAATTAAAACAGGTGTGTTTGATTACTTCACTGAAAATTGCGTTCTTAAACAATTTTGGCCAGCATTACAAAGGTATTAAATAAAAAAAAACGACATCAAAATCGGTCTATTCGTTTGGAAGATACGCGCGATGCCACAGTCATACACGCGTTAAACTTAAAACATCCCTTTTTTCCGTCGGAGGTAAAAACAACAGAAGTGCATTTGAAAATTGGTAACTTAACTTGACAGTTTTACATAAACAGTGTGTCTATTTTTATTTAGTTAAGTGAGAAAGATAAAATCGACTTCGGCTTGGGCCGCTGTCTAAAAGGTGGATTGAGGAGGAAAAGGTAGGCAAAGGTTCCATACATTTTGCCTACCACAATTGTGGCTGTACATTGCCGTTAAGCCGTGCCTTCTAATGAAAAACCGAACAATAAATGAGACGTTCGTCCCAAATAGAGCCATTTATTAATTAAAATTGCCTTTTAATAAATTAAAAATACAAATGTGAACGTCATCTCTGCACTTTCAGCTCTACTCACAATGTAAGTAGTGTTGGTTAGGTTAGGTTAATATCGATACCTATTCATCCTTGTGACAGGAAATAAAACAATACCTAATGAACATGGAATACTGAAAAAAAAAAACGATAAAAATACAGAAACTCATTCATTAGAGATGGTAAGTATTGAGATTTAATTGGTCTTCTTTAGATAGTAATTATTGCTTAAACTGAAAATTCTTCAATGCGGGAATCGCTTTTAAGCTATAAAATAATAAGCTATAAAATAATACCGACAGTAAAAATCGCGAATGCTTAATGCCTGAAAAAGTAATATCGAGTTAAATCGTTTTATCGACAGTATGCTTTTTATTCGTTTTTGAATGTTGCATTTAATGGGTATAAGGTAAAATTAAGATTATGAACTGTTCACCATTTCAATTGCAGATATAATTTTTCAAACTACAGAAGCTTGCCATGTGATGCGTCAATTTATTGACTCCATCATTTGAGTTTTTTTTACCATTATACTTAGTTAATGATTCCTTTGAAATTATTTTCTTGGGCCACTTATAAATCATTTATAAAAGGACCCTTTTGGAAGTAGATACGCATTTATTTTTAACAGTCTTAGTAGAAGGTACTTAATTTTAATGTATGTTTTACTTCCAATTCCATTAGATTTTAAAATTTGTATTTTACTGTCGATGACGATATTTGCATGTCGACAGCCCTACAGACTGACCCAAGTGACACTAACGACCTCTACAATACCTCTACTCGCGAATTATGCTCTTTCGGAGAGCTTTTTATAAAAAAAATATTTTTATTTTATTTTAATTACAAAATATTAACATAATGTTACCTTAATGAATCTGAATAATAGACTGTCGTCCGAAGATGCATCGACGCTCCGGCGCAGGGCTGCTATCGGCAGGAAATGCAAACTCAGCGGCTAGACTCTCCGTCGCCATAGCGTCAATGTACATAGAGTTCACATAACACCTCCCCGACGAAACAGAGGTCCTTTCTTCAGCTTATCTGAAGAGAGACCGAGGAAAAGCTTCGTTTTGGAGCGTTACAGGTCGTTCAGTTTCTGTAGTTCCAGTGGTAGCTCTGGAAATTTTGTGTTTCTTCCATTTGACGATGAGAAAATAAAGAGCTGCGATAGCTATGATGATGTAGAGCGGTGTAGTCCAGTATAAATGCGGTTGAAAATCTGAGTCTTCCAATTCGTCAATTTCCGATTCTCGTTCTAATAATCCAATAGTATTATGAAGCTGTTTTAGGTCAACGTTATCTATTTTCAGGCGTTTAAGCGGGTCCCTGATTTTTGCTTCCTCCAAATTTAAGCCAAATAATTTGATGGGTTTTCCATGAAAAGCATACCGTAAATTTGTGAATTTCAGGTTTTTGATAGACGCACTGCAGTTTCCCGGTAATTGGAGTAAGTATACACCTTTAATTTGCATATACTCATCCTGGACACATTGAATGTGCAATTTTGTGGAGTTAGGGGTAATAAGTATATAATATTCATTGTTGATCATCTCAAATTTATCTTGTTCAATTTTGATTTGTTGATATTCGCATTTTGTGAGTTTTTGTGATGTTATCAGTTCATAAATGCAGTCACTGTTATGCTTTGATTCTTGAAGATACAGATTTCCTTTGCAGTAGTGATATTTCCCGATTTTATTGCATGGTGAATCTAAATACTGGTACGCATTTTCGGTCATAACTAGATAGGATTTATTAGGTATCAGGATAGTATAATTGGAAGTAGGGATTGGGAACAAGTGATAGTATGTGAACATTTCATTATAAAAAATTGGTACCCTAATTACAAACACCAATTTGTTATCGCTAAAATAAGAGCCTATGTCTAAGAAATTATAAAAAATACGAGATTCTTTCACATCAGAGGTTATTAACTGATCAGGCCTGTATAGTTTGGTGAGTTCTGTTATAAAGTATTCTATATTTGAGAACGATATCCAATTACGGTAAGCTATATGTTTTGTTGACAAAGAAATGGCAGTTTCTAGATCCGATAAGGTTTCAAAAATGATTTGCACATTTACTTCCAATAATTTAAAAGAGCTGTCTAATTTAACAAAGTCGATAAATTTTTGTTCAGAGATATTTGTATATCTTATTATTTCTGTTATTTTATTTGACAGTTTGTCTTGATTTTGCACAACAGCTGAAATGGTGGTGTTAAAGTTTTCCAAAAAAAGTTTATTTAGAGTAATTGCCTGATTAACGTGATGTGTTATTGCATTTTGACTATTCTGAAGTATTTTTATGGCTTTGTCATATCTCAAAGCATCGTTTTGATCTAAATTTCCAGTAATGCTGTGAATTATAGTACCTAACCCATCTATAAGAGCTCTTCTAAATCTAGTTTCACTTAAAGAATTAAACTTATTTAAAATACTATTCAATCGGTTAGTAATGTAGTCATGTAAAATAATAAATCTAAACTTGTAATCTTTATCTAAGTCACTAATCAAAGCTTCAAGTGTAAAAACTTGATTTTGGATGATGACAATTTGATCCTTAATACAGTCTAAATCGATATAGTGTAAGAACACATGGTCCGATTGCCTAACTTTAGATAATCCTAAATTGAACGGTAATATTCCGGGGTTATTTGTCATCGGCGTTAGTTTCGCTTCCTCGGCTAGTGCCGGGTAGCTCGCCGTCATCCTGTAACAAAGAATGTTGCATTTTAAGGGGCCTGCGTATGTTTCGTTTATGGTATTCTTGCTCTCTGACGTCTGCAACTTTTATACCTAAATCTCTGGCAGCAGTTCTAGTTAAATACCGAGGTTGATCTTTATGACGAACTGCAAGTGGATTTTTGGAATAAATAGCATGACCCTCTTCATATTCTAGAGGCGCTTCTAATGTTTCATTTCGTTTGTTAATAGTGGCCATTTGCCTCGAATTTAGGCGTTCATTAATTTTAGCGTACATATCTGTTGTTATTTCTTTATGTTTATTAATGTAATTTTGTAGACATTGTTTTTCTAAAAGGATGTCAAATGGATCACGGCTATCTAAGTGGCCATTAATTATTTCAACTGGTTTCTTATCTGTGGCTGAATGTATTGAATTGTTGTATGCTAATACTGCAAACAGCATCAGCTCGGTTATAGTGGACTGTTTATGATTTTGTTGGAGTAACCGAATGTGTTCCAAGATTGTTGAATGAAATCTCTCAATGGCTCCGTTAGATTGGGGATTATTAACGCTCGTAAAATGTAAATTTATTTTATGTAAAGCAGCAAATTCTTTGAGAGGGAGATTTTTAAATTCTGTTCCTTGGTCGGCTGTAATGTTCAAAGGGAGGCCATGATGTGTCATCCATATCGTTAGTGAATTTATAACACTTACTCCCGACATACTTTCCAGAGGATAGGCTTGTGCATATTTTGAGAATGTATCTATTATGGTAAGGAATTTCTGGCCCTTTACTTGAAAAGTATCCATGTGTATGATTTCAAATGGTTTTGTTGGGACTGGCGTAAATTGAAGATTTTGTTTGTTTGGATGCCTTTCGTATTTATTAGTTTGGCAAATGGAACAGTTGTTTATAATTTCAGTCACGGTTTTAGAAATATTTGGCCAATAGTATTTTCGTTTTATCTGCTTTTCTGTTTCCACTATACCTCTATGATTGGATTTACTTTCGTGATAAGCTCTTGATAACCGATATTGTTCGTCTGTGTCAGCTATATCTTGTAGATTTTCTTTACAGAATATTAAGTCGTAAGCTGAATCTTTAAAGGTTGTTTGCAAAATGTTTGTAAGATCTGGTATGTATTTAAAATCTGATAGCCAAACGCCGTGTTGAATATCTGGCCGTACATAGTGTTTAAAAAGTTCGATTATTTCGTTGTTTAAATTATTTAAGCCAATTTGAGCTATGATCCTGTTTTTACCTGGGAATATTTCTTTTATAACTACTTCAGCCGGTGAGTGTAAAACAAAATGTATGAAAATTTGATTTTTGTGCGTATTCACAGCTTTTTCAGCGATTGGAATTTCCAAAATGGGCTGTTCATGATTGGTGTGGACTGTGTCATCCTGCAATTGATCTAACTCAATATTATCTATGTCAGGTATTTCAGAAACATTGCCAATAAGAGATAAGATATCATCGAGGATTTCAGAGGCAGAAGGGTTTCCTATAGGTGGTGAGTTTTTACATGGTTCCGTCTCATTATTGTTAATAATGACCCTAGACAGAGCATCTGCGTTTGTATTGGAAGTCCCTTTTTTATATACGACTTCGTAGTCAAACTCTGCTAGTTTGAGCTTCCATCTGGTAAGTCTTGAGTTAGGTTCTTTTAGTGACACAAGCCATTGAAGGGGCTTGTGGTCGGTGACAATTTTAAATTTTCGGCCGAATATATATGGGCGGAAGTATTTAGTTGCCCACACAATGGCTAGCAATTCTTTTTCTGTTGTGCTATAGTTAATCTCGTTGTCATTAAGAGTTCGAGAAGCAAATGCAATTGGTTTGTCAGCGCCTATGGAACCTTGGGACAAAACAGCTCCAATAGCAAAATGGGACGCGTCTGTAGTAACGATGAATTCCTTTTCGAAATCAGGATAGCTAAGAATTGGATCGTTCATTAAAATTTCCTGACAAATTTTGAATGTTTTTTCATAAATTGGATCTTCTATGTTAATTTTTGCACCTTTCTTTAGGCATGACGTAAGTGGTTTGGTTAATTTCGAAAAATTGGGAATAAACTTTCGGTAGTAGCCTAGAAGTCCCAGAAATGACTTAATTTCTTTTGGGGTCTTGGGTATAGGAAAATTTTTTATAGCATAAACTTTGTCGGGATTTGGTTTAATACCAGATGGCGTTACAACATGTCCCAAATAAGCAGTTTCGTGTTTTAAAAATTCAGACTTGTCTAATTGAATTTTGAAATTGGCCTCTCTTAGTCTTTGAAAGACTTTTTCGGTATTTGTAATCATCTCTTGCAAGGAAGTCGAAAATATAATTATATCATCCATGTAAACGACACAAATCTCGTTGATAAGCCCACGAAGTACATTTTCCATGGCTCTCTGAAACGTAGACGGGGCGTTTTTAAGGCCAAAAGGCATCCGGCAATATTCGTAATGTCCATTTTCGACTGTGAATGCGGTTTTCTCCACGTCGTCAGGGTGCATCTCGATTTGATGAAAGCCGCTCGCCAAATCGAGGGTAGTGAAATATTGACAACGACCTAATTTATCTAACACATCGGAAATATTCGGGATTGGATATCTGTCACAAATAGTTTTCTCGTTTAGCTTCCGATAGTCGACAACAAGCCGCCATTTTTGTATTCCAGATGCGTCGAGTTTTTTAGGAACTATCCAAATTGGAGAAGACCATGGGGATTCAGATGGTTGAATAATTTTTTGTTGAAGCATTTTATCTATTTGAGCCTGAACTTCAGCTTTGTGTACAAATGGATATCTGTATGATTTTGTGTACACAGGAATTTCGTCTGTGGTCCTAACCCTATGTTTAACTGTGTTCGTAAATGTAAGGGGGCAATCTTCATAGTAAAAAATGTCACTATATTCTTTGCATAATTTAATTATTTTCTGCTTCTCTTCATCATTCATGTGATCGGTTCTAAGAAGTGATTCTATGTTTGCGGATTTTGAAAGAGGAACTTCAAAATTGAAGCAATCAAAATTTTTTTCTAAGGGAATCGCATTTATAGGAGCTGGTAAACTAATAATGGTGTCGTTACAGGTAGAGTTACTAATTTCAACGTAAGCGTACCCTTTATTTGATCGTGTAATTAGTGCTGGCATAAGGCACTGATTTATTGTCATTTCCGGTATAAAAATTTCACCACTTTCTGTTTTTACAGGAACCTTGAGAGTGGAGCTGCTCTTGGCTTTGACTAACGCTTCAAAAAGGTTATGAACTCCAGTTTCCATCATGTGAATAGGATTTTTAGCAAATTCCGTTACAAGAGTTTTGTCTGATAAATTGACACATGCTTTAAGTTTCTCTAACAAATCTAGTCCAATAAGGCCATCGAAGACGTTATGAAATTTGTAGACGTAAAATTTGCAAACTTCTCTAGATTTAAATTCAGAAAATAGGGGTAAATCAATCGTATATTTATGGTGTGTTGTGCAATGCACATTTGTGACTGAAAAAGGTTCGTGATTTAATTTTAAACCCATATAGTATTTTCTGATTGCTTCCGGAGATAAAAAGGACTGATTTGAACCAGTATCAATCAACAATTTCAGAGGAGGACTATCTATTTGTATATATGGAAGCTGTCTTTTAGAATGAACATTGACTTGTATCACGTTTCCTTGTTTTGGTCTAAGGTATCCTGAAAATTTCGAATCTCAGGAGCTTTAGAGGCGGTTTCACGTTCTGGGGCGGCCTCGTTTGGGGTTGTGTCA
Organism: Anania fuscalis; assembly: GCA_950371115.1. Taxonomy (NCBI): domain Eukaryota; kingdom Metazoa; phylum Arthropoda; class Insecta; order Lepidoptera; family Crambidae; genus Anania; species Anania fuscalis. Next base: position 4,763,980 of record OX493335.1, read on the forward strand.
TCGTATGAAACTGGGATAAATTCTGGTTCAAAGTCATCATTATAGTCGCAACTGTAACCGTAAGAAGGATAATTTTGGTCCGGAAAATCAGCATTGTAAATTTCATTATGATTTAATTCTTCGAAAACAAAATCGGGATAGTGACCTACGTTTTGGAAATAATTTGGATTTTGTGGATTGAGTTGCTGCGGTCTGTAATTCGGATTTGGAATAAACCTCGGTGAGTTAGTATTGTTACCTCGTGCATTTGGGTAAGAAATTCCACTCATGGGGGTTGGTTTTGGCATAGGGTTTCGTTTTGGATCTTGGTTAAAATAATTGGGCTTAATTTGTTGATTTTGATTTTGCCGAAATTGATTAAAGTTTGGCTGTCTAAAGCTTTGTTGGTTATTATTATTATTCCAGTTTGAACGGTTCGGGTTATAATTAAAATTATTCGGTCTCGGCTGATACCAATTTGGGGGAAGTCTCGGTGAGTTGTTAATTCTGAAATTCTGATTTTGATTAATTGGTTTATTATTGGTGTTATTAATTTGGGGTTGGTTACGTTTTTGCAAGTACATAATATTACTTTCCTCTTTTATATATTGCAGGGCTTTAGGTAGAGATTCGGGGCGCATAGCCCGAATCGTGGAGCCTAAGGGCTCTCGTAATCCAGCTAAAAAGGTTTTTAATGCTTGGGCCGTGAAAAAATCTCGTTTACAGTTAATAACGTTTTGATCAACATTATGAATATTTATGTAGTTTATCAAGGTAGTCAACACATTCATGCATTTATCGTAAAATTGTTGGGGGCTCTCGTTGCCCTGATGTAAATTGACAAGGTCACGGTTTAAAGAATTTTCATCTCTTTGGTCCGAAAAATTTTGAATCAAAACATCTTTAATTATTGGCCATGAATTTGCGGCGTTAACGTCAATTATATCGAGAGCTTTTCCCCTCAATTTCCCGATAAGTCCATTAACAACAATAGTATTTAAAAAATTGTTTACATTTTCAGGATCGAAATATTGTGCAAAAACACGATCAGCTGCACTCAAAAATCTATATAAAGAGTTGACATCTCCATTATACTCGGGCACTATTTTTAATGCTAAATCAAAAAGTTGTAGTTGTGCCATTATAAAAAAAATAAAACACTTCACAATAATTAAATTAAAATATTAACTGTAAGATTGTGCAATACAACCCTATATTATAATTATTTATAATAATTTCAATTAATTTATTTACGAGTTTACACATAAATCATGGATCGAGGGAAAGGAAAAGTTATGAACTCATAAAATCCAAGCGTACTCACAGTATCACCAGCAAAATATTATCAATCATCGTAATTAGTCCTTACGAAGGTGAAGTAGACCCTCAAGGCGTCGCAGCTTCCACAAAACGTAAAATCACTTTTTTTTGGGAAAGTAGTTCGCACTGTAAACCGTTGAAACGGACACTGAACACGATTTTTGGTTGTCCAGTTCAGCACTATCCACTAGACTGCGCCAATTATGCTCTTTCGGAGAGCTTTTTATAAAAAAAATATTTTTATTTTATTTTAATTACAAAATATTAACATAATGTTACCTTAATGAATCTGAATAATAGACTGTCGTCCGAAGATGCATCGACGCTCCGGCGCAGGGCTGCTATCGGCAGGAAATGCAAACTCAGCGGCTAGACTCTCCGTCGCCATAGCGTCAATGTACATAGAGTTCACATAACACGCGTTCAAATTACATACCTAATGTTTTTATGATTTCGGTGCATGTACTAAGTGGGCTTATTTGCTGAGGTGCAGATTTAGTTGTATAGGTACCTAAATAACTTTTTACGTAATTTTTTTGAAATTTCCTACGTTTGAATGCCTACAGCAGCTACTAACGGATAATAGTACCAGCACATTTACATTTGGAGTGATTGCCATCAGACTTTCGTAAATATTTTAAGGTACTATTAGGATTTTGGCGGCTGCTGCCTAACAGAGGCGCGCACCTCTCTTAACTTCTTTACTACTTAGGTTACTTCTTTGTTTGGTGTTCAATAAAGTGTATCTATCTTTCTCCTTCTGCCCAGCATTTGTATTTGATTCTTTGTAAATTTATTTGTTGTGTTTTCTGATGTCGGCGACCGAGTCGCGGACCGCGGTGCCTGGAGGCGTGGCGTTCTATCTGGCCGATCGGCTCAGACCAGCTCAGATGCATACATAGGAAAGTGCTGTTAACAAATCCCTACAGAGTGCTGCATCATTGTCGCGCGCGACCCGACGGCAGCTTCTGGCTCTCGACTGCTAGGCAGCGAGTGTCAAGATCCGAACGACCTTTTGATAAAGGAATCTGACAATTTGGACCGTGACTACATACAGGGTGTACAAGAGAATGGGACATTCCTTAAAAGCACGTGATCAGCTGGTCATATACAACAACTTTTTCCATGGGAACAACATCGAAATCGCAAATTTTTTTTCAGCCTCTCAATACAAACTTACTCCCATACCTCGATGATAATGTATGGAGCATCTGAAAATAAAATTACGATTTCGCTGTTGCTTCCATATGAAAACATGTTGTATATGATCAGCTGATCACGTGGTTTTAAGGGGTGTCCCATTCTCTTGTACACCCTGTATACCCAGTTTTATCTGAATAATCAAGTTGTCTAATTTTGTTAAAAATATATTAAATATAAAATATATTAGACAATATAGTCAATGGTAAGTAGCCAAAGCACTTGTGTTATAAAAAAACAACATTCAGACGAATTGAGAACCTCCTCCTTTTTGTCGTGGCCTGCCAATTTGAGCAGGCAGGTGACACTGTTACACATACAGTTACGTAATTTTGTTACACTTGGTAATTGTTTGACCAAGCAGAATATCCTGTTAAGTAAGAATGAAGTGAGATTTTAGATGACTTTCCACAAATTTTAAGTATCCTCACATAAGTGTCATACACAAAGTAAAGCACGTGGCGTTATTGGAATAATAGTAGAGAAAAATATTGAACCTCGCCACGATCACGTTTTGGCAAACGTAGTGTAGGACGCCCCCTAGCTCAATGGATTGACGGCTTCAGGAAGATGACTGGCAGTGGCTGGATAAAAAAAGCAGGAGATCGTGCTCTGGTAGCACTCTTTGGAGGAGGCTTACGTCCAGCAGTGGACTGTAATAGGCCGAGATGATGATGATGTTGATGTTTTGTTAACATTTTAAAGAAAATCTTTCTTTTCAATATTTGCTACTTATTTTTAAACAATCATTTTTTTTAAACAAAGTATTTATACTGCACATTTAAAATAATTGTACAAATGACGGACTTAATGTCAAGAAGCATATTATTTATAACATAATTATTAGATCCAAAAAATTAATAAGCAGTCTTGGGTATTTTTGAAAATAACCTATTTCATTAGTTTTGTAGATACCTACATCTGAAAGATACGACGTTATTCTGTACTAAAGATGATTGTTTTTTTTTCTAAAAAAACCGCTTTTCGTTCGTCCCTCGTTCCGCAAAGCCGTAATCGGTACATGCCTCACAATAGGCGTTGTTATGACACGTATGTAGCTTTATATTCCGACCTTGCTCCCGCCGCGAAGGCTGCGCTCATCAGAGCTAATATTTGTCTTGTGGCCAACTTGACGTACTATTGTGAACAACTTGTTATTACGTTTATTGTCCGGTATTAAAACGTGATGTAGTTGTAATAAGTATGTATGATACATCTATGTAGTTGACTGTTCAAAGTCATAAACTTGGCAAACATGTCTATAATTTACCCATCGTACTTATTTGACAATTTGTAACGCCCTCTGTCGAATAATTTAAGGGGTATGTTGAACGTAATTTTAATTGAAATCTGACTATAGATTTAAAGCATTTTTTTCTGGTTGTAGTAAAAGCGTAGTTTTATCGTTAAAAACGCACTTTTGTAAAAATTAAACTGCAATTTGGAAATAATTACCTGTTTCACTAGTGTATATTTTCAAATTATTTTGAGTCATGGGCAATAACGGCTCAATGTTCCTATGGGGTGTTAAGTATTAGTTTGAATTTTCTACTACTGTCTGCAAATATATAAAAAAACTTTATTGTTTTATAAAAAAATACTACTATTGTTGCATTTGCTATTTAAAGTTTACTTAGAGATGTCTTACTGGCTGCAATCGCAATGTGCCATTATTATTCTTTTGTCAAATGACACCATTGTGATAATTGACATTGCTGACACGGAGGCCAACGGCTGTCCTGACGACCTCTCGCGAAACTAATTACACAGATATTGTTCTAAATGCTGTCATTTTCCATTATTTTACTACTTTTGTATTTTGTTACGTTCTTGTTTTTGGAAGTTTTTTCAGAAAATTAGGCGAACAGCAAATAAAAGCATATTAGTAGCAGTAAAAACCCTTGTTGTTTGTATAACATAAACATTACAATTTTCTATCTACCTAGCAGGTAATTAGAATTTTAAAATAAGACAAATAAAGTATAGGTTTATCATATTGAGGTTAACTTAATGACATTGCCCAAATTGTATTTAATTGCTTGCATATTGATACCTACTTCAGTTAAAATAGTTCCTAGATTATATAATGGTTCCGTCGCTTATTTTGTTATTTAGTTTTACTTTATATGTACTCAATCAGCTATAATCGTTAAGATGGACTAGAAGTCATAAATTGAAACGTGTCAATTCCATTAAGAGTAAAACATAGAAATCATATTTTTTGTATTAACATAAGTAGTTACAGCTCCTTTTTGTCTAGTATATAAATATTTACTATTTTTTTTAAATCTAAGACAGTTAAAACCTTAACAAAACCAGCTGTTTTAAAGAAAAGAACGCGTTTTGAAACGTACCTAATCAGTCGTTTTAAAAATAAGAGTTTTCCGATTTCCACGTGACCTCCACTCCAAACAACTCGCTTATCACATGACCTCTTTACAACCTTTCTGCTCCGGCGAATAACGTCATATGTAACAGACTCGTGCGGAAAAACGAAACTAGAGTTCACGTGCCGAAGGTGACTTTTAGTATGCACAGTGACGGCATTGTTTTCCGTTGTTATCGTAGTGTTTCATGTTTTAGGCATTTGGTTCATACGTTGGTAAGCAATGCTGATCGTATGTACGTACTATATTTTAAGTAAGTTTCGTAATGGGAGATTGGTTTAGTGGTCACATTTTTTACTATGTTTTTTTGTTAAAAATTGAAATTTACAATCCTCGTACCGGATCTATGTTTTTTTGGATTGCTAAATTATGGAAACAGATATGGCTTCTTTTCATGATAATAATATATACTTTGTTTTAAATAGCCATAGTTCATAAACACTGACAACAGAAAAAACGTGCATAGAAAACTGTAGATATATATGTACACTGATTAACTGACGCTAATTGATCGGCGTATATACTGTATGCTACATAACCAGTTGTTCAGTTTTAATTTTAGGTATCAGGTACCTACATGATTTGTCAAGTACGCATTCATCATGGTGTATTGGCCTGTCACAGTTTTTTACACTAACTCTATATTATTATTAGGTATCAGTGTAAACCAATTTTAATAAATAAACAAATAAAATATAAACGAAATTAATAGTGAATACATATTACAATAGTGGCAGTAAAGACGTCTACAAAATAACATAAGTATGGTATTTTATTGCTCACGACACAAAAGGAACTAAGTAACAAAAACAAGTGAATTACGTACATAGAAATATTAATGGATCCTTTCTCTGATCTGGGCCATAACCATGAACTCTTAAAACAATCTTAAAGTTGTCAAATCTGTCAATTTTGGTACGTCATTTCATACAAAATTTGGCAGAAATGATAATGTTTGACAGATTTGTGATTGTTTTAACAGTTCATGGTTAGGGCCCTGAGATTACGTAAATAAGATCTATCAATTTAAACGACCTTGTCGCTGAAAACGATCTCTTCCAGAGAAGCTGCACTTAGAAGTCAGTTAATAAATAAATTCATAGATCAGCCTTAAAAAAACTAACTATCTCGTTTATTTAAACAAATATCTCAAAACGAATCGTTCAATAAACCCAATCGCCTCGTACATTATGTAAATATCTTAATTTTTCGTTTGAACAATGCTTGTAAGATGTTGTAATTTCGAGTCTAGATATCTAAATGTGAAATGGGACTTGTCAGAATGAATTTAGATTAGAATATTAGCATTGTTTATCGTTTCTGTTCATAGGTGAGGTGTAAAGTGTTTTCTGTGGTCCAAGATGTATGTTTTCTCAAACTATTTTCATAAAAACAAATTAAAAGCTTACGAATACAGTGTTAAATTATCACTAAAAACTGGAATTACTATCCCTCGCGGCGCCTTGAAATGAGTAGCGTAAAAACGGTCACAAGCGTAATTTTATAGCAATAATTGTAGAGTCAAGTAGCGCTGTGCTACAGCGGCTGAAGCGGTTCTATTGTCTGAACATTAGTAGTGAGGCCACCAATTTGCCATGCGTGCATGTCAATCACGCAAACAAAAACAACTTTCAACAAATAAATCCGGCTCCCAAATCAGATTCGTTGGATAGCATATTGTCGACCGAAAAACCACGTGATATAACATTAGTGTCACATAATTATTACCGGTTGTCAAATCGCCATCTTCCGAATTAGGGGCCAGAAATTAGGTTCATAGATAGACCTGAATGACCTGAATAACAACCTAACATACGTTTTCAAGATACGCTCGATAACGTCACGTCTCTTTTCCAACTAAAGAACAGACCAGCGAAGACAAGTGCAATTGCTAGTATCAAACTCGAACCGCTCTCGCTTATATCTTAGGCCACAGCCAGGCACGAGCCACGCGTGGGGCCACAGCGTGGGCGTCCGAATAAACATGTCCGGCTTGTCCGGGTAACGAGCGTCGCTCGTAAACTGGCTGAGCCATCGTTCGGGGAACAGGCAGGTTCAATGGCTTCATTGTTTGCGGACTGAAGGCTGATAGCGGGTCACTTGAGATGCTATCTCGGAATGGCCGTTTCTGAATTCAAGTCTAGTATTTTGTTCTGTGTCCAATGGTAGCTCTGATCGGAGTCTTGTTTGAATCCGAAGCTCGAGTCGTAAACCAATCAATCGTTTTTAGGGTTCCGTACTCAAAAGTTAAAACGGGACCATATTACTAATATCTCCCGCCCTCTCTCGCTTCGCTGTCTCGGTCCGTCTGTCTGTCTGACTGCCCGTCTGTCACCAGGCTGTATCTCATGTACCGTGATAGTAAGACAGTTGAAATTTTCACAGATTATGTATTTTTATTGCCGCTATAACAACAAATACTAAAAATCAGAATAAATAAATATTTAATGGAGTCCCCATACAACAAACGTAATTTTTTGTCGTTTTTATAGATAATAGCCAAGTGCGAGTCCGAGTCGCACTTGGCCGGTTTTTTAAATCATGCACGGTTTTCTCCCACTTGCTCGGTGTTGAGGGAAAACCTGCACATTCAGTGAATTTCGTTGTCCAAAAAGATTATAGGTCGGTTAGTGTCGGGTTACAGAGGTCTGATGACAATTAATTCTTAGGTCAAAAAATAGAATATAGGTCATAATCAAGGTTAAACCGACAAGAAAACCGGGAATAAGCGCTGGAGTAGGGTTGGTACACGAAAGTGATATAATCGCTTAGCCGCGTGCATCACTCGCTAAAAGCGGACGTGTTTCGTGTCTGCTGATGCTGATGCTGCAAACTTAGCTGTCAGTTGGACAGTTCGTTTCGTAGTAGCTTCCATAGATAAATTTAGTATTTATTTTGGTCTATGGCAGTCCACTTTTGATGGTTTTGGCAAACTTCTGCATTAATTAGTTTTATTCTCATTGCAAAACGATTTATTTTTAATAATATTTTATTATTTTTACTTTTGCGATAAGACCACCAAAATCGTACTATTATCTTTTAAATCTGTCTTAAATTATTTTCCTCTCTTTCTCTCAGTGAAATTTGTCGTATGTTTCATACCACAAATTGGATACGACCCTTGCTGCATTTAAGTACGAGCAAAGTTTTAATTAGTAAAACTGGAAAACAAAACGAGCAAACGCCTGAGTAAACAAAGCATTAACTTCTAAATGGCAGTAAACAACTCAAATGCAAATATTAGTCGGTGACTCCTCTTGAACGGGCGACCTCTGCGATTTGACCGATTATCTGAGATAGCACTACACTCAGGTGGTATACTAGGTAAGTATCCACTTTTCATTATCATATTGAAAATCAGAACGTGTTTTTCTAACTAACTGTACATTTGTTCAACCTATTGATAAGTAAGATAAGATTTGTTAGGTGTCTGTCTGATAAAGTATTATGTTATTTGGCACAAAAGAAAATTAAAAGACAAAATCAATTTCCTTTTCCAAATACCTAAAGCAATAATAGCACATTAACATGTATTTTTTTTTACCAATACACTGCTTGGAGACTCTGTGTGCTTCACAAATACCATCACACCAGAGAAAGATAAAAAATAGCGCCAAAGCGGTCCTGCTTAGTCAGTCGTGACAGCCGTAATTGAATTCATGTGTGATTATAACTCTAAAGGTCACTTACCAAGTTCATGAAAATATGAAAAAAAAACTACTGTAACTCAATAAAACAAGGCTGTGCGTGCTAAGTACTTTTGTTAGTGTAATTTCCGCATACTCGTACAACAAATGTTGCTGGCGAGATTTCTAAGTGTGTATTGGAGTTGGAACTGTAGGTGTTACTACGAATTTTCGGAGTCCGTGTATGATAAACGAGTAATCTCTGACAATACACGACTGTATTGGAAGTCTTGAGAAGTAATTATCATTTTTTTTTAAATCCAGTCGATAATTATTTTATTTAAAAGAAAAAGATATTATTTATATTATAAATATAGGTACAAATGACAAACAATGTAGGTAGTGTGACAACAAATAAGAACCTAAAAGTCACTTAATTTACTTAGGCATTGGCAATTTTGTTTAAATAAATCTTGTATTTTAGAGTCAATCATCTTTAGTATTTAAATGTAGCCAATGCAACCTATTCAATACTTCCAATGCAGCTTATTTATTACCCGCACAACTTCATTGGCCATGAACTACAAGACATGTATTAAATAGAGGTTTTATACGCGAAGTAGGAAAATGCGCGTGACCCGCTGACCCGCGGGCAAGGTCGGGTAGTATCAGTGTATTCATACTATAGCGCATATACCTGGCGAATGAGCTCATGTGCTGTTGCTGCATCTATCTGTGTTGAGAATCGAGACTCCTAGTGGAACATGGCGGAATGTAACTTAAGTTATTGAAAATTTTAGTAAGGAATGGACATGCTTGTTTTATTTTTATATTCAATATTAAATTTTATGAATGGTTTGAGACAAAAGTTTACCAAGGGCGTCTCCCAACCCCAACACACCTGAACACTTATACCAATAAAAAACTTTAATTTACATAGTGTTAACTCCTGCTCAAATATGTATTGATCGACTTCATTTTATTTCATGAAATAGAACACAAAAATAGCTTATAAACTCACAGAAAATTTTTATAGTTACACAACTGGGCCCTAACCATGAACTGTTAAAACAATCACAAATCTGTCAAACTTGGAATGTCAGGACTTCAGGAGCAAATCGGTTTTATCGATATAGCCTTTAGAAGAATCAATTCAAGATTCAGATGTTTAAACTTTTGTCTCTTTATTATTCTTTTTTAGTAAGGTTTAGTCACTGGCCTTACAACACCCCTCCACCAATCCGCACTGGGCCCGCGTGGTGGAGTATGGCCCAAACCACCTCATAGTTGAGGTGAGGCCTGTGCCCTGCAGTGGGACGTATATAGGCATACTTTACTTTACTTTATTCTTTTTTATTATTGTCGTATTGTTTATTCCAGGGCCCTAACCATGAACTCTTAAAACAATCTCAAAGTTGTCAAATCTGTCAATTTTGGTACGTCATTTCATACAAAATGTGACAGACATGATGTCTGACCGATTTGCTCCTGAAGTCCTGACATTCCAAGGAGATTACGCAGTAAGTTTCCAGCGAAAATCTATTCGTTACAATCACGCTATTCAGTCGTTGGCAGATGACCCTTACATTTTTAATTGTATGATTAATTGATGGGAAAAAAACGTTATTCGATATAGTTGACTTTGTTAACTTTACAATTATGAATGGTGAAGAGTTAGGCGAGATAATTAAAAATTATTGAGTTCACGTTATTAAAATAAGTGTTCAAATTTATATTTAAAAACTGGCTGTTGCTCGCGACTTCGTTCGCGTGCAGACACCCTAATCCCCTAGCGGTACGAAATATACCTTGAATATAGTCACAAAATTTAACAACAATCGGTCAATCCGTTTTGGAGGAGTTATGTTACAAACACGAGAATTTTATTTAGATGTTTTTGAATTTTCTTAACTAACTTAGTACAAAAACCACATAGAAATATATAAAAACTTTTTTAAATGCTCTGATTGACCATTAACGCTTATTTTACTTTTTTCTTTCATCTCTAGATAACACTTATTTAACTTCTTCATTTAAACACTTAATTTTTTTCCTGTCTTTAACAGAGTTCTAATAAGTTTTTTTTTAAGTGGTCATCCATCAATTACGTCACGCGAATTTCATGATACTTTGACCCTCTAATTTCATGATACTTTGACCCCAGCCCTTGTCTCAAGTGGTCACGTTTGTAAGACTACCCCATCCCTAGTGTAGCGTCACATTTTTTCAAATGACATTGGGAACTTTACTATGGGAAAAATCCCCACGGTGGACAAAGATGAAACATACTTTATTTCAAAGCTTAAGACCTGTATACTTGGCGTCACGTAAAAAGAGCGGTAGCCAAAATAGAAACTAACATTTTCAGTACTGCTATAAGTGTTCGGTTAAGACAAGTACCGCCACCCTCCAGCGTTCTTTTTATTTGACGAAAATTATAGGTATGTTTACTTAAAGCGCTATGTTGTAACATGTGGGAATTCTGAGGTATGATGAGTCTAAGATTGATTTGATCAAAGAGCAAAACACAGAGAGCGCACAGATCACAACGACAGATGACGAAGGACTACGAGTTGCGTATTGGCTGTTCGAGCGATGCGCGCAGGTAGCGCGCACTGTCATAGATATTTGGCTTTGGCGTATTTTTTGTGATGTAGGTGTAATCTAAGATGTTTTCAAAAGTAAGTTTATAAAACGTCATTGGGTGTAATGGGAAGTGTAAAAGTAAAAATACTAAAGTATTGAAACCTTATTTTCTCAATATTCCCATATGTTACAGGAAAAAAAAACATGGCAATAAAGTGGAGAATAGTATCTATCATCTGTGATGGGTTTCGTTTGTGTCCGCTACTTTTTGAAAAGAGGGGCAAAAATTTCCCAATGTCATTTTATGTTTAGAAATAGTATTTTTCCTTTACAGTTCAAAGTTTGTGTTTCAATATTAGCAAAGATGATTAAATGTGTCGTCACAAAATTTGGGACCTACCCCTTGACACATAGTCATACTTCGCTCGATCTCACTCCTCTTTAACGTGTGACGTTATTTTTGGATGAGCCATGAGCGCTATATACGTAATTAAGTTTTATTTCTACAATGTTTAAAGTTTCTCTCATAGCTTATAACTTATGTATCACCTAGTTTTACCGTCACCCGCGCATCCGTTACATAACACAATGATGTCAATGGTGCTAAGTTGATTGTCGCGACCTTAACCTGACCTATGAATTTCATTTTCAACGGAGGATAATAGCAATAATACTGATAAATGTGTCCTCACGATAACTGCCCGAGGAAAATACTAAGAACATAATACATAAAATATTAAATCTAAGCAGTTACTATGTGGTTTTTCCGCGTGTGTGTACGCTTAGTGTTTTTAATATTAGGTACATGGTCCAGTCGGTGCGTTTTGTATTGATTATATTTTCTATTCTATTCATTTAGGGCCAATTTTTAAACGGCAGATTACTTTTACCCGACTAAGAAAAGTAATGTTTTGACATAATTTTTATATGAAACCTGTCAATGTGTCAAACTTATTCGTCATATAAAAGTTAATATAAAAAGGCTATTGGAATATCGACCCTTAAATATACAGTTATTGTATTTGTGGTAGTTCTTATAATTACCTGTTTGTTAAAGGGTTCGAATAGTCAAATTAGTGACGAATAATGTAATTATACATAGCGTGCGTTGCGTGTTGTTTTGGTTGCTATTCGCAAGGGTTTGCGATCGATTCCCATTTTGGTAAATTAAACAATATTCTTTACTAAATTAGATTTTGTCTGTTTGTTGAGACCAAAAAAGAAATTGTTGTATGGTGCCTCGTAACGCCAGGATCTTAATTACTTATTCCGAGTCGTTGACAATTTTTTTTTGTCGCAATAAAAAAAACATATTTGATATAGGAAACCTGCTAGAACTTTCTAGTAATTGAAAACAACGAGAACGTACTAGAAATTTATTTGCTTAGTTAGAAAAATACTCAAAGATCATTTAATAAAAACAATCGTTTAAGAATATTTCTGTCAGTCATAGATGCCATCGCCGATGTGTCTGACTCAATAAAAAGCGACATTTGGCTATTACCACATGAGTAAAGAAACGGAACTTTACTCATGTGCTATTACTGAGTAAATCATGACCCATTCTGGTAAGTGGGAGGAGGGGGGGGGGGGTCGTGTGTAAAACGTTTTACGTCTATCGGTTTAACGCAGCCGCTGTGGGTCCAAGGTCGTTTAGAACTCGGCAGTTCTATAGGGTGGGGTGGGGGAAATTTTGACAGTACCTACATTTCTTGTTACATAAAATTTAAAAAGGATACTATGACACAGGCTTACTCTCAAAAACTTAATATTCCAAATTATGGTCGAAAAAGATTTATAATCATCTTCCTCTCACAATGCTCCCTTTTGAGGACATTAATAGGTAAGTAAGTACGTTGTCAAAATTCTGTAAAATTCATAGTCCATTGTTTATGGTTACGTGAAATGTAACCTTTATTTATCGCTATCACATCGTAAATCATGGCCCATTGTGGTGGGGTCGTGTCGTGTGTAAAAAGTTTATGTCTATCAGGCAAACGCAGCCGCTGCAGCGCTGTGGGTGCAAGGTCGTTTAGTTAACGCAGCAGTGCAGTAGGGTGATGTGGGGGACTTTAGGCATTGTTTATTTATTCTTTATACCTACTTAAACCTTGAAGATGCCAAGGTTTTTTCGAAGTCCATTCTAGAATTGTCATTGATACAAGATTTAAACAAGTTAATAGTACATTATGATACGAGTGTGCAAAGTTGATTATTATACACGAGGCATTATTGTAAGCGCGAGCCGCAGGCAAGCGCGGTAAGGAAGCCGAGTGTCTAATAATCAATGCACACGAGTTGCATACGATGTTTTTCAACACAATTGCGAGGAAAAAACCAAACTAAAATCTAAAATACCTTCTCCGTTTTTGCTGTTTTTCTCTGGATTTTGGCGGCAACAGGCTATCACTTGCGTTTCGTGCCTCGATAAGTATTTCCGACGGGGTTGAATAACATTTTACTTGTCTTAACTATTAAAAGTAGACATTTTTGATAGTAATTAACCAGACAGCAACAACTTTACCAAATATTTAGGGAAAATGGCATGTACGTTTTGTTTTTTTCGCGCGCCGCAATTTCGATGCGCGCGCTGGTTCAATAATGGCACAGGAAAAACTGGCTGTTCAGCCGGAGTAGCAGCAATTTAAAAAATAAAATAAACTATAAATTATTGCTACTAAAAATGATAGTTAAGTTAATTTGTGTTTATTAATATACAATTTGTTAAAATTAAATATTTATTTGTCATCTTAACCCTAAAATAATTTAATATTGGTATAATATTCAATGTTCTTAGACATAACATTTTGCTGGATTTAAAAAAAAAGTTTACATTACCGCACTAGTGCGATAATGTTATTACAGCACAAGTGCGTAATATGATGAATTATGAAACTAAAAACGGTGTTATAAGAGTCAATTTACGAGCAACTGTGTTAAAAAATAAGTTTATGCTTACATTTCTTCCTCTTATAATGCTCCCAACATCCAAAGTCACTGTACTGAGCTGTTTATGAAATTAAAGGCGATCTTTTGTAGTATTAACAGAATTTAAAAGCAATAATAGACCAAATTATAGTTATCATGTTCTACTGAGCTTACAAATATTATACTATGCATGCAGGCACATGCATACAAAGGAGATCACTCATTCTGATTTTTAAAAGTCACCATGACATATTGTAATTGAATTTAATTTTATCAGATAATTTACATCGAGTTGTGGTTAAAGGTCTTACCTGACAAATTAATTTGTTTTCAAACTTGTAAGACAAAAAAAATATTGCATGCTGTATTGTATGGCTAAATAGGTCAATAAGCTACACTAACTTAATAAACACCATTTATATACCTACCCTATTTATGGCAAATAAAGAATTTGATTTTTTGAATTTGAATTTGTAATATTACATTATGATACAAGTGTGCTACGTTGGTCATTATACACGAGGCATTATTATAAGCGCGAGCCGCAGGCGAGCGCGGTAAGGAAGCCGAGTGTGATAATGATCAATGCACACGAGTTGCATACGACGTTTTTCAACACAGTTGCGAGGAAAAAACAAACTAAAATCTAAAATACCTTCTCCGAATATGACTTGGCGATTTGCTGTTTTTCTATGCATTTTGGCGGCAACAGGCTATCACTCGCGTTGAATAACATTTTACTCGTCTTTACTATTTAAAGTAGACATTTTTGATAGTAATTAACCACACAGCAACAACTTTACCAAATAATAATGGAAAATGGCACGTAAGTATTGTTTTTTTCGCGCGCCGCAATTTAGATGCGCAATAATGGCACAGGAAAAACTGGCTGTTCAGCCGGAGTAGCAGCAATTTAAAAAATAAAATAAACTATAAATTATTGTTTCTAAAAATGATAGTTAAGGTAATTTGTGTTTATTTATATACAATTTGATAAAATGAAATATTTATAAATAATTTAATATTGGTAAAATATTCAATGTTCTTAGACACAAAACTTTTGCTGGATTTTTAAAAAAAAAGTTTACATTACCGCACTCGTGCGATAATGTTATTACAGCACAAGTGCGTAATATGATGAATTATGAAACTAAAAACGGTGTTATAAGAGTCAATTTACGAGCAACTGTGTTGAAAAGTATCTTTATATTGCATATATTTTTTAAATTTATTATGGCGCTAAAGTTGAAAATATATTTCCGATATACCAAAGCCACGAGGTGACAGCTAAAGATTCTAGTATCGTCGCCATAGTACGATACTTTTATATCTTTGATTATATACATGTCTAGATTCCCTGTTCGAGTGTCATAAACGTCAAAAATATATAAGCCTACTGTTGGCGCCAAAGTTTGTTTCGCCAGCTCAGGAACGCGCTTGTTACCGTAGCAACCCATAATTGTTACCATAGTAACCATAGTTGTTACTGGCCTGTTCTTTTGGTGACAATTGCAGCACCACATTCTATCTTGACATGTTTATAATCAAAGTTTTATATTTAAATAACATACTTTGCCCACTTAAAATTGTTCATATCCTATATCGTCCAACAAAATGGGTAATCCTTTATACTATCATCGTCTTGCAGCAAAATCCTGAAGTATGATCTGCAAAAAATGTTTTGATCGCTGTAGTAGACATTTCCCCGGGTCACTCTTATCTGTATTTTATGCGCACCTAGGTTGATTATTCACCATTATATAACACTGCTTGCGCAGATGCGACATGTTACATTATGTTTCGATTTTTAAAATCATTTAATTTTTGTTTCACGACATCATAAGTCAATCAATAAAAGTATAATCTTGCTTGAGACGAATAATAATCAATTTTGTGCTACCGACAGCCATGTCTCATCAACTTGCTTTTTCTTTATCTATTACTAAGCTTTATTTTAAAAATCTAACACCTGCACGTGGTAAACAAAAGCTACAAAAGAGGTTGCTGAAAGTCAGATCTAGTCAACAGAGAGCTTGCCTGAAAATATGTCTGGTTAATTAATACTTATCATTTAAATATTTACTCGAATAAAAGATAAATACAAAACACTCTTTTAAATGATGAATCGGAACCAAAAAGTAAAAGAAGATGGTCATGTCGTATGGCGCTCAAAAAGTTTGCTCTCTCATCTTTTTAATTAATTTTATGCTGAAACTTTAAGAAGCAATTTAATTTCTATAAACCTGCGATTGCCAACTTACAAGCCATTGAAAGCAGGCTTGTCAAAGTATAGCGAATGATCCGGTTCCCCGCGCGGCGACATTGTCTCTGATCGAGAACCGAACCGCGGCGTTTGCATGATAAAGCCTGCCGATACACAATGGGGCCGCTAAGATGCTGCTTAGATAATAATACACAATTTACGAAACTGATTGTTTTAAACTTAGGTGAAATTGATAAACGGGTTTTTATAACAGATACTCTTATCAGTTAAGTCAGTTACTGACTTCTAGTTCAGTAAATAACGAAATACTTAACAAATATCACACCAGTTGTCTATTGCTTTTATGCAAAAGCTTGTACTAAGTATTCAGTATCTCAGAATCAAATTGAATACGTTTAATTTTATGATTATACCCATCTAAATACATGTAAGTAAAAATAACCTCCTTTTTTAAGTTGGTACAAATCCCTGACTTGGGTTCAAATTAATATATTTACGCTTTTGAAAATGCAAGGTGGCTAATAAATCAGTTAAAACTTATTAATCAAGCCTTACCTTGGCACTAGACTTACTTTGTAGCAAACTTGAGTCAAGTTTGTTAAACAGTTAGTAGATACTAAAAGATGGACAATAATGCTCCCTGTACCCTTATCAATAAAGAATAGTCTGTTTTAAAATGCAGAAATTATTTCGTGATTCCGATATTAGGGTGGTGGGTTTCTCTCAGAAACTATAATGTCCGCTCGCTTATTTTTTAGAAATCGGCCAAGTAGAATCGCAATTGTGTACCGACGGAAACCCTCGGTTTTCTGTCATACCACAACCGAATTTACTGTCGCACTTTTTAAAATAATAATTATTAATAACGACATGCAATTATTTTTCTAACATCTTCAAGCGTAGCAACATTTTAGAGCCCCCGCGAGACGGTCGCACGTCAAGTGGTGTTTATTCATTGCAAAGCTTTGTCTGTATGCTAAACAGTGGCCGGTCACCGCCGCGACCTCTATGTAGGGAGCGAAGGTCACTTGTAGGACGCACGGTGTGCGCTAACGCGGTACTATTTGTATCGAGATTCGCAGATGTCGTCAAGCGATTTTGAACCGTGTGGGCCTCAATTTGGGCTGTGAAATTTTGTAGTTATCGCTAAACTGATTTCGGAGATCCAATGAAGATAGACTGGAGACATCACATTGATTAAAAAAATATAATGTGTTCCACTCGATATAAAAATCACAATAGGTGCTTGTAAATATCTTATTTCCACTATTTTTTTTCCTGAAGGAACGCATGATGAGTTACCAGACAATGTATTTTTGCCAGGAGCGTATTCCAGCATACCCATATAAACCCATACAAACCGACCGACCCGAACTGGAATCGAAACCGGGTCCCATTGCGTACTAATGCCAATTATAGCGCCACTTTACCAATCGAGATGACAAATCTTGTTTTTGCTCATTTGTTTCGTTTTAATGGATCTAATGCACATCGAGTGTAATTTTCAAACTATGCCTATATATGTCCCACTGCAGGGCATAGGCCTCGCCTCAACTATGGTTTGGGCCATACTCCACCACGCGGGCCCAGTGCGGATTGGTGGAAGGGTGTTGTAAGGCCGGTGACTAAACCTTAATGTCAGATTTAATCAAGCCGACTTAAGGCCTCTGACTAGGCTTCACGAAAGCGATATTAGCCGGAACCAACTTTTAACGTGCTTTCCGAAGCACGAAGATGCTCGTGATAGATGTCACTAAATATGGTCGGAATGGTCACCCATCCATTCTCGACCGCGGCGTTGGTTGCTTAACTTTAGTAATCGATACCAAAGCACTGCCGCCACTGAGCTACGAACACCTCTATTACTTTAATTTATATTTTTAGGGAGAATTATTATGCTCATTACCTTGAGTTGATCAAGTACTTAACCCCTTTTACTTCATGAAAGTACACGTACCTATATCTAACTCTTAAAAGTCATAAGCAACTGAGAACCGAATTCTTCTACCCCATCTGCAGAATTCTATGTTGGTAGAAGACCCTCTTCCTGAAGAAGACACCTATATAATATATCAAAAATATTCGATTTGATTGTTAGCGTTGGAAATAGTGTTGTAAAAGACTTAAGTTAGTTATTCAGTCTTGAATTCGAGACTCAAGTCATTTTGCATGACTCGTGACTATTAGTCTCGCAGGTAATGAGTCTTTTCGAGTCCTTTGAGCCTTTTCGAGTCCTTTGAATCTTTTCAGTCGTTTTAGTCCTTTGAGTCTTTATTGATATGATATCATTTTAGTTTATAATATTTGGTATATTTTTACTTTAAGCGGTGGTAGGCGTGTGGTCACGAACGCTGGCTTAAAGTCAGTCCCAAGTTCTTTTGAAAAGATTCAGTCACGAGCACGACACGAGTTCTCGTAGTCATGACTCAAGTCTTTTTTAAAGGACTCAAATACTTGAGCTGGACTCGGACTCGAGTCTTTAAAAAGAACTTAGTCTCCAAAAAGAACTCAAGTCCCATTATTATAAGACTTTAGGACTCAAGTCTCTTACAACACTAGTTGGAAATATGTCATACCCAGTACATGGAATAGTTAGTTGCCACGATTATGCACATAAGTGAATAAACCTGTATTCTTACATAAACAATAGCAAATTGCAACAAAGCAGGTGATCCTAGAACAAGTATGACACAGACACACAAATGCACCGGAACAATAGGGCATGTGGAGCGAGGATGCGCGGAGGTCGGGTCAAGGTTCGATGCTTTGTTCTGTTATGCACGACGCAGGGCTGCTAAGTGTTCACTGACAGCCCTTTAGTCAGTTTTAAAAATTTGTGGCAATTAGTAAAAATTTGTTTAACACACGTTAACAATGAAAGCGTTTTAAAATAATGGTTTAGGACTTGATTAGAAAACAGCGACGCTTCTGTTCTTTCTTTAAATATAATAGGTACGTTATATAAGCATCATTATGAGAACCTTTCGGAAAAAGTCAACGAATGGTTGTAAAAAGCCTGACGGGACCGTTGCCTGTTTTGAAAAAGTAGGCGGAAAGAAGCTTTCAAACAAACGTTATGTATTGATAGGTACTGAATAGTTTCTAGCTTTAGATTCGTTTGGCAACTTCATTGTTTTTCTTAACGATGAATAAAAAAATACACAATTTTTTTCCCGTAAATAAATAAGCCTACCGCTGCTTCGGGACAATAAATAAATAAATAATAATGTTTTTACTATAACACTCATT